>OY740766.1:141140233-141845713 GCA_963513935.1 Aphrophora alni
GATCATTTTCTCGAAGTGTTTGCTTTGTTTAGTTTAGAACAAAGACGGGATTTACTATAAAAGAGAATGATATTTAATGGATGATATATATATATATATATATATATATATATATATATATATATATATATATATATATATATAATGCTCCTAATTTTATTATTAAACTAGTCTAATAAGTAGGAATTTACCGACACATCCAAACTATCATTTGTAGGAAACACTAAATTGTATCTTTGTTACATATTATTTAATGAATTTTTTAAAATCTATTTGTTGTTTAAAGGCACAACACTTTTCAGTCATTATCACCCTTAGAAAAGGAAAAAAAAGAACATAAAATAAATACTTTCAAATACTCTAATAGCATCTGAGGTGAAAGAGAATAAGAGTTGGTTAAGAGAAACCTGAAGTGAAAATGGAAGGGAGGGATCTAACCAAATATTATATTGAAAAAGGTGCAGATCCAGCTAAGTCAATCGTGATTGCCAAGCCTGGGCTCACTGTAAGGTAACATTGTTTTCACCTGCGCGCCAATGATTTAATTAAATAGTTGGTTTTTAGTGGTAAACATTTTATCAGAAAGTAAGCGTTTTGTGGAAACATGTTAATAGAAAACGCTTTTAATATTCGTTTTCACCCTTAACATTTGTAATATTTAAGGTTTCTTTTCAAATAGAAAAAAAAATAATAATATATTTGTTTATTTCACCTTCCTAAATTTGTTTTGGATATTTGTGACAACTGTTACATTTCCTTGCCTCTTTCTGAACATTTAAAACAGATATATTAAAAAAAAAGAAGCGTTTTTCAAGCAAATATTTTACTTTGAACAAACCCGTCTTTTCCTTGTCATTTCTTTGTTAGTCCTTGGTAAGTGAACAATTTTCTTGTTTTTTCTAATTATGGTAAACACACTAGTTCGATATTTACATTTCGAGTTTGTCTAGACTTAATTACGAAGCGAAAGTTGCTTCGTCAAAGTTTTTTTGACATTTTGTATACATTTTCTTGGATAAAATTATATATTATAAAATTATAACTTTATGCTCATAATTAACTTTTACAATTTTATTTCACTGAAGTATGCAATGATATATCGACTAGCAATGCTCTATATAAAAGCCATTATAATTGTTGTTTTTTTTTTAAATAATTCAAATTACATTTGTATGCGTATTTCCATAAAAAACATATACAATTTGCCCAGGTACCTAAATTTATCAATTTTTATTAATTATTTTGAATTTTGCACTTTTCAAAAACAAATAAAAAAATATTGAATTGTTCTACAAAAGAACTTTATTTCATTCTATGTATTTATCTAAACACAGTGATACATCCATCTATTTCCAAATTAAAAAATAAGCTTATATAGAAAACTACACAGAATCCCATGGCAGTAGCCAGGTTCACAACGAACGAGATCGTCTCGTTTCAAAGTTTTAAACAAATATAGGTAACATGTGGTTAGTTGGTTGAATCAGCACTGGTCATTCGAGTGAATTTTACAACCGTAGGATACTGAGTAAAGTAGGTGACGAACTTTAGTAAAACAATTGGAACGAAAAGTTAGAATGAGTCACAGTTTGGCAACACTGCAAGCAATTTGTAACGAACGAGTAACTATTATTGTAGAAACTTTAATTAGACACTTGTTGCAAGTGAGTTGTGTGGGACGGAGTATTTATAGAACAGAGATAAGGAGGGTGAATCAAGTATATTTACAATTATTAAAGCAATATTAAAGTTCACATGTTTTAAAATATAGTAGATTTATCTGGTTATACAGCTACTCTGCCATTTATTATTCCATTTTTAATTTCTTTTTAAATTCTATATTTTCTTCGAAGTTCCATTCAATGATTCTTTGGAGCCGTCATTTTTTGACACCCTTAAAATATGTCCAATCAAGTTTAATTGTCTTTAAAATTCTCTATAAAATATTCAAATGAAACACAAACGCAGTATTTAGAAAATTTTACAATTTATTGAGTCTATCCCACCGTGTTTGCGGTATTTACGAGGCAGCTTGAGAAAAACAAATCTTTATTTTTTGTATATTTCCCTTAGTTTGCGTTAAGCTACCTCCTAAGCGGCCTAACTGGCGAAACCATGGTCGGCAGGCTCAATAAATTGTAATATTTTACTAAATAGTGCGTTTTGTTTCTTTTTCCACAAGTACCTTCAGTAAATAGTATAAGTCGTTTAAATATTTTCTTGCTTACACAATTTGAAATCCACGATTTATCAGCCTTTGATTTCTTAGACACTTGTACCTATTCCTAAATAATCCAGTTCTACAGAAAGTGTAGTTCTTTAACAAACAACGGAACATGTATTTGTACTCAACCACCTCATTCTTTCCTGTAACTCTGCTGTAGTTTTTTCCAACTCAAAATTATGAGGAAAACACAAAATTACGATTTTATTTAAAGTGGTCTCATCGATTTTGGTAAAATTTTGCTCACGTGTTGCCTCTAAGAACACAAAAATAACGTATTGGTGATAACGTATTATCCCTTTAAAATACCGGTTCATGATTTGTCGGTAAAAAACCCTTCAAATGGGCAATATGATTGTTGTGAGTACGTAATTTCTCAAAATGGATTCTCATGATTTCGATAAAATTTTAGTAAAATGTGAAGATAAAACCCGAAATTTTTACAAAATATATTACGGTTCTAGAACAACTAAAAAAATCTTTTACCGCCTAAGATTGATATTAATAGTATCCTATTTACGTTAAGGATGCGTGTACGGTACAAACGAAGCTAGTTTTACCCCCTTATTTAAATTTTATATTCAAAGACGGCTTCTATGGTTCATTTTCATTGATGGATTGTTTTAATTTTATTTTGATGATAGGTGAGGAGAAAGTTTGTGCTGTTTTTCACTAAATATATTGATACCAAAACACAAATTCAAGATGATACAATAATATTTCTCCGTCCAATTTTACTTTTTCGTTTCCCTCTCCAACTCATTAAATACTGTTTTTTCTTTGTATGTTTGAATACAAAAACAAATTATATTCTTTGCAAACCCACTATTCTTCCTCATAGTTTGTAAGCTCTATTAAATCTGTTGATTGTTGCAATTAGTTACTGATCGTCAGTTAACTGTAAATATTGATCCCCATCTTCAGTATCAATGTTTCATTATTTATAGAGATTAAAAAAATTTTTTTAAGTAGAACCTAGATTTACCTCAATATTTTACACACCCAGTAAAATACGAAGTATAGTGTAAGTTTGGTAATCATCAACATTTCAAAATCCGTTTATTGTCTAATCTAGACTTTTATGACCTTCCACCGAAAAATAACATTTTCGACATTCCGTCCCTCCGTCTTAGTTGAACGCATTATAGTCTGTACGTAAACACGATAACGGCACAACAATTAATTTCAGAACATGAAATTTGGTATAGAATATAGAATACTATGGTCTACTTATATATAACTCTATTGAAATTTATTAAAATCAAATTGAAAATGTCAAAACGGCGGGCATTTAAACAGTTTTTTTAATGAACTTATAACATATTAAATGGCTTACAAATTTGTAGATTTAAATTTACATGTAGTGGTAGCAATATCACCTATTTACGATGATAAATAGGAAAGTTATTGTCAAAAATGTAATTTCAAGCTTTGACCTTCCTAGAAAATGTTATGTTCTTAGAGTTACAACATCTGGCAGTGCCGAGTCACCAAGAGCGTAGCTAGTGTAAGTTATTTCACAAATGTATAGCTTCAAGGCCGCCAGGGTTGATAGAATGGCAAGAGCTAAGCGAGGGAGACTATTTAATATACAAATCTACGAGGTTATTTGGGGCCTAGCCGACGTCAGGAAAGTTGTGATACACACAATTACGAGGTTCATAAAACCTGTTTAACAACTGTTTTTTAACTTGCTCTATTAGATAAGACTCTCTGATATAACATTACAATTTAACATTTCTTTCAAGGTCGAAGATTCCACATTTTTGGTTATTATTACATTAAGAAAATTTGCTTTTATTAGATTGTATGATGGGGCTGTGTAAGTACCACAATGGCACTGTTTTAAGTGGCTTATGATAAATTTAGGCCTTGCTGTTTGTATGAAAAGTTATTGTTTTACAATTTCACTATCATTGTGCTAATTCTTTATTTATACAGTACTAACTTTAAAAATTACAAAATGTTGATCCTAGGTGATGAGTCATAACAAGACACCGATTATTTGAACTATCAAAATACTTACTCTATGCGAGAGTATACAAATTAATACCGTCCATTTCGCTGAATAAAGAGATTAAAGTTTTAAAATCAGTTTAATTTGATTTTTTGAATTATCGTCATACTCTGTATGTAGTATTAATCAACATCAATAATCATTGTTTGACAACTATGTTGAAATTTATTAAATTAATATTTTAAATAAATCACTACGATTAATTAAGAATTGCTCAGTTCATATCTGCTCTGATTCTCATTACATTCGGAAGAAGATATTGTGAAATTACCACATTGAAATAAAAACTTGTAAAGTAGTCTTTTATAAAAAACTAAGTTTGTAATAAACGATATAAATATTTCCTGTGGAGTTTTATGTATATTTATGTTTATTTATTTGAAAAATGAAAAATGTAATATTTTAAAAATATCTATATTGCTTGGTGTTATGTCAAACTCTCTCTGATGGTCATTGACCAAGAGTATCGACTTTGAAACTCTGATATAACTGTATTTTTTTTTTTTTTTTTTTTAAAGGCTCTCTATTTTATATTCTATTCTAACGATATTTACACTTAAAAAAACACAATTTCAAAGTGAAGACTTGAAACTGCCAAACTTTGTAGTATTTTCTATTGTCCACAAATGTATTGTAGTGGAGTTTTCTGGAAAATGTTATATTGCATACATTTATCTAAAACTAAAAGTAAGGTAACATGGAGCACATGCATCGTTCTGCTGGCAAAACCTCATTTCAAAGTTATAATATATTATTGAATTGTAAACTTTACGACTGTAGAAAATTTAATACATAAAATAAAGTAAATTGTAGTTTATTACGAGCTTTATTGAAACAATCAGGACGAGTAACTATTGTACACTTGTTGAAGGGGTGGAGAGAGAGAGAGAGAGAGAGAGAGAGAGAGAGAGAGAGAGAGAGAGAGAGAGAGAGAGAGAGAGAGAGAGAGAGAGAGAGAGAGAGAGAGAGAGAGAGAGAGAGAGAGAGAGAGAGAGAGAGAGAGAGAGAGAGAGAGAGAGAGAGAGAGAGAGAGAGAGAGAGAGAGAGAGAGAGAGAGAGAGAGAGAGAGAGAGAGAGAGAGAGAGAGAGAGAGGGAGGGAGGGAGAGAGGGAGGGAGAGAGGGAGGGAGAGAGAGAGAGAGAGAGAGAGAGAGAGAGAGAGAGAACAGCTACCCGTAATTTTCAGGTATTGAATAATGGAAACAATGGCTCGAGATATGGCAACATTGTACACATATAATAAATTTCATAGAAATCTCTTGACTATTTTAGGCTGTAAACGATGCTTCGACGACATGTAGGTGACAGACGGCATCATTCAAAAATCATTTAATTAAGCTAAGAGTACTTCAAATAGAAATCCTCAACCTATGGAAAACGTAAAACCAGCACTAAATTAGAAATAATAGTTGAGTATTCATTAATCCAATGTCCGTTGTTAATTTATCAATTCAATCAGAACGAAGCCATTCATTAATCAAATTACAGTAAAATGATAAACGTGATTGGCAGTGTTATTTGTATATCTGCATAGATAGAATGTAAAAGGATGTTCTAATTATAATTCTATGTTTTAATTCATTAAACGAAATGCATTAATTTACAGATCAAATGATAAGTAATTTATAATGTGATGGATAGATTTTAATTTGTGATAATTGAAACGAAGATAGGATGGCGTAATAGTGGTTTTATAAAGTTGAAATGGAGTAGACTCCTTCATAACGTCCTTTATTAAAGAGGAACATCCATAGCGTCGCTGATGTTGGTACTGATTATAAAATATGATCAACAATATAGACCATTGCTCAACAACAATTACTGAAACAATGAACGAAAAACTGTTTAAAATGACCGCCATTTATATAATTTTATTTGGTATATCTGAATTTTGATAGTAAATTGTATGAGCACACTATGGAACTTGTAACAAATATCATGTTTCCATAGTAAAGTTTTTGGCTGGTATCGTGTTTACGTTACAGATGATATGATACCATTACGACAGACGGATAGTATGTCGAAAATAACATTTTTGGTTTCTTAAAATTATCATATACTTAGGGTTAGGGTTAGGTAATATAAATTATCTTAGGTTAGGTTAGGTCCCGTAACGAAACATGTAAAATAAAATTTTCAATATTATTTGAGCGCTCAGGGCGAATTCAGCATTTCTAGTCTTGCGATGCGACCCTTCTCTTAATCCTCTTTAATGAGCGAGGCCTTTTCATCGTTTCAAAAGTACCCAAAATGTCAGGGCAGTTTCACTACACCCAAAAATATCGATGCTAAGATGATAGACTACTCGGTTTTTACTTTATCAGATGAACATAGCATAGAAGAATTTATATAAAAGTCAAAATAAACAGCCAACTATTTTAACTATTTTCTTTTACTTGATTTTTCAGATCTTATTTTACCAAAACAGAATGGAAAAATGGGGTTTAGATGCCGTTTATTTATAAAGTATGACAACTATTAACCCTAACACAACTTTGATAATCTCGACGTTTGTTATTGTGCTTGAAGAAAGAATAAATCCAAAAGAGTAATAATGTAGTCGACTGTTTCTAACCCATCATATGAAAGAGACGAAGACAAAATAAAAAATCACTAATTTATTACATCGTATTGATGATCATTAGAAAGTACCACAGAGGCACAAATTTCGATTTCGGGAGCAAATTAAATCATGTATTCTCACAATCCCCCACCGATTTTAAACAAACTTTCTTTCCCTTCTACCAACTTCCAACAAATATATATTAGCACAAACGTTTATTTCCAAAAGTAAATTGGATTTTTTTTAAAGAAATTGATTCCCATTTATTTCACCCTTTCTACTGACAATTCCATTTACTAACCCTTAAATTCATTTCGTAGCAGATAAACTTTAGTGTAAATTAAACTCTAAGATTAATTGTTTTTAAATTGAAGAGGGTTTGTTTAATTGAAACTCCAGAACTTATTTAAACTTTAGTTAATTAGAAAAAAATTAACGCGGATTTAATATTCAATAAAGTGCATAGTGACAACACTAGAATGAACGTTAAAAGATACATTTCGACTAACGGTTGATTTTGTAATTGCAGTAATCTATAAAGCCTAATTTTATATGGATTAAACCAATGGATAGATTTTTACAATGCAGTGTTTACATTCAATTCGGTTGTTAATAACACGGTGATAAAACAAATATATAAAACAAATTTTATTCAGAGAGACAGTAAGAATGTCAGAAAATGCTCCAATTTGTGTGTAGTACGAAACCGACTTTTGACTTTGTGCCCCAAAAGTTTGTATCTAATTTTTAGTTAAAACGTGAGTTAGTCCGGACAGCAAAATTTAATTCCCGATATATTAACATTTACTAGATATACAATACGATACAAATTAAAATTTTATCTTTTTGTCGTTCAAAATATAAATTTATATGTACAATGTGTTCAAATGTGTACAATGTATTAATAAACGTGTTCAAAAATTATATTTTAAGCCAAAAAGCAGACATTTTTCGAAGTGTATCAGAAGATATGTTCTTTGGAATTACGTTAATTTTCAATTGTCTCAAAGTTCTCCAGTAACACCAAATATAAAGTTGTAACATTTAAACTCATAAAAGATGCAGTACCATTACATTACTAATATATCCACCAAACCAAAAATATTATACATTGCTATTTTTACCTAAAATGTCTCTATTTTACTAAACACAAGGGAGGGGAGGGGTCGTATTATAGATTTTCCTATTTCTTATTTCTCTTTCTTTATTTTTTGTTGTTTCATCTTTAAAGCCCTTTGAACAAATAAAGAAGGGGAGTAGGTAACACAAGGCAAACTCACAGTTATTACATGATCTATAAAATAACCTGTATTTCTTATAGTTGGTACAGCAAAGTAAATATTTTTATACTCAAATACAGCCTATGCTCGTTTCTCGTGTGGAGAAATACGCCTAAAAAATAAATCGGTATTGATTGTTTTAGGTTTTATGATGCTTTCGTTTTTGTTAATTTTCCTAAAAAGCAATTTTCTATAACTTTTATAGCTATTCAACACACTGGATGGGGACTGGAGATTCATCTGCACATTTCAACAAAATTTTAATAAAATCTTTAAATCCGATATTGAGAATTAGGTTTTCATATCAGCCCACGATATTTATTTTTTTAATGATAAATCCTGAAGGAAATTATTAACTTTTTTTTTAAGTCTTTTGAGGTTACAGTCTAGGAAAATATTTTAAAAGATATACTGCCGATTTTGAAGCAATCACGTTTCGGTCTTATGGTAGTTAATTACCCCTTCTTCCAGTTCTTAATAATCGGAAAAAAGTAGGATTTGGTTGACATGAGGCTGGGCTGTTTTCACAGACGGACAGTAAAACGATTTTCATTTGATTACAATATTTAATAATTGGATATAACGACCCATTTTTAACATTATGATTTTATTGTATTAAGATATTACATTTGAAAAGGAAATATTGTTTGGCTTAAAGTGGAGCAGGGGGAGAAACATAACCAAATCTTGTCACCGAAAAATATGTGTTACATGGAACGTTTAATTAAAAAGAAAAACATTTTCTCGTTTATAACAACTATTGCAACCTACCCTTCTGAATGTAAAGTACTAATGTAACATTGAAACTAAAAATATAATATTTTACAAATCTATTTCACAAATTAATTACAGTTTGTATGTGACAAACAATTAATGAAATATGTATGTTCAATATAATAGAACTGGTCCGAACACAGAAATAAAGATTAAACTTTTCAACCCATACCCACAATCCTCAATTTGAGTTACACAAGTTCTCCATCACAACCCTTAGAAGTAATGACCACTGCAACCCCCTCAGGACTGTTGTTAGTTATAGAGTTTTGTTCGGAGATATTGTGATAGGGTTTTTTTTACTTTGAAGCGCAATCTGTTGGAAAAACAGAGAGGTATATTATTAAAAGTATCATAAAATACAATTTATCTGACAATAAGGGACTTTGAGAGTTTTGAAACGGAAAAGAATAAAGTATGAAAGATGATTACAAAAATCCAATTGTTTAAATTCAAATTATTTTAAATAAAATAATGTCGGTTTAAATAAATCAAAATATTAATTGTACATGTTCGTAAAATCCAGTTTTGAAGTCTTACAGGCTATTTTGTACCCTCACGTCCGTATGTAAACGAATTTATTCATAATATTGTACAGAATATGAATAACGCAAATTGAAAAACATAATTGTTGGCAACTCCATTTCACTATTCATCTTTGCTTAAAACAAATTTCAGGAGACCGCCTATTAAATTCTTTCGCACATAACTAATTTCTTCCAGATTTATAAGAGTCAAAACTTATTCTATAATTGAATTTCCTTCATTCTAATTCTTAGCTTAAGCAAGAAACTATTATATTAATATTGAAATAAATATAATCTTTGTTAAAAAAAATAGAACAACCATTTCCAATCGCGAGGAACATTTATTAACATTTAAGTAAATTTTACACTTCAGAAGGGTCTGTTTTATTATTTAAAAACATTTATATATTGTCTTACAATCACAACTGTACTAGGTTTTACAACATTCTAGGTAAATAAATACAGGCAGGGTTGTACAAAATTATTGAATTAAGTATTTTATTTCTTTGATGTAGTCATATCCGTGTTAGAACTAGACTTACACTTATTTATAGAAAGTTATGCGATACTCTCCCACAAGAGAAAATATTCCAACAATCCTGAAATTTTAATTTAATTTTGCATTTTTCATTGTAAGAAAATCATTATTTTAACATTTTCAAGTAATACTGATAAAATACTTTAACAGGTATACAAAAACTGTGGTGGTAAGAGTTACATTTTTAACTTTATGACTTAGTAACTTGGGTACGAGATAAAAATACAGGCGAGAAAATTTGACAATCTGTTTATCTATGTTACATAATGTGACGCATCATCATGCCCGTGTACAAAGTGTTCATTAAAATTATAAAAACAAACTGCATGTTCATAGTTTGCATTATATTTATGTAAATAACCTTTATTTAATTTAATATTTATTGACTTTTACACTTTTATTTCCGGTTTCGACATTTCATTTATGACAATAACATCTTAATTTGTCATCGTAGATAGATTGGGTTGGTCCCATTATGAAAAATTGGAATGTGCAAATTTATATAAGCTGCATGACACAATAATTTGTCTAAAATGGCCATCATTTTGTCATTAAAATTTTATTTTCTGAATTTCAATAAGATTCTATATGAGCACACTATAACCAAATGTCATGTCACTACCTAAATTTTTGTAGCGGCTATCGTGCTTGCGTACGGACGACAACGACGTTAATAACGACGGACCTACGACGCGTCGAAAATCTTATTTTCGGTTTTCATAAAACGAAACGTTCAGTCAAAAACAAATATTTAAATTTTATTTTCTGAATTTCAATAGCCTTCTACATGAGCACACTATAACCAAATGTCATGTTACTACCATAATTTTTGTGGCGGCTATCGTGCTTGCGTATGGAAGACGGACTACGACGCGTTGAAAATATCATTCAAAAACAAAGATTAAAATTTTTAACGATGACCAAACTTATCTTATGTTGGGTAAATACAAAAATTAAATATTACAAGTTTTTCTTTTTTATTAAGTAAACATGTCCATAGAGTGTAAGTAAAAAAATAATAATTTAAACTTGAGTTTTTTATAAAATAAAATATAAAACCCCATGTGTACAGTAAACAGACTATTGTTAGTTTTAGAAACTTCCGTGTCGGATACATATTTTCACCTATGTTTGTAAAGGACACACATCTATATAACCTATAAAATTAATAATGAATGCCCAACACGTCAGAATAACAGCTTCTTGCTTAATTAATAAAACTTATTCATGTTAAACCGTGCAGCAGTGAGCACTGTGCCAAGTGACACATTTTGAATGGATTTAGTAATCCGATTCAGTGACTTTCCACGTAGCTTGATGTTTTTAATCTTTATCTTTAATGAATGCAGAAGGGTTTTGGTGATATGGTTGCGAGAAGGAATCAACTTGCGAAAAACAATTTATTGACAGATTCCTAAGAACTACTATTTTACTAATAAATCGAATAAATCTTAGAAGCACTTTTACTATTCGATTAAGATAGCGATTTAGGAACAGTAATATGAGAATTGATTTAAAGTGTTAAATAACCACTTTGTCAAACTGAAATAAAAGGTTCAACAACAGCACATCCATTCCCAATAGAAATATTAAAATAATAAAACTATTCTATATGTTTCTAAATGTTAGTAAAATGGCAAAAATAGGACCTACAGTTACCATAATGTCGTCTTCAATGTATATTTAACTTTTAATGACTGTGATCAAGATTCATTTGTGTTTTTTATCAATTATTCCTGAACTGTAATATTTATTTTTTACTTGCGAATTTGTACACGTGTTAAGGCCATTAATCTTCCAGAATAGTTTGTTAACAACCGTCAGATGACAATTTTGTTATTGTTTCAAGTGTCCGGAACTTCCTGTTTGAAGAATTTTGAAGTTCGTTAACCACTGGTCATTACAAAGCTTGAACAGTTGCACTAATTGCTTTGATAATTAAATATAAGTTGAAGGCTGTTTCAATTAAACTTTTGCTGGAGGTGACTTCAAGAGACACTTTGGTTTTAATGTTTGCTGTGTGATAAGTTTAAATTAAAACTACTTGGCACGAAACATGCCCACTGACGTTTTTCTATCTCAACATTGTTACATATAATACTTGAGAATCAATCATTCCATATTTTTTTTCATTTTGTTTGGGTCATTAATTTGAACAATTTACCAAAATATAAACAAAATCTGTCTAGTTAATTCTGAAAAATTACGCATTTTAACGGTCTGTTGACAGATTTGTTTTTGATTTTTACTGACAACTCACGAACTGGTATGGAGATATGGCGACCAATAAAGTAAAATGTGATCAAAATAAGTATAATCGGTTTTTAAAAACCACTTAATTTTGTGGTTTTTTTCTCTCTCAAATTTTGAGGTAACAAAAATGATTGTTTAAAAAGTGTAAAACATTCCTACATACAAAATTTGATTAAAAACTGTCCACGTGTATGGGATTTACTAGAACTGGATATCTGACAGACAGACAGACATAATTCCCAAAACTATTATTTTGTACTCAGAGGACCTCAAAACTCTCTACTGATTTTTTGGCATATCTTTTTCTATACTACTTATATAAAACACGTAGATGTAACTAATTAAAAATGATTAAGATCGGCGGATACATTACATTTGTCGACGAAGTGATTAGAATGCTGGAATTTTTACTTTACCATTTTTTAAATAAACACATTACAAAGTTAAAAGGTATTTTGTATCAGATTTTTTCACTGATTGAAGTACTTTCCTACTGTAATTTAAAACTAAAACAAACTAAAACAATAATTTAAAAACAGATTTAGAGTGAAAGCATTCTATAAACATTTATGCCATACTTTAAAAATAATATGATGTATTTGAGCATATTCATGGAACGTTTTCACTTTTTCAGCAAGAATACAATTACTGAAAGATGAAAAGATGCTTAAGGAATTTACTGGATTTAAACCCTCTCAATTCCGACTTCAAGGATGAGAATGTATCCTTTTAATGATGCAGAATGAAGAGCCGTGTTTTCAAAAAAAAAAAAAAAATAGAGGACAATAGGTCGTCAGATTTTGTCTCATAAAGGATGCTTCATGGCTGGTGATAAAAGATGTAGTGTCAAGTATCTTAGAAGAAGAATGACGTCTTTTGTAAGTTATAGAACATTAAAGGGATAAATAAATTTAATTTGCATAAAATAAAATATAAGTTTGGGTTTGTTTACGTAATAACATGGATTAAACGGGTCGAACAATTAGTATAATAATTAGTCTTGAGGATTATCTCAAGGCATTTTTTAAAATAATTTATTTTCAAAAAACTTACAATTAATTTTGAACGACACACATATGTGATGCAAAAACTATTGGGACCTTTTGTCGAGATTTTTAAAAATTGAGTTTGTAATATAGTTTTATTGAAAATAAAATTGTGAATATTTTTAAACCAAAATCGTCGAAATAACTTACAATTTGGCTGAGTTATAAGTCGATTGTAATCTACGGAAAAGAGGATTTATGGGGAAAACACAGCTAAAGTTAGTTTAAAAACCTTATTTCACATATATAAGCAATTAAATTTAACTTTTTATTAATTTAATTTTAATTTTAACAATTAATTAATTTATGGATTGTCCATTATAAAAAAATAAGATAGTAAAGAAGAATAATCAATATTAAAACTAAAAATAAGTCTTTAGGAAGTATTAATAATATTTCAAATTGAGTGCTTGCGATTGGGGCTCAGGCTCTTGAAGATTGTTGTCAATTGGTTCTTCAGAACAGATATTAGGAGCAGGATACATAAAACAAAATAGATTAATTATCTAATAATATTGTATTCAGTAATGTTTATTCAATTTAAAAACTGACAAATGTTATCAATTAGAAGAGACATGTGAATTTCACACAAGTTTTTTTTTCTATGAAAGAATAGGCACCAAATGTATGCGAATGGCTTATTTACAGCAGACAACGTTCTACTTTTTGTCTAAATTAATCGTAGATCTTTAAAAAAAACACAATATTTCAGGAGAGGATAATTTTTGAAGCTATTTGTTTCACTAAGAAAAGATATCTAACGTCGCTCCCATGTTATAACTCCATAACGACATTTGGCATCATTCTCTAACAATAAAAGACCTTCACAAAAACTAAGTTTTAATACTTTTAATTCTTACTTATGGCCTTTTAACAAAATTTATGGAATAGGAGGAGTTTATTGATGTAAATACGCCAGGAACAAAAAATGGACAAAACTGACACTGATCATGATTTTTGCCTATCCTTTAATTTCACGACTAATTTGATCCTAGTTGACACTATTTAGTTTATTTCGTTTTGCTTTCTCACAATTTTACCCGTGAAACAGTAACATATTTTACGTGTTTGGTACGTGATTTGGTTTTTATTACCCTTCACATTTCAATTAACTTTAGTCGCAATTGGTTAAACCAATTTTAATATATTAGTTTTTATATCACAAGATCTTAAAACAAACAAAAATAATTCACCTGAAAAAATAGGTTCTAAGTAATACAATTATTTATAAATGGAAGTACTCAAAAATCAGCAAACAAGCTATGAGTCCTGAGTAATTAAAACTAAGTCAATTATATTAATAGTGTTTACGTTTGTTTACGAATGTTTTCCATTAATAATTAATACGTTGTGAAATCTATTTTGTGATTTATAAACACTACAATATACAAATCCATGGAGACGTTCGTGAATTAGTGATTACAGATTACTGTAATTCCATAATCAAGACTTCTTTAATAATATGTCCCTTTATGTTCATTCTACAGTGTTACCACATTGTACGTTATAAATATTCCCCTTAGATTAAATCCGTTCTAAATTAATTGAAGTAGAAATAACTTCGGGAGTTTAAATTAAACAAATCCTGAAAAACAATTAATTTGGAGTTTAATTTACCATAGATTTTATCTTCCTACTGAGAAATGAATCGGGTTGGTAAATGGGGTTGTTGTAGAAAGGGTGAAATAAATGGGGATCAATTTCTTTTGAAAATCCAATTTAGTTTTTGGTATAAACGTTTCTGCTAATATATATGTGGAAGTTTGTAGAAGGGTGAGAAAGATCGTTCAAATATTTGTTGGAATACGTTGTTTTAATTTTTTTGCAGGACTAAATCGATATTAGTTTGAAATCCTTTATATCATGGAACGATAAACTATGCGGGTTGTGCATAGTTTATTTAAAATCTATTTAAGACGTTTTTATACGAGTGTCTCAAAATTGATTTACAGCTGTCAGTTTTCATATAAAATGAGAGTAGTAATGTGTAACACAAGATAGCAATATTCCAGATAAATATCACCCAACACAGCATTTAGAATGTTCGCTTGATTTATCTTGTTTAAGAAGGGGTAGATTACTCTAAAGCACGTTCAAAGCAAATTAGAATGGATTTGGTGAAAGGAGTAGTGTTTCTTCTGTAATGAAATGCAATTTGCTTTACGAGATTTGAAAACGCATTTAGACATAAAATAGAATTGCTATTGAAACTAACATAGCAATGTAATATAGCTTCCTGAAATATAACTACCATATTATGTAAACCTTAAAAGTTATGTGAACAGTGAATTTCTATTCATGAGTGTTTCAATAAATTTGTTTGTAGCGACGCCCTAAAACGTGACGTAACACAAAATATTCATAGACCAAGAAGTACCAGTAAATATTATCCACAACTACTTTCCACTTGAACAAAATATCATTCAAAGTGAGAAAATATAAAACTTTCACGGTTTATAAGTGTTTTATGATTATGATTTATCACTTTTAGGATTAAAGTGGCAGTAAATCTAACGTTTTATCCATTGATTTCTGAAGTGCCTGAAATACGAAACTTTACCTCCACCACAATGATTGATTAGCCAATTAATTGGATTTTACGACTGTTTATATACTACTTATAATATATTGAAAGTTATATTGAGTTTTATAGCAAACCACAGGGAGCAATGAAAAACAAAGTTTTTAAATCTTTTGTGTGACGACATCGTTTTGCCTAGTCGCAAAGGTAGACTACATTTTCTTCCTATATTTCATAAAGGTTAGTTGGTAGGCCGTGATTGGTTTAAGCAAACACAGAAAGTACTGAGTCGAGTTTAGACAATACTTCGCTTCACTCGGTTCATGATAAATTTGAAATCAATCGCAAATAAATGCAACCAATTAATGGATTCCATAGATTTTTGTCTTGGAAAAGCTGTCGGGTTCGATGTTTTCCCTTACCCTCAATAATTACCCTTTGTTAGTTGGTAATTATCAATAATTTCGACTTCAGTCTTTTGACTGATCTTCATAGTATTTCTTTTATTAGAAATTATCACAAAAAACTGTCTTGCACAAACTCTCACGAAAAGAAGTCAATAAATTACTCCACCTGTCAGAATTATAATTGAAATTTTATTACTTAATTCTGGAAATAAAAATTCTATTTTAACGGGTTTTTCATACAATTTATTGTTAATTTGAAATCAATATAGGCCTACGTTAACTAATAAACTTGAATCGCTCCAGTACATATAATTTAATAAGGACAAAGTATTTTATTCAATCCAGGTCAACGTAATGTATCAATTGTTTTTAAATGTAATCCTTAAATGGACCAACGAAAACGAATTGGTGGACATCTCTTCTCAAATATTCGTTCAGAAATACCCCATACAAAAACTGACATTATAGAGCAAATTCTTTGTCCATCGTACTTCATCCGATCACGATTTGGAACTAATTTCTATTGAATTGTAGAAGGCTATTTAAATTTCGGATGTAATTATTTTTATTTTCATTTTTCAATACATTCATTATTTAAAAGTCAAAATATAGTCAAAGTTACCTAATATTGTGACTAAAACGCATGATGTCAACGCCGTGTATATAATTATAACACTTATTAGCGTTGTGAGAGTCTACATGTCACAGAATTGACCAAATGTTTTTTTTTTTTTCATTTTACCCCCAAATTTAAAATGATTTTATTTTATTTAACATCTTAATGCAAATTCAAAATACAAACAATCGTTATCAAAAAAATATCAGGTTGATAAAAAAAACATATCTGTAAAAAAACAAACATTGTACCGATGACTAAAACATTAGATAACGATTGTTTTTTGGCTCAGTTTTAACACACATACATACAAACACACACACACACACACATATATATATATATATATATATATATATATATATATATATATATATATATATATATATATATATATACAGTTATATAAGATGTTTCGCGAGCGGTTGGCACAACTTCAGGAGATAATAGGGGACCTTAAAAAAGCAAAAAATTTCATGTGAACGTAGGTCCGGAAGAGTTTCGTTTTACGTCTGTCGGCCATTTCGTGGTTTTTTGTAAATGAATGATAACTTTAGAAATTATTAAGATTATGAGTTTATATTAGGTACATGCTATTTTTTATCAGTATACCAAGATGCAAAACTTTACTATTCAATATTCAAAACCTTTTAAATGGTTTAAAGTCAAATATCATGGAAACCGTAAATTTTACAAAATTGTATAAAAGACAAATTATTTATGGTAAACAAAATGGGGTTTTTAATGTTTCTGTAGATTAGCAAATAACTAAGTCATCGTCAAAAAACCTAAAGCGAAACAAAAATTGGTAATTGTCAAGATCAAAACAGCATCAGAGCTATTCCTGGGATCTTTTCAAGAGTCAAAAATCACTTGCATCGCCAAGCTGAAGCGTGTATTGCTCAAGGAGGGGGTCACATTGAGCACCATTTGTAATTTCAATGTTTAGAAACTGCTAACAAAGCCCTGTAGCCAATTTATTCTATTTTTGTGCCAGAATATCGCCAATCTTTTGTTTTATTTGAGAACGAATCCATTGTTCATTATCCTGAAATGTACTATTTAATTATTAATAAGTTTTTATTCTGTTTTACCATTTGGACTTTTATATGACAAATGTAAAAATAAATAAATAAATATATATATATATATATATATATTGATGGAAATGTGTAATTTAATAATTTTGTGTGCTCTTGACAATTAATAATTTTTTTGTTTTAGGTTTTTTGTCAAATATTTGGTTATTTTTCAAAAAAATTAAAAAACCTATTTTGTTTAACATTAAAAAAATATAAATGTTGTGTCTCTTATAATTTTTTTGTAAAATTTGCGGTTTTCTAGATTTGACTTTAAGCATTTTAAACTGTTGCCATTTTGAATATTTAAATTGTAAAGTTTTGGATGTTGGTATGCTGATAAAAACATAGTATAAATAACGTGTATACCAAATTTAAACTCATAATCTTAATAATTTCTAATGTTAATATCCATAAAAAGAAATGGCCGACATATGAAAAATAAGCTTCTCCGGACCTATATTCATATGAACAATTTTGCTTTTTTTTAGGTCTCCTGTCATCTCCTGAAGTTGTGCCAACCTCTCGCGAAACATCCTTATATATTTTAATAAAAATTAAAGTAATGTTTAGATCTTTCTCTATACTACGTATATGTAAGACAATAAAAGTAATTGTAAGTATATGTAGACAGTAAAAGATATTGCTTAGTCTATGTAAGTAAAATATTAAAGTGATTTTTTTTTAACTATTGCTCCACCATTTACGCATTAATCAATATTAAGGATAGTATATCATAATACAATGGCGATGATGAAGTTAAATAATAAATTGCAGTTTTTTTTAAACGTTCAATTCACGACCGGCTTGGTTTTAAGTAAAATCTCTTGTTAAATTATCTCTCATAGAAATAAAAACTTGTAACGTAGCCTTCCATAGAAAATTAAGTTTGTAATCGAAAATGATAAAACTATTTTCTGTATAGTTGGAAAAAAAATATGTTTTTAATGAAATAAAACTCTTCTATGATATTCAACGGGTTTTAATAAGCATTCTATACAATTCTCGAATACTTATAATCTCCTTTGTTTTATTTTAATTACAAAACTACCCTTTACATACTTTGTCTGGAATAATAGAACTTTGATTTAATTAAAATATTACAGGTAAGATTCATTTTAAGACAATTAGTTTATTTTAGAGATATGAACAATTGAAAATAAAATATTGTATTAAGGGTGAGTCAATACCAGGATTAAAATAATCCTTGGATCTTTCAGTAGTCTCTGATGTATTACGCGACAATTTATTTATAATCCCAAGTAGTCTTATCAATATCTCTAAGATAAATTGATGTATTACGCGACAATTTATTTATAATCCCAAATAATCTTTTAATGTCTCTAAGAGAAACTCATGTAATATGCGGCATTTTATTTATAATCCGGGATTGTCATTTGTAGAAAAATAATTTGTAAATAATAATTATTACATAACGATATTTTCATTAACAAAATAGTGTTTTAAGTTACAAATCTAATAAAAGGTATCTTTGTATTATTTTTGGTTTTCTGTGATTTTTACATTGCGATTTCGTTGAAAATATTATAATTGTATTTGTATAGTTGTATTTAAAATTAAATGTAAGGTTGCAGAAGAAAGATGTCAATTCGTCGTAAGGAAGTTTGTATAATAAATATTTGACTCTTGATTTTAAATGGGGTTACGGTACTTGAAAAGTAAATTTATGTGACACATAATCGGATTTGTTTCAGGAATATAAATACTTACATTAAATAAGGAAATAAGGAACATTATAAATAACAAAAATAAATGATTAATGATTCCATTTGAAAAAGAATTCAGTTCGGAAACCTTTTCTGGTTAACAAAATAAAAAAGTATCGTAAAAAACACTAAGTTAAATATAAGATTTTATAAAATTGGAACACTTGTTCTTCTGTATGTACTGAATTACAGGTCGGGCTATCAAACGTTACGACAGTAGAGATTTGAATACATAAAATAAAGTAGATTTGAGGTAATGACAAGCTTTAGGAAACAATTGAAACGAAAAGTTAGAATGAGTCAAAGTTTGGCAACACTGCAAGCCATTTGTAACCCAGTAGTAACTATTATTGTAGAAACTTTAATTAGAAACTTGTTGCAAGTGTGTTTTGTGGGATGGAATAGAGAGATCTACGTGGCGGGTATTTGACAAAGAAGGTTTTTCAGTTTCGAATTACGCGTATAAAGTAATACACATATAAATTACTTGCATCAAAATACGCCCATTGTAATAAAAATCGGTTCATTTGAGTAGTGTGTACGGTTTACATCATTCGGAAAAAAAACTGTTTTGTTCAGAGGACTACAAAATATATTACCACAAGAATACGTATTTAAAGAACAGAGAGATTTATGTAGCAAGATGGGGGGGGGGTATGTTTGGAATCACATATATAAATGTTATGATATAAACATAAAAGTTTAGAAATAAATAAGAAATACTGAGAATCAGGTAATGTGGTTTTATTCCGGTTAAACGGATATTTGTTCTCGTATATTTAACCTAACTCTTATCAGTACTGGCGCATCCGTACAAGAAACCAGTTTTAATAAACCTTTACAAGTAATAAATACATGTATTAAAACACATTCACCATAATCATAAACATTTGTACGGATTTATATGCAGATGAAATAAATGTAAGCAACATCTGTGAAACATGAGAAACTTGTGTTATTATTTACCCATTATAAGAAATGTAAAGTGGGTTTGGTAGTCGTCTCAGTTTTTTCAATAATCTTCACATTTATGGGCTTCGGGAAACTGAAAAATAATATTCGACCTACTATCCGTCCGCCGTCGTTGTCGTCTTTTTGAAGCACGGTAGCGGCCACTAACATTAAGATAAAAGCTTGGAATTTGGTAAATGGAACACTAGTATGGTGATTAAAATTCAAAAAATCGAATTGAAATATCGTAAAAATAAGTATTTTAAACAGTTTTTTGTTCATATCTCGTGTGTTATTCAATACGCTAAATTAGATAAAAAATTTCAATTTTACTTCTTCAAGATGAAAAATAGCAAAGTAATTGTCAAAAATGTAATATCCAACCATGAAAATGTGATATTCGTATAGTTATGACATTTGGAAGGGCCAAGTCACAGACACGAGCGTAGCGAGTGGAGGCTAGGTTATATATGTAGAACTTCAAGGCCCAACAGGGAGGAGATACTGACAAGGGCAAAGCGAAAGGAGATTTTTAATACTTACAGACTCGTTAAGATCCAGCCGAGGTCAAGAAAGAAGTAATAGACACAATTACGAAGTTAAAAATACCTCTGTAACAATTATTTAAACTGGTTAAAACCCTATGTATTACAAATACAATTTAAAATTTCCTACAATGACAAATACACCCAAGTTAAGCCAATACATCTCCTTGTATTACATTGTAAGATGGGACTGGGTAAGTTCCATGATGAAGCTCTTCAAATTGTTTTTTTAAATTAAATAATATATATGTGCCTATGCCTATTAAATTGCTTAATAATTAAAAGAAAACATATTTTCCAAAATAAACACAGTTTTTTACGACTTTCAATGACAAGTGTTTAACTGAAAATGAAGTCTTGTAAGAATAGAGTGTTTATTGTTTAAAATGTTTATTTATTTTAATTGGTGAACAATTCAGTTGGTTTAGATACAAAAATAGAAATATCTTCACACTAAAAATCACACAAGCTCTTTCTTTTATATAATAAACTATCAAATTAAATTGTCTAGATGATTTTGATAATTGTTGAGCAATACTTAAATACCGTAATGTTAGTGGTTACACTGTTTTGGATGATTAAAATTCACATTTCATAAAGTAAACAACGTATGTGAATTGTCCAATTTATAAGAAAAAGAAGATGTAATTCACTTTGTTTTTCTATATCCAGTCCTTGGTAGTATGGGATAAGTGATTTACGAGAAGAACATTGTCGTTACAGGAAACTATAGCTTATTTAAATGTCAAAAGCACGTTAGTGTTGATACATTATTGCAGAGCTATGGGATTGAACTTAATTAATATGTGGAAACCAAGTAGTGTTATTTTTGTCAGATGTGTATTAGATGTAATTTTAAGTATTATTATATGATTACTTTAACAGGATATCGACTCACATTTTGGAAATATTGTAATTTTTGTAATGTTCTAACTCGCTTTGGTTGAATAAGCTTAGAATACATGTTTTTTTATGAAAACATTAAATTTTACTTATTAATAAAGGAATTTTATCTATCTGTCTACTGCATTGTGGTAATTCTTATTGCATTAACTGTATTATCTTTAGGTTATTTATTTTAATGTATTTTATTCAGAACTATCGAAAAATACATACATTTTATAATCCAAGATATAAAATATCGTATATTTCTCATGACCCCTCGGAATAGAAATATTTACAAATTCGACCGTTGTATGATAATTTGTAAGAAAAAAAAACATTGTTTAAGGAATTAAATATAAAGACAACAACTACTGTTACTTTGATATTTTGTAAATACGTGTTACAGTTATATTTTTATATGTACTAAAAGAATAAATAAAAATGTATGAGAACAGGTGTAATAAGGTGGCAATCGTTTCAAGCAACCAATGACTTTCTAACCCCATACGTGAGAAAGGTCTATATTTTCTTTAGAAATAAAAATTTCACCAATTTACTAAGACAGATTTAATAATCATTGGTAAGAACCAATGAGTGATAAATTTAGACTTCATCTTGGGAGCAAATTAAACAGAAATATATTCCAACAATCCACTACAGAAGTTAATAATGATTCTTTCCCTTTTACAAAATTCAAACAAATATATATCAGCACAAAAGATTATTCCTAAAACTAAATTGGAATTTTTTAAAGAAATTGATTCACATTATTTTCCTTTCTACTGTGATCCCCATTTACCAAACCTAAAATTCATTTCTCTGTTCAAGGAAAAACTCTAAGGTAAATTAAAATCTACGATTAATTGTTTTTTAACCCGATGAGAGTTTGTTTAATTGAAACTCTCGAGCTTATTTACACTTCAGTTAATTAGAAGAGGATTAGCATGGATTTAAACTGGGGTGCAATGTGGCAACGTCGTAGAATGGACGTCAGGGGAGATATTTTGACTAATCTTTAATTATGGAATTACAGTAATCTGTAATCGGTGAATGATTCGTATGTCCCTGAACAGATCCATGGATTTGTATAATCCGATGTTTACAAAACATAATTTAATATACGACAATAGCATTCTGTAATACTTGATACTTAATGTTGTAAGGGTTTTTTTGTGTATTCGATTTCTCGAATCAATATCGCTTGGCTGTGATAGGATTTATCTAAATAAGTACAGAGACAAAAATTAAGTGATTCAAAACTATTTAAATATTATCAAAACATAATTAAAGATTTACAATATTTAGATGTATATTTTAAACTTTCATTTCTATGTTAAAACTATGATAGAAGACTATACAATATTTAGTTTACAGTCTTCCCAATATTTACTTTTATAATTTTTATTTTTCCTAATTTAAATTACTTAATTAACTAAATGCACAATTTAAATTACTTACTATACATAATAATTATTTTGATTTAATTAAAGAAATATTTTTGGCTCCCTCAAAATAGCTTCATTAGGTATCATGAGATCCTTTTATCAGCTTATTTATGATGAAGGAGATTTTCCTTAATATTTAAATCAAAATACTTTTCACAATTTCTTAATACTACATTTATTTTAATGGTTCTAGATTAGATTTGTTTTTAGATTAATTATGATTTTGGACTCTCAATGTGTATTTGATTAATTAGTTATGCTGTTTTTTTTAAATTATTTATTTTAATTCTGGGATATCTTTTTAAAATTTGTATTAATTAGTTTTTGTTTTTATGAGATCTTTCTTACATATTTTGTGTATATATTTAAAGCTACTTACAGATTTTTTTTTTTATCAAACCGTCGCACATACAATTCACACGGATTCACTCCACACACAATACGCTTTTTTATAATTTATTTTTATTGATTTTTCACTTTACACTTAACACTTGATATATATATATATTTTTTGATTATTATGGCTTTACTTGCCTTTTAAAAAAAACACACTTGGATTTATTAACTTATTGAAATTATTTTACACCATTTTACTCTGGATCTTTACAACGTCTAACTTGCGTGGTGATAGTTTTTAGACTGTCTTAAGAAAACTTGCGTCTCTCCCTCCTTTTCCTTCACGCGGTTAAAATTTTCAATTGAGCATTGTACTTTCTTGAGATTCTATTGGATATTTATTCGCGGGATTTTTCTTGATTGGACGTTGCTTTTTGCAATCTTGTGTTTTCAGTGGAAATACTTTGAGTTCATTCCAGAGGCCAATTCTCAGGGTTTTATGTGTAGCTTGCAAATATTATTTTCTCTTGGGAAACTTAAGTTGAACAACCGTTCTGCCTTTACACGTGCAAGTTGTTACTTGAGACTGTTCTGCAGATGTGAATTATTTTTATACTATCAGAGATAATTATTTTTTTAAATATATCTCTGACACTCCCCTTACTGGGGTAAATTGTACCATCAATTTGTATTTTTTATGTTTTTGTTTGTTATTTGTCTGACAATTGGTAGTCTCTTGGAACTGTATGTGGTTTTAATGCCTTCAATTTGATGCTATAGATGTGTATTTTGTAGCATAGTGTTATTATTATGATGGTTAAAGTGCTTGACCATATTGCCAAAATGTAAAAGGTTATTCTTTTGTTTTCTATGATGTCCGACCAATTGTTTTCCATTTGTATGTGTTGGAATGTTTCTTGAGGTATGAGATTTCTTACTATATAGGTTGATATTGATATGTTCCAATTTTCATTCAATACGTCATTTATGTTTTGGAATTCTGGTTTGTGTGACTCAGGTAGTGGGTCTATTTTTATTGTTTTTAAATCTGTCCAGGTTGCTGGTATGATGTGTGTCATTTCTATGGTTTTAGTTTCCCTTTTGTCACAAGGGGTTATGGTTCTTATAATTAGGTTGTTCTCTGTATCTGTTATTTTGCAGTCACATGGTATATCCAGTTCTAGAGATCCTATTAGGTTTTTTGGTAAGCGGGTTGTTGTGTGGTTTCCTTTACATGTAATGTCCATGTCTCTCCTTATGTTTGTTATTTGGAATTTTGTTTCTGTTATTTTGGTTATTATTGGTTCTTGTGTTATGTCCGTGCAATGGAATTGACAGTATTTTTGGATTTCTGGGATTGATTTGCTTTGTAGGAGGTGTTTGGCACATGTTGATGCGAGTTCTTTGTTTACATTTTCCCTTGGCAATCTGCAAAGATTGTGTTTTTTCCAGTTACATTCAGAATTTTCTTCTAGCTCTATTACTTGTATGTCTTTATTTGATTTTATTATGAGTGTTTCTGAAGAACTAAGTTTGCATGACCGATTATGCCATAGTAGTGGGATTGGTTTATGTATATAGATTTGATAATTAACTTTGAGTTGTTTTATTGGAATTTGAAATTTTAATAAAATTTCTTCGTTTGAAAAGAAGCATTTTGATATGGGTAATGTGTAGTATTTGTCTATTTCATTTACGGGTATTGATAATTGTAGTCCTTTTATTGTTAGCTTCTGATCCAAATCTATAAGATCCTGTTCAAGTGAGCTCTTCGTTATTAATGCTTTAGTTAGTTGATTGTTATTACAGTTTGTTCTTATTTTATTGAGATTATCGTAATACAAATTTAGATATATGTATATATATGTCTGTTGTAAATTGGTATATATGGTTATTTTCAAGTTCTCAGTGTTGTTTTCCGTAGTTCGTTGGAGTTGGTTTTCCATATCTCTTACTGTATTGTGTACAGTTTGTAGTATGGAATTGATGTTTTTTGAAAAGTTTGAAATTTGCTCCGTAGTCTGTATTAGGTCCTTGTGGTCTTCTTTCTCAAAATCCATTATATTATTCATATGGGTATCTAAATTTTCTTCATTTTTGTTTACTGCATGAACCTCTTCTTCTGTAGCTACGCCACAACACCAGTTAAATACTGCTCCAATTGTTTCAATTGCCCTTTTGGTTTTTACATTTCTTGGTTGTGTTGGGGTGGTTTGGAAAGTTCTTCTCTCTGCTTCTAAAATTTCGTTTATAAGTGTTTGTATCTGTTGATTATGGTTTATTATTTGACATTTTTTTGAATTTACGGTTTTTATTTGGCATGATGTGTCCACTATTGGTGTAAATTTGTAGTGTTGTTCGCCCACATTGTGGTAAGGTAATTTGTAAATCAGCGGTACCGACTCTTGATAAATGTTTATGTTGAAAATTTCTTTAAAATTTGTTCCTGTGACAATGTTTATTTTTAGCGTATTAGTTGCTTTCAATAATGTTTGTAGGATGGTTAGTATGATGATGTTAGCATTTGTTTTCATTTTTGTTTTCTGTCCTGTAGTAATAGCTGAAACAATACAATGTTGTTGTTATTTGGATGTTATATAAGTGAATTTAAAGCGTGATCAATGCTTCAATTTCAATTTTAATGTTTATATTGTGGTACCATTGCTTTACCCATGTAATATTCCGGACTATTTGCTGGGTAAGCAAGGTCGCTCCTTATCTGCTATAGTACTGGACTAGCGTATACAAATTCCATCCTAGAATGCTAATCTTGTCAATGTAATTATTATATCACATGCTCTCATTATGAGTTATTATTTATGAATGGTTAAAACTGTATGTGTTAGTTTTGCAAAACAAAATTTTCACTGCTTAAAGCTAGTACTTAGAGTTATTAACATGTTTTATTATCTACAAGTTAAAATGAAAGATCCCATCTTAGTCTTATGAATAATAAATGAAAGATCTCATAAAATATTATTATTATTTTGTTTATTAATATTTATTAATCTAAATAATATTTTATTAATTATTATAATTGTGTTTATTTTACTCTCCTATGATACAACTTCATTCTAGAGATATGTATTGGCTCGTTTTGCAGTTTGCCATATTTGAGGATTTCTATTATGTATGTGAGATTATTTATTTTTTGTGTAATTTGATATGGTCCTGTATATTTCATGTCAAATTTTGACACTGCCTTTCCATGGAATTCTCTTCTTATTAAAACTTCATCACCTATTTGGAAATTGAAGTCTATTCTTTTTTTATCGTAATATTTTTTTTTGTTTTTCTTGGGCTTTCGCAATGATTTTTGGAATCGTTTTTCTTATATTTTGGATTTCTTTGATTTCCTTTTGTATGTCATAGTTGGGGTTTTCTTGAATCTGTATTATTTCCATTGGGTAGTTGGGTTCAAAAGCATACATTAATTTATTTGGTGAATATCCTGTGCTCGTCTGTTTTGTTGCATTATAACAAAAAACCACATGGTCAATGTATTTAGACCACGATTTTGGGTTCTCATGTACGTAATGTGATAACATGTTTACTAGTGTTCCATTGAATTTTTCCGTTAACCCTTGTGATTGTGGTGAATAAGCACTGCTCAAAATGTGGTTTATTCCTAATGTAGTTGTTAAATTTTTTATGACTTCATTATTAAAATGTGTACCTCTATCGGATTGTAATATACGCATTTTTCCGTGTCTTAATATTATTTTCATCAATTTATTTGCAACCGTTTTTGCATTTGCCGATTTGCATTTAAATGCCCACGCATATTTTGTGGAGACATCAGTACATGATAAGATATATTTGTATGTACATGAAGGTGTAATGGGGCCTATGAAATCAATTACTACTCTATCTAATGGCCTATGGGTTGCTAATATTGGTTTTAAGAGCCCATATTGCTTTCGTGTAGGTATTTTTCGTTTCTGACAGGTTTCACATGTTTTTGTATATTCTTGTACGTCTTTGTGTAAGGTTGGCCAATGGTATCTGTCTTTTATTTTTAGAAGTGTTTTGTAATATGAGTAGTGTCCTCCCATTATTGGATTATCATGAGCTTGTTTCAAAATTTCTAGTTTTAGATTTTGTGGTACTGCTAATAGATTTGAACTTTCTTCTCCAACGTATTGTTTGTAATATAATATGTTATTTTCTAATTTATATCTTCTTGATGCTCGATCAATGTTTTTATTTTTTGTTTCAATACCCTGTAATGCTAATTTTATTTGTTTTAGGTATGGGTCTATCGACTGTAGGAATTCTATTTGTGTGTTTTGAGTGTTTATGAGGAATATGTCTTCGAAATCGTTTTCAATTTGTTCCCGAGTATCTGTTCTGGACAGAAAGTCTGGTAATCCCATTTGTTTTCCCTTCTTGTAATATATTTTTAAATCGTAATCTACCAATTTTGTTGCTAGTCTCCCTAATCTATTTGATGGATTTTTGAAATTTTGGAAATATTGTAGAGCTGAGTTGTCTGTGTAACATTCTACTTTTCTTCCTAATAGATACTCTCTCCAATATTCTACTGCATATACTAAGGCAAGCATCTCTTTTTCTACTGTACTATATCTAACTTCATGAGGTTTTAATTTTCTCGATAAGTATGTTATTGGATATTCTTTATTATTTTCCGGGTCTACTTGAGTCAGAACTGCCCCTAAACCTGTATTTGACGCGTCACTGTATACACGTGTATTTTTACATTCTTGAAAATGCGTTAGTAAAGGTGGATTTGTTAAGATTTCTTTTATTTTTTCAAAAGCTTTTTGACATTGTTCTGTCCATGTTATTTTGGAATTTGGTTTTTGTTGGTTTTTCAGTAATTCTGTTAATGGGTGGGTTATCGTCGCATAGTCCTTGATAAATTTTCTGAAGAATCCTGATACTCCTAAAAATGCTCTAATATTTCTTATTGTTTTTGGTTGTTTGAAATCTAATATTGGTTTTATGTTTTTCTCTAATGGTTTTATCCCTTCTGTAGAAATTTCGTGTCCTAATAATTCTATCGTTTGATAGAAGAATTTGCATTTTTTTGTATTTAGTTTTAGGTTGACTTTGGCTAATTCGTTTAATACTATGTCTAAATTGTTAAGTTTTTCTTCGAAATTCCTCGCAAAAACTAGTGTGTCATCTAAGTATGCTATGCATTTTGAAAATAAATGTTTTGATAGTACTTTGTTGAGATTTTTTTGAAATATTGCACTTGACACTTTTAAGCCTTGAGGTAGTCTAGTGTACTGTAACATTTTGTCTTGTGTACGTATTGTTAATAGAGATTTACTATCTTCGTGTACATTAAGTTGGAAAAAGGCATTTTTCAAATCTAATTTTGTGAAATATTGTGCGTTGCTTAAACAACTGAACATTAATTGTAAGCTCGGAATTGGATAGTTTTCAGATTTTATTATTTCATTTACTTTTCTGAAATCGGCTACTAATCTATGCGAGTTGTCTTGGTTTTTCACGATAAACGCTGGTGAAGCATATTGACTAAAATTTGGGCATTCTTCCAAAATGTTTGCTTTTACTAGATCTTGTAATTCTTTATTTAATATGTTTCTTTCATTATGACTCTGTCTATATGGAGGAACTATTACTCCCGTTGTATGCGGCAATGTCTGTATTTTTACTGGATCTAGTTTGGCAGGTGTCAGGTCTTTGACCTCCGTTGTGAATATTTGTTTATATTTCTTTATGATTTCTACTACTTTATTATGTTGGATTTTTGTTAAGTCTGGACATATATTGAACTGTATTCCGTTTTTATTAGCAATTTGTTCTTTTCCCGCGATTTCCGTCAAATTGTCTTGTGTGGGTGTCGGCTTATTGTCATCAAATTTTGTTTTAATTTCTTGTGGAGTTTGGTCAGTGTTTAAGTTTCCTACTATTGTCCCTTGTGGAATGTGTTGGGGTTTTCTAGATGCATTGTATATGTGTACATAAAATTTGTTATTTTCTTCTGTGACGTACGCGTGTATCCTCTTTTTTTTTCGTAAATGTGTGTCTGTTTCAAAATCTTTCGATTCTATATAATTTGATATTTCTTGCAGTTTTAAGCTCTGGCCTGGTTTTATTATTACATAATCTTGCGATCTTATTTCTTGTCGGCTTAGTGTGTTTTCGTTTACTATTAAACGTATTTTGTCAAGGTCATTCAACCATTTTTTATTCATTTCAATTTCACACTTTTGTGAGTTATTATAGAGTGTTATTTTTTTCTTACTATAGTCTATCTTTGCTTTGTAGTCTAGCAAAAATTTGTTTCCTAATATTATTTGTGTATTAATACCTGAAGCTATGTAAAATTTGTGTGTGAATTTTATTCGATTTATGGTGAAAGGAATTTTCATTTGTCCGTGTATTTTTAAATTTGTGCCAGTAGCAGATTTTATGGTAGGTACTGATTCTATAATAATTGGCATTCCTTTTACTAACTCGTAATTACAAATTGATACATTAGCTCCCGAATCTAGTATGGTTTCTATGTTTTTATTTTTCAGTGTGTTAAATTCTACGTCAATTGTACAAACTCTTGAAGTTTTCGTATTTTGTGTAAATATTGTATTGTATACATCCCAAGTTATGTCATTTTCTGATTTTCGAGCTTTGCTCACTCCATTTTGGTGTAAGTGCTGTTTGTAAAAATTATTGAATGTTATTAAATTGCATTGTTCGGTCAATTTGTTTTGTAAGCCTATTGCTTCCTCCTTGGTCAGCGAATTGAGATAAACATTGTGTTTGTTATCTGTTGCAATGTGTTGCTTGTTATCAGGCGTGTTAGACTGGGATAACTTGTTATCTAACGGCGCGTCTTGTTTCTGTAACCCCAGTCCATCTGTTATGGTATTCAGAGAATTTTGCTTCCTGCCTACGTAAGCTGTTCGTTGTTGTGTTATGAATTTTTGTCTAGCCAGTGAAACTGAATAGTTGGATGTACTATACTTTTTGTAAAATGGTATTTTGTTTTTATTGTCTTTCCAAATATTTGTTTTTAATGTGGTAATGGTCTGTTTGTATCTATTTGTCGGTAATGGGGTATAATGACTCCCCGTACTCCCGTGTTTTGGATAGTTGTTTTGTTGATTGTTCTTATTGTAATAACAATCCTGAGTTGAGTGATTGTTTCTAGAACAATTTGTACAAAATTTGTGTGTTTTATTTTGTGTTTGTCGGTTGTGTGGGTGTTTTTTATATTTTTGATTAAAAGCACACTCTTCTGTTTTGTGGTTATCCATTGAACATATTAAACAATTATATTTTTTGAAAAAACATTTGTTGGTAGGGTGATTGTCCTTCTTACAAATTGAACAACTTTGTTTTGGGGTATTTCGTGGTTGGTAGGTGTTAAATGTAGTTTGGGTGTACGGTTGTTTAGTTTCAAATTTGTTATTATTTCTATATTGAGACATGGGCCTATGCATTTGTTTATTAAAATTGAATGTGGATCGTTTGTCCGGTCCCTTTTCTGCCAGGGTATTGACCAGTTCTGTCAAATTTTCCAGTTTTTCCGTTAGCATGTTCATGCTATCATATTTCTCTTTATTATCTCCCCTTTTTGTGTTGGAATGTCTTAAAAACTTTTGTTTATTTAAAGTTTGTTGTAGGATTATTTGGTCAATTCTCTTTAAATTGGTTTGTAATTGTTTAAGTGTTAAATTGTCCATTGTAATAACCTTTTCACAAATTTCTGGTTTTAATCCCTGTATTATATGAGTAATTATTTGTGTTTCTTCCATGTTCGGGTTCATTTTTCTACAAATAGCTTCGATTTCTATTAAAAAGTTTATCGATGGCTCAGTTTCCGATTGCATTTTGTTTTCTAATAACATTTGTAAGGTTTGGCCTTGAGCTATTGGTGCGAATATACGAATTAAATCTTTTTTTGCATTCTCCCAAGTTATGTCCCTATGTTGGTTTGTTTTAACAAAACTTTCGTACCAATTTAGAGCTGTATTGGTTAGATAAGTGGGCAATAGATTTATTTGTGTCTCTGGTGTCCAACCATTAGCTTTTGAAGCTATCTCATATCTTGCAATAAATGTGTTTATGTCTTCAGAAGTTAAACCATGATATTGTGTGGGTTGTATTAGGGGTATTTTTTCTTTTCTTTCCATTTTTTGTTTTGATATCTCGTTGTTAATTTGGGGTTGTTTATTTTCTTTGTAACTTGGTTGTATGTTAGAGTGTTGCCTTTCGAATGTTACTGGGTCGTATATATTTGTGTCTGAGCTTTGTGAATTTTCTTGAGTTTCTTGTATTAAATTTTTCTTTGTGTTTCTTAATAATTCTAACTCTCTTAATTCTGGGTATGTGTCTCTGTTTTGTGCGGTTAGGGTGTTAAAATTGTTTAAATAATCATATGCGTCATTATAATCTTGGTCTGTTTTTATAGCTATTTGGATTTTTTTTATTAGTGCTAAATGTTTTCTACTTTCATCTAGTGTTGCATTAGTAGTTACTACTTTGTGATCTTTTAAAATTGCTGATGTTTCTTCTTTTTTAAATTTATATATGTCTGTGTTACTTAAGTCCATTTATAATAAAATTTTGTTAATATTATTAATTAAATTTTTAATTACACTAAATTTTCTCTATTTCTGAATTTATTTCTCTGCTTGATATTAAAAGTTAAACTTAGGCGCCTCCACCATGTAAGGGTTTTTTTGTGTATTCGATTTCTCGAATCAATATCGCTTGGCTGTGATAGGATTTATCTAAATAAGTACAGAGACAAAAATTAAGTGATTCAAAACTATTTAAATATTATCAAAACATAATTAAAGATTTACAATATTTAGATGTATATTTTAAACTTTCATTTCTATGTTAAAACTATGATAGAAGACTATACAATATTTAGTTTACAGTCTTCCCAATATTTACTTTTATAATTTTTATTTTTCCTAATTTAAATTACTTAATTAACTAAATGCACAATTTAAATTACTTACTATACATAATAATTATTTTGATTTAATTAAAGAAATATTTTTGGCTCCCTCAAAATAGCTTCATTAGGTATCATGAGATCCTTTTATCAGCTTATTTATGATGAAGGAGATTTTCCTTAATATTTAAATCAAAATACTTTTCACAATTTCTTAATACTACATTTATTTTAATGGTTCTAGATTAGATTTGTTTTTAGATTAATTATGATTTTGGACTCTCAATGTGTATTTGATTAATTAGTTATGCTGTTTTTTAAAATTATTTATTTTAATTCTGGGATATCTTTTTAAAATTTGTATTAATTAGTTTTTGTTTTTATGAGATCTTTCTTACATATTTTGTGTATATATTTAAAGCTACTTACAGATTTTTTTTTTTATCAAACCGTCGCACATACAATTCACACGGATTCACTCCACACACAATACGCTTTTTTATAATTTATTTTTATTGATTTTTCACTTTACACTTAACACTTGATATATATATATATTTTTTGATTATTATGGCTTTACTTGCCTTTTAAAAAAAACACACTTGGATTTATTAACTTATTGAAATTATTTTACACCATTTTACTCTGGATCTTTACAACGTCTAACTTGCGTGGTGATAGTTTTTAGACTGTCTTAAGAAAACTTGCGTCTCTCCCTCCTTTTCCTTCACGCGGTTAAAATTTTCAATTGAGCATTGTACTTTCTTGAGATTCTATTGGATATTTATTCGCGGGATTTTTCTTGATTGGACGTTGCTTTTTGCAATCTTGTGTTTTCAGTGGAAATACTTTGAGTTCATTCCAGAGGCCAATTCTCAGGGTTTTATGTGTAGCTTGCAAATATTATTTTCTCTTGGGAAACTTAAGTTGAACAACCGTTCTGCCTTTACACGTGCAAGTTGTTACTTGAGACTGTTCTGCAGATGTGAATTATTTTTATACTATCAGAGATAATTATTTTTTTAAATATATCTCTGACAATGTTTACACTCAAGAAGATTAGAACCATTGTTTAAATGTTTAAAGTAGCTTACTCTTAATTTTGTTCAATGTTGATAATACACATGTTCCAAAAGAGAAAGGGAAGGAGGGCTTAATTCCTTTAAAATAAAACTTGATATTTTAAATAATAATTTGAATTTGCCCCTAACCACAATCACTGGAACTTAATAAAACACAATTATCTGATTGATTGTTCTTTATTAATTATATCCACTTAATGCCCTGATGTACATTTCGATAACATGGTTATCATCATCGGAGGGTCTTGCTTATAAACTAAATCTAACCTTACATATCTATTACTAAAATCCATGTTTATCTATTACATTAATGTTTTATTAAGTTCCAGTGATTGTGGTTAGGGGCAAATTCAAATTATTATTGTGAATTTCACCACAGTGCTCAACAAGATTGTATCTTGATATTTGAACTTTAAGACAAGTCTAATAATATTGCACTGTTTTTCTCTTAAGTTCATCTACACAATCAAAACAATATTTAAAGCTAAATCACATATAATACTTAAAATAAAATATTGTAAATGTCTTTACAAGGGAGTATTCATCAATGAGAGATGAGGAGCTATAGGAGGAATGTTACCAACTTCGGTATCTGAGGTTGCTTCGCTTGTGAATTAACTCGCCCCAAGCTTACCCCTTAGTTTAAAAATAACGACTGTCAATATTCATTTTCGTTTATTTCAATTATTTCTAAACAGTATTTTCTTCTTTTTTTGCGATATGGAACAATTTTATGCGACATTAATGTAGGTATTTAAGTATTTCAAAACAAATTAAACAAAATCTGTAAAGTCGATATTTTAGATTTATTTTTTATTTGCTCCATGAACTATTTTGTTGTTGTTGTTTTTTATTGATAATTCCAGAAACGCCATTGGGGGGGGGGGGGTGATACTTTGAAGTCTAGCAAACTTTGTTCAAAATTAATAAGTCAATTTCGCGACAATAGAAATTTCGGCTTTTTATTTTAATAACAGATACTCTTTAAATATTTAGCTTTCGAAAAAGTACAGTTTTGGGTTAAAATATTAGAATATTATGTAGCCGAGTTTTCCCCAGCCACGGCGATTAAAATATATGGTTATGGAGCTTTGAATATTCTCTAGTGGTTTACTACGACCCAATTTAAAAATTTTGATTTTTTTTTGTTTTAAAATATTACCGGTATATATTGTATGTTCAATTTTACAATATTCTTAGTTAAAATTGTATTTTTACAGAAAAGCTTGTCGATATATATGTTCTTTGGAACATTGAGATATTTGATTCATTTTCACATATATATACCAATATCACCCCCAACCCTTTCCCTCATTGAATGTCCATATAAAAAATATAAATATAACATTGAAAACAAAAATATAATATTTTGCAAATCTAATAAATATAATATTACAAATTGTTTATTATTTATATGTGACAAACAATAAATGAAATATATGTGTTATATGCAACAGAGCTGGGCCGCAAACAAAGATAAAGATTAAACTTTTCACCCCATACCCACCACCCTCGATTTGAGTTACACAAGTTCTCCTTCATAGGCCTAAGAAGTAACGACCACTGTAACCCCCTCAGGGCTACTGTTAGTTATGGAGAGATTGCGAACGGGTTTTTACTCTAAAGCGCAATCTGTTGGAAAATAGAGAAGTATATTTATAAAAGTAAGAAATAAAGAAACAATTTATTATAAAAAGAGAACTGGAAAAATTATAAAGTATGACAGATGATACCAAAGCTTTACTGAAAAGAAAACACTACAATCGATATTAAAATATTGTTACTAATGAAGATAAGTTATACTGTTGGTTTAAATAAATAACAATAATTAAATAACATATAATAAAATGTTTTGAAGTTTTACTACCTTTCTGTGCATGCCTCCCATAAAAAAATATAATTTCTAATCAACGGATCCATGTATCGATTCAAAATACAGTACACAATATTTTGTAGAGAAAAATGTACATTCCGCGGCAGTCGTCCTTGGACAGTCATACGGTGCACACCTAAAGCATCGTGTTTAGTAAATAATGTGCCTTAAGTGTGTTTTTTTTTTGTAATCTGAAGATGGAGTAGATACTCCAAAACGCGTCAGAAGAATAAAGGAAGTCACGTGACAGATAGAAAGAGATAACTATATTGTAACATTCAGTAACTTGAATAATATAAGGAAAAATTAATCCTAAAACAAAACCTAATTTATTTTAACTATTTCAATTGCAATCATATCTTTATTAGAAAAACAAGATTCGCTGAACCTCAAAAACAAGAAACAAAAATCCAGTTAATAATAAATCCAGTTATGTTTATAATATTACCATTATATACTTTTCGAAGACATAGTATACAGTTAACATCAGAGTTTTTTACATCCTCAGAAGTTTACAGCTAACCTAATATGACTAAATATGAACCTAAAATTTAGTGCTAAGTAGCGCTCCCCTCTCACTCTTAACAGGCCAATCATTTAAAGGCACATCTTTCTTAGGTAACTGACAAGGACGTGGAAGAGTTAATTCACTCGGCAACCTGTACAGTCGTTAAAAAATAAAGTGTAAAATAAACTATAAATTATTTTAACGCTAAAGTAATGCAGACTAAACATGAACCTAAAGCGAAGTGCCAAGTAGCGCTACCCTCTCACTCTTGACAGGCCAATCATTTAAAGGCACATCTTTCTTAGGCAACTGACACGGACGTGGAAGAGTTAATTCACTAGGCAACCTGTACAGTCGTTAAAAAATAAAGTGTAAAATAAACTTTAAATTATTTCAACGCTAAAGTAATACAGACTAAACATGAACCTAAAGCGAAGTGCCAAGTAGCGCTACCCTCTCACTCCCTCCCATATTGTTTTGTGGTTCAGGGAATCCTTTTTTCCTTATTGTGAATATCGCCAAAGTGCTCCTTAGACATTTGAAACATATCATTATTATTTTTTTTTTTTTTAATTGTAAGGTTATCAACATTGTTACATTTTTAGACAGTACTCATAATGTATTTAACAGCTGGGAAATTTACATATGTAATAATTTTTAATTTATTTTACGATTTGATATTCTTATTTACTCTGCTTGTCCACGAGATATAATACACAAGATCAAGCTTTTATCGGTTGGGACCATCCTTTGAAACGTACGTAGTTCGTTTAAAGCTGTCTTAAAATATCTTACAGAGGTTTCATTAAGTAAAGAGTTGTCATTAAAATTATGAATAAAAGCTGAATATTATTAGTTAGCATTTTATTCAAAGAAATATTTTCATAAGTAGAAGTTAAAAATCGTAACTATTATTTTTATTTAGTTTTCTTTGAACCCTTGTCGATTTTTATGTCAACTACGCCACAGCGCCTCATTATCGTAATATTTAATTTCATGCGTCAATTCAAAGTAAAATTAATAAAGTAACAAAAATACACTTCATAATTTATTTAATAGTACTTTAATGATTATGTAGGAAAAACTTATACCTTACAGTTAAAATAATTAAATATGTTCTACAATTGGTATTTAATAAGGTACATATACATGATTATGTGGACGTATTTCAAACATACTTGTCTTTTGTAAATGTTGTTGAGGGAGTTGGAAATCAGCGCATAAAATTAATTCAATTTAAATTCCATTTATCTTCTAATATCTTCTAAGTTAGATATTTCTTACCTTAACTCTACTGCAGTTTCGGATGAATCACCCATCATCAGGAAAATAAAATAAAAACACAGTCACTAACATACAACACTACACAAAATATCTTTCACTCCTCGAAGGTCGTTACTGCTTAAACTAGCTAAAATGGTCGACATGGACATGGATGTCTGACCGGAAATTAGTTCTGTTGGCCTGAATCTTTTCTCCAGTCATTGTGGGTGGATTTTGTTTTTTTAATTAATGTGTCGAATATCATGTTGAACTGGAAAGAAAGTTGGTCATTTAATAAAATGTAAGAATTACATTTCGTTGCTGAATATTGATATTTGTAAATAAATTAACGATGTCGCAGGAAGGTAATTTTAAGGTTGTTTCTATTTTATTAACAAGGTCTTTAAAGTGTAATTGTTCATGAATACGTTATGTTCCTTTATAATTTTTATCAAGAGGTTTTGGTAAGTGATAGTCTGGTTATGTGAAATTTACCAATAGTCTAATAGGAAAGTAAAGTTTCTGTATTTTAGATAAATCGGAAGCTTGTGTGTTAAAAATAACATGGAAATAATGCACGTCGCGAAAAGTTACGTTATATGAATACTATAGAAGAACATGATATATATTGCAGCCGTCAATGAAAAAGAAACACTGAATACATTTTGTTTTACTAATTTTTACTTTCATTCTTAGTGTAAATAAAGGTTTGAAAGTGTTAACAAATTTATGTTTTTTTACAGATACGTACGTTTTGAATTTGCCTGAGTTTTTCTGTCTATCTGTCATCTAACAGCCTAAACTTGTCGATCGATTTAAAACAAATTTTCTATGTAGACATATTTCGTGAGGATTTTCATGTTTTTCCATAACAAAAGATTTGGTGGTAGCTGCTCTATGAAAAAAAGACACTTATATACATTTTCTAAAAATCAGAGCTAACAATTTGTTCAAGTGTAACTTCTTAGAATAGTATCGTTATAGGTAAAAAAAAATCGGCAATGCTGATGTTATAATGACGTCATTTCTTAATAGCGGCTCTACAGATTTCGTTAAAATTTTAGTGATCACTGAGAAGGGATTTCTATATTTTTGATTATAGATCGCAGTCGTCCAAATAAAGAAAATACAAAATGTTCAAAGGACGTAAATATATGTCATGGACCACAAAAATCAAGAGATAATACGATTCAGGAATTATAAGAAAAAACAGAAACAATTATTAATCGCCGTTATTAAAAACTCGATTTTTTTTTCAAATAGGATGTACTCGTTTATGCAACAAGCAAAGGAAGTTTAGACCCTGTATATATATATATATATATATTTTTTTTTATTCAAAGAAAGCGTTCATGGTTCCTATTCACTTTCTGACTAACTACTACCGAACTGATACTTTTTGTGAAGAATAGTTTTGGTTTTGAGTGAGAAAGTTTGAGCAATATTTTTGAAAAGTTATATCCTGTCATTGTAAGGGGTTTAATATTTAAACGGTTGTTCTTTGGGAGATGGATCTCCTACTTATCAACTTTTTGTGATTTTGTTAATAGAGTTCCAAGAACTTAATTCGTATTTGATTGAAATCTTAAGATTAATCAAATAATCGTAAATTATTTGAGTTAATTTTCAATTAAATATGAACCACTTACATGAAATTCGATACACTAGTTTGGTTCATATTCTCACTTCACCAAGTTTAACAAAATAACTGTTTTACCGATAACAACTAGACTGAAATATTTGGAAAAGTGTCGACAAATACTTTTTGTTTGGGACCTAATAAGCTACAGTAGAGAGAAAAAAAATTTATAAAAAAGCATTTTTTACGGAATTAATTTTGTTTTGGTTTGGTCTTGTTGAAGGTATGCCCAAATATTAAAGTTACCAAAATAAATAGAAGAATAAATAAAAATATAAAATATCCCCACGTAACTTCTTACCAAAAACAATCTACTGCAGTGGACGCTATGGAGACCTAAATTAAACCTAAAAAATGTTTTATACACAAAATAACTTTCACCATATTACGCATAAGCTTTATGAAACATTTAAAAAAAAATAATGAATACTGTGAAGATATCACGCTCATTAAAAAACAACTGATTTGACAGCTTTGTAAGAGTATATCACAACCCCTTAGTAAAGTATTAATATATAACTTCATCAGTTAATGTATAATTTCTTGCTTCAGTTTCACTCTGCTAAAGATCCACCCCTGCCTATTGTTGGTGGAGCAATTAAGGCTTAATGGGCCAACTTTTTTACAAACCCGTTTGACAAAAGAAACGACCTCCCAATACCCTTCTGTTATTGGCAACAAATATTGTCCAAAAGAAACGTAGTGGCATAAATTTAATTTTGAAAATAATGTTTGTTTAGGAGATCATTTAAATATGATATTTTAACATTTAAGTTTTAAAGTTATTGGATAATGTAGGATTGTTGATATTATTAACTAGATTTGCTCGTCGTTCCGCTCGCGTTGAAATAGAACTTTGTGTGTAGATTAATAATATCCCTACTGTCGCGTGAAATACACAAGTGACATTATTGAGTTTGTGTATCTCAGGATATACTGTAGAAGTTCATTAACTTTTGTAGTCGCTTTAATATAGATGAGCGTATTTCAGAAAAATAAATCTACTTATATTTATTTTGTAATCTTTATTATTTTTTTATCTTTTACAATATACAATAAGACAGTACAAAAGAGAAGTGATAGTTGGAAGAAATAGCATAAAATATTTTTAATTGGGTGACTCTTTGTAAACAATATTTAAACGTCAGAAGGTTTAAACGTTAAACTTTTGCTTGAAACAATTCGCATTACTCGCAAACTAAAACAACCTGTAATTTTGAAACTTCAAACATTTTCAATAATTCTATAACGTTTTAGTTTTGTTCCAAATATGTTATTCATAAAATAGTTTTGCTGATCATTTGTTTAAAATGTGTATATTGTGGCGAATATTGTGGTTTTCCTATTTTTCACCAGTATAAAATGGTTATAACACTGTGGACCGATTATAAAAAAAGTTTTCAGTTTCAACCAGCATTCTCATCATGTAGCCTACCACATTTGTCACTGAAAAAAAAAAAAAAAAGAAGAAATGTTGACAATGAAAAAATATATGTTGCACTATATAATTTAAGAAAGTGCTAAAATATGTAAATAAACAGATAACGTATCTACATATAAAAAAGTATGAGAGATAAGAGAGAGAGAGAGAGAGAGAGAGAGAGAGAGAGAGAGAGAGAGAGAGAGAGAGAGAGAGAGAGAGAGGAAAGAGTTGATTGAATGCACTATTAGGGCGCAGTCGAAGCTATGAAGATTTTTCTACTCTATCCATCAACAAAACAAATATTATTCTACATCATTATAACAAATAAATATTAAATGGATAGACTAAAATTTGAGCACTACATGAATAATGACTAAAAATAAAACATTACCCGACCTTTTTAAATGGAACACTCAATATTGAAAGTAAGCAACTCAATGAACGTATAAAATTGGCAACGAGGGGATAAAAATACCATTATAACATAAACAAATAAACTATATTTACTAAATGACAGTAAGAAAAAAAGAAAGATGAAAAAATTATACTACCACCATATACATACCCTACAATATAAGTCCCTCAATCAATTGGAACTTTCATAAACATGAACCTTCTTTTATTTGAGGAATCATAAAATTCTATGTGTTGCAGCTGGAAACCGTAAAGGGTTTCATACGTAGAAACTGTATAGATTTTTTAATAAATGTAAGGTGAAAGGGAGTTTGGACTATTTTAGAAGAGGCAAGTGTTTTGACTATGTATATAACACATAAAATTAAAATATTTAGAAAAAAATGCTTGGGTAGTTAAATTTTAATAACTTATATACAGTTAACAAAGGATGTATATCCAAGCTTAAGCCGTTTCACTTGATTATGAAAGGAGTAATGCTTTGACAAAACCTAATGGGAATTCAAAATGTACGAGATTTTGTGTGCGCTGGAGCCTTAAATGATAACTCTGCCGTCATGTTACTGTAAACGACACAACCATAATCAAAGTAGAGCTCTTATCAGAGAATGTGTTTATAACACAAGCGAAGCAAGTTTAGGCTCTTAATAAAGTAATTTAGTACAGTAGAGCCATTTGCAAAAAATTAAATATAAAATATTTTGAAAAATATTTGAATTTAAATAGTGCATTATTCAAATTACTAATTATCAGTAAAATTTCTGATTACTTGAAATAGAGCACACTAGTTTAAATTATTAATCTTCACACTTCACTAAAAACTGTCCGAAATCGGTGAAACGATGTTGAGAAAAAAGTGTTTTATAACAGCTCCATTGTAGATTATTTGATTTTCAAGCGACAGCTCTATAACCAACATATTTGAGTAAATATTTGGTTTGGAGGTCACTTGTATTTTTTAATTTTTTAAATGCACTACTGATTTTGGTAATTTTTTTATGAAATGTCTTTACGTCAGAGACGAGTGTGATAAATAAATTTATCGTTTAATTTTAATGTCAAGGTCATGGGAAAAGGGAAGCAAGATTTAGCTTCGTTTAAATATATAAATAAAATTAAAATTTATTTTATCCTAAAAGAGATGATGAGGGGTCCCATAATTTATTTCGATATGAAACGTATGAGCAAGAAATCAATATTAAAGAATCGTTTCCCCCTCGTATATAAATAGAATAGAAACATGTTTAGGGTAGAAGAGTGTGTGATAATTTTATTATTTATTGTGAAGTAGTTTTGTCAACTACTATATAATAAATATATTGCAGACACATCCAGCACTCTAGTTTTAAAAAAATATAAATGTTTTTTAACGTGTAAGACCAAGGTTTTAAATCCTGGTGCTTAAAATTGATTACTGGAAAACACAAAATTTATTATTAATGTACAGTTCAGTTTTTGTACTTTTTAAATATGTTAAATATACGTAGATTATAATGTATTAAAAATGATAATTTTTCGATATTATTTATCTTTGCACCTGAAAAACTATACTGCTCAGTAATCTATTGCCAAAAGAGTAGTCAAATTTTTAACAAGTTTCAAATAAGATCAAATATTGGCTCATATATCAAGACCTTTTTACGATAACTCAAAATTCTATGACTACGGTATTATTTTTCGAAATTACACCATAACTTCCTTTAACGGCTTTTACTATTCCTTTGGGATCTACATATTAACACGCCACTACAGGTGGATAGAAATTGCTTTACCCAAATGTGAAACATTAAACCTTTTATAATAGTTTATTAGACGATTTTTGATTTTTACAGATACATCACGAACCAGCATATTTGGGGAAACGTGACAATACTAGGTTTCTAGGAAAAATCGGATTTATTTTAAATCGGATCTATTTTACTAGGAAAAATCGGATTTTTAGTTTTAGTCTTATGACAAAACTGTCCATACATTTTGAGATTTAGCCTTATGACAGATACCCAGAAATTTTGAGGTTTAGTATTATGGAACTTACCTCGAAATTTTGAGTTATAGCATTATGACAGTTACCCACACATTTTTTAGTTACAGAAAATAATTTTAAAATAAAGCCTTGATATCTCTAATCTACCCTGAAAATATCTCTATTCTATTTATATCTGAGTAGTTGACGATGATGATGATTCAATTAAATTTGTACTATTTATATATAAGCAATAAATATTTTTTTAGTAGTGATTTGTCACACTCAGAACGAAAAATGTCTCAAATATGTTTTTTTTCTGAAGCTATCGGTATGAAAAATCAAATAATCTATAACGGAAGTCTTCTAAAAGAGCTAATTTATCAAAATCGGTTGTGTTGATATTGAAGATTAATCAGACATTAGTGTACCATATCGCAAGTAATAAGTAAATTACCGATCATTAGTAATTGACAAATGTAACAATTATTACTGCACACGTGTAGCAAACTGGCTCTATTTACATTCGAAATTTCGTAATGGGCCCTTCTGTACTAATTGTTTTAGTTAAGGTTGATTTTTTGACCCGTTTTTTGACTACGTGTATGTATGATAGTAAAAAAAAAATAATCTAAATGAAATTCTTAACCTATTAAAGCAGAAAGACAATTCCGTGGTAGGAATTCATTATATCAGCAGAGCAATAAAGGAATCGTTAGAATATAATTTATCAGGCTAATGAAAATCCCTCCAAACAAACCTATTGCGATTTAATTAAATGAAATCGAATACAAAGGAAATTGAAACTGTGGTCTCGAGTCTAGCTTATCGAGGGCAATGATAAAATATTACATTTTCTGTGATAATAAACATCGGAGACAATATTACTCGTAGAATACACAAATATTTACTATAAACGTTGATGTTATTGAAAATGTTACCTTATAATAAGCTAGGATTCAGGTTATTATAAGCTAACATTTTCAATATATTGTTATTTAATATGCACTTTGCAGCAGGTAAAAGCTACACACTATATTTCATTAAAATCGTTCCCTCCGTTTAATCTAAAAGTACTGCACACAATCACAGAGAGACTGTCTCAGGAGATATGACAACTGTTCACATAACTTTCTCAATGCATGTGAACATAGCAAATAAACGGTGCGAAAACTTTGTGCAGAGTTTTTTAGTTACTTTTAAACAAAATAAAAATCAGAGAAAACTATTCGTCGTTAAAAAAGACACTTCGGTAGTTATCACTTAAAAAGTAATTATGAACCTATCTTTGAAAAAATGTCTATATATTTAAATAATTGCAAAATTTGCTACGATTTCGCCATTTTTTCCCTCGTCGTAAATCGTAATTTATTAAAATCGACCTGTTAAGGAGCTGTCTTGGTTCATTTTGATTTAACTCCCATTTATACCTGAACCGTAATATGTCCTTACGATATTGCTACAAGTTTGGGTTATTAAAATTTTAATTTCACCGGAATCTGAATTAAATCAGCTGATTTTAGAAATTACTTATTTTTTTTATAACACCTTCATGACTGATTAACTAGTTCAAATCGATAACTCGCGATCCGACAGATATGTTTTTATTGGGTACATAGGCACTGTATTTTAACACAAAACCCTTGATGTTTATTTTGAAAAAAACCAGAAGTTATGTTTTCGATACCGCAAAATTTCATTTATTGAAAAGTTCGATGATGTGGCTAAGAAATACTCACATATTAAATTTGATTAAAATCGGCTAACTCGTTTAAGTAGTAGAGCAGTGTACAAACGTTAAGATGTCATAGAGGCATAATTCCCAAAACAGCTTTTGTTCCTTAAAATAGATATATGCGCAATATACCAGACATATATGTTTTACCCATCACATAACTTTCTCTATGGAAGTAAATAAAAGAAGTTGTAATCTTCTATAATTCAAAATAGACAAATTTTTGTGCATTGGACCTTATAAATAAAACAGAAATATGTTAAATAATCGCCTATATGAAATAGTTCAAATTGTTCTTCGTCAAATATTTTGTGTAGCTTGTAGTAAGGAATAGTTTGTATAATGATCTGAAGGAAACGGTGAGATGGAATTTTGTGTTTTAAAGTTACATTCCTCAGAGATCAGGCTGCGTAACATTTTGGATTCTCTAAGCCACAGTGTCAGTTTATTTTCTCCTCCGTTGCCTTTCTACAGATTTCCTAAAATGTAAAGACTTGAAGTTTAGATTCTTAGAATTAATTTCATTGTCTGTCATTAAAGTTTAAAATAATACGTTCATCAGAATATTTTACGACCATGAAAATGTAGTCATGTTTTTACTTTGCACATATTCGGAGAAACTTGTGTTTTGGATCAATAAATCAATGTAATGTTTTTGATTCTCTGGTTTTGGTTATTTTTGTCTCTCAGTCTATCTGTCAACTGTCGTCTGTACTATTTCTATATAACCTATTTGGCCAAGTCCACCATATTTTGGAATAGCTTGTCGAATTATTAAATATAATTTGAGATGGATGGTATAAAACCAAAACTAAAAATTACAATTTAAAAAATAATAAAATGTAGTCCGTAAGGCATCAAATAAAACGTATTTTCCTCAAAATTACCGGTTCATGAGTTATTAGTAAAATAAACCAAAAATATCATCTTTAGAGCTATTCTCCGATTTCTTTCAAATTTAGATACAATTTCAAGATAAATGACGCAGACCTTAAATCGAAACTAATAAATTTTGTTCCGGAAAATTCTGCCAAAACAGAAATAATATACAGGGTGATTTTTAAGTATAGAAACGGCTTTATACTACATAACCGAGAGGTATTGAAAACAAATGCGTATCCACAAAGTATATAAAATTATACATTTTTGTACGTTTGAAATTTTTGTCCGCTATCTTAGATCAGCCAAATTAAATAAAACAATTTTTTTTAAATAACAAAGTGGACATGTGATACATGATTTTCATGTAAAATTTAACAAGGAAAACGATGGTGAAAGCAGTTTTTCCATTAAGTGTTTTTATTTTCAAGTTATAACCATTCAAATTTGCAATGACAGAAAAATTGCGTTAACAATAAAACGGGGCAAAATGCGCGCTCCAAAATTTTTCATTGTGTTTTCCCTGTAGAATGCATCTAATTACCAACTTAAAACAATATAACGATGATAATAATAAACAATAACCAATTATTAATAACACAACTACAAATTAAATGCCAACTGTTTTTATACACTTTAAATATTACTTATTACACCATACATTACTTATACAATAAATTTTGAAAACATACCATTCTGCTATAAATGTTCAAAGTGCATCTCCTCTTCAAATTGGCAGTGCGCTAACCTCAACTAATATCCGTTTATGAAAGTAGGCCTAGTTTTAATCAGCTGTTAGTTTACATCAGCTGTTTTGTATTATGTTATAAAAATGCAGCTTATTAACTACTCATTCGGCCTGCATAATTAATTTTTAGTGATTCGGAATTGTTTTCTGGTTCGTTATTGGATGTATTCTGCAAGAAAAAACACATTAGGAAAGTTTCGACCGCGCATTCTACCCCGTTTTATTGCCAACGCGATTTGTCTGTCACTGCAAATTTCTATAACTTAAAAACGAAGCCATTTATCGAAAAATATATTTAATATCGTTTTTATAGTAAACATTTACATGAAAATCATGTATATCACTTGTCCACTTTTCTATTGAAGTTTGAGTCAATATGGCTGATTCAAGATAGTGGACAACCATTAAAAACTACAAAAAAGTATAATATTTTAAAGTACGTGGTTCCGCCTCCAAGAACCTCAGTTATGCAATATAAAGCTGTGTCTATAATTAAAAATCACCCTGTATGTTTTGATAACAATTTTTCGTGGATCTAGTTGGTTAAGTTAAAACATTGTTAACGTTTATTCTAATGGATATCTATCACTAATTTTGTTTAAATGGACAGAAGATTTTTAACTCTAGGTTTAACGTATTTGAAGTATTTGGTTAATTACAACCTTCGGCTTTGTCATGACCCGTTCTTAGTATATGACGGTGGATAACATAGTTTTAGAGATGCGTGGTTTGTTACTTTCTGATTTGAACCTGGTCTTACAAATATTGTACAATCCCGAAGGAACCTAGTTGGTTCTGAACCTCATTTCACCTTGTCTTGAGTTAGATCCCTCTCTCTCATCTTCTTTCTCATATCTCTGTTATCCGACTATTGTTATTTTCCAACTCTGACGTTATCAAAGTATTCAAGGACTAAGGGTCTTTATTTTGTGTTATTTCCTTCATTTCTAAGGCGATGATGACGTAGAAGTTATTTGGCTTTAAACGGCAAAAAAAGTTGTATCCAATCTGAATGTGTGGTTTATATTTACGGAATCACATGTCTAAATATAAAAATAAAGATACATTATAATTTCAGTTTATGTAAGATAAATTTTGTAAAGGATTTCACAAATGCATCTTTCTTAAGAAACGACGTGTGTGCAACTTCAATTTGTTTAATAAATACAATATCATTCTGTAATAAACGGTCCAAAAACACTGCACAAACTTTCTCGCTCACTCTTCCCCAAAATCACATCAAAACTAACAATGCGACAGCAAAAATATCGATTCAGTAGTTGTCAACCAAAAAGTAAAAACAAACCATGAATCAAAAGTCAAGTTGTTCTGTTCTTTTTATTAGTAATTTGGCAAAGAACAGATATAATTTGTGACAAACTTTTGATATCAAATAAATTGAATCTTCTCTTGGTTGATGACGCCCAGTGCAATAACGTTTGGGCGTTGGCTAACCTAACATTTGAGGAAATGGCTTGGGATTTTAGTATAGAAAACTCTTATCATATTAGGAGACGTCCAGTGTTGTAAAATATAAAAAACTGTATTCAATTCTGAGTGATTTCTTCTCAACCTACTGTCGTATATAAAATGAAAAGTATTTAATATTAAATTGTGCAAAAACATTGTACAACGTTTTTACCAAACCCATCTAGAAAACCAAATATCCAACCAAAACTAATTATCACCAAAACTGTCAATTTGGTAGTTGTTAAATTTAAAAAAATGAAAATGAATCATAGTTGATATCTTTGAAAAAAATTATAAGGGCCTAAACTTCTTTTTGATTAAAATTGAGCTTTTATTGACAGCAGTTAAACTTCATTTTGGTTTTTTGCCAATTATATTTCAATCTTAATATTTTATCAGTTAAGATTTTACACACTTGTCAAATGTGAAGGAAATCTATAAACATTTTTGGATAGATGGCGACGAATGAATTTGGTTTCGGTGCTTAGAGGCTACATTTTAACAAAATCGTTTGATCGTAGAATATGCTCGCATTGTAATTTGATTAAAAACTGTCCACAGATCATTTCAAAACCAATTTTTGGTTCTCAAAAAGGATATGTCCGAAAATACTTGATATCAACTTTCTCTATACTACATTTAAGTGGAAGTAAAGTAACATCCTTAATTGTTAGTTAAATTTAGGAAGAAATTTTTTGTTAATTACTTTAGATAACAACGTTTTACAACAATATCGCATGACAATGAGTTTAAGATATTTCCTTAAATCCTTCAAAGAATTCTTTTCGTTTTTACGAGATTCCATACAATCTCCCTTGAGATACTTCAAAAACTAATTTACTTCTCGTCTTCCACAGAGTAATTCGCACTTCGTAAAACGCTGTCAAGTTTTTGTCAGATTTCCAACAATCAATGAAATTCTCTGAAGACATCTTTTTAATTGTTGAGTGATGGTCGAATTGATAATTTCATGCCTTTTAAACTTTAAATTTTAGAACCTTCAAGATGTCTTGTTCTTTTAATAGAAATGATTCACACCAAACTCATCACAGTCAATGATACAATTTTTTTTTTAAGAAAAATAATTATATACGTAGTATTAAGCTGGCTTCCATGAACTCTTTTTAAAAGTATACAGTATTCTATTAATATCCAATTCATAAGTTTCTCAGTGTTTTGCCAATACACTGATTTGAGTTATTATCTTTACATTTTGCCAAAATGAAAGAAATTGGTAGACCCATCTTACATCTTTAATAACAGCTTGATGGGCGAGTTTTTAGTTGTTATTTTTACCGATAACTCGGAATACGGCGTTTTTGAAAAGTGGTGACTAATAAGTTTTGTTTATTCCTTAGAAGGTACACTACAGCAAAGAGGGCTAGAAGTCTATAATTTTATCTTTATTCCTTCTTTTTTATTTAAAACGAAAAAAATAATTGGAAAAAATATAAAGGATATGTTCGAAAAATTAACATCGGTTTTATGGCACTTCACATAACTTCCTCTCTGAACAATGCGCCCAACAATCACTGCTTTCAGCCGCATAAAACATCCACTGCTTATGGAAATATACTTTTACATTTAAATTGCTTTCTCACATTTACCATCTGATTCTTTTTCTCTTACAACTTGAAACATTTGTCAGAGACATAAACAAATATCGACAGTGAAACCGGAAATGTTTACATTAACCAACCGACAGATGACAGACTTTTTTGGCCGACAGATTCTTTGTTGTTTCAAGTGTCCGGAACTTCCTGTTTGAAGAACTTTGAAGTTCGTTAACCACTGGTCATTACAAAGCTCAACAGTTGCACTAATTGCTTTGTTAATTAAATATAAGTTGAAGGCTGTTCCATTTAAACTATACATTAATCTTAGTTGGTGGAGGCGAGTTCGGGAGACACTTGGGTCTTAATGTTTGCTGTGTGCTAAGTTTAAATTAATAATACTTGGCACGGAACTCGCACACTGACGCTGTTTAACGCGAATTTCTTTCTTTTTGTATCTCACTGGCCATTGTTTAAAAACTTGTTCATTCTGTTTGAGTTATAATTTTCACACTACCAAAATTTGAGATAAAGCATATTTTGAGAAAATAGTTATGTTAAGCGTTTTTGGGGAAATTTTTAGATATTGAAACAATAACTCCCGAAACGGTATTTTGAGAACTTTTACATCAATATTTTTCTGGTGATCTCAAAACAGATATATTAGTGAAAAACTCAACATAAATTTTTATACGAATCACATAACTATCGCTATACTACGTTTATGTGAAGTAAAGTTAAAATTGTTATAAACCTTATTTAACAGTCAGTGTGATTAAGAAATTACAAAACACAAAAATTGTAATATTATATAATTTGGGAATTTATAATAGAAAAAAAAAATTAATGGAGAGTATTGTCATATTAACAAACTAAATTGTAGCAATTGTCCAACATTTTATACGGGACAAATTGGCAAAAAATAAAGATTAATTAACATGCACCTAAAATAAACTGATTGGCGCGATTATGGTAATTACCAATTGTACCCATTGTGCGAGAATATCCTTTAAATGTAATAGCAAAAAAAATTTCTTTGTTAGTTTAACACAGGTTTTACGAATCTCGTAATTAGTTGTAAGCATTACCTTGTTTTGACGTCGACAAGAAGTGTACATTTAAAAAGTCCTACTCACTTCGCTCGCCTTCGTGATCCTCGAAGCTGTACACATATGAATGAGCATCCACTCGCTACGCTCGTATCTGTGATTTAGCCCTGTCGGATCTTGTAACTACACGATTATTTCATTTTTATGGGAAGTTAAGTTTTGAAGTGACATCTTTATAAGTTTCGTCGTAGAGAGGTGAGGTTGGAACCATTACATATTAATAGTTCCAAATTAACATTTACAAATTGCTTCTAATTTAATATGTTATAAAGTATTACACAAGAATAAATATATTTTAAATGGCTGATATTTTCAATTAAATTATCTGAATTCCAATAAGGTGGTGTATGAGCACATCGTACTCCTCTTTATAAATTTTCATAGTCGTATCTTCATTTTATGGTCGTTTTACGATTACAACGATAAAGATAACGAAGACGGACGGAAGGCACGTCGAAAAACACTTTTCAGGATCTTAGAACGTGAAGAGCACTCCTAAAACGGATGTGGATATGTTTTGTGATTACCAAACTTATTGTACACTGTGTAAATGGGGTTTAGTTTTAAAGACGTACCCTAGCTTGTGATATTAATGTTTTGATAATTAATTGTTTTCATTATTTTTGAAGTGATTTATTTTCCAATGACTTGTTTACTTGAGCATTCCTTAAAACCGGATATTTCACTGTATCGATCAATGAAAACTAATTTCTCTTCCTCCTGGAAAGCAGTAAACATTTCCTGAGGTCAAGGCAGAACCAACGCCCTTCGCTACTATATTTGAAGAAGGGTGTGTCCCTGCCTGAAAATTAATAGACGTCAATTTCTTAAGTCAAAGTGATGTTTTTAGTTTAAGTATTGATCACATATTCGAACTTGTATTAAAAATAAGTGTTTAAATAACTTTGGTAGATTTATAACTGTTCAGTTTATGTTTTGATAATATTAAATAAAAACCACAGTACTATCTTAATTTTCTAAGTTTACAGTTTGAGTATACGTATAATTCATTCTTTTTTTTTTTTAATCTAATTAAGAAATTTGATTAATTCAGAATAATCAAAATAGTTGGGTGCCAAAAAACAAAGTGAGTGCTGACAATGAGTCTGCCTAACTTTGACATCACAATAAAGAAATATGTTCCAATAAACATACGTCTAGAAATGCTTTGATTTTCGTCTACTTTTCTTATTTAAAATAAGATGTAACTGGTTGAAATCCATGCAGAATGTTTTACACTAATAGTTTTCAGTATAATATATAATATATTATAATTGTTTACTTAACAGGTTCTACAATGTTAATTTCAAAGTTTCTTGAAAAGTATAAATTTATAAAATACACGCCCATAGTGTAACTACGATGGTAGCTCTCTAAACAAGATGTAACTCCAGAAAACGGATTGAGATTTTCATGCAGAATCTTTTACATTAACCATTTTCAGATTAGCAAAAAAAAAAATAACATTTTTGTACTTACCGGTTCTAAAATGTTTCGTTGAAACTACATTGAGGAGCAAAAATTTACAAAATACTTACAGCCCATTTAATACTCAAAATGTAACTCCAGATAACGGATTGAGATTTCCATGCAGAATCCTTTACACTAATAGTTTCCATTATAGCATATACTATATAATTTTTACTTAACCAGTTCTAAAATGTTTCTCTAAAACTATTTTGAAAAGAATAAATTTACAAAATTCTTTCAGGACCGTTTAATATACAAGATAATAACTCAGTTTTCAAATATGTTGAAAAATAGTTGAAAACTCTAAATATAATTTTAGTTGCGTAATTTTCATTTAATAATTAAATTTGATAGCATATCTTAATAATAACCTTTACATTGGCCCAGATGGGTAGCCTACTAAGAAAATGGTTTACATTACATCTTGAGAGTTACTTAGGTCTACCATATTTCATAGTAAAACCACATTGAGACAAGGAGCGTCCCGGCTACAGAGTAAACCTTAGGGATGCTGGGATAATGGTTTACCAAATGGAACTTCAGTTCCCACATTGTCTTGGGAATTACTCCACATTAAAGTATAAATATTTTATAAACATAATAAAGTCATTATCCAAGTCTAATTACAGTACATTTATGAGTAACTTTCTTGTATTTTATACTTATGTCTTCTCACTTTAAATATAGGCTATATATAATGAGTATAGAATAGACATTTAAACTTTACTCATATTATCATGTGTTAATTTATTGGTTTTAGTACTGCGCTAGATTGTAACAATATACTTCATAGTTTTAAATTTATGAAAATGTGCTTTAAAACAAAGTTATAGGTTTAAAAAGTGAAAGTATTATATTAAAAACGCCACAAAAACAAAGAAATGTTGATAAAAAAGTCCCTTTATAAACTTTACTTTTACACCATAAAACAAAAAAGAAACATTAATTTTTTTTAAATATTTTGAATGAGCTCATTAATACCCTGAATAATATTAGGCACTAAGTATCTCAGTTGTTATTTCTGTACACTAATATACGAAGTATAGAGACAGTTATTAACATTCTACAAAGATTTATCCGAGTTGAGACCCCATGTCTCTCAAGAGAGTAGTTTATAAACTGTTTGTACAAACTAGTAGGCAGATTTCGATCAAATTTTGTCTTTTTCACAAGATATTTATTTCTCTTTTTGTTTTGTTTTTATAACTCAAAAACTGTAGCTACCACGTTTCTTTTTACTATCAGCTTAATATGTTTATAAGATTTTATTAGAGTGTAGCCATTAAGAACACAAACAGACAATATTTGTCATCTCCCCAACCAATGTTGATTGGACAAGTATCAGTAGTAGTATAAAACAACAACAACCGTCCACGAAATTATTATAAAACCTTATTTCTTAAAATCGGGAAACATTAAAGTTGTATAATATAACATTTTCTCTGTCAGTTGTAGTGTTTGTTTTACTATACTTTAATTATCCGTAGTATAGACTTCAGTCTTCTAGGAAGTGTCACATAGACAAAAAGTACATCATAAATGACGAGATTGAATTGAGTTGCTGTGTATAAATTAAATTTTATATGTTTGACGGGAACAAAAAAAGTAAGAAAACGAGTGTTATCTTGAGTGTTATGTAAAAAATGTGTTTTAAGACATAAATAATTGGCCTGATGATGCTGTCTGTGGAACTGAAACATGTAGCCTAATATAATTAAGGTATAGTAAAACAAAGACTACAATTGACATTAAGTGAATATTATATTATATAATATATGTAGAGCTAAGGCTTACACAATGAATATTAAAATTTTGATGCCAATTTAAGATAATATAAAATTTTGGTTCATGAATAATTGATAAAAAATTGAAAATGTACATTTACTGCTTCCCTTAAAAACGCGATTTCAACCAAAATTCTATTTACAGTTAGAATCAAGAAATGCTCTTATTAAAAATATTAATTTATTTTAAAATATGACATTTATATATTTTATTTTTGGTTTTGTAGTTCATTCATAGGGAACCTAACCAATACCTTTTTATATTCCATAAGAAATTAATTGGAAAAATTAATGTGTAAATAATATTATATAAACTTTTCTCATGAGTAAAAGAATAAAGATGGTTATAATTACAAGGAAGATAACAACGAATATTTTTTTCGAATTTTTTACGGAAGTTGAGAAAGTTAGTGCAATGTTTTTGTACCGTTTATTAAGTGATGTAAATTTGTGAATTTATTAATAACTAATTAGCGCTGATTTTTAAATATATATCAACATCATGCATCTGCATAAATAAACGATAAAATAATTTAAGTAAATATTATTATTTAAACGTGTTATTAAAGTGTTTTCATATACAAATATACAGACACAAATGTCGAGTTTCTAGCATTTGTGGATCCCTACGCTCCAAAAAGTAATTCTTTCTGCAATGCTCTACCACCCATATGAATAAATGGAATTTGCTCAAATTTGGTAAGTAGGAACATATTTTCCATACTTTGGGTTTTTTTATTACTCAGATTTTATAGGTTGTTGTCCTAAAAACAAAACTAAAAATTTCGATTTTCGAAAGTCGGCTCAAACTACCCTATGTCAAAAAGGTAGCGGCATACACAGAACACCTGTAACAACTATACCCCTTGATCTAACTTACCAATATATTTTAACAACCCAGTAAGCCAACGTTTTGCCATTAAATTCAGAGGATTTGTTTGTATTACATCTTATGGTTGGACAGGGCAAGTATCATAGATGGCACCTATCAACTTATTTAACTACTTTATTTTGATATAACAATAGTTTTTTGTTATAGTTTCTACTGACAATTTTATACAATTGAGAACAAAATTGTAAATGATTCTTTTTATATTTTTTGTTTTATGGCGGAAAATTAAAGTTTATAAAACGAATTTCTTTTATCAATATTTTTTTTTGTGTGGTTTATCATATGTATATAATAATAAAAAAAAGAAAGAAAAATATTTCACAAAGTACCAATAATTAAGTTCCGTAATACGAAGATAAAAGCAATGTTTTCGCAGAATTCCCAAATGAATGGTATGCTTGCTAAGCCTTTAGAGGAAAACATCGTTAATTTTGTAACAATTGAGTTAGTTGAAGAACCCCCCCCCCCCCGTTCACCCTTAGCTCAGTCGAGCAAGATAAATTGAATTACAGGTGTAATGAGATAATATTAAGTGCGAACGATAAACCTAAACAGATTATCTGAAAAGTCTTTCAATTTAAATTGAATAATTTATTTAGTTATTTGATGTAAAATTGTCTGTTAACACTTAAACGGGCATTCGACAAATAATTATTGATAAGATTCTTTATTTTTTACTAGCAATACCTATTGATTATATTACAATTGTAAAGCTAACGTTTAAAAGTGTCATATTCCTTCTAAAATATGTTAGTATGTCAGACAGTATATTATATGTATGAAAACGAATAATAAGAATTTGATGCCGAAAGCGTTCAAACATCGACCGATGACGCAGCAAGCAACAAATACGTCATTATAAATATTTTTTCTTAAGTAATTATCAATGTGTTATGTCCGAGATAACACAATAAAAAAGTTTAGTCTTTGCTCTTTCAATATCAGTTTTTTTATAATTTTCATCACAATATAGAGTTAGCCATGTATAATTTGTAATTTAATATATAGGTATTTCGTGTGAATTTTATGTTTGGTGTAAACATGTTTTTAAAAATCCCACTGGAATATTTTACTCTACAAATTTTACATCAACTATACATGACTTTTATGCACCTTATACTAACAACGGGTATATAATAGCCTAGTTAGGTTTTGGATGAAATATCTAATTTTGGTTATTTTAATAAAAACATAATTTTTAGCTAATCTGTACTACAATTTTTAAAATCGCATTGAAAGAATAAGTATTAAAATAATTATTTTTTAATAGTCGTTAATTTTCAAAAATAATAAATTAAATATGTTGGCATAAAATTACAACTTTTTTTTATATACTGTATATATCTATGATTTGTATGTAACGTGAAAAGAAATATTTTGAATTTTTAAGATAATGACTCCAAATAGTGATCATAACATTTTATCGTTACACAGTCTATGCATCTTTCTCTAATTAAAGATATATAACAATTAAGGTTTAGAATAAAACGTTAGTTTTGGTGAATTTGTTTACAAGATACCCCAAAACGGTTTGGCCCTATATTAGTGAAAGTCGTTCTATGGTTGAGTGGCCGTGATAAACTGATGAAATATACGAACATTTGGCAACATAATATTTGTATCAAACAAAACTATATAAATTGTCATTAAAACTAGATGAAATACACTATTTTACGTGACAATGTTTGTAAACGTTTAATCTTCCCACAGAAGGAAAGTTATGTGATGGGGCAAAAAAGTGATGCTTAGTTTTGGTGGATAGATTAGTTTTGAAGTCGACTTGGTTCCGTCCGTCGTATGTGCATTACTGTATTACCCAAACGGATTTAAATGGGCATATTTTAGACATATTTAAAGACGTGGTTCTCATTTTTTTGATAATTCAAAATTTGGAGATAGGTACCCTTAAAAAAAAAAAAAACAGAAACTACGATTTTAAGACCCCAAACAAAACGTAGCATAACTAGTACATATCCAAAAATGTGGTTTCGTGAACCAAAAATAAAATAATGAACCTAATAAAATAATTGTTAATATGTTATTAATATGAGAGGATTAACGGCCTAAAGCTGTGTGCAGAATCGTAAGTATCAAAATATTAAGATTCATAATTAATTATTAAAAAAATAATAATAATCTTTGACCACCCTCATTAAAAACTCGATTTAAATGAAATATTGCGCACGTATACGTCAAAATAGAAGCGAGTCTACGCACTTATTTAAATATTTTTAAAATTGACCCCTACTGCTCATTTCACTTTAAGATTAACAACTATTGTCATTTTCCTTGTCGATTTGTTTCGATTACTTTATTCGATTTTCAGGAATATGAAGCGGGAAAGTTAGTTATGCAATATTTTGCAAAGTTCATTTTAATACGATGAACAACTTGCACTGTTACATGGAAAACTATTCGTCATTTTAACGTTTTATCCCAATCTAAGTGTGAATTCTTAATGTAATGAAGAAACAGTCTGTGATTTATTGAAATACAGAAAAAATTTCCATGACCCGGAACCTCCTTTCCATTTATCAAAATTACATTATTTTATAGCTTGATTCGCTCCATGGTGAAAACTTTAATGTTAAAATATTTCAATTTATTTGGAATATTGACGTAGTTCCTGACCAAGTCCTAAACTAAACTCGTACTATTAAAAAGATAAAAACTAACCCGTAAAATGAAGTTGTAAACATTTGATGTTATTTTATTTTTAAGTGATCTCGTAACTATTCAATAGGTAACGTTTTAAACAATCGCACAACATAAATGCATTATTAAATTTTTACAAAACATTGTGAATCTAAAATAATTTATATTAATGATATTAACTTAAAAATTTAATAAATGGTAAACAACATAAAATCACTAAATATAAACAAACTGGAATATATAAATTGAACTGCGATAATTGTGATAATTTTTATATAGGGCAATTGTGATATATAAAAATATAAATTTAAGATCTAAATATGTTGAATGGACTTCAAACATTCTTATACTAATTTGAGTAGTAATTTAACACTGCTACATATATGTAAAAAAGCACGCATTATGGATGGTTTAGAGGAGTATTAGATTCACAAAGCTTTGTATTAACACCAGATATAATACTCAATCAACTGCTTTCATTTCATTCCAACTACCTTTATGAAAGAGCAATCAATTATCAGTACAACTCAAAAGATCAAAGTTCATCTGATAACAGAACTGTTCTAGTAAATAATGTTTAGTATATCATTAGATCTTTAAACCTGCACATGTTTTTAAAGCCTTCAGTTTTATCTTAAAGTTTTAATGTTATAATTTGTTAATTTATTCGTTTTTGATGTGCTTTGTGTTGTTTTAATGTGAAGTATCTACGATCAGATTTATTATAACTGATGATGGGATGCCATCGCGAAAAGCGTCAATGAATGAACAAAAAGCATTGATAATAAGTCACTGAAGGATGTATTAAGGTAATATTTTTGTTTTGTATTACTTTTACTGTTTATATTAATGGTTTTTAATTTCTGACAAATAACGTTCCACATATATATAAAATTTGCCGGAAATGAAAATGTTTCACTGACAGTTTCAAATTTTCAAAATGGTGATTTATATTTTAATATATAATATTTTTTCCCATAAGGAGGTAAAATTGAGTAAAAAAAATCTTTTTTAACAAAACAAAATATTTGGTTTATTTTTCTGTAGGTCAAGGGATAATCCAATTAACGACAAAATAATAATTTTCAGGAATATTGCCATGTAACTTTGTATTTGTTCCGCTCCAGTAAGTCATTAGTAGGACCTAGTACAAACAAGTGCACTATAATCAATACATTATGTAAAACAATAGCTTTTTAGAGAACTGTGATTAATCGTAACTACCCTTTAATCTGATACCGTTCTCTAAAAGGCCCTTCTCTAATCTACTTCACTGGTTCTATTGCTAGGAGTATTGACATCTTAGTCGTCGAAACATCATCTAGTTGAGGGGCTTTATTGGTGTTTTTCATTAAGTTTGTATTAAAAAAGTGTCACATGTTTTGTACAGGATATTTAAATGTTAACAAATATATGTTTACCTGATGTTGATGATATTTATGAGACCAAATCGTTATCTTTATTCGAGTAATTTAAACAGCTCCGAGCGAAAAATGTTTCAACTGGCACTTACCTGTAAAGATAAATTTCAAATATAAAATAGTTATGCACAAAACAACGATGAAAAAGAGTCATATCATAATAATTTTTAATGAAACTAATTATATACTATCATACCTTTTAACACTAAATTCCGAACAAAAGAATTTATTTGGTCTGTTACAAGTTACGTTTTAGAGTAACTCTTTAAAACCGTTAGAGATGATATTGAAAAAATGCAAATCCAAAAAGGGGAAAGTTTTTTTTTTTAATATAGGTTTGTACAGAAACCGTGAAACCGTTAGCGTAATGAAAAACATCTTGAGCATTTGTCAAATTATTATTTCTTCAATAACTAAAAGTTTAGGATATCTACAATGCACCAAATCTATACGTCCATTTTTTCAAAATTGGATTTAACGATTTTGATTTTAGGCTTCCTCATACATAAAATCATAATTTAGTTTCTATAACTTTAAACAAAACTCAGTGTTTGATTTTCCCTAATTAAAAAAAAAATTCGGTTTTGGAATTATAAATAAGAAAGTAGAAATAGTCCACAAAGCTTACATAACCGAATTTTTAAAATCAATCTATTTGATTAAATGTAAAGAAAAATGAGCCAAAACAACGTGCCAAAATTTCAAATGAAAGAAACCTACCTTTTAGAAACAATTAATTTCAGATTACCAACCCTTCATCGCTGATTTAAAGTTTAGTTTCATGAAATATGTATACATTATATTGTGTTCTAGATAGTTAGACATAAGTCATGGAAGTGTAGGATTTATTTAAATACATAATTTGTTTAAAAATAATTTTATATAATATAAGATAGGTTTAGTTTCAATTTTAATAATAAACTTTTTCTTTTTTGTCAACTTGTGATTGTTTTATTTTATACTTTCCCACAGATACTCGGTATAGAGAAAGTTATGTGATGTGTCAAACAATCGATGGTATGTGGTCATATTTTGGACATATCTCAGGATATTTATTTTCTTCAACAACTTTTCGACTTGGGGGTAGCTGACATAAAACACAAAATTACTTTTTTCTCAAAGCCGTTTAGATCGATCGTGATCAAACTTTCCTCATGTATCTAAACAAAACCTATTTATAATACGTTCATGAGTTACTGTTGTAAAATTTCAAAATCGTCCATGGGATTATTTTTAAAGAATTAATTTCTCATAAACCGCTTTACAGATTTCATTGAAATTTGAGTAAAATGTAAATATGAATGTCCCAAAAACGTGTGCATAATAATGTTTAGGAATAATTGGTAAACAAAAATAAATATATACCTTGATCGCCTTCAATTAAAGCTCGATTTTTATCAAATAAGTACGAACAATGACATAAGTTCAGAAAATTCGGACCTTATTTATAAATACTTTTTCAAATACAACCTATTAACAATTACCGAACTATTTTTTTTGGAGGCGATTAGAGTTCATTTGTTTTTATTAGTTTTTGAGGATGGGTGTGTGAGAAAGTTGTCCAATCATTTTACTTAATGCCCATTAGAGTGACGAAGGACTACTGACATAATAACATCAACAGAGCTCACAAGTACGTTATCTCTAAATACTCACTAATCAGAACTGCAGCGAGATAAGCACACACAAACTGAGATATACCGCTTCTCTTTAATTTAAAACTGTCAAAGTGAATAAAGGGGATTGTGTGATTACGTCTTCATCATCCTATTCAAATTGGAAGCTCTCCTTAAAAATTCTGCCTCTATCTAAAAGAATTTGAAGACATATGTTAAAGTTACACTAGGAACGTACCAATTTACTTTTTAAATGTTTAATAGATGAACTCTTGGTTGGAAGTCTTAATCGAGTTGTAGAAGTTTAGTTTGTAGTAAACTCAATTTACAATCTAGTCCGCAACTAATTACTGCAGAAACAAACCTAGTTTCAGAAAATGGTTAAAGTTTAACTTTAAATGTATGCACATGTTAAAGAGAGATTTGTTATTGTCTGAGGTATACAAAATCAAATTCAACAGACCAAATTAATAATCGGACTTCGAAATTGACAAAGCGTTAAACAGATAGGTAAATGTGTTCAAGACATAATCACCTCTTCAATATAGCAATACAAAAACACATCGAATTGCGCCATGTGTTCATAGGACTTGTAGGAATTAATCAAGGGGTAATGTCCAATGGGGTAGGTTTATTTAAAACAATTGTTACACAAGTTTTCTGAACCTCGTCATTGTGTATATTTACTTTCATGACGTCGTAAGTGTACATATTTTAAAGCTTCACTAGTTCGTGACAGAGGCCACGAAGCTGTACATGTGTAGTAGCCTCTATTCTTTTCGCTCGTGTCGGTGACTCAGCCAACGTAAGTATAAAAATATTATATTTCCTTGGGAGGTAGTAGTTGTCCACCCATCTTTGACAATAAGTTCGCTATTTTTAACCATAAAAATGTGGTGTTGGTATTATGACATGCTGAATGTATAATTATACAACAATGACGTACATCTGGGAGGAAGGAGACCTTTTATGAAGTCAAGCATAAATGATAGGAATTGAAATCCTCACAAACATACGTATATCATCAGTGCTACAGCAGCTGTAGAACCCTGACCTCTTCCAGGACACACCTCTACTACGAAAACAATTCCTTACAAGTCCTCCTCAAGGTCATCCAGGTATATTTTCTATGTTTTCTCCTGAATTTCCTTGGAATATCTTCTTAACTATTTCTTCTTCATGTATCTTTTGTAAAAGACCTCCTCCTCTTAGTTTCGTCTTTTTTATTTAGAATAGTATCCTAGGTTCACCGTGTAACTGTTCTAGTTCACTTTCAAATTCGTCGTACTTAACAGCTCCGTATATCTTCTTTAGGACCTTCCTCTACCATCTTTGCCTAAATAGTTCCTCTTCTACTTTTGTCAATATCCACAAATCAGTACCATAGAAGACGACCGGACGTAGCAGGATTTTTATAAATTCTAATTATTGTGGTCCTGCTCACTGAGTTCGGTTCGACACATTTTGTAGTGCAAGGTAGACTCTACTGCCTGCAGATATTCTGGCTTCGATTCAAGCATGTAATTTCCCTCCGTTATGGAAGTTATTTCTCCCAGGTACTTAAAACATGTCACCCTTTCAATCCGCCTTTCTCCTAGGAAATGTCCTTTAGTTTCAGACCTCTGTTACCTATATAACCTTAGTTTTGTCGACATTGATTTTAAAACAAATATTCTGTGCAGTCACTTACAATTTATACATATTTCCTCCAGATGTCTTCTGTTCCTTGCTACGATCGTCCGCATTTGCTAGGTTCTATTGTCAATAACTCCTCCTTGATTACGTAAAATTACTTGCCGAACAGGATTACATTAAGAATAAAAAAACATCTCCTTGACTAAATCCTCTTTTATTTCAAAATGTTCTAAATACTGCCCGTCAATCCTTTATACAGTTCTCGTATTGTCTATTGTCATTTTTACAAGTCTAAAGAGTGTCGTTGGCATTCCAAACTCACGCCTATTGCTGTACAATTGAGTTTTATTTACTCTTCCGTAATCTTTCTTGCTTGAAATCCAAAGTCTAAATTATATATATAGCATTTTTCAAATATTTGAAAGAGTATAAAGGTCTGTCAAATGGGAATTTGCCCTGTCTGCAGCCCTCTTGGAATTCCCGCACTATTTCCTCTACTTGTGGTTTTGACTTCCTCGATATTACCCTCTTCAGTAACTTATTCTAAAGAGAAATGTCTCTGTAATTTCCCCCTATAGATTTATCATTTTTAATATTAGTTGGGTATAATATTCCTACAGATCACTCATCCGGCTAACAATGATGTACCAAAACTCCTCAATTAAGCGCTGTTAATCAATCATATTCTTACAGAAAAGCATATGGTTAAGCCACCAAGGTTTTTTAATATTAAATAGAGTAATATTGGGAGAAGGCGTTTTTTTATAACGTTTATAAAACTATCGAAGACTTTTATATTTTTAAATAATAAAGATAATTTATTATAAATATCTATTTGAATTGTTATAAAGATGTTACTTTGGATATAGGTTTTTGTGTCAGTCTCAGATTATGTTTTTATCTAGTGATTTTTCTGTGTGTTTTTTGAATATACGTACACATATATGTATATATGTGAATGTGTGTGGATGCACATGTATAAATATGCACATATGTGTTACGTGTTAAATATGAGGACCATGTGATGAATGTGTAGTCTGAATGTATGTCTTAATAATCATTTAATGTAATTAAACTATAGTCTTACACGTTACTACAGAAAGATTGTCTACTTTGGATTTCTTAGTTTAGTTTTGATCTGTAAAGTAAATGGACTTCCAACTTTTGTTTGTACAACATAATCATCTTTCTTAGTCACAATATTTTTGTTTGTTTATTCAATATAAAAATATACCTGTCTGCTTTGTGTTTTTTAAAAATAACTATGATGGAGGGTACAATACAGGCTTAACCACAGGAACCCCTATTCTTTTTTTTTAATTTTAGTATTAAGATAATTTTTATTTTTTGTTTTTATACATTATTTATGAAGGCGGTTTAATGTTACTTTTATATTATATTGTAATCCTAAGCATTTCATTTATAGTGAATCCTGAAGTAACTTAGCTGGATCTACGCGTTGTTCATGTATTCGTCGAGTAGATCTCTTTCTTTCATCTTTCCTATTAGGTATCATGGAGCAACTATTGTTTTTTTCTGTTCCTGGTGCTATTAGAGTATACGAAAGCTAGGGATCTTTATTTTATGTTTTGTTCTTATTTTGTTATATAAGGGGACGATGACCGAGAGGTTTCTGGCTTTTAAACAACAGGGGAGGGTAATATTATGTTTATTTCACTACAATTGTGACAGTTTTCCTTTTATAAATAAAAACATGCAAACTACCGAATCAAACCAAAACAAAATCTTATCCTGTGGTGGCAATAATCTAACTTCCCCTCAATAAACTGTCCCGGTTCACCTTCATTACTTCATTACTAATGTTTCAATAAACATCTAACTGTACTCCGACACACACACATGTTTATACTTTAACTAAAACCAGGTAATTTTAACATTCAATTGTTAAATTATCTTTATATATTTTCAGGAAATAAATTATGAAATGGTTTTCTTTGTTTCCAGCCTGCGTTTTTTTAATTTTGTTTTTTATTTTTTTTTAGTATTGTGAAAAAATTTAAAGCTTATTAAATTTTCAGAATTTATCAATTTAGCTAACTGTTTTTAGATTTTCAAAATCAACTAAAATTGGATAATCTCACAGGTTAAAGAATATAATCAGATATATAAATTTATAAAATATAACTCTTTTATAAATTTTGTAAGAAAAGTGAACCTCATGCATGTGGTCAATGTGCAATCACAAACTAGCGAATTTTAAAAGGTATGTACAAAATCTTTAAGAAAATTTATATAACAACATCTTTCAATAATATAACAAAGACTTTAAGTAAATTGGTATAACATAATCACCAAACAAATTATATAACAAAATGATTAAATAAATCAATAAGACAAAATCGTGTTTGAGTGAAACAAATTAGGTTAGAACATTTTTGACAAATAGCCGTGGTCAACCAACCGAAATTCTAATGTCTTTTATTACAACAGACATAAAAAAATAAACCAATTTGTCCTAAGTGAATTGGCGAATTTAATTTATTTGACATGTGCAGTGATCAGACACATTAATTTAATATGTGCACCCTAAAAAGCCTTTTATACGGAAAACAGTATTCTCCTTTTAACTTTTAATAGCTTAAATATCAAATGTGTGAAAGTCCTGTCAATTGAGTCACATAATTTAATGAATAATGAATTACAGACAGTTTTACTTGCAAATTTATGCATGAATAACATTAAATGTGACATTTAGTTGTAATTTGCTTCAAAAATTTCTTACATTCTACAGATAATCCTGCACAAGATAAATTCTTAAAAATCTCACTATGACGACACTCGGCTTTCTGAAAAAGCAAATTTAAATATACTGCAACACTTAAAAACTTGCCATTCAGATATTTAATAAATATATTAAAATTGTTCATTGATAACATTGGCTGCGCCACTCTTGGGATAATAATCTTTTTTTTTTTTATTTTATTTATTTATTTTTTTTTTTTTATCGATTGATCTTGTTACTGATTTATTTGTTAATATAAAAACAAGATATTTAACCCAAGGATTGTACCCCTATTTAAAAAAAAGTAACAGCTATTTTTCTCTGTTTTTTCAGCATCACTATTTGTAACAATCGGACTCAAAACAAGTTAAAAAATGCCAATAAATACAAATCGTAACCAAATATGATTAAACACTTTTCTTCTTAGAGAAAAAATAAATTTGTATATGGAGTGTCTCAAAAAGACGTCTTTTGAGATCTCAGTAGGAACGCAGTTTTAGTAAAAACCGTTAAATACAACAATTGCAGGGGTTTCACTGAAGTATAGATAAAATAAATAACCCTTTTTTACACCAGAAATGGATAGTATAGGAAATTTTAAATTCCAATAAGTCATTATATTTTAGAGACCCTAGGGATCATTCAGACTAAAATTTATTTTTTACCAACTTTTTTTAGAAATCACAAGTCATGTGAGGGTCCAGGTAATTCAAATTTAAATTATAAAGTGTTAATTTGGACCCCTCGTATAGTTTCCTAGATACTACATATATTATAAACTTATAATATATTTATGAGTAATAAACCGACGAAACATTTGAATAAATTTTCTCAGTAACGACTACTAAAAATTATATTACAGTGAAAAATAATCGTAATTTAAGCGTATTCATTTCAACGGAAAATAAACTTGTTGGAATTATATTCCACTTGTAGACTCATTCACTGTGAGATGCGAGTTTAAAAATGTCGCCAGTGTGATCGTGATTCATTGATAATGCTACACATTCAAAGCTGACTCATGAATGACTAGGTGCTGCTCAAAATTAGTTCATGGCGAAAGAAACATTTAAATATCCTATTTTTGTTTTTAGCTTAAGAGAAAGAGAGAGAAATAAAAGTACGATATCAACCCCCCCCCCTCCGTCAGAATAAATAAATACTTCTTTGTTTTAATTGTGCTTAGAGTTCTACAATTCGTTCCATTGTTCTCTGAATAATAATCTATCGTATTTAAATTTGAGTAAAATGTCAAGATTAATGACCAGAACCAGTTTGAAAATATATTACGATTCTGGAATAATTTAGAACATACCAAAATGAACTGTGACTGCCGCCAAAAGGACACGTTTGAGCACAAATTAAGCAAATTTAGATCCTTTTTAAATATACGTTGTTTGACAAATTGGATTAGGTTAAAATCTTTACTTCTCATCATAATAGCTTGGACCTATTTCCAGATTTATTCGTCCTTTTATGATATTGCCCATGATTCATTTGGAAGGAGTGGATGGAAATAAATAGTCCTTACATCAATATTTGGTTTTGTGTACGGGTGTGTATACTGTAACAAAACACAATCAGCAAGATACACTACGCAGGAATAGTTTGTAAAAGATAAAGTTTGTAGGCGACATAACTGTACTTGACGTTTATATAAACGCTCTTAGCTTTAAACTTTAGTAGAACACAAACACATTGTGTTATACTGTTTGGATAATCAAGTATATAACAGAAAACTTTTAAATATGAATAATTCAACATTGTTACAAGACTAACTGACTTAGTACATTTTGCCACTTAGAAGATTTAATATATTGAAAAAATTTCTAAATTTTAAAATAAGGGACGCAAGGCACAAAGTGGGGTGAATCAAAAATAATAAAAAAAGGAAGAAATTAACTTCTTTTTACTCGAGCCAAATTCATATCGTCTTTAACACATATATCCTCTCAAGTTTCAAAACATTTGAAGATATAGTTTTGAATCGTTTATAAATAGTAAATAATCCGAATAATAGTAATAAAACGAAATAATACCAATTATTACAATTTATTTAAGCTATATACTCAAATTTGACTTCAACACTACAAAAATCAATGCATTTATTGGCTACATTTCCAACAATTTTTTAGATATTGGCATACAAGTTAACTAACTACACTTTTACAGCCAGTAAGAGTCGATATCTTAAATATATTTTTTAATGGAATTGAAAGATGAATGGGTTTTTTAATAATTGCGGCATTATTCGAGCGTATTATGATGGCACTACTTTCAACAAGATATCAATTGAAAATCTAGCATAAATATGAGAACCATACTATTTAATAACCGTGTATACCTTGGTTTAAGATCATATCTTGAAAATTTATGGAGATAGAGACGAAAATTTGCGTGGAACATACCACCGATAGTAAAAAATGGAGACATTAACTGGCTCTGTTTAAAAAATAATATATAATAATAGCAAAAATAACATAACAACTCAAAACTAGATAAAGAAGTGTATTGTTTATTAGGCTTGTTTATTAGGTTGTATTCTATGTTTCGAGTCGATATTAAAAAATATGTTAAAACTGGGCATGAGAAAAGCTGTGTCTAGTGGCCATTCTGTTCAAAACAGTGGAAATAGTTGCCTGTAGGCCTATATTTATTTCCAATTTATATTAAAATTCAATTAATTATATGAGTAACTTGTATTAAAGAATATAAGTCCAACTTATTTACGACTTCTTAGAGATTTTCATTCGTACTCAGTGGCCCCAAAAACCTCACAAATAAACCTGTTATCGAAATGTGTGTTCTATCACTTCGAAAATTATTGTTGGTCCTAATGAAAAAATCCTTTAGGAAATTCATAACGTATAATTATTTCTTTTATTTCACAATATTTAAAATTTTTGTCCGCTATTTAGAACCCTTACAATTTGATTTCTAATATTTTGATGTCATACTCGTGTTAAAGACCGCAATACCTACTAGACAAAATTTTTAGCCAAATTGGACTTAGAAGTCTCAAATTAAATTTATTATTTACATGTTCGGGCGAAACTATAATTGCAGATAAAAAAAATTTCACAACGACAAACATGAAAAAAAGACAATCCGTTGTAAGACAGCTAGAACATTGACTTAGTGTTCATTTTCCAGCTAACAATCTTAAATATTATAAAATAAACTATTTTTATTTAGAAAGGTAAATAATTAAACACAAACGGCTTTTAATTTGAAATACTTGCTGTAAATAGATTGTCATTTGACGATAATCCAAACCGACAATAACTTTTATATTTAAATGTAAATTTTGAAAGTTTAAATAATAATTATTATTGAAACGATTTTTAAAGTATTTATAACTTTCTCAGAAAATCAGTTCTATCAGTCATACCAATAGTAGTTAGAATACAATAATGTTGAGAAAAGTTTCGAACAATTTAGCCTTTTCAATTTTGAATTTATCCATTGATTTTTTTGCGTAACAGTAAGCACCACATAGAGTCTACAAATTTGACATCTTTCATTGTACAATATTCCATAAAACATCTAACTACAACCATATTTAATGTTTTTATATCAAACATCAATTTTTTTAAATGTACCAGTTATAGTGATTACATATCAATCAGTATAGAAAATTTAACGCAATGATAAATACCATAACAGTTTTTCATGATTCATTCGTACTATAATTTTGATGTAACGAATTATTTTTTGCATGGAGCCAGATGTGTACTTCCTCACATATACATAGTATAGAGAAATCAATATGGTAGGTCATAAAATTTTTGTAAAAATTATTGTGGATAAATCTGTGTCTGAAGTATCCTGAGTCCAAAAAAGTAAGGAATTATATCAGTCCGCGTGCCTGTCGTCTCTGCTCTATAGTGTTAACAGATTTTAATCATATGAGTTTGTGTGCAAGACAACTTTATATCCTGACTTTAAAATAATATTTATAAATAAAATTACGGGAACATCCACAATGCACACAAAACTATGATTTTATTAAAATCAGTTGTAACGATTTTGATCAAAATTTCCTCAAGTTTAGTCTGTAAGAAGTAAAAAAATGAATGGTCGCATCTCGTGAAAATTCGTGAGTTATTGGCCAACAAATTGGGGAATATGACTGATAAATGAGACGTAATTTGTCAAATTCAGATGTACGTATTTCATTCTAATTTGAGTAAAATGAGAAGAATAATGACTCAAAGCCGTGGCAGAATCATAAGTAAATAAACCTTGACTTTCGCTATTAAAAACCAAATTTTACTCTTCGTTATGGCATAAACAAAGCCATATTAGTTCCTGTTTCAATATGGTTTTCAAAGACAATATTGAAGGTTATTTTTCATTTATTGACCAAGAACTATTGAACTAAAATTGTTGATAAATAGTTTTATTTGGTTTTTATTTCATTTGCTCTTAGGGATGAATGAGTGTGAAAGTTTATGCACTGTTTATTATAAAATAGTTTTACCCAATGAATAAATTAAATCGTACATTTAACATCATTGGTCGTATTAAATTATTTCAAATAAATAGTGTTAATTAACTGATGATGATATAAAGTTAACGAAACCTGCATTGATTTAATTTCTATAAATTTATCTGATGGCATAATATCTATCTAACATCAATACATCTGCACAGTGGTTCATACATTATTCAACACAGAATTCAATGCCTGGGAATGAGGAAGGGTCTCTATAATTCACTCTAATCCCTAATATAATTTGATATTATTTATAGTATAGATTACTGACACCATTTCCATTAGTACTAAGTAAAAAATACTTTACTGTTTATACAATCAGTTTCGTAAGTTTATTTATTATACAGACGAATAAAAATATTTAAATCTTTGAACTTTAAATATTTATAAGTACGCTCCTTGTAGTAAAGTTTCATAAATTTTTCGACAAAAGTTATTCGCTTTATCCAAAAAATATGATGAAATAAAAACCCCTGGACCACACTAATAGCGTCAGGATCAGAGGACAATAAGAACGACCTAATATGAAAGATGAAGGAAAGGATTCGAACCCAAGATTTTATGAAAAAGAGCACTTTGATCAGGGGTCTGTCTGGATTGTTCCTGAGGGAAACAATTCATCCATATAAGATATAAAGATCATCCAACTCAAATCATCTAATGGGCTCACTTATAATGAGGGATCCTACCTGGAATTACACCTTATTTCATATGGTCTTGAGTTAGATCATCTTTCTTAAATTAATATTGTACCTATAATTTTTTTGAAGGAATTTTTTGTAAATATTAATTAAGGAACTAATGCAACTGTTAAAAGTTATCAGTGATATTGCTTAGTCAGGATATTGCTTTTGATGTTCCGTGGTGTGCTTGTTGAATCGCTAAGCCATAATGCGCGCACAACGTTGAATATAAATTTACTACTACATACAATATTGATGATGTAATTTTCCATACACGCTTTAGCTCTTAGTACAGTACACAGTGACAAGTGCTTCGGTGGTCGTAATTAATTAGTTATGTTGATAGTAAAGTCTTACATTCTCGTCTTTTATTAGTGTACGCGTAAATAAAGGTACTCTTCACTAAACTTATAAATTTTGAGTCGTTCTGTTCAGCCATGAGATGACTTTACCCACCCAACCGTAGTGTTAAGTGAAACTGACCTATGCAGCGCAGCCGTTTGCAACCTTACCACTTTGTAGTAGTTTAAGATAAACTGATATTACAGGCAGAAATTTGTTTATAAACATCAATCTACTATTTGAAAAGGAAAAGTAATTTTAAAATTGCCATTATTACTTAATGATATTTAAATAAGGACAGGAAGAAAAACTTTAAGCCTAAGAATATAAAAAGACCCTATCGTCGTATTATTTTATATCATGGATGAATTATATATTATAATAAATAGGTAATTAATTACCTTATTTCTCACCGTCAAACACTCTAAATATATCTTGTCGGATTAATGTTTTCGGTGGTTCATGCCACCATTACCAGATAAATCTTAAAAGATGTATTTCATTCCACTGTTCAGAAACACGTCGTTAAAACTACATAAAACACTAATCATATACATCACTCGAAAACATGTAGACTTTGAGGTATACTCTTCTCAAAGCAACAATGTTTTAACTGAGTCTTCACATAACTAATTGATTTTAATCTTTGAAATGTTTTTATTATTGTCATACACTGTACATGTTTTCGAGTGATTGTGTATGTTTGGTGTTTTATGTGTTAGTTTTGTGTAGTTTTAATAATTCCTCGACAGCGGAATGAAATACATCTTTTGAGGTTGATCTGATGATGGTGTCATGAACCACCGAAACCAGTAATCCAACGGGATATATTTAGTGTGCTTGACAGTAAGAAACAAGGTAATTAATTACCCATTTATTAAAATATTGCGTTCTTGGAAGCTAATAACATCATATTTATATATTAGAGTTTTGTTTCTATACATGTGTCTAAAACGTTTGCCTGAATGAAATTCTTAGGTGGTAACAAGGAGAGTCAAATCGTTTTGCTCTTTTATCCTTGTCAGTGATCTTTTATCTTAGTTGGCCACTCGTTTTTATACTTCCCTACTAGTTATGTTCGATCAAAAAATGGATGTCGAGTTTTTTTCGAATATAACAGTTTTTTAAATCCCCAGAGTGCAAGAAAATAAATTTTTGAAATGATGTCTTCCGTCTGTCGTATGTGCTCTACAGTGTGTAAAAAGTAAAAACAATAGAAAATCGGTTTAATGGTTTTTTTATTTAATTTTCCTCAAGTGTAACATAATCGAATCATATTGGTCATCACATCTACACAAATTCTGGTCTGTGAGTTATGAGTAAAAAACAAATTTTAACATTGATGAGGAGTTTTATAAAACTCTTCAATTCTAAAAAATTCGCTCTTCCGATTTCTTTATATCCGATTTCTTCGATATATATATATATATATATATATATATATATTACAGTTCACGAATAATTGGTATAAAACAAAATGAACTTTGACTGCCGTCTCTAAAGGCTCTATTTTAATCAAATACCACTTACGCTGATGGTATATTTATAACAAATCGAAGCAGGATAAGACCCTTACTTAAATTTATACCGGTAAATATTTGTTCAAAGACATCGTCCATGGTTTATTTCCACTTTTGATTCACAACTACCGAAACTAAATTTTTGGTAATGAATAGTTTTAGTTCGAATTGGTTTGGAGTGAGTGGGAAAGATTGTGCAATTTTTTTGCACAGTTTATTTAGATATGTGATAAAATGTACAAACAGACGAGACGTTCTGAAAGTTGTATAACTGTGATGAAAGGGGACAAAACGTTAATACTCGTTTAAAAAACGTTACAGAGATTTGAGTATTCATTACGTTTCTTACTACGGAAATATATTTCAGAAATTCTAAATGAATTATTTTATGCTGATGGCATAGAGTTCACCATTATACTGACATTAAAATGCGCATTTAAATTTTAGTAGTCTTTCCCGTACTGGGACATTGAATAATGTATTTGAAAATCTATGTAAGGGATTTCATTCGTATACTCATGCAGAAATAAAATATATAACCATATATTAAAAAACTAGTGGACAACCCTAGTTTACCAAATTTTGTTTTATGGTTGACAAGAGCTTATGTAAATATTTCATTATAAGTATTCCTGATCCTTTATGATTAGAATAACTCTCGTAGTATTCCTTTTGTATAAATAAACATTGCTTTTTATCATCCATACCGGTCTATGAGGAACGTATTTTTGTAGAGAAGTTGTAAGCTTATTTGGAGTCGTCGAGGAAGGGCAATCTTAAAGAAAAGTTGTAAGATTATTTGGTGTCGTTGAGCATGGCGTTCATGTAGAGAAGTTGTAAGATTATTTGGAGTCGTCGAGGAACGGCAATCTTAAAGAAAAGTTGTAAGATTATTTGGTGTCGTTGAGCATGGCGTTCATGTAGAGAAGTTGTAAGATTATTTGGAGTCGTCGAGGAACGGCAATCTTAAAGAAAAGTTGTAAGATTATTTGGTGTCGTTGAGCATGGCGTTCATGTAGAGAAGTTGTAAGATTATTTGGAGTCGTCGAGGAACGGCAATCTTAAAGAAAAGTTGTAAGATTATTTGGTGTCGTTGAGCATGGCGTTCATGTAGAGAAGTTGTAAGATTATTTGGAGTCGTCGAGGAACGGCAATCTTAAAGAAAAGTTGTAAGATTATTTGGTGTCGTTGAGCATGGCGTTCATGTAGAGAAGTTGTAAGATTATTTGGTGTCGTCGAGGAACGGCAATCTTAAAGAAAAGTTGTAAGATTATTTGGTGTCGTTGAGCATGGCGTTCATGTAGAGAAGTTGTAAGATTATTTGGAGTCGTCGAGGAACGGCAATCTTAAAGAAAAGTTGTAAGATTATTTGGTGTCGTTGAGCATGGCGTTCATGTAGAGAAGTTGTAAGATTATTTGGAGTCGTCGAGGAACGGCAATCTTAAAGAAAAGTTGTAAGATTATTTGGTGTCGTTGAGCATGGCGTTCATGTAGAGAAGTTGTAAGATTATTTGGAGTCGTCGAGGAAGGGCAATCTTAAAGAAAAGTTGTAAGATTATTTGGTGTCGTTGAGCATGGCGTTCATGTAGAGAAGTTGTAAGATTATTTGGAGTCGTCGAGGAAGGGCAATCTTAAAGAAAAGTTGTAAGATTATTTGGTGTCGTTGAGCATGGCGTTCATGTAGAGAAGTTGTAAGATTATTTGGAGTCGTCGAGGAACGGCAATCTTAAAGAAAAGTTGTAAGATTATTTGGTGTCGTTGAGCATGGCGTTCTTGTAGAGAAGTTGTAAGATTATATGGAATCGCAGATTAAAGACATTCATATAGAAAAGTTGCAAATTTATTTCGAGTCGTTGAATTAGGGTGTGCTTATATAGAAGTACCAAGATTTTTATGAGTCGTCGGATAAAGGTGTTGTTATAGAGAAGTTGTAAGATTATATGGAATCGCAGATTAAAGACATTCATATAGAAAAGTTGCAAATTTATTTCGAGTCGTTGAATTAGGGTGTGCTTATATAGAAGTACCAAGATTGTTATGAGTCGTCGGATAAAGGTGTTGTTATAGAGAAGTTGTAAGATTATATGGAATCGTAGGTTAAAGACATTCATATAGAAAAGTTGCAAATTTATTTCGAGTCGTTGAATTAGGGTGTGCTTATATAGAAGTAACAAGATTGTTATGAGTCGTCGGATAAAGGTGTTGTTATAGAGAAGTTGTAAGATTATATGGAATCGCAGATTAAAGACATTCATATAGAAAAGTTGCAAATTTATTTCGAGTCGTTGAATTAGGGTGTGCTTATATAGAAGTACCAAGATTGTTATGAGTCGTCGGATAAAGGTGTTGTTATAGAGAAGTTGTAAGATTATATGGAATCGCAGGTTAAAGACATTCATATAGAAAAGTTGCAAATTTATTTCGAGTCGTTGAATTAGGGTGTGCTTATATAGAAGTACCAAGATTGTTATGAGTCGTCGGATAAAGGTGTTGTTATAGAGAAGTTGTAAGATTATATGGAATCGTAGGTTAAAGACATTCATATAGAAAAGTTGCAAATTTATTTCGAGTCGTTGAATTAGGGTGTGCTTATATAGAAGTACCAAGATTGTTATGAGTCGTCGGATAAAGGTGTTGTTATAGAGAAGTTGTAAGATTATATGAAGTCGTCGGAGAAAAGCCTTCTTATAGTAAGTTGTATGATGATTTGTAGTCAATGACACAACTAATGAAAGAATTAATAGTTGATATTTCTTAAAAAATAATGAAAGGGCTGACCTAAAAGAACAGATGTAAATAATGGGCGTTTCTTGAGGGATGATGATGATTTGGAGGGCGGCAACGTGCACTGAGTTCTCACGTTTGTTTACATGGATTCTCCATGTTCACTTTTCCATTCAGAATAATTTGATATCCCCAAGATATGAACAAACTAATATATTGCCTCCTCTAAGTTCCCTCCTCACAAGAGGGCACTAAGATTATCCCGGGAATTTATAAAATGGAACTTGGATGACTGAAATCGACAGCTTTTTTCTGCAAAATACCAAATTAGGTAGAGACCCCAAGACAGTTGCCAGATTGTGGGGAGAAATATTTACAGAGCGTTTCACGCAGAATGTTTTTTGAGAAAAGATATCCTATAAAGCCAGCACAAAGACATAAAGACTATATCTATGCCAACTCTGAAAGCCCAAAATAAACTATAATCCTCATTGGTATTATTTCCATCCTTCAAATAATTATACCCGTAGAACGTATGGAGTCAACTATTAAAAACTATTAAAACCCAGTAAAGGTACTTGATAGATAATAAGTTTCCCATTTTAGAGCTCTCAAGTCCAGTGAAGGATTTGGAAGATGGTTTTGAGTTTACATAACGTGCAAGTGTTTTCACAGGTGTTGACAGAATCTTATAAACGTGTTCGAGCTTCTCGGAAACATGTGTTTACGGAAGTTCCTCTGTCCATAGAGAGTTTGTTTTATTTTCTCAGTGTATACATAGAGAGTGTTGCGATTACTGAAACGTAGATATATATCGAAGAAACAGTAAATCTGTTTTGGATCTCCGAAGAAAACCTTTTCACAAAATAGTGAGTATGTTCTTCAACAGTTATCTCTTATATATAATGTTCGATTTTGGTCATATGAGTAATTCTAGAATTTGTTTTAGCTCGTAATTTTGCTTTTGTAATATAATCCCTGTAATTAAAAATTTGACAAAACCAGTCTCAATAAATAACAACATTTTACTTTTCTACCTATACCTAGTGAAACTTGTGATGTGCTCCTCAATGGCTCATTTTTAGTGTGTACAGGCCTGGATCTACATATTTTATTATATAGTTTATGGTACTCAATTTCATCTTTTTTATTGGGTCTCTCTTCACCAATTATTGTTCTTTTCAATTATTTTATTAGAGAAACTCTTTACCTACAATATTGGAATATTATAAGGTGTTTACTTTTATTTTTTATGTTTTATAGTAACAAATGTTATAAATATATTTAGTATAGACATAGAAATTACATTAAAAAAATTTTTGACCAATTTTTTTTTTAAATTTTTAATCAATATAACACACTTTAAAGAGTTGGAAATCACATCATCAATTTTTTTTAAATGATAATATAGATAAAAACCTTTAATATAGATAACCTTTAATGTATAAAAACAGAGTTATCTTTTCCTGTTACTTTCTGGGGATATTACAAAATTAAGTGAATTTTGGGTATGCTCAATGCCATTTTTAAGTGGCATCCAAAGTAATATCGAATTTCCATACGAGAAATGAGATATTTTTGTAGCGCTTATGATAAAAACCACCATAGGGAGTGTGAAATACAAGGCATGTTTTTTTAAGTGTAGTCCGGTTTGAAATAAAAACAAAACTCAAGAATACAAAAAACTTTATTACTACGAATAAAAAATACATTTATTTACCTATTTTTCTACAAAGTTTCCTTCGATTTCAAAGCATTTAACTGGCTACTTCATCCCCAGTTAAAAAAATCTGCCACCTGCCATTTAGACCAGTCACTTACACTAGTTTTAAATTGTGAAACCTCTTTGATGCAAGTTACAGTTTAAGGTGAAGTAAGAGAAAATAATCTATATATATATATATATATATATATATATATATATATATATATATATATATATATATATATATATATATATATCTACTTTTTGTGAGAAATTTAATTTAATGTTTTCGTGCTGTTTATTATCTATCTGTAAGTAAATATGAGTTTGTGCAAAATTTATTTTAAAATGTGTAAAAGTGTTGTAACAGTACAAGTTTTTTGTCTATAATATTATTGAACCTATAAATGGATAAACATTAACCCGCGAGTGTATCATAAATTACACAAACTCAGGGTGAAATAATTCAATGTACGAGATAAAACATCCAACAAAATTTTAAACCCATATATAAAATTACTTTGTTAAAAATGTCTGGATTTCGCGTTCATATTTACCCTAATAAATACAAACAATAAACCTGAAAAACACAATATTAAAATATTCCTCTAAATTTGATTTCACATGAAAGGTATAACTTATTATTGCTGTATATTATGTATTGTTATGGTGTTTGAGGGTTTTCCTTGTTATTTAAACGCCAAATCCTATAGGTTAGCTCTGTTCAACAAACTACTGGACATGTTCTTTATCAGAAATATCATAATGGCACCTGAGTTTCACATTTAAAAATCTTCTCTCAGAACATCCAGGTTCTTTTCTTTAATACCCCAATACAAACCCTGCAAGTGTTTCAGCTTATCAATCCTTCATGTGATACATGTCCTTGACCCTCTCATATCTCTTCTGGCGCCTTTCTGGTCTGTCAGTCTCTTTGTTGTGCTTTACTTATGAGCAGTGCAATATATTCTGATTGATATGTTTAAACTTTCTTTACTATGTTTATTTTTTCCCTTCAGAGAAAATGTTGACAAAGCTGAGGACTCCCTCCATGCTGGTACGGAGGGCATACTCCATTTTATCTGCACGTTGTGGGGTCGTGATACTCTGCAGGAAATAGAATCTCTCACCATGAATTTTCCCACGAGCTGTTAAGGAAAGGATGATCCACTCGGTCAGAGACTCGCTTGATCAGGTAAGGATTAGAGGTCGCCAAGTATCCCATAGGCTACGTATGCGACACCTTTTAACCGTAAAATGTAATAAAGGAAGGTAGAACAGAAAACATTACCGGAAATATAAACATCAAATAAGGAAATGATTGCATAGATTTAAAAGACCTAAGGGCTCACTATAATGAGTACGGGCGTAGCTATATCGCGAGAACCTACATCTTGCTTTATGTAGACTTGTATTAGATCCCTATATTTCATCTGTCATATCTTGACAAACTCTTCTTCTATTTCAATTCGGAGGATTCTAGATTATTCTAGAACTAGGGGGGTCTTTATTTAACATTCTTTTCTTTTTTTTGTATAAAGCTATAAAATGCTTAACCTAATCTTTAAACAACAAGTTATTGTTAATAGATAGAGCGATTAACAATTAGGAATTATTTTTAAGGAATAGATTTTTAAGGTCAGTAAACATTCTAATATGTATGAACAGTGTATTCATTCTGTAACAATACTTTACAAACAGATTCTGTAGTGTAGATTTACAAACAATACTTCCCCAATTTGGGACATATTTATTAACAAATTCATAACATTAAATTTTATTTTAAAACCGGCTTAGCAACTGCGACACCAGAGACCAACTAAATAACCACAGATTCTAACCAGTTGAAAACATTTTTGGGGTCAATTTTGGTTTGGCAAACCATTTGACAAACTCCTTACCTAAAAAATAGGTTGATATATTTAAAAAGGAGGACAATTTTAAATTTCCAAAAAGGAAAAAAGAATTTTTCACTTGTATTTAATACAACATCCAATGATATCTTATTTTGCAGAATTTTAAAACCTTCATCGATTGATATCAAAATCTTTTTTCTATGATAAAAAATTGAACGAACTTAAGCACAAGTACTTATTAAAAATGTGAAAAACATAACCTCAAAATAAGATACCGGTAATTCTACTATTGTAGTCGTTGTAGAAAATGTTAACTAGGTTTTTAACTTAGTTCAATATTAGTTGGAAAAATGTTACAATTTTCATTGGCAGCAATTCAAAATTGAGGAAAATTGAGTCAAATTTTGCCTGTCAAACAATTACGAATTGAATCAAATTAAATTTTGTTCAAACTCTAGTATTTTAAAAAGTTAGTTTCTATTTTATAATGATTGTAGGCCTATATATCTCTAAATTCATAAAAATAGAAAAATATGAGATGAAACTTACAGGTACTATCAGACATCAAAGAGTTAACATAAACATTGCACCAAATATTGTGGATGAATACTGATTCTCCTGACCAAAAACAGGAGAACCTCTTCCGACAGAGATAGTTAACAGAGACCAAGAAAAACTGAAGAGAAAGATTATTTAAGCATCGTAAAACTTTCTCTGTACTACGTATGTTAGAGAGTACGAAATTATTTAATATGCAAAGTATAAACATCGTAAATATTTGTCTAACTTAAAACACATGGCTTCAGAGTAGACTTTCTATTCCAATAAATATTATAAACATCTTGTGACGTCATCGAGAACTTGGTGCTAAATTAAAATACTTAATGCGATCAAAATATAACGTTTCAGTTATTTTAGTAATAAACTGCGTAAAAAATTGCACAAACTTTCACACAAGTCCGTTCTTAAAAACAAATTCTAACCATGGTAATAAAAATGTCAGTTCGATTGTTCGTCTCAGTTCGATAGTAAACTTTATTTTTTATATCCATCCCTTGTGCCATGATCTCGTCTTCCTTTGTGCCATGATCTCGTCTTCCCTTGTGCCATGATTTCCTCTTCCTTTGTGTCATGATTGCCATGATCTCGTCCAAGACGTAAATCGTACTTACTTAAAATCGAAATTATAATTACGATGGTTAATTTCTTCAATGTATTCCAAATTGAATTTTTTGTTTACTAATGATTTGAAACTCTAGTTTGAGTTATTAATTGTTACATTGCACATATTAGGGTAAAATCTATTTAAAAACACTTTTTCAAAATGTTTTACACTTGTCTAATGTAAAGTGTTGTTGAATTATAACAGAACCTATAACTTAATCAGCTGTTATAAGTGTGTGTTATTGTATTGGTTTCTATGAACAAAATTTTTCTTTGATCTCCAAAAAAATCGTTTTAACACGAAATTGACTTTTAACTAATGGGTGTTGATGAATGTGTCTATATAGAACTTTATTTTTTTCATTAAATTATTAAAATTCATCTAGTTGGGACGAATTAATGGAGTCTGTGTTTTAAATATAAAATGACATATTTAGTGGTTTGAGTTATCTACGCTAAATCCTACTCAAATTGCCATGAAGTGTTTCGATCACAAACAATGACAAGTGTCACTTTGTATTACACACAGAGTGTTAACTTCAATCGGAATTCATTTCAAGTGTTTGTCAGATAGAGTGAATCGAGTGTCACTCTGATTAAATTGATACTGAAATTACCGGTAGTGAGAGAGACTTTATAATCTGACTGTATATCAGAATGAATCTTATAATGATTGTTGATATACGTTATTGTGTCTGTTTAAGTGAGTTTTTTGGTTTTATAAATTGGTGAATAAATACAATAATTTGTTTAGTTAATACAAAAAACTGAGGTAATATGTCTGGTAAAAAAAAAGTGACGAAACATTTAAAATTAAATAACACACTGATATGTCAGTAGGTAATTTTTTTTTACTGTGTTTTGTGTAACCACCAGTTTGTTCATCTCGAACAAAAATCGTCAGTAGAACAAATTGACCTATTACAAGTTCAGGTATTTGCTCGATAAAAGTACCTACCCTAAAACTGTATCAAGTGGCCACTATTTTGAATTTGATAAACTTGTCAAATAATATTAAATTAGTTAACATTTTGTATAACCACTACAATAGCAGTTTTATATTTTATTTTGAGGTTATGTTTATTTTACAATTTTTTAATATGAACTGTCCTAAAGTTTGTACAAAATTTAAGATAGAAAAAATTATTGATATCACGTAATTAAGGTTTTAAAGTTTCACAAAATAAGAAACTATTTGATGTTGTACGACATACGAGTTAAAAATTCATTTCAAAAATTCATTAATGAAATTTAAAAGCCTCCGTTTTTTAAAATATATCGATCTATTTTTCTGATTAACGAATTTCTCCAATGGTTTTTAATTCGAACCACAAACAAAATTGGACCAAAATTGCGACCTATATAACATAACCAAAAAAATAGGAAAAATATATGTTATAGAATGAATATAGGCTACTATTCAATGTTCATACATTTTAGAAATTTTACAGACCTTAAAAGAAAATCTATTCCTTAAAAATAATTCATCATTAATAATCTAATTATAGGACCTTGTTGTTTAAAAGCGAAAAACAATTATAGATTTGTATAATAAAGAAGAAAAGAATTCAAATAAAGACCCTCCCCTAGCTCTAAAATAATCTAGAATCCTCCGAGTTGAAAGAAAAGAAGAGTTGGTCAAGATGTGTTTCGGCTCAATGGAACATCCACTCGCTAGGTTCTTGTCGGTGATTCGGCTCTGCCGGATCAATACGAATATCACACTTTTGGGAGGTCAGTATTTGAAATTTTATTTTTAATTATCATCGTAGACAAGTTGGGTTGGAATCATTGCATGAAGGTTTGGAATTTGAAAATTTTTATCTAATATGTGCGTGATATAAGTTGAATAACACACGGGATAGAACTAAAAAAATATTAAAACACAATTAGATTTTTATTAATTCCAACAGGGTTCTTATATGTCCAGTTGTCCACACATAGAAGATTTTAAGTTCCTATTTAAAAGCCATTTGGGCTTACGTAGAGACGATACCGGACAACCTGTAAGTTGAAAATCACTTTTTTAAGGTCGAATGATTTGGTATTGCAAGTCTTACTCTATACTAATTAAAAGGTCATTAAAAGGTTAATATGTTATAGCACATGTTACTTTTAGTGTTAGCTAAATGAAGAAGATATTTATGAAAAGAAATAAAGATACAGGTTTAGCTAAAATACATCAAACGTGTATAAAATGTTAACCAATTCAATGACAATTATGTTTCTATTTAATTCTACAGAAACTGTATTGACTCTTCGCCAACTCACTAGAGAGAGTTCAATCAATCTCGCAGCAGGCTGTTCCTTTGTGTTTGTCACTTTACATCTACAATTAATTATTTTGTGAAATTCTATTGTACAAAAGGAGTGAAGTTGACATTTTAAAAATACAATTTGGTCATCATTGCCTGAGAGGTGGGGTTGCGTGTAACGGAGTTGCCTCTTGTTCCAAAAACTTTGATTATAATTATACAACCATGCAATTTTATTCATGATTAAACTTAGAATTATATTAAAATAACTTTCTGGGTGTTCTCTTTCAAGGAAAACATTTTGTAGTTCGTGTGCTTGTTGTACTGCGAAACTCGTGTACCAACTCGATCGATACATTAAAGTTCATATTTCACTAAATTAAAAACGAAAACGGTTATAACCGATTTTGATAAATTTTGTTTTTTAACACCCTCTATGCCAATGATTTGGTGTTTTACCGATATCTAACGAACCGACATTTTTGGGGAAACGACCAATAGTGTGTGAAAAAATATTAAAATATTTAAATAGGGCTTAAACTCTCTTCTCTGGTGTAAGACAAGTCCTCAGTGGCTTTTACGGTGGCACATGGTTAGGATTTTTCATCTATTTACCCTGCTGTTTTGAACACAAGTAAAATATGAAGAAATCGGTAATTTGAGAAATTACTTTCATAACAACTCCATGGTTGGTTTTCAATTATAAAAAAAAAAAAAATTTTAAATTATAAAATAGGTCCACATTTGGAACGTAGAGCACTGAAAATACAATATACTATATGCAGATAAAGACCTCATTACCAAAACCAATTTTTTGGACGTAAAAGATCTAAAAAAATAAGGCGACTGAACTGTCGTACATGGAATGTTTCTGATTTGTTTTAATTTACAAAGTCCCCCCCCCCCAACAAAGTTTTATCGTTACACCTCAGGAGTTCATTTATAGTGAGTACGAAAAAGGCAATCCCGAGGGGATTAGCTGGATCTACACTTTATCACGTTTTATGAGGTAGATCAATCTCATCATCTTACCTTTCATGTCTCTCTTGTTCTTTTCCGACAATATTAATGAGATAGTTGTCTTTATTTTATATTCTATTTTCGTTTCTTATATAAAAGGTGATTGGATGACCGAGAGGTTTTTTGCCTTTAAACAACAATGAATAAATGTAATAAATGATTGAAGCACTCACATTGCACTAAATACACATTGCCAACTCAGCGTGAAACGGAGTATAGATATTTCTTGTCCATTACTTAAAAATTTTCGCAATCTCGTATAGTACAATCCTAAATTTAAAGTAATATAAAACTGAATCACGCATTTATAAATATTGTGATTCAATAATTCCTTTTCCTGTATAAAGACTAGGCACTGATTCATGAAAGTGTAAAGTCAAAAAGTCAAGGAATGGTTCTGTGTTTCCTGCAACTAACTTCCCCTATTACAACAATGGGAACTTGCGTCACCAGAATTCATCATGAAAAAGCAGTCATTGTCTTACAATCCAAAGCTCAGATGTTTTTTATCTTCCCCCCCTTTCTTTCTCCTCCATTGTTTCTCTTATTTACTTGACTTTTATGTTACTCTACACATTTTTCACGCAGCATAACAGTTTCAAACAAATAATAGTTTTTTGTTTTGTTTTCACAAAACTAACGATGCCCTCCTAATCTTATCGTATGACACAAATCGGACCCGTATTAAACTTGTTACCTCTTCAGTTTTATCTGAAGGAAGATAAAATTCAAAGGAACACAACTTATATGATTCCTCTATGTTTGTCTGATGATCGGGTGTAGGAGGTGATTTCCACCAGACAGAGCAGGGAATGGAGTGGTCTTCCTTTAACAGATGCTCCTGTTCTCTAACGTCAAACTGGTTAATATAAACTATTGAAGTAATAAGAAAGGTTTTAATTTTATACTTTTTTGAAATTTCGGATTTTTATTAATTATTTTATTTCAGTGACTAGGAGCAATTAAAAAAAAAGTGTGAAGAGAAAAAATATTTTATTCAACTCTATTTGAAAAACCTCATAAAACATGATATTTGTGTTTACGTGTATGTAATATTTGGTGTTCTTACTATTAAATGCATCAATAGAGTTATATTCAATCATTTTGTTACTTTACCCAAAAGAACTATTGGGTAAGTTTGTTACTCGTAAAAAAAGGTGGACCTAAGGAAACCGAAAAAGTGAGTTTCGACATAGTCTTTCTGTCATAGTAAATAAAATATTGGCGTCTTGAGTAAACACGATAGCGGCCACAAAAAATAAGTTGGAAATTTGGTGTAGAGAACTACATTGCGCTATGTAGAACTGTATTGTAATTTGGCAAAAATGAATAGAAAATTTCAAAATTGCGGCAATTTTAATCATATTTTTTTCTTTAAATCTCGTGTTTTATACAACTTATAACTCACAATTAGTTAAAAATATGCAGATTTAAATTCTGCATGCAAAGGTGCCACCTCCAGCTCTCTACGATGACAGATACTGTCAAAAATGTAACTTCGAAGCCTGATTTTCAAAGAAAATCTCTTATTCGTATAAGTTACGAGATCTTACAGGCCTTAATCATTACACGAGCGTACTAGTTGACGCTACTATCTTCACATACGTAAAGAGGACATGAGCGAAGTGAAACTTGATCTACCAATACAATTAAACATTTTCCTCAAGAAGCCAACTGTTGGGCATTTCATCTACAACATTTCCTTATATTACATTGTACGATGACCTAGGTTAGGCTAGGGCGCCAATCTACCTTTTTATTTGATAAAATATATCGAATAGGGAGGGTTTATTTTATTTGAGTATCATTAGTGTGTCAGTCTATAAACTTACATATATATTTTGTTATATAATCCACCGGCACTCATGTAAAACACAGTATAATTTGTTGTCATGGTTATTTTAATTTGTAAGCAGTATTTAAAACAAAAATATGTACTTTTACAGACAAATAAATCAAATCAACTCTGAACGGATTTATTTTCCAAGTGCTTCTTATATTGGTTTTTCAAACAAATTTCACAAAATATACCTTAAAATCGTTCAAGCAAAATTAAGATATACAATCTTTAGGTGGAAACTTCTACAACGTTGTGTGAGAAAGTTTGTGCACTTTTAAGCAACTGAACATATAAGGAAATATAATTATATAGAGAAAATAGGAGAAGTATGCAAATAAGATTCGATCCGTAACGTAAAGTGCCTTATTGCTTCAACATAGTTTAAATAGGATTATTAAAAGTTTACATTCATTTGTAAGCCTACGTTAAGTCAAGCAAGTACAAGGGAACAAATGTTGGCTTCTCTTATGAATATGAATGTACTAAACTTCTTAGCTCAGCCAATTACAGTTTGTTAAAGCTATTCGTTTAGAGGACTTGAAGTAAAATAAAATAAAGAAAGTGTGCTTGTTATACAATTATTTTTACAACAAATAAAATGTTAACCAAATCCGATTTAATAATTGTGTTTGTTTTAAAGTACTTAAAAAGTTTACCAAGTAAATAAACTGGCTGTACAGAGCTGATACTGGTTGTCAGGATGAATAAGAATCCTAATTGTAAGTTTTGGTATCGTCTTTCAGATTTTCTTAATCGATTGTACAGTGTTTATGTTAACAGTTTTGGAGATACCAAAATGTCAAGATTGAGAATAAGGACAACATGTACATGGCAATATCTTAGTATAATTACATGCATATTACAGCATGAAACAGAAATCCTTCCCCAATTTCCACTCGTTACTTGTTTATTCAACATCAAGCAAATGTAAAATTATTGCTAACACAAAATCAAAGCGGGAACGAAGTTTGCTCTGATATACTGCGTGACTGTGAAAACCTTCAAAAGATAAAGCTGTAGCCTAAATCTCATATTATAAATGTAAAAATAATATTTACCTCGTGTGATCGAAGATATTCTTAAGCCACATAAAAAAGCTGTTTTGTACTGTTTAAGTTATTAGTATGGTTTATTCAAGTGGAGAACTCTTGGCAGAGGATTGTAATAAACTATGTATCTCGGAAACTGAGCTATCAACAAGATCTTTGCACTCGATAACAGTTCAGTCATGAAGAAAGCGGAGTTTTAATTTGTAACGAGTAAAGGTTTAAATTTACCCAAAATTTCAAATTCATTAACTGAGTTTATAGGAACTTAAAAAGCTAACCTTTTCTTTAAAGTTTAAAAAATTCAACATTCTTAACATTTCATAACAACCAATTTTACAAAGTTAATAACAGTTGATTTAGTTGAAAAACCGTAAAATCAATTTCAGGTTAGGTTAGGTTAGGTTATCATCATAATATATATTATATAATTATATATATAATTTCTGTTTTGTGACGTACAGGCCTAAAAGTGTTTTTCCTAACACAAATTCAGCAAAAACGTTTACAGAAAAACCCTTACAAAAAAAATTCTTTAAAAAAAGTAGTATGTATTTTTATCCTCTTCAAATGTTTCATCGTCTAGGAGATTTATAAATATTTTATGGATCTGGTAGAGCATTTGTGGATTCGGGAATTTAAACAGTATTTATAGCTTTACCTCTCGAGCACTTCAAAAGCTTTGGCTGTATTGAAATTATAACATTTCAACAATTACAATATACAGGGTGATTCACGAAGTTATCCCCACACTTATATAGCTCATTCTACTAGTAAAAATAATGAAAAAAGTTCATATAAACATACAGTATATGTCTTATCTCGTTTCGTTTAGCGTCTGTCTGTATGTGTTTTTTAGAAAAAAAAATTCTATCTTAAAAATGGTTTGAGATATCAAGTTGAAACTTTTTACATTTAATGACCTTATTAGTGTGCATTATAGATAAAAATTTCAAAATAATATCATTTACAGAAACAAAATGGCGGTCACTTAAAATGTTCAAATCCTAATAACTTTAAAACGAGTGATGATGTTACAAAAAAAAGGCAAGATACATACAAAATAGCCCCTTTTAATACAAGTTGTTAGGTAGCTGGTTTATTGATCTAAGATAAGTAGTAACAGAAATAAGTAAGATGTTTTAATGTTGTGTGTGATTTGATTTTGTGTATCCTTTCGAAAATGTTACTTTCAATGTTAGGCAACAAATATGGTTCCAACAAGATGGGGCCCCGGCCCACTTTACAAATGCAGTCCGACAGCACTTTAACGCAGTGTATGAAAATCAATGGATCGGACGCGGTGGTCCTGTCCCTTGGCCCCCAAGATCCCCGGATCTCACACCGATGGATTTTTCTTTTTGGGGACACATGAAACAATTGGTGTATTCCACTCCTGTTCCAGACGCCATGGATTTGGTTTCTCGCATTGTTGAAGCTGCTGCAGCAATTCAGGAGCAAAATCCTTTTGAACATATCCGGTGGTCAGCTTTACAGCGATTTACACTGTGCAATCAGCAGAGAGGAGGCCACATTGAACATTTGCTTTGAAATCATAATTAGGTTTTCTTACTTGTTGTTTCTTTAATGTCACTTGTGTTTTACAGTTCAGGTAATATTATTTGTTGCTTGTTGTGACATGAATTCTTCATCATTATTGGAAAATACATTGCAATTATGAATAAAACACAAACCTTTACTTGGGAAATCTTACTTATTTCTGTTACTACTTATCTTAGATCAATAAAGCAGGTACCAAAATGCTTGTATTAAAAGTGGATATTTTGTATGTATTTTGCCTTTTTTTGTAACATCACTCGTTTTAAAGTTATTAGGATTTGAACATTTTAAATTACCGCCATTTTGTTTCTGTAAATGATATTATTTTGAAACTTTTATCTAAGATCACACTAATAAGATCATTAAATGTAAAAAGTTTCAACTTGATGTCTCAAACCATTTTTAAGATAGAAAATGTTTTCTAAAAAACACATACAGACAGACAGACGCTAAACGAAACGATTCAAAATTAAGACAAGAACATGAAATTTAGTAGAATGGACGTAAACATTATATTATAACAGGCTACATACAGGGGCTCACGCTCATGTAGAACTCTATTAAAATTCAAAAACTAGAAATGAAAATGTAAAAACGGTTGCAATTTTAAACAGTTTTTGTTAGCATCTCGTGTGTTATTCTAAATTGTCACTAATTTGCAAATTTCAATTCTGCATGTAATGATAACAAAAAATAATTAAAAAAAACTGTCAGAAATGTTGCTACATGTAGCAGGTCACTGACACTAGTGTAGTAGTGCAAGCTTCATTAAATATCTAAAGCTACAAGGCCTGCTAGGGCCGATACACTGACACTACCAAAGCTAAAGAGATTGTTAAATGTACATAAATCTAGCTGATGTGAAGAAATTAGTGATATTCACAATTATGAGGTGTAACAACAATTTTAAAAAAATTACCCTACTGGATAAGTCCCCATTATCTTTCAATACAATTTAACATTTCCTACAAATCTCGAGAAACCAGCTTTTGTTGATTACGTTTAGTAGTTCTGATTGTATTACAATGTATAATGTGTCTGGGTAAGTTCTATGATGGCGCCCATTTTTTTGTATATTCTGTGATTTCCCCTAAAAAGTGGTCTAATGTTAACACAACCACTAGTATAGAAACATCCATCCATTTTGTTTGAAGTCGTATTTACCAATATTCCTCTTCTAATTGTAACAGATTTACGAATAACATTTTGTTACAATATTTGCAATCATGTACTTATCAAGAGCTCACTAGTGCGGCAACCCCGAGCGATCCTAGCTGGATCCAGATCTTAATTAATGTTGTCTTAGGTTAAATCACTCTATTTTAGTTTGCCTTCGAGGTCCATCTCTTGGTCTATTCCGACCCTGAGGCTAGTAGAGTATTCGAGATATAGGAGTCTTAATTTTATGTTATTTTTTCTCTTTTTTTATAAGAAGATGATGTGTCGCGATGTGTTATGTGTCGTCTGTGAAATGTATTGTTTTGTTTGTGATATTTGTTGAATTTTAATGTTTTAATGTGTTAACGACCTCAAGCGATTGAAAAAAGACTCTGAAGATGAAACAGATGTTCCGAAACGCGTTAGTTGTAATACCAAGAAAGAAATCTCGTGGCGGAATATACGTAAGGTAAATCATTGTTATATTGAAACACTCTCTAGATTTTACAGGGAAACACTGTCAATGAAAATTTTAGATTTAAAAGCTTTGTTAATAGCGATATACGCTTTAATAATACATTTATATATTTGCATACATTATTATGTCATTGATATAGTATGACTCTTGCACAGCAATGTTGCAACAAAAATATTTGTGTACAAAGTGGGCTTATTGACTTAGTCTGAAGTGAAATAAATGATTGTTTACAATATAATAACTGATTGTATTTTTAAATCAGTGTCAAAACGCAATGTACAACTCTTTCAGATTATCCAAATTCCCCTTTATCGAACTGCTGTTTTCTATAAATCCTTTAACGTTACCGGTTGTATATTGTGGAATTCCCAAAAAAGGATATTTTTTATTTGTCAAAATTTAATTTGATCGTTAGAGGACACCTACTACTGGCCGAACAGATATAGCCTAGTGTGTAGTATATTTCAATGTTTTGCCTGATTTATATTTCATTGAGGGGTCTGAGATTGATGGTTGTTTTTGGGTTATTTGTGTTGTAAATAAAATGTAAATATAAAGTATTATTTTTCTCTAAGGTTGATATTGTGCTGATATTTGAGAATATTGTTGTTTATTTATTCCTTTTATATTATATTTTTCATAACGATGTATACTTTTCATTGTATATGTATATACTTTTTTTACGTTTTACAGTTTATTGTGTTAAACATAATATTTTGATAGCATTGAATATTAATATATGCATCTAGTTGATGGGTGCAGTAGATGGAGCTTCTCAGAAGTTTAAATGTTTAAGTTAAGAAGTTTAGTACCAAACGTTTATGTTCATATTCAAAAGTGATGGGCTAATACGTGTTGTCCTGTTTTAATATTTCCACTCAAACATGAGCTTAGAATCCATTTAAACTGAACTTTGTAGGTTCTGTTTATTTATACAATTACTTATTCTCCAAACCACTTTTCATTAGTACTGACACTAATATTACATCACTTCTTTGTCTTTAATGAGATAAGCAAGCGTGAAATACCTTTCGATGAATAAAATATTACACAGAGTGATTTTTTAAATATGGAAACGGCTTTATACTGCATAACGAGAGGTATTGAAGACAAAAACAAATGCGGATTCCATAGCTTTAAAACATATATTTTCTTGTACGTTTGAAATTTTTGTCCTCCATATTGAATCAAACTTAATTTTTAAAATAGGAAAGTGGACATATAATACACGATTTTCATTTAAAATGTGATAAGAAAAACTATAATAGAAGCATTTTTTCGATAAATGACTTCGTTTTCGAGTTCTAAGCATTCAAAGTTGCATTGACGAAAAAATCGCTTTAGCGATAAAGTGGGTAAAATTCTTTTTTTTTTAGAATACATCTAATAACGAACTTTAAACAGTACAATCATGATAATAATAAACAATAACTAATAATTAACATCATAATTACAAATTAAATCTCAACTCATATTATTTACTTTAAAGTATTTCATAATTACATTGTAAAATTTATATAAATGTTTTTGATCATACATTAATAATGCAATAAATTCTGAAAGCATACATTCCATAATAAATGTTCAAACAGCTTCCTCTCTACAGATTATCAATGCCCTAACCTGAAGTAATATCGGTTTATGAAAGTAGGCCTAGTTTAAATCAGCTGTTAAGTTGCATCAACTGTTTGCATTATGTTACAACAATGCAACTTATTAATTACTCATTTCGCCTAAAAAATTTAATATTTTTTTATTGCTCGTTATTGGATGTATTCTGCAGAAAAACACAATAGAAAAATTTCGAAGGTACATTTTACACAATTTAATTATTAACGCGATTTTTCTGTCATTACAACTTTTGAATGGTTATAACTTCAAAACTAAGGCATTTATCGAAAAATAGCTTCCACCATCGTTTTTCTTGCAAACATTTACATGGGAATCATGTCCATCTTCCTATTTAAAATATAAAGTTCGTTTTAATATGGTGGACCCAAAATGGCGGAAAAAATTATAAACCAAAAAAGTATAGTTTTTTGAACTACATACGAGGAAATCCATACTTGTTTCTGCCTCCATGTACCTCTCAGTTATGCATTAATTAACAGTTTCCTTACTTAAAAATCACCCTGTATTTTAGAAACGAAATAAATATTGGGTTAGACATGAGATATTTTAATATTCAAATTAACTTTAATACAACTTGTCACAAATACATTTTAAAAGCAAACGAGATTCAATTTGGCCGTCTTTAGTGATCCATGTGCTAATGAAGCTATAAATAACGGTATAACTCTGAAGATGGCGACATTGTAGTTGATTTAATACACGTATTTGTATTATAGTTTTATTTCAATTTAATTTTATAAATTTTTTGTCAAGATCGTCTTTAAAGTAATTTACACCAAACTCTGATGTGACTCTTTAAGAAATATAAGTCTTTAATTATAAGAGTTCACAAACACTCCTGATTAGCACTTCAAGCGCCGTAACGTAAACAAAAGACTGAACACTTGAAACTTCTTTCAACCTTTTAAAGATTATAAAGTTCATTACCAGTTTACTTTAGTCTTTCATCGGAGTTGTTGATGTTCCTGTTCAATATTGTTAACTTTGTATGTTAGACATCTTCAGTTTACAAACACTGTTTGAAATATTGGCAATAAATAATATAACAAAGAAATAACACGGACGTTAAATATAAACAAAGTAGAGGAATTTAAAAAGAATACTAAAAAGAATACTCTCTACACACTTAATAACATTTTTGTTGTTTTTTTCATTGTGAACACTCATTTGTCGCACAAAATGGACAACACAGGCTCTTGTTAGTCTCTGATAAGAAAAGATACTGACTTACATTTTGAAGTTTTGTGAATTTTTCAATCACAGCAAAAATGTTTATTAAAAATTGGATAAATGATTATTATTGTTGATTTTTTAAATACTGAGATGTTGTTTTTAACAATAACGTTTCTGTAGTAATAACTTTCTTAATTTATCACCGATAACGTAGATGGAAAACAATAGATAAATATGAGGTATGAAACCTCTGTTAAACTTTTAATGATCCCAAAATCAATTGGAAGTATGTTAACAAATTTTTTATTGCAATTTTTGACGGTTTATTTAAATTTTTTGAAGTTACCTACAGAAACTGTTTAAAGTGTAACTCATTAAGGAAAAAACTAATAAGCAAAAAACAAAAACCACACCAATTACAGATAAATACAATCAGTAAATGATATAGAAGTGAAAATATGTTTTCTTGAAATTATAGATGATTTTTTTTTAATACTTAGTTTGTAGATATTATGGTGACATGCTGACACCCTCTTTGCCATTAATTAAGTTAAGAAGATTACATTAAGGTAAACAAAATTAGTTTTTACAGGATTTCCCTGTAAAATCATTCGTCAGTGGCTCATTTGTACGGGTGTGGTAAACCCGAGCTGGATCTACGTCTTGGATTAGTTTCCTCTCTTAAATTTCTATAAGGTCTCTTGACAAACTATTGTTCCTTTTCGACCCTGACGTTATTAGAGTATTCGAGAGTTAGGGGTATTCTCATTCCTTCTTTTTTATAAGGCGAGGATGAACGACAAAAATATTCTTACTCTTACTAGTATTCTTCATGTCGTAGATAAAAATAATCTTTTCAAACTATCTCTACATTTGGTAACATTTTATGAATTATATACCTGACTAATATTAAAATCTACTTGGAATACTGTATTTTATGTATTTACCTGATTCGATGGCACCTTAATTGTCTTCCCAATTAACGTAGTTTTAAGTTTTTATTTGAAATACATCATATTCAATCTTGCACTTACCTGTAAAAGAAAATACTATATTAATACAAATATCTTTAAAAAAATAATGATTAGTAACGTGCTTAATTTTATATAGTTATATAACATGACTTAATACAACATTATCAAATAGAATTAATGAATTATTAGAAAGATTTGAAAATGATCACTAGTAAAACATTTTTGAATCTCTGTTTAATTAACTACTATTATTATTTGTTTATAGTTATTGTTGTCCGGTAGTTCATAACACTATGTTAAAAATTCCGTAAACATAGATCAATTTGAGAAAAAGCAATAATATTCTTAAACTGTTGTCAATTACAACACTCATAATTTGATCTTTCGTTCATACAACACATTTTTATTATTAGAATTATTGTATGTTTTATGTGAATGGCAAACAAAAATTACATTTTTCTTTAGTACCTGTTTTTCTTCGTACTGTTCTGAAGTATTTGCAATCCCAATACCTAAGAGTGATTGGGTAACATATCTAATTCTGGAATCAATATTTTTGATTCGTATTTGAATTTCTTTGTTTATTATTTGTATCTTTTCACTGTCCTTTTCGTCAACATTATTCTTGTGATACTCATTCCTTGTGTTTAATATTTTTATTACCTTCTCACATATACTTAGCACAGAGAAAGTAATATGATGTGTCAGAAATTTATTTTGAGTTTTTTGCAGATTAATCCTTTTTGAGGTCCTCAAAGTCTAAAAAGTGTGTGTGTGTGTGTGTGTGTGTGTGTGTGTGTGTGTGTGTGTTTTATTTGAGTATATATTTTTTTACTGATACCTGTTTAATTTCCAAACGCTTAAACCGACTATCAGCATATCTTATATGTGAGTATAAACACAAAATTACAATTTCCTCAAGATCAGCTATAAATATTTTGATAAAATTTTCCTCTACCGTAGCCGGTAGAGATTCTTAAAGAAACATGTTGATTGCCATTTCTCCAAAAATATCTATTTGTGAGTTATCGCTAAAAACTTAATTTAACGCCTATAACAGACGTAGTTTCTCAAACAAGTTCACCCAGTATTTAAGTATTGAATTTTTTTCTTCAAAAATGCCTCTATGGTTTATTTTATATAATTTTATAAAATGACAACTATCTATCCGTCATTTTAGTTTTATTTGGTTTTGAAGACGAATCTTGAGAGAGTTTGTGCTATACTTTCTTTTTCACCAATAAGTAGTATTAGAAGAGTAAGAGAAGCATATTATTTTTTGTTATAGATTATTGTGTTATAATGATAGTGCAATATTATGTCAACTCCGCTATACCGGTCCCAAGCCCGGAGCCCATATTTTATGGGAAGGAGGAGGGATAGAGGAGTAACACCTCTAACAAAATCCTTGGTCCATCTGGTTCCGGATGTTAGTACCATGTAAGGGCCCCCTGCCAGGGTTACGGTGAATTCCTCAACGGTGAATATCGGCGGTGAAGATGTGCTTCAGTGCGACGAATCAGTGGAGGAGGCAACCACATGTGATGGCAGTTGTCGTTCCGTGCCTACAGGTCGAGATACAGAAAAACATTCCATCAACACCAAAACGTTGAAGTACTTCAGCTGCTTGACAATGCAGAGCTAGTGCGACGGCTCAAGAGACTGAAGCCTTTTGTGTTGGTTTAGAGTTCGTATTGTTGCGCTCTGAGTGTGGTGCTGTGACCGGAGGTATTGGTATTGGGCAATAACTTTGTAAAAAAATAAATAAATTAAAAAAATTCACTGTTAAAAATAAATAATTTCATTTACTGAATTAAAGAAACAAAGCTTATATCGTGGATGGATCTATACTTCGTGCTTCATAGCTATCAGAGGCAAAGATAATACTAAACAGGAATGATCTTTAATTAGTAAACATTATAAAGTAAAGTATTCATATTCATAAAACAATACTTTAGTCGTAGATTACATATTTAGTATTGTTATACAGAGTGAGGCGAAAAGTCTGGAAAAACTTACTTATAAGAGAGAATCTGTTTTGATTTAAGACTTGATAATTTGTATTATTTTTATTTATAAAAAGGCACATTACTCTAGACTGGTTTTAAGGGCTGAAAATTTAAACTATATATATTTTGCCGTTTTCATATCATCATCACTAATCTTACCATTTAATAAAAACTGTTAAACCATTTACAGGAGCTCAATGGTTTTACCTGCTTTATTTGCCGATTTCTGAGCACTGCCCGCATGGTTACAGTCTGTCAGATCTCTACCGGCTATATTTGGGACTATATACATATTTATACAAACTTGACTAGTGCGGTTTTTGCGCGAAGTTTGTGTTTTAATAATATATGTTAGTGATGTTAAGTGTATATCTCGCCTGAGGCAGCGAACATGTGGTCTCCTAATACACAAAAAAAACTACTAGTGACCATATCACCAAGGTAGGTACTATTTTTTAAATACTATCCAGTGCCTGAACCCAATACATTTTATTAGTTTGAAATAAATTCTGAAATCGTGTATATCTTTGCTAATCAGCTGTCTCAGCCTCAGCGGTAAGTTGCTATTTTGCTAAACACGAAGAATTTTCTGTCTTTTACACAGCCTTTTTATAATATTTTTCTCGTCTTATTATAATATTATTGTTGTTTTAGACAGATACATGGGAATTTTAAAGTGTAAATTATGTGTAAAGGTTGTTTTGTGATAATTTTGATATTTTTTTAGGTTTTTGAAAGATAAGTGAGCGTGTTTTCGGCTAATATTTTTATAGATTAGTTCTGTGATTACTTAGTGTTTTAAGTGGTGGAGTAGTGACTCATGTTATAAATGAAACAAAAATATTTGAATGAACAGGTACAAGTTATAACACTTCGTAAAAGTATCACAGCACGCACTATTCCTTACTGCAAAACTTCCCTGTAGAAGGGTTAAATAGAATACATTTTCATGAAAATGAAAATACCTACTTATATGGAAACAATGTCCATATACCAAATTTCATCAAAATCTATCCGGCTGTTTAGGTTGTAAGTCAAAGCACAGAGTTACAGGTAGAGATGCATCATTATATTCTAATAGTTCTCTTTAGGTTTAGGAGAGTTTAAATAGAATTAATTCCCATGAAAATCAAAATACCTACCGATATGCAAAAACATATACCAAATTTCATCAAAATCAATCCGGCTGTTTAGGTTGTAAGTCAAAGCACAGAGTTACAGTTAGAGATGCATCATTATATTCTAATAGTTCTCTTTAGGTTTAGGGGAGTTTAAATAGAATTAATTCCCATGAAAATCAAAATACCTACCGATATGCAAAAACATATACCAAATTTCATCAAAATCTATCCGGCTGTTTAGGTTGTAAGTCAAAGCACAGAGTTACAGGTAGAGATGCATCATTATATTCTAATAGTTCTCTTTAGGTTTAGGGGAGTTTAAATAGAATAAATTCCCATGAAAATCAAAATACCTACCGATATGCAAAAACATATACCAAATTTCATCAAAATCAATCCGGCTGTTTAGGTTGTAAGTCAAAGCACGGAGTTACAGGTAGAGATGCATCATTATATTCTAATAGTTCTCTTTAGGTTTAGGGGAGTTTAAATAGAATTAATTCCCATGAAAATCAAAATACCTACCGATATGCAAAAACATATACCAAATTTCATCAAAATCAATCCGGCTGTTTAGGTTGTAAGTCAAAGCACGGAGTTACAGGTAGAGATGCATCATTATATTCTAATAGTTCTCTTTAGGTTTAGGGGAGTTTAAATAGAATTAATTCCCATGAAAATCAAAATACCTACCGATATGCAAAAACATATACCAATTTTCATCAAAATCTATCCGGCTGTTTAGGTTGTAAGTCAAAGCACGGAGTTACAGGTAGAGATGCATCATTATATTCTAATAGTTCTCTTTAGGTTTAGGGGAGTTTAAATAGAATTAATTCCCATGAAAATCAAAATACCTACCGATATGCAAAACTATGTCCATATACCAAATTTCATCAAAATCTATCCGGCTGTTTGGTTTGTAAGTCTAAGCACGGAATTCAGCCTGACAGATAGCCAGTCATACATTATTATACTCTAATAGTTCTTTTTATTTTAGAGGAGTTTAAATAGAATAAATATATGCCAAATTTCATCCAAATCTATCCGGCTGTTTGGGTTTTTAATTGAAGTACGGAGTTCAGCCTAACAGATAGACAAAGAGACATCATTTCAGAAACAATGTTTTTAGGTTAGAGGGACCTAAAAACGGTTATTTCCATTATAAATCTCGATAGAGTTTTTCCCAATCACAGATCGTTGAACGAATTATTTGTCTGAAAGTAAAATCTGTAAATTTATTGAAAGTGTGGAAAATCTGATAAAACTTCTTTTTTTTTTCGTCTTAACTTTAAATATTATAAAGAGACATTATATGTGCCTAGTTAATATATTGCAGATTGAGAGCAAGTCAGATCGTTAGTGTGAAAAAATACTCCTAAAAATTAACGTAATATATTTACATTGTTTTTGTACTGAATACCCTGGCAAATATTCAGCCGAGTTAAAACTCGACAGCTTAATTAAAAAAATCTCTTCTCCAAGCCTTAAGTTTATTTTTTAAATGTCATTCAAAACATTACAAGGTTAAAATAGTTTGATAAAACACCACCTAGTGGATTAGATACAGGTTTTTAAAATACGTTTTTAATTTCAGAAATGTACTTACAGTATTATGTTTAAAAAACTGAAATCTTGCGCGTAATGAGCTTTACAAATTTAAATTTATTAAAACTCCTCCTGCTCATAGCTGAAGTCATTTTGATTGTATTTTTAATTTTTAAAACAGTTCATTACTTTAAAACAGCACTGTTAAAAATTAATTTAACAAGAAAAATAACTATTTACATAACTGTGTGTTCCCAACAGAAAAGATTCGGAATTAAACTTATTGGGTTTAGTTTGTAATGATTGGAATAATTTTTTTAAATTTTTTAATTTTTAAATAGTAAAAAAACATTGGAAATAAACTTGAATTCCTGATTCATTCAAATAACTTAATAGATTATACGAAATAATAATTTAGATTAACTTATAGATGTGATATATGCATTTTCCCCCCTCCGCTTCGTCATACGCATTTATTAAGCTTTAAATTACGCTTTTCGGATCGATGTCATCTTCAGAAGTATATATTTATAACGCCTTAAGACAGTTGTATAACAAAATATGTATTCGTATTCTTATACATAGAGATATATGAAGTTTATAACAATTATAATTTGTTTGACCGAACAGTAATTGTGAAGAAATTAAATTTTGTTATCGCTATTATTAAATGTAGAAACAGTTATGAAAAGTGGCAACTAAATTGATGTTGCGGAAATATCCTTTTTTGGATCATCTTAAATGAAACCAAAAAAAAAAAAATAATAATAAAATAAAATAAATAAATAAATAAAAAAACGATGGACCTGATTTTATTAAATTTCCAACATAGCCACATTTTTACAATGTATCAAGTGTTTCTTGGTTTGTTATTGTTTTCCATTGTTTTACAACTCAAAACTTAATAGTAGCTGCTATAAGAGTGAAATTCACAAATCGGCTCTAGCTATTTAAAAAAAAAAATATGATAAAATGCAGCTCCTATGGATCCAAATATAACAACTTGTTCTTTACAACGAGAAATGCCAATTTGAAAAAGTTTAGTTAAGAAAGCATTGATTGATCTATTATGAAAGATCTAGATTCTCAAAATCGGCTCTACCGATTTCATTTAACTTCTTTATGAAATATAAATTTAAATAAAACCATGGCAAATCGGAAATAAAGAAAACTAGTGTTTTAGTAATAATCCGCAAAACTCGAATTACAGCCGTTATTAAAAGTTTTATTTAAATTAAGCAAAATATCTAAACAGGCGCAAGTAAAGTTCAGTTCTATTTAAATGTATAAATATCTGTCTGCAATCCTTTTATACCAAATTATCTGTAATGATAAATGTAGGGAATTTTTTTAATTCTTATGAATTTTAAATATACGTATTATATTTATTGCTTTGTACAAATACTCAGATACAGTTAATTAGTTATTAAAGTTGTAAAGGTCAGACTAATAGAGTGGAATATTCTTACAAAGACTAACATATTCTTACAAATTCATTAAAAATATGGACATTTATTAACTGAAAAGATTGTCAGTTATTCAACATAGTTTAAAGAAAACAGACAAAACTCCACAGCTTAATTAAAAGTCTCTTCCCAAACACCTCATTGTATTTAGTTTTTTAAATTTAATTCTAAGCTTTCTAAAGTCTAAATTATTTGATAAAACACCTCCTCATGGCTCATAATAAAACCTTTTAAAATACATTTTTAATTTGAGAAGTAATCCTAAGAGAACATTAATTTGTACAAAATGAGAACTTGTTTATAATTTCGTTTGATTTTAAAATTAATAATTCACTCTCTAATCATAACGATTGATTCAATTTTTAATTTGGAAATGTTTTTCATCTTGAAAACATTTTAAAAATTAAACTTCAAAACGAAAATTTCTATAATTGCATCTTCTCTCTATTGTCTCCCCAACAAAAAAGATTTCTGAATTTAATAACTTATTGTGTTATATTTGTGAATTTATGACAATAAATAGAAATTACAGCTTTAGAATGGAATTATTATAGTAGTGAAAATTACTGGAGAAATAGGAACTTGTGGAAACTAAAATAACTTAACGCAGAGAATAATTATTTAATATAACTTACGTTTGATAGTATAAGAGTCTGTCTTCCTTCGGATTGTTTACCACAACAGTGGTAAGTTATCCAGTAAGGTAGTTAACTGAAATTATTACTACACAGGTTTTCTGAAACTCGTAATTGTGTTTATGGTTCATTTGTTTAGTATTGACTTCAATGACGTCAACTAGGAGCCTGTGGGCCATCTAGGTCTGTATAAATTAAAAAGGTTTTCACTCGCTGTGCTCTATGTATTTGAACGAGTCTCCATGCTTCACGTGCATGTTGGTTACCTCGACCTTGCCGAACCTCATAACTGTAAGAAAATCACTTTTGTATAATGAGTCAGGGTTTGAAATTATATTGCTGTCAATAACTTGCATATTTGTCATCGTGGAGTGGTGAGGTTGATACCGTTACATGCAGAATTGAAATCTGCTGTCCGTTTGCTCTTCTTCCTCGTGGTCCTTCAGACTAATATATATGTATATATATATATATATATATATATATATATATATATATATATGCCGTTTATAGATTACATCATCAGCCTATCGATACATTCCTATCAGATGTATTCTAAGCTAAACAGGTTAAAAAGTTTATCGTTATTGGTAATGAAAATGTTAATAATTTGAACACAGTTCCGATAAAAGATACATATTTTGATTTAATGGCGAGTTTTGGCTTTCGATCATTGATGAATGAAGTAACTAGTAACATGAGTGGTTCATGTATAGATCGCGTAATTTTAAAACTTTGTAAGCATAAACAAATTTTAGATTTTCAAGCTACTGTTTAAAATTTCTATTGTTGCTGGTTGAAGGTAAACAGGTTAATGAAACAAAAAAAAATGTAAAATTAATTTTGAAGTCTTAGATCATAAACTCAATTCATCAAACTGGTGTATAGTTTATAATTATAACTGTGTAAACGCTGCTTTTAAACGTTAATGATAATATTCAATAAACTAATCCAGGACTCTAAAGAAATAATAGATATTAAGATAAATTTATTTAAATTTTAGCCATAGATTACTAATAGTTTGTGTACTCGGGTAAAATACCGTCAACATCTTTACAAAAAGTTTAACCTCATAGTCATGCGGAGTTAGATTAAAAGGTGACATAAGGCTAACAAAGAGTAAATTTATACAAAATACAGATACTTAAAGAAATTTTCGGTGTAAAAATATCTAATACTCCGTTATAAAAATGGTCCATAATAATATTGAAATAAGGAGTTAAAAAGGTTTTAGTTATTGTAGCACAGGAGCATTTAAAGTTTTATTAAATTTATTATTTAATCAACAACACAAGCAGAGATAATGATATTTATAAATTGTTTGGAACTCAACAGACAATTAAACATAACCTTTGTTTTAGCAACAAGTAGAGAAGAGATTTAAAATATTATCAATGATTCTAAGTCAAACATAGAACCAATGTACGATAGCGTAAATATTTAATTATTAAAAATATATAAGACACATTATTACGTATCTTTGCCATTTAAGTTTTTCCAAAGGCGAATTTCCTTATTTAAAAAAGTCTATTAAATCACTTTGATTAATTATATACCCATATTTCTACTTTCTGGTTTTTTCCTCAAAGATATTTGAAGAAATAAATAATCACGGCGAAACTTATAAAATTCTTTACACCAATTAAATATTGGTGTAAGGTTCACTTTGGAAGTGTATCAACTCTGCATGTGTTAGTTTTATTACTGGAATCTATTTATGACACTGTGGATAAGAATAATAAACTTTCTGAATTATTTATTGACAAAACGAAAGCTTTTGACACGGTTGATATGGCTTGATATGGCTTGATAAGTTGTGGGATGCAAAGATAAGCGGAAAAAATTATAAATGTTTTATAAGTTACCTTGCTAATAGAATGCAATATGTTGAAGTATGTGGTGATGACAGTGAAATAGGAAAAAAAATTATGGTGTGTCCCAGGGTTCTGTTTTAAAACTAATTTTGTTTTTAGTATATGCTAAGGATAATTATATACCAATATCCATGGGTCATTGTCAATGAAAATTAACAGCTTTAAAAAATTGTTTTTTCTATATCGAACTGAATAACGTTATTGAGCATAAAATAAGTGGATGTTCATTCCATGTTACTGAATATAACACTGAAATTTTGGTTTTAAAGTTATTTGATTATTCATATTATTTTGTAGTTTATAAGGATATTTACCATCATTTAGCTAATATACCACATTTCGATGTTATTGTTTGTCCTAGTTGTTTAAAGGTAAAATCATCTCGGCGATCAATGTCTTATTAAAAAAGAATATAACATAACCTCTAGCCCTAAACTAGTCTAATAGTTTCAGCGTCGGAGAAGAACAAGTGTTCGTTAAGAGAGAAACGCTATACAATAAAGGGATCTAACAAGACTATACGAAGAAAGGAGTAGCTCTAGAGTAGCTCCCTCAGGATTGTCAGGTCCATACTCACTATAAATAATTAATAGTTGAAATTGATTAAAACTTTGAAATAAACCAAAATTATATATACTTACAAATTAGTTGTTTGTTTATTGAAAATTTAAACCATTTCAGCATTCATCACCATAACAAGCGAAAAACGTAATATGTTTATTGTAATATTTTTCTTCATTAAATGACAAAACTATAGGCCTAATATAAAATTTATCATACAAATTCTTTCAAAAAAAGTTGTTTTCTTTTTTTTTACTACAACGATTTATGTTGAGGATTCAATATATATTAATTAATATTTTCTATTGTTTAAAAGTAAAAAAAAAAAAAAAAAAAAACCTCCGTCAACATCACCTAAAACAGAATATCTTTGGAAAAGACTAATAAGTACAAAATAACGCATATTGTAAAAGGTTTAGGGTCGTATGAGAACAAGTGTTGGTCAAGACAGACCTGATAGAAAAGATGAAAGTGAAGGATCTAACAGAGAACACATGAAAAAGGTGTACATCCAGCTAGGAACCTCGGGATTGATATACCTGTACTGACTATAAGTGAAGTTCTGAGAAGATGTTAACTAAACACTTGGTGTGTTCCAGTCTGTAATTTAATGACTATCCACTGTTTACTAAATAATAATAAGTGAATAAGTTTTAACAAAGAAGAGTTTACAATATTGCAATACACCTAATCTTTATCTTAAATTACGTTTTCATAATGATTAGTTAAGTGACAAATTATTTTGAAACTTTAATGTTGTATGGTATATATTTAAAGTAACGAAAAGGTAAAACGAGGATCCATAGAGAGTCAATGAGGAGGGAGGGGAAATGAAAATGAGATTTGGATTGTAAAACAATGACTAATTTTTAATGGTGAATTGTTGACGCAATTTTCTATTGTTATAATAGGGGAAGTTAGTTACAGGATAAAACAGGAAACACGGAAGAAATTTTTGATATTTTATGACTGTTAATATTTGATTATCTGTGTTTATGTAAACATGATCACTATGTTAGTTTTTGTATTATTTGGATTAGTCTTCATATGGATTTTATTCAGTATACATGCAATAATATTATTAGCAATGCTAATATTTTACAATAAATATATTGCATTTTATATCAATGATATTTTTTAATAAATACATTTAAAGTGAATACTAATTCAATGAAGGCTAAAAAAAAAATCATACTCTGTTGGTACATCCTCCTCCTCGTTAGACGGAGTGATTTTTAACTTAATTTCGGATTTATTCTGGTTACTGGCATTGAAAAGTTCCAAACCTATAGGTAAAATTAATTTTTAAGCGCTTGAATTAAACGGTGGCAATAATGAACTGAAGTTCGCGGAATTGTTTGGTCACTACTATGGTTAGAGTTATTGTGTCAAACTTAACTTTACGCCATTTACTTGTCTAAAGAACCCATTGTCACTCAATACAACTTGTCATTTAATAATTACAAGTTGTCTCCATGGTGTCCTCTCAATAAGGGACAAAATTTTCATCTACATTTGAAGTTGTAGTTTATATGTCTCAAAGCATATCCTGAAAGTTTCAATTTTTTATATTTAACAGTTACGAATTTATTAAGGTGTTCCGGGATACCCTGTACCTATTTTGTATTTTAAACATCTGTTGTATTTATATTAAGAGATGCTTTTAAAGTGTTTAATATATACTAAATTGAATATACACGTGCGTCTAAATATGAAACGGAGTATAGAAACTTGTTATGTGCCACCACTATGAAGCTTATTTTATACAATGGATCCTTTTTGAGTTACATTTATTTTAACTCCGCTATACCGGTCCCAAGCCCGGAGCCCATCTTTTATGGGAAGGAGGAGGGATAGAGGAGTAACACCTCTTAAAAAAAACCTTGGTCCATCTGGCTCCGGATGGTAGTACCATGAGGGCCCCTTGCCAGGGTTACGGTGAAGTCCTCAACGGTAAATATCAGGAGAGAAGATGTGCTTCGGTACAACGAATCAGCGGAGGAGGCAACCCAACCCTAAGGTGTGATGGCAGTTGGCGTTCCGTGCCTATGGGGTGAATAGCCTATGGGTGTGACGTCGCAATCGGAAATATTCATTAACAATAATTAGGACAGGAAAACAGGTGAACACTCCGGGGGTAGGAGTTCCAGGTCCCAGGTACCGGGCACAGGGAGTGAGATTATCTTTTTTTCATGTATTGTTTATATAAATAAGATATATGCATAATCTATATTTCCATTAGGAAGAACACAATTGATTTGAGTGCATTATTCTGCCACTATTAGCACTTTATTAAGTACTTTCATAATTAGGACATAATTCTGACGATGTGTTCTTGATGAAGTCAATACTTAATTTTCTTTTACCATTGTATAATTACATAAATTTCAATGCTTTCAGCTCATCAACTATGATAAAATTATAAGCTTATTTCCAGGTTATGTTATCAATATTGCTCAAAACGAACATGGAAAATATATCCTAGTAGAAGAAAAAATGATGTAGCAGATATAATCTGTTAGATTTATAAATAAAAGACGAATATCAACTGAAACGACAAAAACATATATGAATGGATGACAGGAAGAAACGAATTATCTTACTTTTATGATTTCTTTTCATTGATTTGGAAAATACTGAACGAATCTGTCAAAGTAGATATTTTGTATTACTGTTGACATGTTTCAATAACGGCATTGGAAATATGTCACGCCGTCTCATGAAATAAAACAGTTATGACGTATTTAATAAAGTTAGAGTGAAATTGGATTATATTGGAAGTTTTTAAAAAAGGTTACAATTTAAATATCTTTATATGATAAATGCATTTTATCAGGAGTATACTTAAAGATCTATATATATGTGGTCATTGATATAAAGTGTCAAAGAGCAGGAACTGGAATCTTTAAATAGAACACTAAAGAGATATTTTATATTCCAAATATGTTACGTCAAGTCTTAATACCAATATTATTGCTATGGATACGATTATTGTACATTGCTTGTCGTTTTGGTAAAGTATGCATATTGTCCGACTCAAAATAGGCGTTACTCATTTTTTTAAATGATGATTCCACCTATATTGTCAATCGTACTACGAATATTAACAATTTTGCTCTGAAAATGAGTCGAAGATGTACTTTGGATTCTACGTTATTGTGGAATATCGGCTAACAAAACTGTAGACCAAATTTCTACAGAAGTAACATCCGGTCATGGATCATTACCATCCGTTCAGCATTTACTTAGTAGCTGAGTATCGGTTGTGAAAAATGAAATCATTCAAATCTGGTGTGGTTGGTTGGTATCTCTAAAACATCCAATCACATCCAGCTGAGTTAATACGCCGTGAAATTGAAACCTCGCAGTTAGAGGAAAGACTGGACATATAGTTACTGCAGTTTATATCTTCCAATTCCAAATATAGATACCCACTCTGTATACTATGCAGAATTACCGAAGAGATCCTAGAGAATCTCAAATGTTCATTATCATTAACCTAATAGTTTGTGACTGCTCGTCTCTTACCGCCTGGCAAATAGTGACCTGAAATTAAAAGTTTCATATAGCAAGACATACACCTTAAAATCATTGTATCCTATTTTCAGAGAAAATTTGTAGCAAAGATCGGATTGTCGGCAATCTGATGGTAGAGACAGTACTAAAAAGATTGTTCCTTCTTTTTTAAAGACAAAAATCTATCGTTCATCATAGTCTTACAATAAAAGAAACGAAAGAACAAAAAATACCCCTAGTTCTCGAATAATTTAATAGCCTCAGGGCTTGAAAAGAACAGAAGTTGGTCAAGACAGACCTTATACGATAAATGAAAAAGAGGGATTACATAGAAAAAATGGTTGTTTTACCTTACATTCTTTTGATTTGACAACTTATAATGAGCCCCTGAAAGGGTAAGAAAGGGTACTTGTTCGAAAGCAGTAAATAGCGCCATGCATTACTGAGTAACCAGATTGCCTACTCTACCCCTTACTTATATTTCCGTATTAGAACACATTTAGATTTTAACTAAATAAAAAGATTGGTTTTAAAAAGTTTAAAAAAATTTAATTCTTGCCCATTTAACTATAAATTTATATATAAATAACCAATAAACTTTATTATTATTATTTATCGACAGAAAGTGAAATTTTAAATTTAGACAAACTAAACCATAAAACATTTAGGATTAATGAACAAACATGTGTCGTATCGGTTAGCCAACCACCATTCAACACCTTTCAAAATTACTAGGATTAATGCAAAACATGCCATTTAAATGACGTATGGGATTTAAAGACATCAAATATAAACAAATCGATGGAAATGTTTAGATCTAAATAACCTTTTTTTTCAGAAAGTGTCTTTTTTTTAACCTTACCATATAACTTTCTCAGATACTAAAAACGTAATTATTATTCATCAACTGAAGGCTGAAGAGTTTTTGATTTTGTAATTTAAAGACTATCCCCATCTCCATTCTATGGTTTGAGACCCATAAAGCAGAGAATGCCATCTAACAGCCCGCTTCAGGCAACTTAAAGGACTGCAAATTACGACTCCTTCCACACTAGCGCATTCTGAACCTGAACACATGTAACTACAATTGTTAAACCCACATTTGAGTTTTAAATTATCGTATTCACTGATAGAACTACATATAAATAAATGACATAAACAATATAAAATTATAAAATGTTGAAATCAATACAGCTCAGCTATTATTAATCAACATTATTTATTAAACCTTTACACGTTTGTGTAGATTAGAATAGTCTTATAAGTAGAATTGTTTCAATCTGTAATTATGACAAATATGAAAATGAGTTTATTATCATTAAGTTAATGTTTCAATGATTGTCTTCTGTCAACTCGTTTCATTATAAATAGAAGGTATTATACTGTATTTAACGTTGTGTTTACAAATAATCCGATAATCTTTGTAATCCTTGCAAAGCGTACGTTTATCAATGTGCTGAATGTATGGAGGTAATTAATTTAATCTAGATTATTGGTCCTATGAAAACCTTTAAATGAGAGGAGGGGGGACTTCGGTACTTATTCATGGGAATAATAACCAGTTTTGAAAAATTTCAAAGTGACTGCCGTTATCCAATATGGCATCCAACTTTAAATTTCATATATAAACCCATTTTCATCGTAGTGTTGGATTTAATTAGGTATTTTTTGATAAATCCACTTGTTTAGAAGTTAAAGACACTTCAACTTTGAAAAATTTCGGGAGACCCATTTTCGATACTTCTCATCAAGTAAACATTTAGACCTAATTTTCGGAACATATTAAAACTAGCTCAAATATAGTGGAATTGTATAGCATAAATCAAGAATTAAATAACCAGGAAAATAATAAATAAGTCTCAAAATTAAATTTTAAACAGTTTACGAAGTGAATAAAACAAGTACATTTTAAGCGTTAAGTTGAAACAATTAATTACAAATAAAATCTAATTCTGAAATATATACAAATTACATTAAACACAAACAATATTTATTACTTAAACAAACTTTTGGGGGAAACGTCAAATGATAACAATTAATTAACAAAGCAATTACACTTTTGATCCTGCATTGCCTTGACTATGGATAATTATTTTTGTAACTTGAAGTAACCATGGAAAATCGTGCATAAAACTTAAAAATTTGGAAAGTTAAAGCGTCTTCACTTTAACTACAAAACAAGTGGGTTTATAAAAAAGTACTCACAAATAAAACTTTTGTAAAATTTAGTGTGAAAAAACTACAAAAAATAAAGGTTTTAAAACAAAATAAGTTATAAAGTAGCTGTCATATTTGAATATGATTGCCATTCTTCAAAACTTACAAAACGGGTTTTTAAATTTCGTGGAAAAGTAACGAAGGTCCCAATTTAAATTACGTCTAGGACCAATAGATTACGAGATCCTATGCGACAAAATGATTGCATTGCATTTCTTACGACTTTATACTTTCGTATAGACACGTAAGTTTATTTTAAAATAATAATAATATTTTGTAAAATATTCACATATTTAAATAGAGGTTAAGATTGCTACCCTTTTTCTATAAACATATCACAAGTATAGTTAGTATTTGATACAAATCAAACTTTAATAGAAGGGTGTCGAGGTTCCATTTTCTTTATAGTCAACTACTAATAAATATAAGTTTTATTTTCCATTTTATACTGATTTCGATTATCACTAAAAAACAGATTTAATCAAAATGTCTAGTGTCGATATTAGGAAAGAGAAAACTTTCATAAAACTCTAGGGATGTTTTGTGAGCTTCGAAGGTGTGGAGAACTGTACAGAAGACAGATAACATACCAACGTTTGAGGGTGTAGAGAATCACAGAGAGAACAGATAACGTACTAAAGTTTGAGGGTGTAGAGCACTTTACACAGGATAGATAACATAACAACCTCTCAGGATGTAGAGCACTTTAAAGATGACTGATAACGTATCAACATTTGAGGCTGTAGAGCACTGTACAGAGAACAGATAACGTACTAAAGTGTGAGGGTGTAGAGCACTTTACACAGGATAGATAACATAACAACCTCTCAGGATGTAGAGCACTTTAAAGATGACTGATAACGTATCAACATTTGAACCTGTAGTGCACTGTACAGAGGACAGATAACATACCAACGTTTGAGGGTGTAGAGCATCACACAGAGAACAGATAACGTACTAAAGTTTGAGGGTGTAGAGCACTTTACACAGGATAGATAACATAACAACCTCTCAGGATGTAGAGCACTTTAAAGATGACTGATAACGTATCAACATTTGAGGCTGTAGAGCACTCTACAGAGGACAGATAACATACCAACGTTTGAGGGTGTAGAGCACTCTACTCAAGATAGATAACATAACAACCTCTCAGGATGTAGAGCACTTTAAAGATGACTGATAACGTATCAACATTTGAGGCTGTAGAGCACTGTACAGGGGACAGATAACATTCCAAAGTTTGAGGGTGTAGAGCACTCTACACAAGATAGATAACATAACAACCTCTCAGGATGTAGAGCACTTTAAAGACGACTGATAACGTATCAACATTTGAGGCTGTTGAGCACTGTACAGAGGACAGATAACGTACTTACGTTTGAGGTTGTAGAGCACTTTAAGAGGACTGATAACGTATTACCGTTTGAGGGGGTAGAGCACTAAACAGAGAACAGATAACGTACCAACGTTTGAGGATGTAGATCACTTTGAAGAGGACAGATAAGGAACCAACATTGGAGGCTGTAGAGCACTTTGTAGAGGACAGAAAACGTACCAATGATTGAGGGTGTAGAGCACTGCACAAAGGACAGACAACGTATCAATATTTTGGGCGCAGAAGTTCAGAATACGGACATTTATATACACCAATGTATTTTTGACCCATCAAACAACTATCCATATATTATGTATATGTTGATTAGTCATATACTTCGTATCTTGTTTTGTTTCTTTTTGAAGGATTTATTTTACTCTTCTATAAAGCCAAACACATTCGCATGAAAAGTAAAGAAATCTCCTCCATCGGTACACCAATAATTCCTAGGCGGATAATCTCTTTCGTGAAAATTTAGTGTTCGAAGATAAAACATTTTAAGAAATCTGCAGTTAATAACCCTCAAAATAAATATTATGTTCCTGTCAAATTCGAAGCTCCTGTTTCTGTTAGAAGTTTCTGTTAAATTGAAAATAGCATAACTTTCCTATACTAGGTATATCTGGGAAAGTAAAATGGATCACAGATTGTGCAGATTACACTTGCAATTTTATTTATTTCATTTATTATTTCAACATCTTTTTCAGAAATATATCTAAACATAACATCATTCATTGCCCTATGTTTCAGAAAAGGTGTAGAATCCAGATAGGGTCCTTTGGAGTTGCTAAGCCCGTACTCACTAAAATAAATTCTTGAATGCGGCAAGAAATTGTGAGGTATTAAAATAATAGGGAAAGCGTATGTTTCATTTGAAAAATAATGTTATTAATGTGAAGCTGTATGTGGTTTTGATTTTAAGTAAACATATTTTCCTTTTTTGTGAGTTTTATTTATGTTTTATTACTACTTACAATTATAAAATTATTTTCATATTGACCACTCATTATAAAAATATTTTACAATAGTAATAGTAGTTATGATGTTAAATAAATTCCACAAAATTAGTAATAAAAAACGTTATTTTAAACAGACTCATTAGTGAAATTGGCTGATATTATTTTCGTGTTTGTTTGTAGGCAAATTAGTTGGTCAATAAAATGCCGACAGCAAAATTAAAATTGAAACTTTGTGGGATTGCTGTATATATATATATATATATATATATATATATATATATAAACATATGTATATAATTTATTTCAAAATCGTAATACAATGTTTCCACTGACGCTCCTGCAACATGTCAACAGTAACACAAAATATTGTCTTTGACAGATTCGTTCAATATTTTCCAAGACATTGAAAAGCAATCATAGAACCAAGACAATTCGATTCTCTGTCATTCATTTATCTTTGTCTTTATTGTTATAGTTGAAATTTGTCGTTTATTTATAAATCCAACAGATTAAAATTTGGTTTTAAAAGTAGAAGGTCCAAATGAAACTGAGAGTTATGTATTACAAGTAATTATAACTTTTAGAAAAGAAAAAAATAGCTTTCAATTTATTTAAAAACTAAAATATGAAAGCGTTACTTGTATAAACCATAACTCGGTCAATTTTAATCAAAACGAGTACTAAATCACGCTGTTGGGAATTGTGTGATTTTTTAAAATGTTCTAAAACATGTTTTCATAAGATTCGTACTTTAAGATAAAATCACAAATAATAATTTTCAATCATTTTACCCTCACTCCTTTAAAATCGACTTTTCCTAGGATTCGAGACTTGAAGATTTAATAAAAGAAGTATTTCGCTGTGAATTTCCACAGTTTTTTTACACTTTTATTTTTTCCTTTACAAAATCGATTTGTGTTCGCAGTTCAAATGTTAGTTTCTGAAAGTTAGAGGTTAAATATTTGAAATGAATAATATTCACACTTATTCATTTTACTTCCTCACTTATAAGATGATTAAAAAAATGTAAGTTTATGTTTTCGTGTGAATTTCCGTTCTGACATCGCCAGTGATGTGCCTCATATCATCTGTGCAGCCCAAACAAGTAGAATCGATGTTTTACAAATTTGGTATCTAGGTATATTTTGACCAAATGTAAAGAGATATTTTTGTCGATTACACAAAATGTAGGGTTAGTTGCAAAATTTGGGTAAGCCAAAATTCAAAATTTCCATTTGATTAAAATTAGTTCAAAGGTTCTGGAACAATTTTAAAAATAAAATATATCATTTAATGTATTAGGTGCAATCTCAACGAAAAATGACAGTTCGAGATTTTTTTTGATAAAAATCCAATAAATGGTATGGAGAAATAACTTAATAAATTAAAGAAATAACTGATCTGAAATAATTTGTAAAAAAGAAAATTAACTTTTGCGAACATGAAAAGCTGTTATTTAAAATTCGATCATTTATACCTAATATGAGATTATAGCACAAGCAAAGCAAACTTATTAAGCAAAATATTTTTTATTTTGTGACACATTGAGAAAAGTTTATATTGACTTATTCCCTATAAAAACTTGGTGAGCAAAAACTTAGTATGTAATAACGAAATTTCCCAAATAATATATATTTTGGGATATAGCGCCAACAATTTGTGTACAATGATGTGTGAAAAAAGTATAATTTTTTGCACCTTTTATTTTCTAAAATTGAGAAGTTATTTAGTTATTCGAAAAAATGAATTTTAATTTTAAAAAACTAAATTGCAAATACGCTTTTATAAACTTTTTTTCTCACAAAGTTGTATCATATTTTCACACAAAATAATTTTTTTTTTTATTTATCATATTCTTATTTTCCGACAGTTTAAAGATAAAAAATATGGTACACGTCATATTAATTTGTTCATTTTTCACCTCCGAGAACATCAAACAGGATATTTCTTAGAAATACTAGCTATCCTTATACTAGACATATGTGAGAAAGTAAAGGATAGCTCTGTTTCAAATTTGAGATGTTTTCAGTTTTAGATAAAAGGCACCAGAACAATCTCTGGTTTGCTTGGTTTTCCCCAATTTTTATTCTCTTTAAAATAATATTGTATCAATTGAAAAGGGAGACTATTTATAACAAATTTGGGGAGTAGATAAAAAATATACAATTTGCTAAAAATTAGCTTCTTCAATCGTAACGATTGTCTAAAATCGCGTTTTTATGTTGAAATTTAAAAGAGAATGGATATTTTGTATATCATTGAAATGATTGCAAATTATACCTATAAGATTACATAAATATAGATTATATAAATTTCCACTTGAGTCTGTGACATTATTGGGAATCAATCTGACAGTGTACGCTAACATATCCACTTATCGATGTCTATGCAGCCTGATATCGTGCCTGGAATTGGAATTTATGTCAGCCAAGTTTATAGGCAACGTTATTAGATATGTGTTTAAGTCAATATAGATTCCTTCCATGAAGTAATATATAATATAAGTTATAAGAATATATGAATTCCAGGATTTGCTTATATTATGTGCGATTGAGCGTGAGTTGTGAGATGGAATTTTGATAAAATAATATATCTTAAATGTAGTTTTAGTTTAGTTATTGTAAAGCGTGCACCACTGAAAATGACTACTTTGTCGTTGAAACGCGTTTGAATACATAAACATACGAATTTTGCGAATTTGTGTACAAGTTTTATTTCATTAAATTATGATTGACAGTAAATTTATATTCACTTACCGCCAGCAATCCTGTTTTCCAGTGTTTTTATTATTTATAACACGTGTTTTGGAAGTTCATAAAATGACCAGGATCTATCACAATTGATAAAAACAATTTGAAACAATTATCCCACTTATAAATTGATAAGATCTTTATATGTCAGTATTCAACTGATAACTTATTACGGTGTGTGACACCGTTAACTATAAGAGTTACAGAAGGTACTTCCAAGACACTGTTTTATGTTTGTAATTGTGTTGTACGGGTTTGTATTTGAGTATTAACGTATTATGAAGACCTGACAATGGACTAATACTCAGTCCGAAACATGTGTCGTTAATTATTAAAAGACTGAAATAAGAAGATTGCTGGGAAAAGGGAAGATAAATTAATTATGAACCATTCAACATAGCACACAATAGTTAAGCTATTTATTATTTTCTGACATATAGAATAGAATAAACCGTTATTGTATGAAGCAAGTTAGAACCACAGGGTCCTTTTTCTATTTGACATCAGCAATCATAAAATACATAACATTTGCAACATGCTTATAACATCAAAGTTATATTTTTAAAGAATTAAAATTTGTCTACTTATAAGTAAAACAATTAAAACATATGTTCAAATAAAACATATAATTTTCAAAATATAAAATTGTATACTTATAAACAAATAAAACATATAACAATAGCAAAATTAAATATAACAAAAATAAAAAGAACACAACCATACACACATGCAATAAAACCATCCTGACGTCACGAACTGTTCAACACCATCTGAAACCACCATTTTAATGTGTTTTTAAAGTTTCATGTGTTTAATAATTTTCGGCAATAAGTTCCAAAGCCTACACGCCGTCACTATACGTATTATATAGAGAAGGTTATAGCCTACGTATTATCCGAGGTGTCATGAACATTAAAATTACTTTTAAAATTATAACTCTCTGACATCTCATCTGTACAACGCAACACAGCATAAACAGACCAATGTTGAACAAACTCTTTATATTGGCTTTTTGACCATATATAAATGTTGTTTTTTTCAATTTAACTGATAACTCAAAATCTGGGGGTAAAAAGTATCAGTTTTGTTTTAATTAGTTCATAAATAAAGATTAAGCTTTACTTGTGAGATAATATTAGATAAAAAAAACTCGAACACAAGTTCTCACAAAAATTACGTTTACTTAATCAAACGCGGTTATAGTTTTGTTATTGTAGGTCATGTATTACTGAGGATGGCGACTTTGTCTTTGAAACGTGTTAATTATAAGTGAACTTAATTTTTGTGAGATCTTGTGTTCGAGTTTTAATTGGTTCAGTTGTTTACAGGGATAAATTGATTGGAGATGGGCAAATTTTATTTTTTACTCTTATTATACCTTATTATCCCTATAATCAATAAAACATTTAAATCCAATTCGAAAATTTTTAAACATAATAACTGTAAATAATATCACCAAAACATAATTAATACTACGCCTAATATAAATTTTAAAAGAAAAAGAAAGAATTACCGAAATAAAGCTGATCCAAACAACCGTCTACAATTTGTCTACATTCTTATTTAAAGATTAACTGATTTGACGACAACTTGATAAACGATCTTAATTTCAGTACCTTATTTCCGTCACTCGTAATACTGATTTAATTTCTACTGAAGTGTTTCGGTTGTTCTTTTATTTTAAAAAAACTAGTTTTGTGTACAGATTTTTGCCGTCATGTCTATAGCTCAGTTTAAGAAAAACTGTAATATGACAGTCAGATATTGCTAAGAGTGTCAGGAAGAATGTAATGTACGTACTAGCAGAAATAGATTTATGACAAAGAGTATTGTCGCTGTTTATGAAAGATTGCAAAATTACCATCAAGCAATCCAGGAGTGGCAGGTACGTAATAGCAAAAATAATTTTATAACAAAGATCCTTGTCGTATGTAAAGCTGTTTAAGAAAGATTGCAAGATTTTATCAATCAAGATGGCCGTCAGGAGACTCAGGAAGAATGTAATGTACGTAGTAACAGAAGTAGTTTTATGACAAAGATCTTTGTCGTCATGTGTGTAACTATATTTAAGAAAGACTGCAAGATCGCTGTCAATTTGAACATCTACGAAGGTAAATTGTTTCCCAGGTTATACTGTACTAATATTTTTTTAACAGTTATAGACAGCCTGTTATGATAATTACAAAAATTATTATAAATTATGTAAAAATACATATTTCAACTAATAGCCCACATGTAAACAATTCTGTATACGAACAGAAGGGAAAATATTACTTTAAACAAATGTAGTTGAATTCATCCAAATCATCTTAGTTGGTTTCTGATATATTTAAAATATTGAGCATAACAAAAAGAAGGCACAGAATATTGTTAGCCAGCATAGAATATTTTCTATTTTCACAGTAAGATAAGCTGATCTAAGCTTGGCTGAAGGCAGCTGTAAAGTCTTTCATCGCGTCACGTTTTCTATTACTTCTATTGAAAACAATTTGGCTTAGTGTTTCAAAGCTTAAGTCTACTTTCTAAATGTTTGTTTCCGAAATTCATAAAGAAAAGGAAATCTATATAAAAGTTGTTGTGGATATCATTGAGAAGTTTATTTGAGATTTATATCGTGTCTCAAAAATCTTCTCCCTCCTCATCTTAACTTTCGGTTGGTTGATGATGGAAACAATTATTATTTTGTGATACCAAACAGCAATTATTATCATTGTGTTAGCAAACAGCAGTTATATTATTGCGATACTAAGCAACAATTATTATTATTGTGATATTAAACAACAATTATTATTATTGTGAAACGAAACAGCAATTATTAAAACTGTGTTACCAAACAACAGTTATTATTGCTGTGATACCAAACAGTAAATATTATTATTACGCTATCAAACAGCAATTATTATTATTTTGCTACTAAAAAACAATTATTATTACTGTGATACGAAACAGCAATCATTATTGTTGTGGTACATAACAGAATTTAATAATTCCTATTTTTAAATTCAGAAAATCATCGTGACCTGAATCATTCGGTGTGTTTGTTAACGCCCAAACGCCAAATACACATTACCATTAAAGCAATTAAATAGCTCTTGATAATGAATTGGTTGCATGCTGAGGGAAAACGCATTGATTTGTCGACGATGAATAACAGCCTCATTTATTGCAGTAATTGTTTATAATTTGCCTTAGGAGTGATATTTGTTTACATTTGGTTTTGATTTTCTTGTACAATGTAGAAATGAGATACTCACTAAGGAAATCCTATTCAAATTGAGCAAACACTAAAATGCCAGTCAAACCTGTATTATAAATTAACAGATACTGAACAAGCGTTTGACACTATAAATTAGTTCAGGAATATAAAGGATTCAATATGGTTGAAAAAGTACTAATTTTTAAGTTAACGCCATTCGGCAGGCAGTTAGTTAAACTAATGTACTTTTAGAAACCACTGAGTCTGCCGCCAAGTTTGAAGGTAAGGTAAAATGTTTTATATATCATTTTATCGGTAAATATTGGTTGTATGAACAAAGAAAACGTCTACACTATAACATTTCATAATGTTTTGTTGTTTACAAATGTTTTCTTCAATTAACACTAAGTGACCTATGAATATTCAAAGTGACTACAAGATTAAATTTACTTGTGACAATATTTCTACGTCTCGAAAAAAACACCGTATTAATAGAAAAAAATACATTTTCGATCGTACGTATGTACTTGTGCTGGAATATCTATGTCTAATCTCTAATTGTACGTAATGAAATTGAACAAGAATTCCGTTTTTAGAATAGAAGAGAACTCAGCAACATAAAAAAAAAAAAAAAAAAAAAAAAATCGGAAAAAGTGATTATAAATATTTGAAGCAAAAAAAGACCTGCATCTGGTATTATAAATTTATATATTTTTCTTAAGATTTTTCCTAATATTTGAAACTAATACCATGCAGATACACTGGAGATTGTTCATCAGCTAGATACAGCTGTAAAAAAGCGGGATTAAAATGTACTTCTATATGCAACAATTGCTTAGGATCTGAATGCCTCAACAATTAATTGTTATAAAGATCAAATTTTTCTCAAACGTGAAGATATTCATCTAGATTTTAAGTCAGAAATCATTGTCGATAAATATATTGAAAATGAAACCATGATAATAAAAAAATAATACTTTTGTAAAGGAAGATTATTTAATTGAAATGAATATCTAAATAGTTATAAATTGAATACAATACAGCATAACAGTTAGAAATTTTATTTCAGCAATTAAATGTGTAAACAACTTTATACCTCATCAGCATATGCAATTAATTGTTTATAAACTAATAGCAATAACACCATGTATACTTTTTTTAAAACGTAATCGGTTCTTGTAAATAAATTAACTTAATTACAATACTTTTTAATGCATATTTTCAATATATTCCTATATGAATAGACTTTAATTTAAAATAATAATAATAATATATTCAAAAATTAGTAGCTCTTATAGTTTACTCTAAGTTAAAAGTTGTGATGAATGAAAATTTAGGAAATATTACGAGTTACAACTTTTGTTTGTGAAATTTTTCATACAACCAATATTTACGGATCGAATGATGATGAAAAATCCATTTTACTCCGCCCCCTTCACCTCTCCACTATACCCTATTTTTTAGATTCAGATGTATTTAAATTTTCATTTGTTTAACTAACTGCATGTCAAATAGCGTTGATTTACAAATTAATTTGTAATACGTACACTAATTTTACCTTAACAAATATATCCCTTTAACTTTAATATTAATAATTAATTAGCATAGACAAATGCAATTCCCAGGAATTTTCTTTGTAGCGAGACCCGCTTCATGGTTTAATTTTGGACTGTGAGGTAAGTCAAAAATATCAAAGCAAGTTAGACGTATGAGCATGTGATCAATCATTTCAAAAAGGTCGACGAGTGAAGACAATTTTACGAAGACAATTTTGATGGACCACCGCTCATAAAATGGACGCCTTTAACGTCATTGTTAAGACTTGATGTTTACACTTCAACTTGAGAATATTCCACTTCTCAGATAAGAGGTAGGGGCCTACTATCCTAATAAATCCTCATTTTATGGTTTGAAACCATTAGCAGGGTCGGAGTGAGCGCTCACGTCATACTTCTTTTTAAAGGTCTTATTAAGAAAATTGAACAATCGAAAACCATTCCTACATACAATTGTACATTCATTTTTATTTTCATGGAATTTTTTGTTTACACAGTAATTGCTAATATATTTCAAAAACATAGCATTGAGTCCAGTGAGTTGGCTTAGACATTTAATTTGAAAATTTGATTTAAGGGGAAAACACTTGTAAATAGTGAAACGATATTCGAACCTTGAAGAAATTTTGACTTATTTTAAAAATCTTTTCACCGCGTCGTGGGTTTGGGAAAAAATAAATGTTTTTATAAGTTCAATAGAAAAAAGTATACATATCAATCAAAAATTAATGGCTTGAAAATGGTAAATTCCATTGGTAGATCAAAGTGTCTTACGCAGTAGAGTGAGTTGTTGCACAGGTTTTCTGAACTTTATATCACTAATTTCTCGACTTCAGCTAGATCTTAACGGACCTCGTAAAAGTGTATTTTATCACTAAGTCTCAATGAGCTTCGCTCGTGTCGATGGCTTGGTCCGGTCGGATCCTGTACTCAATAATACTCAATCAATAATCATATTTTTTTATTCCCTCAAGAGACTATAAACACATACATGTTCAAACAAAAGATTAATAAATGAAATACAAATTTATAACACTAATAATCTTAAACAATATAAAACTTCGATAGTTACATAAATTCGTATCTAGAAGAAATAAAATTATGCAACTTCTAAGGCAAGTCCGTTCAATCGTTGCAGAGCGACGGTGATAAGGAGAAAAATAAGTTTAAAAGAATTATATATATATATATATATATATATATATATATATATATATATATATATATATATATATATACAAGAAATGGGTGAAGATAATTCACAGGAGTAGTTACATCTAAAAATAAAGTAAAATATACAAATGACAGAACATTTAAAATTAATGTACTAGAGAACAACAAAAAATGGGAAAAGAAAACAATACAAAAAGTCAACCAGACATATTAATGAATAAGGTTTAACAATATTATTATATAGAAAATCGCTCTATATCTTACTGATCCCAATTTTATATCTCCCATATGTATATTCACTACTAATGAAACTCAACATTTTCATTCTTAACACATACAAGTCCACAACCTTCCACAAACCACGTTCAGCAAGCTTCCAACATTGTCCTTGCACAAAAGCCAGTGCTTTAGGAGGTTCAATAATATTCTAAGGATTTGGATTTACACATCCTGATTTTATCAGGAAGTTGATTCCAAAGCCTTGGTGCAACTACAGTGAAGAAACTGAAATAAATTGTTCATTTTACTTTGGGGACCGTTCCTTTGTATTTGACTCTAAGAAAATAATTAATTTTTTTGTGATAGTTTTAAAACCTTAAACTTCTAACGTAATACACTTTTATAACCTTATAAACAAACAAAATATTGTAGAGACAATATAGATAAACATCAAAACAACGTAATGATGACACCAGTCCCATTTTATTGGCTATTAGTCTTATGAACCTTTTCGCAGTAATCAAAGATTCGCCAAATAAGTAACTCCCGACAAATTCTATACTCCAACCTACTATGAACAAAAGAAAAATAAAACTTACGTAAAAACACTTCTAGGGACGACATATCTTAAGAAAAAAAAACCCCCAAGATGTTACTTATCTTTGATTTTAAACTACTGGTGTTCATTTTAACTATACCAATATCAAATTTTTCTTGGGAGTCCAGCGTTCAAAATTACGTTTTTGTCAATAAATTTTCTCTTTGTTGTTGTAATTGACAGATTGAGTTCTTCCAATTACAAGCATAATTAAAATCTGCAAATTTATATCTAATTCAGTATATTATACATTTCATAGTCCTGTCTCAATTTTTGCCATTTCTCATGTTTAAGTACAAACTACAATGACAACGACAATTGACGAACAGTAATGACTTCTTTAATTTCTTGAATTCATGTAATATGAAAATTTGTCAAAAAAAAAGATCGAAATTTTTGCGATTAACAAACATATCCTATACTGAGTATGTAATAAATAGGGAGATATATTATTAAATGAAAACTTTATCCTAGTGATAACAAAAACATTATCTGACACTATAAATATTAATACAAATTTTGATTAAAATAATTATTAACTCCCAACAGAAATTATTATTTTTGTGTTGCGTAAGCAAGAAATTTCACCTACAACATATAGCACAAATTACGCACAAACGTTCGCTCATACGAAAAAAACAATCAAATATGCTATAAGAAAAATAATTACAATTAAATTCAGTAATTTACTTTATTGCGAGCGTTGGTATCTTTTAAATGTTACGAAAATATACGTTTAGATTAAGTTGATAAAAACCTGCAAATAATTATTATCTACAGAAATACCAGAGCAATTAACAAAGTTTAACTTGATGTGAACATCTGATTTAAATTTGTTATTAAGTAAGTTTTTGTACAAAACGATTGTGCAAAATGTTTGGGCGGGTACTAGATAGTTAACATTTTAAATTGTAAAGACAATATTTACTTTTGTAATATTTTGATGAACTTTTGTCTAGAGTTTGTCTAAACTATGAATCTAATTGTAGGGGTTTCTAAGACCCTTGTTTACTTGTGTGGATATTATTATTCAGTTTTACGAGTCTTGAGAAAATTATTTAAAACAAGTAAAGAGGTGAAGAACAGTGTATGGAAAATTAATCATAGTCGACTGAAGAAGGGTTAAACTTGATCAGATTAGTAAGAAGCTAAATAAGATTTTTCAAATTGCAAATTAATTTCCGAGTTTACGTTCCATAATAACATTTATAACCGAAAGACATTAATTCTGTTCCGTTTATGACTTGATAGGAGTTGCCATTTCATAATTTTTATTTGCCCCTCGAAAAATTTACTTAATGGGTTTACCTTATATCCCAAACGTTAGTTGCTTTAGACAAGGTTTTCTAAATATTTTACACCTACGTGTAGTATGTCACTTACAGAAATACATATAAGAGGTCATTAGCAGAGATAAATCGACTGTTTACGTAAGTCTTAATGTAACTACTGTTTAGTTTATTCAAAATATTTAAGCTACACTGTCAGTTAAGGAACATAAAGCTTTCATTTTTGTTCATCTGAATAACTTCTAGTAATGAAATATTACATGTATACCCTAAAGACTTAAGCTCACGATATTAAGTTAACAGCAACTTCTATATTTCTACAATTTAAATCTTTGTCTCGATTAGATTCAAAAAACGTGACTGAGACCGACAGTAAACACAGTAGAGAATTATAGCTACGTCTTTTACATTAAAGTGTTTTTAATGAAAAATATATAAACAGACCCATCTAAACATATCTGAAAACATTTTATTTTGAAAGTTTATTTATTGTCCAGCTGAACATACAGAGGGGTGTGATTTCAATTGGTAGAAGTGAACACTAAATCACAGCAAACTTTACAAAATAAAAGTTATTTGGGGAAATATAATAGCATTATTAATGTTATGTTTGATTTATGTTTTCAACGTCATTCGAAGATCAACTACTGTTTTTTTAAATAGAATCCTATATACAATCTTAATTTATGTTAAACAAGTTAGACAATTTTATCCGAGACATTTTTTTTAGTCTGACCTTAATTTGTTCAATTTAGTTTGACCTAATGATATTTATCAAACCATTTCAAAAATTTGTTTACATAAAAAACATAAATTTTACATCCAAATTACAAGAGAAAAAATGGTTAATTTTTAATCCCCGTTTAATCAAAACTCAGAGACTATCGTATCATTATTTTATTGAATACAAAATAAATTATCAGTATAGAAATAGATCAGGTTAAATAAAACAATCGATTTTATTCTTTACTATATATATTTAGGTTTTCATCTTTTTTTTTCTTCAAACAAATTCTTGAAGGTCATGAGAATCGAGGAATCAATAAAAGAAAGCTCAATGTTAGTTATTTCAACAGCTGATTTCAATTTTTTATTAAGTTAAATCTGAGGTTGTGCTTACAAACGGCAAATCTGCATATTTTGAGGTAGTAAAATCTTGAATTATGAATTTGTTATACTTAGATAGGATACTTAGATAGGATGTTAATGAATATGTGTCTTAAATAAGAAATTTTAGTATAGAAGTTGCTAATTAAATAAGCACTGTTTACGTATATGGATACTAATGTTTTTATGGAAAATCCAGTCTTAAGCGTCTTGAAGTGGATCAAATAAATGAGTGGATCAACAGTATCTCAGAAAATTAAAATTGAATTAAGTTATTAGGTTTAGTGGAAAGCTTAAAAAAGATTTATGTTTTTCCCAACAAGATGTATAATTTGAAGATAAAAATGTTGCCCATATTTCTTCTAAGTTTGAAGAAATGAACAGAAATAAAATGTATTGCGAGGAATGTATTAGATTAAATACCAAATTTGTTGTCCCTATTATTTACTAAAATAAAGTATTAAGATAATATTTCTCTTAGAAACCCATTTGATACTCTCATAAAGTAGACACCAGAATTAAATTACAGAAGAAGTAGTATTTGCCAGAAACGTTGTTAAGGTTCTTGGCCTTAATTGAAATTTCTGGTGGGGGAGGGAACTCGTAAGTAAACCATAGTAAACGTCGGGTAAAAAGTCATTTAACGTAGAATTTAAAGGTTTTGAGTTACCTTAAACCGCTGGCTATAAACCCCAAATTAGGGCTTAAGGCAGCCCCTAGTATCTTAGAAAATTTTCAAATAACCATAAAGTTAAAGGGGATATATATAAATTCCTTTTAACAATATTAGTCTACCACCCTATTCTTCCCGTCATTTGTTTTTGTTTTTTTTTAAATTCTACACCTAAAATTTAACAATGATTGATTTTTAATTATTTAACTATCTTAAAACAATCACGGTCCCATTATTTTGGTTTGGATTGTGGTAATATAATTTTAGTTATCTTAATTATTTTTATCAAGCCTTCACAACAATAATTAGGGTACGATTAATTAAATTGTATAAGTTAAAATAGAAACAAAACAAATATATAATTTTGTATTACTTTTATCGTCCTTTAAAATGACTTATCAACCATGTCCCATTTAAAATCTAAGGTTTAACAACAGTACCTTGGGAAATTAAAATCAATTCGAAAGGTTAAAAAGTTAATCGGTTTAGTGGGAAACATTAATGAGATTATTCAAATTTCATAATAACTTATAAGGTTTTGACAAGAAGATTAATAACAAAGATACACAGTTTACAAAATAATAAGCTTCACCTACTTGTGGTACGCATTATTTTATCAGAAAGTAAACTTCAGAGTGACAGATCAAGTATTTTCGTATGTGCAAATGTAAAGGTTGCATTGTTTGTTTTTTCCAATCCTTAATTAACACTATCTTTCTTTTATTAATTGATAAACAAGTTAAATATCCAAAAATATTCTCATACACACCAGTACTAACCAAACCAAACGATTGTTCGGTAATTGTCAGTATAATAGTTAAAAAGACTTATTGAAGCAATTATTGTAAAATATTCACATATTTAAATAGAACCTAAACATAGTTCCTTTGTGTTATTAATGCTTCCTCATCGTAAATGGAGTTTATAAGGACGGCGATCAGGGTTAATTTCTTTTTGGCAATTATCCCTGACCACACAAGATTAGATCATTAATCTTCATATCATATTCAATTTCTAACGAAATCAGTAGAGTTTAATTTTAAGAAATCATTTATTTTATAACAAGCCTCAAAATATGTTTTAAAAAAATTTACCGATATCTCACGAACAACCATTTTTGTGGAGATAATGTCCAGTATTTTTGTTTGGCTACTTGGAGGGTGCATTATAACAAAATCTAATTCAAATGATATAATAGATTAATTTTTTTTTTGACAAATACCTCCAAAATTAAGTTACCGAAAGTATGAAGTATTTGAATGACACGTGTTCGAGCTGTAGAGGTTCGACAGATGACAGTCAGGCAGATGGATATGTTTTCAAAAACTCTTTTTTCAGACCTGAAGACGGATATATTCACAAAAACTAAACGTCTATTTTTTTTTAAACTTGCCACCTGACTAATATGTGAGAAAGAAAACCATTTGATGCGTCCTTTATTGTACTTAACCAAACCCATCATACAATGTAATACCAACATATCCTGTAACTGTAACTTCTAAAACTTTCTTTTTTTTTGGATCTCACAGAAAATACTAAATCATACTGGTAGATAAAGTGGTCTAACCCAGTGAGGTAAGTTTTTTTGAAACAGTTGTTACCCAGGTTTTCTAAACCGTTTAATTGTGTGCAACATTAATTTATAGACTTTAGCTATATCTACGTGACGTAAATATTAGAAAGTCTCTACTCGCTATGTTTGGTTCTGTGTCTTGGTCCTGCCAGATTTTGTAATTACAGCAATATCACATTTTTTTGACGTAAAGATTCTAAATTACATTTATGACAATAACTGCGCTATTTATCATAGAGATTGGTACCATTATATTTAGAATTACAATCTGAAAATTTTAATTTAATTTACTGCGTTATAGAATGAATAAAAGATTATATATGGGTATGTACCACGACCATTTTTTAACAGTTGCTACATACAAATTATCTTAGGTTTATCATAATCAGCACTAAAGATAAATCGGCGCCAAGCGACTTTCACCTTTTTGACCCATTAATAGAACATTACCGAGGGAATCATTATCTGATGAAGAGGCCATTGAAACGGTGCAAAATTTTAAAACACGAGACCAAAAACCTTCTTCCAGGGAGGGATTAAAATGCTCGTTAAAAGAAGGACTATGTGCATAGAAGTAGGATGGGGTTATGTTGAAAAGTAATGCTACAATTATTCATGTAAGTACAATAAATATAGAGTTTTTTTTCAGTTTAATTTTACTTATTGACATACCCTGATACATATTTAGAAGTTTTGAAAACCTGTGTAACAACTGTTTTAAACAAACTTATCCTACTGCATATTAAGTCTCCTAGTTCTATCAATACAATTAACCATTTCCTACAAGGCCTAAAACCATAAATTTTGGACGTATAATTTATAGAATCTATGTGTATTAAGGGCTGGGTAAGTACCATTATGGCTTCAATCAACTAGTTTTAAATGTTATGGAAAAAATGGTGCAAATATTATCTTAAAATTTATTAGAGTCATCAATATAACTCAATGTTCATTATCTCCAATTACTGATTTCAACCTTATTATTAGGGTTACACTTACATTTGTGTTTTAAATGAATACACAGCATTTCTCTGCACTGCCAAATAGTTAGGCTACTGTATTATCTAAAAACTATTGGATTGAACTAGCCACAGGAAGGAGTGGGGAAATAACTACACATTTATAAATTAGTGCTTATTTAATACTAAACCTCTATGTGAGGATGGTAACTATGTTACTGAAATGTACATTTCAAATCTAGTTTTATTGAATTGTGGTATTGTGTGTTTGATTTTAATCTTTAAGTTCGCCACGGTGTGTCAAAAGTGTAGTATCCAAAGACAAATAAACAAATTAAAAGTTGTTACAATACAAACATCTTAATATCTCAAACTACAAAATCAAAACAAACTTTTAGCCGAGGATTTTGTTCGAAGAACTACGAATCTATAACAACAATCAGGAAAACATAAGACTAATATCAGTTGATATTGTTTTTAGTCTTTATAAACTTTTTCTTTCTACTATGGAACACAAACGAGTTTAGTTTTCAAAGTTTTTTTTTTCAGATTTTACGTTCTAAACGTTGCGTCGCGCGTAATGTGTAGGCACGTGGTGAAGTATATTTAATATTAAAGGTTTAAGTTTGTTGCGGAGTTTGGATTATTGGAGAAGGTATATTACATTTTTATAGAGTATATTTTATAAATTTATTTTGTCGTAACATTTCACTTACCCACTTTACGAAGTTTGGTGTAAATTTGGTAATCGGCGAATATTTCGACATCTTCTGTTAAGTTTCATGGCTGAGGAAAATGAAAACATGATTTTCTATGGGTTGTTGTCGTTTGTGGTGCGCACAATAGCAAAAACTGAGATATGAATACAAAATTTGGCATGGGTGCGTGCTGCTATTGAACCCTATTGAAATCAGATAAATCGAATTAAAAATATAAAAATCGTGCCATTTTCAACGGTTTTTTTGTTAATATCTTGTGCGTTATTCAACTTCCAATACATTTAATTAGATAATAATTTGCATATTTCGATGTTTGCATGTTTGAACTAACTATCTTTAACAAGCTTGTATAACTGTATTGTAGCTAAAATATCACAATATAACGTAGTTAAAAATACTATAAAATAAAATAAATTTGTAAACTTCATTTTACAGTTGTTAGTTGAATTTTACCCACCTTTCTAAACTGAAGGTTATAAAAATAACACTACCCAACAAACATTAGGATTGGATTAGTTAAATTTTTGTGTATGAAGGAATAAATCATGTCTATTCATAGTCTATAAAGTTTGACAGACGAGAAAATAAGAAAAACAAGTTGATTCTCGCCGTACAATGTAACACAAGTAAACCTTATGACAATATATTGCACATGAGTTGATTTCGTAGACTTTATAGAATTTTTTTAATTGTATTGTTAGAAATTATTGACAAAAATATCGGACATGAGTCACCGACTTGAACCGTAGCTAGTGAGACCCCCTGACACGAGCGAAGTGGGTGGAGACTTTTTAATATATACTTAGGTCCTTGTCGACGTCAAGAAAGTAGTGATATACTGACACTATTACGAGCTTCAGAAAACCAGTGCAACAACTGTTTAAAACAACTTACCCTACTGGATAAAATCCCTTATTCTACCAATGCAATTAGGTACACATATTTCCTACAAAACCCAAGAAACCAACTTTTGGGCATTACATTCAGAAGGTCACTTTTATTAAATTCTACGTTGGGGCTGGATAAGTACCAAGATGGTCCCATCAACTTGTACCATATCTAATGAGTGAATTAAAAAAATCATAATAATGAAAGTTGTAATCAATTTCCAAATATTGTTGTTTACCGTTATAATTTGATTATTCTTTTACCTAAAACATGAGTTGTGTTTATTATTTAAAGACTATAAAATTTTCTCTCCATATATATATAGCGTATAATTAAACGGCTTTCAAGATATTTGGCTTTAAAATATTTAAATCATTGTAGCAAGTATAAGTTAATTATAGTTTGAGAAAGCTTCATTCAGTATTTTTAATTTCCTATTAAATTTTGTTTGATTGAGTTATTGGAACGTGTACTGCGAACCTATACTTTATTTCTCCATTTTAATCAATAACACCCAAAGCTGTATATTGTTAGGGAGATTTCTAGAAATGTGTTTTATTTCTGTTCTTGGACATCAACGTTTTTCGTATTGGGTGTATCGTAGGTACTTTCCAAATTTCAGTAGTTGCAAAGAAGGGACCATTATGCCCACTTCGTAAATGTTATAATATGTTTTGGCCCGATTGTGTTGTTAAGCACTGCACAAACTACAGACAATATTATTTTTTTTTCTTAGATAACATCGAAATTGATATTATACTAAACACTGAGCTTCAATGTTTGATCCATCCAAAAATTATTCCTTATAAAATAAAGGGGACCGGTAATGAATATGAATTCGCTACGGGTTTTCTGGAGTACAATAGAATTGACAAACACAAATGTGACACCTGAGGGAATGTTTCGGGATACACTCTTGTTTGTTGCATGTTTCCTTGTAACGGCCGAGTAGACATGTAGAGCAGGAAGAGCCTATGTGGCAATTCCTTGTTTAAAGTTACAGCCCCGCGGGGACAAGGAGTAAACTTTGCCTAGTAATCCATCTTTATAAAACACAATAGAGTGAAATATTTAGTCCGCAACAAGGAAAACTATAATATTTTATTCATACATTTTTGAAAACAAACATTTAAGATGTGACTAGAGACAGTAATAAATGGTGCAAAACAGTGCACACACTTTCTCGCTCACCCATTCCCAAAATTAAACAAAAATTACTTAAACTTAATCGTCAAGTCAAAGCGTAAACATAAACCATGGAAGCCTTTATGGAAAAACATTTAAATAAATGCCTAATCTTGCTTATTTTGTATTATAAACACATCATCTAATTTTGTTAAAATGAATTTTTAATTTGGCGGCAGATTTGCCAATTATTCTTGAACCGTTACATTTTTCCTTAACGGATTTGGTCATTAATCTTCACATTTCGTTAAAATGTGAACGAAATTAGTTAAGCAGATTATAAGAAATGACTTTCACATTTTTAAAAAAAATTCATAACTGATATTTTTGTTGCTTGTTAGTTTTCGTTTATTTTTATTTGATAATTGGGAATGGGTGAGTTAGGGCGTTTGTCCAACGATGTATTTGCATATATCTGTCATGTGTATAGTACTCTACAACACAAACGTGTAAACCGATTTTAATCAAATTTGGTATGTGTGAATATTTTAACTATACTTGTGGACATAATAATATATGGAATTACGAAAAGACAAAAACACAAAATTACGATGAAAGACAATCCCCAAAACCACAATAAAACACTTACAATACAAAGACTGTATAGTTATATTTATTCTATTGTATGTACATTTCAATAGCACTACTGTCATCTTCAGAGGTACAATACACAAGAACTACGTTAGACATGATATGTGTGTGACGAGGCCAACTGTGATTGGCGGAGGGGATCAGGTGACTGATGGGAGGGGGAAGCCTCACTGCAGTAGTAAACGTAGTTAATAAGGTTAGTGTGTATTGTACCTCACAAGATGATATCAGTACTAATAAAATGTCCATAAGATAGAATAAACATAAAATACAGTCTGTGTTTGTTATGATTTATTGTGGTTTTGGGGAATTTTCATATTCACCGCAGTGATTCATAAGAACAAAGTTACTATTTGAACTCTAACAATTTGTTCAACGATTTGCTGAATCGTAGCTTCTAAGACCTAAACAAAACGTATTGTTGGCCACCTCTTAAAATTGCCGCTTTGTGAGTTTTTGGTAAAATATAAAAATCGGTCGTGAGGTTGCTAGTTTCTCAAAATATGCTATATCGATTTCGTTAACATTTTAGTGAAATATGAAGGTTAATGACGCAAAAACGTGTGCAAGGAACAATAATGAACCTCGGCCGCCTTAATCAAGTAAAACTTAAACCTTAAACACTTATTATTTTTTTCAAAATTATGGTTCATTTTCACGTTTTATTGACAAAAACAGTTTAGTAGAGCTTACTTTTGGTCGTTATTTGATTTTGAGTTGAGTGGGAAAGTTTGTATAGTTATAGCTGAAGACTATCTGATTAATAGTACCCGTTTTATTAAATTTGACTGATAAAAAACAATTGCGTTCCTTAATTTGAGTTTCAAAAATTATAATATGACTTTATTAATATCTTGGAACAGAAATTAGGCCAAAATATTTCGTTAGCCATAACGAAGCGGTTGATGACATTACGTGAAAGCTTTTTTAATATTTATTTTCGCTACTAGAATGAACGCCCAGTTCAAACCCTTGGACCTAAAAATATACAATTTCCGTATTATATTCCTTCCATTACATTAGGATGCACTGAAATCAGATTTTAAAAAAATGACCTATAAAATGGTTGAAAGTTGTCAAATGTTTTTTCGCCGATTCCTCAATGATGAGATATGAAGTTTTTGGTTTTTGGTAATTGGATTTTTGTTTTCATAAGCTGTCACAGACGAGTAAGTGTATAAACTCACTCATCAACATCCAAACCCGTACCCTCGGAATAAAAATGACATAAATTTTGTAAAATATATTCCCTTCCTTAATAAGGTCTAATGAATTAACGCAACGCTAGGTGCAACACCTAGTTAGGTAATAAGGGCTCCGAATTATGATTTACCCTTCAAACCATTAGTAGTGGAGACAAATAAGCTAAACAGTTAAAAAAATAAAATCATCATAAAACTGGATATCAATTCAATTACAGAAGTTATAAATTTCGTTGGAAACATTTTATTTACGTTATAAATCACATTTTATTAAAGACTACTTTTTTCCATAATAATGGCGAGTTTGATAAATTACCTAGCAATAGTATTACGATTTTTACAATTTCATATAAATATTAATGTTGATATTTTTATATAATGTATTTGAAACTATGTGACTAAACAAGTGACTTTAGAAATTACGCACTCTATGCTTTAAAATTTCAGTATTTTTTTTTTAATCCAACACAATCTTGACAGGTAAACATCCTTATGAACCAAAGCAACTTTCACAATCATTACGAACTAAATACATCACATTCAAATAAACATTCTAAAAATATTTTTGAATAAAATTTAATTTATAAATTGAATCATTATTGGAATTATCACTTTTAATGATCACATTGAAACCTAAATTAAAGTAAAATTATTAGAAATTTTTTATCGACCAACCCCCTCCCCTCATACTACTTTAACAAAAATTTTATCACTTGCAATGTAATAATATTTGCCCTTCATATTATTAAACTGCTATTAACGATTTTCACATCACCTTCTCGTGAGCATTTTCCTTTAAATTCAGAGAAAACGAATTATCAAAAATAAAACAGTTTTCTACGTTAAATAAATTAGGATCAATTATGTAAAATGAGGCACACTTACGTATTGGTTTGTGCCTAAAATCAAATTAGTTTATTTTTAACTTTTACAGCTCTGATGTCAGATGTGGTAGGGAACAAGTATGTTCCCATAGTTTGCTCTTTTGGTTGTTCAAGATATATAGTTTTCAATTTAAGCATTGAAATGTGCTTTATTTTCAACCACAGATCTAATTTAAACCTCTGTATCTATAATCTTTGCAATAAAAGTCAAAATACTTCAATCAGGAGACAGACTCTCATTAAAACTGTTTTCACGACAATGTCTGTTATTGACAAAATGCTTGTCTCTAACACTTTAATGGATTATAAACAAGTTAAAATATTTATTGCTGTTTAATTACTTCATGTGACAGAAAATGAGGTTAATAGCTTAATAAATATTACATGACTTGAAAGTTGAACATAATTTTAATGTATTTTAAGATATTTAAAAAAGAGTTTTCAGTAATTTAGTTTGAACATTCTTTTTTTTTTTAACAGTAAAATTTATGCCTATATTTGAGAGATAATTTTATAATATAGTAGTACACACTTATATTAAAATAAACTTGCATTTTTGTTGATTAGTAACGAAATTTTCCTTTTTGAAATAGATTTTATATATATGTCGTATTTGTTAAGATATGTATGAGTATAAAATTAAATATCAGTTTTTTTTAGGGTGATGCATATATAGGGTCCTTTCCGTTGAGTGATGCATCTCTAGCGTCCTTGTCGTGGGGCGATCTAGATAAATAAATTTATTAAAACGCTTTTCATGAAATTTTATTTGTATACAAGGTCGTCTGGAAAGATGTACTCATTTGACGATAAAATTATAACAAACAAAGATTTTTCAACAAAATTTTCATTTACCATAAACTAATATTAAGCTTAAATAAATAATTTTATAGTTTAGTTATTGTAGCTCATGTATCACTGAGGATGGCGACTTTGTCGTTGAAATACTTTACCACATAGTTTCCATGTATATTTAAAAAGATATCGTACTCTTCCGCCGTTTTATTGATATGAGTAAACACAGATCTCTTTAAGTTTTCAGTTTGATAAACAGAATTAATTCTTGCGAGGCAGATCTGGGAGGTATAACGCGATTTTGCATTACAATTTGTCGATCAACTGTTTTGTTTTCACAGTGGTAAGAGGGTGTTTCTCTAGTAAAATCTGTTAGACAACGGTCAATTCTTGCGTTTTGAATGGCCCGACCAAATTTTTGTTAAATTATTCACAATTACATATCAGGATTTACCTCCACAGGATATTAAGTTAACAAGGATTGGTCCTTTTTGGTCTCAGAAAGTTTCAGAAGATATAAAATCTTCAATGATTTGTAAAATTTTGGTGAAAGTTTCGTTCTGCTATATTAATGCCATCTTGTTAAAAGGTATTAATTTTATAAACTTAACAATTTATTAACTCAACCTTTATAACTTGGTAGCATGAAAATAAGAAACGAAACTTTCACCAACATTTTGTAAACTTCGAAGATTTAAAGTTGGCAAGAATAAAATTATTCTAACATTTTAAAAGAAAACTGATTTTTTTGTTATTTTAGAACACTTTTGTACTTCTTATAGATACCTAAGGTAAATAGCTTTATATTGACCTGTCGTACGTTTTCGTAACTTGTGTACAACAAAGATATGAAGTTGTTTCCATATTTTTTCCAAACTTTGCATCAATGGTATATTTTTCCATTACTTCATGGATAAAAGCTTCGGTGTATTGAGGAAATCTTTATTAAATAAAAGATAAATTATTAATTTAGAAAAATAATAAACAATATAATCGAAGTTAGATATATTATGTTTAAAGAACTTTTAATTTCATTCAATTTGATGGATTTAAAAACGAATCACTATGGTTTAGGTCAAGTATATTTGTTCAAGATGGTTTATAAATATTGTATTCATTTAATTCGAATTAAAGTTTACACAATAGTTCAATTTGAAAATGTTTCTGTTCTAGTTTTCAAAAATACTTCGGCTCCGTTGGAAGTTGTTTGTTTGAAAGTCCTAAAGAATAAATTCAAGTCTTTTTGAATGAGTTTCTTAAGTTTTTTGTACGACATACTTTGATTAACATACACAATATTTACTATTTGAAACAACTACTCGGTTTTTAGATTTTTTATCCCATCACATAACTATCATTAAACAACGTAGCCTATACGTGACAAAGTAAAAATTGAGTTGATATAAACTGAAAACTCAAAATAAAGAAATGAAACTGATGCAGTGTTTATCTGTCTTAAAGACGTCAAGGTTTCTTGACGGTGTAGGCCTGGTATTTCTCAAATAAAAGTTTTGTCCATGTAAATTGAACAAATTTCGTCCCTTACTATTCTTACTGATAAATGGTAAATACTGATAAATGCAGGGTTTGGAAAAAATATCCTGGCTGTACATATCAGGTTTTCTCATCAATTAGAATAAGAAAAGATCTGTGAAATATTTTAAAATTGTGTTTCCCTTAAATTTTGTCCCTCTACGTTTATTTTTCTACAAAATGGATCAGGTTATTCTTAAAAAATCTGGTTCATGAGTTATCGGTAAGAAAGAAAAGAAAAATTGTCCATGGGACTGTTATGAAATACCTGATTTCTCAAAATATCTTCTCATGATTTCGCTATAATGTTTCTCTAATGTGAAGATTAAAGACCGTTGTGCAAATTTGCAAACAAATACCACGGTTCGGGAATAATAGCAAAAAAAAAAAAAAAAATGAACTCGACTTTAATGAAATACTCTTTACGTTGAGTCCGTGATTGACACAAGCTTATTTAACTGCCTACGAATAACTATCGAACTGACGAGGGAATGGGTGAGTAAGACAGTGTATCAATGTTTCAAATTTAACGGATGTATTGGCAGTAAAACAACGTCATAAATTTAACTACTCCAGGTAATTTGATATAAAATGTAATTACATATCGAAAAGCTGGAGTTAACGTGCTGTTAGTTAATTACAAAACTGAATGTAATTTAAACATAGAAACTAAATTACAACATAACGCGGAAAATTATAATTTATTTTTATCTAATTACTTCAATTATCTGTGTTTTTACTAATAATTAATTTTACAGTTATTTATTTTCCTTAATAAAATGAGAGGTTAAATTGAATAAATTGTTATTTTTCGAAAGTTCAAATAACAGTAACATTATAAAGAAAACATAGAATTTTATGTTTATACGAAATAATTTCATCCTGATGGATACATTCATACACAAAACTAAATAAAAACCAACCAACAATAATTTTCATTTCCATAGCAGACAACTAAAAAAAGAAAATGAAGCATGGACGTTGTCTTAAATAAATTTATAAATATAAATAACACCCTAAAACCTGTTTCGATTGTGACTTCAGTGAACGATGGTCAAGGTTATTGTATCTTTTCCAATTATTATTCCTGAAATGTAATATATTTTTACTCACGAATTGTGGTCATCAATCTTCACATTTCACTTTAATTTGAATTAAATCGGCAAAGCGTCTTTTGTGACAGCTTCGTAGCCATTTAAATTTTGTTTTGTTTTACTAATAATTCCCAAACTGTCATACAAACCGAACACAACACGTTTTTGTTTGCGTCTTTTAACAAAAATTTGATCAAAATCCTTAGAACCCATTTTGAGAAATCCTTGTTGTTGTTTTTTCATTGAGCTCTTGCAAAATCCCTAATTTCCTAAAATTCGCTCTACTAAAGTCATTTAAATGTTAGTGATATGAGAAGATTAATGACCCAAACATGTGTCTAAAGTTAAAAATATATTATGTTAAGATTCAGGAATAATTGACAAAAAACAAAAATGAACTTTGATTGTCGCTATTAATGGTTGAAATTTAATCGAATATAATTTACATTGAATGTAAACACAAGGGAAGCCAGTTTGGGGCCTTAGTTAAATATGTTTGTAAAGCTTGGTTGATTGAGCTAACATTATCAGTGACAATTAGTTTTGCTCCGTTTATATTGGTAGGACAAATGGTTTCAATATCTTATATTACATCTTTTCGAGTTTTTGTACGATTTCTACATTTTTGTATCGACTTATGGAAATATTACATTTATTTTTAGAACCCGACTGCTTTGAGGTCTTAAAATTCGGAGTTAAAAATATTTGTCGATTGAACCGTTGGTCACAATTTTGAAACGAAAACAACTCTGATTTTGCATTAGTCGAGGATGAAAACAAACTCTAAATTTAGTTAACACAAGTGGGTGAGGGGAGTGATAGAGAATTCTTGCAACAAATTTACTTTGACTCTTCTTGATTGTGAAAACATTTCTGAAATATTATGCTTAATAATTTCATGTTGTAAACACTTTTTTGGGACGTTTAGAAAAGTTGAGTCACATAAAATCAAATCAAAACTGTAGGAGGCGGTCTTGACCCGCTTAAATTCCTCTCAAGTTCATCATTGAGAAGTTAAAATATCTTTGGACCTTTTCCAAATCAGTTTGAAAACACTTAAGATGCCAGTTTCGTCTCACTTGCAGTTTAATTGTTCCTTCTGTATTTTTTGTTTTAGAAGTTTTACAAACAAAAGTGTGACAGACAAGTTTTCAATGTTCTGTCAGTGTGTGGTGATTCATTGTTTTAAACGAGAAAAGTTTTTCAATTATACTTTATAACAAATATGTCGCATAGAGTAAGTTATTTGACGAGTAAATATATGGATGTCGAATTTTGAGGATCTTTGAGATGAAATACGTGGTTTTTGATTGATGTCATTCTGTTTACCTGCTTGTAGATGGTGCGGATGGACAGACAAACTTTGGTATGTAAAATTCAAGGCGTTTATTTAAATATGTACAAATAATTCAAAAAACTTGACAAAAACTTTCTTTGTCAAAACATAAAAAATAAGGAACACAACATATCTACTTCCTGAATATTTTCTATGACTTTTTGATTTAATCTTTTCTTAAATTTAGCTCTTAACGAATATAAAGATAACATTTTTTTTGTCTTTGTACACTACCCTTCATCCCAAATTACTTTGATCAAATTTAGTGAAAGAGTATATTTTGACTATATCCTCCCTCCATTTTCTCTATAACTATAAATTTTACCAAATAAGACCCAAAAACATTAAATATTTTTGCTCTCAAATTATAGTATTACGATTTTTTTCAAATTTTGACTGAAACATTCCAATCAAAACTTGATGCTTGCCGTCCCTCTATCCCCGTCATGCAATACAAAAATGCCAATATTTATTTAATAAATCTTCGGGGTCTCCCTTATAGCCAGTACAAGTTTTCAGCTAAATCTGTTGGTAAATATTACATCTGCAACAATTAAAGATTGTAACATCTTTGAAAAACACACTATAGATCATCTGTTTTCTTGCCAGATCATCATTATGATTGTAAGAAAGTTCTTTTCTTATTTTTTGTGTATTCTAGGGGCTACATTTTATCTTATTTTATAAGGTGATGATAACATTTAAGTTTTTTCGTCTTTAAACAAAAAGAAACCAAAAATAACACTTTAAAACCATCTCCATCAAACGCATTTGGTGTTACCTTGGCAATCCAATTTTACTATAATAATAATAATAATAATAAACTTTGAGACTTACCATCTTACAATATTCTATTTTCATTGCCGTTACGACGGCCGTTTCAGCTATTCAGTCATTTTCAAGCTTTGTAGCCGGATAATCCGGGCATACTTATCAGAGTGTTGGGCTCAACTAGTCGATGACATTTGAATTCACTCTTTTTAATTTAAAAATGATATTTCGTGTACAGTTTTTAATTGTATTAAATTTATTATTGTGGTGTGTTAATGGACTGTAATTAAGTGTTTTTGTTAACAATTGACAAAGGATTATCGGGCTACAAAGCTTGAAAATGGCTGAATAGCCGAAACAGCAATGAAAAATAATATTGTAAATCAATATTCGAAATGGCAAACAAACAAACTTTTTGATTTACTTTAATATTTAACTATTAAACTCATATTACAGATTAAATTATAAACCTAACTATTAAACTGAAAATACGATACATTTTAGTGTATTCCTCAAAATAATCAAATATCTGAATATTTTAAAGTCCTCAAAGTGAGAAACTTTTTTCACGAAAATGAATAATTTAAAGAGTTAACAATCCAAACGTACGTTTTTTATAGGATGTACCAAAAATAGAAAAATGTCACAACTTTAACGTAGGACTAAATAAAAATAGAAAACATAATGTGAGTTCTAGATTTAATTGGCTGCAAAATGTTTGACATTTATTTATTGTCATAGGACATTTATTTTGGCTTGCGTTTATCAATAGGAACAGTGTTTCCACCGGTAGTAGGTGGAACCTACGTTATATTTTTATTAACTGACAAATTTGTTTAAGTACGTTTATTTTCCTTATAATTGGTCCCTTATTTGTATGGTTGTAATCATTCTGACAGGTTTATCCTTAAGGGTATAAGTCTGCTAAAAGAATTTATGGTAAAGTAAAGTTTGACAAACTTTTCCTTTTTTTTAAATTTTTGAAACTGTATTACTGTTTATCTCCAAATATTAATTTATATTCTGCTTCTTTGTTGATTATGTTAGGTGTAGCCTATAAATTAAAAAAGAATTGTTGAATATAATCTATAATGATTTCTATTTAAATACGTGTTAGGAAGTTTTCTAACCTCTTTTATAAAAACATATTGTGTCTTGGCAGAATATATATTTTTAACTTGTGATTTAGAATTGTTATGGAAAAGTAACACATAATATTTTACTATGATAGAAGAAATAAAAATCAAATTGATAAATTTATTTGTAAAGTTGTGTTGGTATGCTTTTGTTTCTTGTTAGAGGTTAATTTCATTATTGCATAAATACGTAATATAATTATGAGTAATCAACTATTGCAAGTAAGATTTTCGCAGAAATATTTGCTTTGAGGGACTCAAAGCTTAAAAAAGTGAAGTAGACGTCTGGCTGTCTAAGATTTGTGGGCAAATTTTGGCCATATTTAAGAGACATATGTCGATATTACAACATTTGTAGGAAGCTGAAATGGGGACGAAATTCATAATTTAAATATTTTTAATTTTGTTTAAATTCAGCCTATAAGACAGAAGCATAAAATATTCATTGACAGTTCATAAAAAAAAAAGGATTAAAATTAATTTGTAATATGAATCTTGACTGCAGTAATTTAAACTAGACTTCAAATCTGATTTAAGGTTAGGAGGAGTTTATTGCACACTAAGAAAAGCAAGCTTGAGTTTATTTAATTTATATAATATTTATGTTTTGGTACATCAGTTTGGGTTATTAATCTGCTTATTTTACTAACATATCAACAAAATCGGCAGAACTGATTTTGATAAATTATATCTTTTACAAAAGCTCCAAGTTGAAAAGCTCGACAACTTTTTTTTTTATCACCACTAACTTTCTCCATGCAACTTTTATGTAAGAAAATCAATGTATAATACACTGAAATAAATAAACAATACAAAAATATATAATGTCGTAATGATTCATTTTGTAAATAGATTATTATCAAATAAAAACAACTACTAACTAATTTGGAGTACCACCTACCTAACACAGATGCCGTCCGAAACATCACACAAGCCAGAGCATACGGTCATTTACACACTGAATGAAAAGTTTAAAGTTTGAAGTGAGATTTCTGTAAATCAACCTGCGCATGCTTTAATGCAACGCTCCTCGCGGATAAATAACTTAAATACTTCCAGGTGTTGTAATGACATATTGTTACAATGACCAGCATACATTACATGTAATAAACAAAGCGTGTAATTACCATTTTATTACATAATCGTGGAGAAAATTTGTTTTAAGATATAATTTCCAGTTAAAGTGAGGAGTTAATTAGTATCACTATACCAAATTTCATGTTTCTTTTTTTATTTTGAGAATATATTATAGGTTATTTAGCTCAATATTACCGTTAGACAACCTAAGTTAATTTCATCCTTATGGATAACCGGTTACGACAGTTAAACCGTCATCGTTAGTTCTAAAACATCGTGATGTCGTTCAGCCATATAAAACCGTTGTCCCATTAAAAGTTGTAATTATTATTAAGTACTCAAAACACTTGAAAAAAACACTATTAAAATTAAAAACCGTTAACATAAATAAAACGCTTGTTAAAATATATATGTGTTAAAGATTTTGAATTTAAATTTTAATAGTGTTTTTTCAAGTGTTATGAACTCAATAATAATTACCAGTTTAAATGGGGCGACGGTTTCATATGGCTGAACGACATCACGATGTTTTGGAACTGACGATGACGGGTTAAATGTCGAAACCGGTTATCCACAAGGATGAAATTTGATTTGTCTGACGTAAAAATAAAGGTAAATTACATATAATATATTCATTTAATACACAATCAAGGAGGTTACACCAAACATTATGTTTAAGTTTAGTTGTGTGGCCGTTATCGGGTTTGAGTCAGCAATATACATATTTTAGTAAATTAAACGAAATTGGTAGAGTTGATTTTGAGAAATTATGTATTTTTACCTTTTAATCATGAACCGGTGTAGCTTGGAATATTTACCCCTGTGAAATTTTTACCCCCTTATGTTTCTACTGTATATAAAAGTGAAAACTTGTAAATAGTAACTACAGTAGAAACATAGGAGATAAAGGGGATAAAAATTCCACGAGGGTAAATATTCCACGCTAAAACGAAATGTTTCTAAATATGGCGACCTATATGTTATGTTTAGGTCCTTAGAGGCTAAAATTGAACACAGTTTTATCAAAATCGTTAGAGCTGATTTAGATGAAATTGTAATTTTGTTTCTGTCTTTCTTGTGGCAGCTACCCCTAAATTTTCAGTTATAAACCAAAAATATTCAACTAATATTTTAAAAATTTCAAAATATGCCAGATAACAAATTCAATTAAAATAAGTACACATATTAGGTTGTGAGCGTATAGATATTAAAAAACCTCAGTATCTTGGACCCCAACTTTTTAAGCCACAAATTCACTCTCTGTAGTACGTTACATATGGGAAATAGGAACATCTCTCCAAATATATTATTTTAATTTCGTAAACATTAGTTAAAACTTGACCCTTTCATACCATCTTATGTCCTATAAAAAGTACATTATAAAAGGTAAATTCTAAAAATCTAACTTTATATTTTATTTCTTAGGAGATGATATTATTTTTGGTTTTGTGGATATTTGTGTAACTTGGATAAGATTTTAAAACGTTTAGTATTAATAGATGTTATATGTGTAATTTGCGGTTTTACCTACTTAGAATACGAAGTAAAATGGATTAAGCTTGGTAATAGTCAAATAATTCAATATTTGTTTTTGCCTGATTTTCACGCTTTATTATCGTTGTCGTCGCTGTCTTTTTGTATGAAACATAACCCCAACAATATTAAGTTACGAATATGTAAAGTGGTACAGTAGTACCTTTATTGAAATTCATAAACAAATTAATTGAAAATGTTAAAATGGTGGCCTTTTTAAACATTTTTGTTCACATTTCGTGTGTTAATCAACTTGTAATACAATAAAATATAAATTTCAATTTTAAATAATCGTACCAAATATGCATCTACAATGTCAAATAGCGTAGGTATTCTAAAGAAATAAGGAGAAAAAATTAGAAGCCTGATCTCTAAAAAATGTGATATTCATATAAATATGACATTTGCACAAAGCCGACACAAGTTAAGGGGGTGGATAATTATAATAATATACCCACATGAGACCCGCTTGGGAGTACTGCTTAAATAAAACAGTGATATACAAATTTGAAGTTCAGAAAACCAGCTTACCAATTGATACAAACTTACTCTACGGTAAGACACTTTGAGGGCCCGAGATATTGACACGTCTGGAGAGAGTGGACATCTCTTTAATTCACACGCATCTATGAATCTCGTTAGAGCCTATCCGACGTCAAGAAAAGAATGAAATATACACAATTTTGAATTTACAAAAACCTTTGTATCAGCTGATTTAACAAATTTCCACTACTAGATAAAACCTCCTGATTTACAAATACAATTTACATTTACTACAAGATCCAAGAAACCAACATTTTTGTGTAGAATTTAGTGGCTCTTTTTGTATTAGATATTATGATAGGGTTGGGAAAACACCATAATGACGTCCATAAACTTGTTATTTTCTCGAATCTTATTTGAATTAAATTTATTTAAATTATGAGTAAATAAGATACTTATGTTTCATAAATATATATAAAAAACAAACAACATTCAATAAATCAAATTTTTAGAATTGATTAATGCTCCTCAATCAACAAAGTATAAATTCTCTGGAGCGGTTCCAAAGTAAACTAGCAACACTTAGCTCCATTTCAGCTTACAGTGTTGAGTAATTGTGGAGAGGAATCTTTGTTGAATGCTTTTTATCTGACAGATTTGTTTATTGTGATTGACCAAAGTCCGATCAACAAAGTGTTAACAGTTTATAGTGGTCAACATTGTCTCCTAACTGCAACATATTTACTGCAGTTTATAGCAAATAATTACTGTTTTTTTGCGTTCATATAAAATGTGGTGTTGGTAAAGTTATGTTATGGGTCAAAAATAGCTGTCGAATTTTAGTGTTGTTTTAAAATCCTTAGAGTAGAATTTTTTTGGGATTTTTGTCTCCCTGTCGTATGTACGGTGCTCAATGTCCCAAACAGGTAGACTTATTTTTATCAAATTTTATTTGTAGGCATATTTTTATTATATCTCGGGACTTTTTATATTGTCTATAACTCAAAATTTTGGATTAGGTGCTATAAGAAAAAAAAAATACGAATTTACACAAAATTACGATTATGATAAACTCAAAAGTGTAGCATCTAAGAACCTGAACAAAACCTATTGGTCGCGGTCTCTCCTCTAAGGACCTAAATAAAATGCCCGTTCGTAAGTTATTGGTAAACTACGATCTGAAATTGTTATGATGATTAGTTTCTTATTTTTATTTAGTTTTATAGATGTGTAAGTGAGAAAATATACACAATATCTCTGCCCCATTTATTTATTTAATCCAAACTGTATTGTATGTATAATGTAAAACAAATGTTCATAAGTCTCGGAGGGGGATTTTAACATTATAGAACGTCTAGCATATATTATAGCTTCGTGTAAACGTAGGCGAGAATAAATTCGGTTTAGGTAAGCAAAGGTATACACGATTTCAAATCTAAAAACACACACAGTGTCCATAACACAAACACTACCTCCCACAAAGATAAATACCTGTTATATAAACAATAATACTAGCCTTCAATGTATACTACTACAGCATTAACAAACGCATGTTTATATTTATTTAGATATTTGTTACAATTTACACAACGCTCTCTAAATAAAACACATAAATTGTTTACACTAAAACTCATCAAACTGTTGTTTAAACCGGTGAAAAGTTTTATTATTATTACGAAAATTACGAATAGGTATACATTGTGATAAATAAATAAACAAATAAATACATTTTCCAATTAGAAAAATGTATTTTTAAATTTTTAAGGAATGATTTAAATCAGTAAAGGATTCGAGTGTATTAGTACAGGGAATGTCAACAATTTGTTCAATCCCTAAATCCAGTGCAAACTTTTATTATTATTAACAAAAATGACGAATCAAAATACGTTGTGATAAATAAATACATTTTCCAACTAGAAAAATGTATTTTAAAACTTTAAAATAAAAGATGACATTCAGTAAAGCATTGAGAGTGTGTAAGTACCAAGAATGTATGTACACTTTGGTAAATCCCTTAAACCAGTGCAAACTTTTATTATTATTAACAAAAAAAAAATGAATCAAAATATATTGTGATAAATAAATACATTTTACAAATAGAAAAATGTATTTTTAATCTTTTAAGAAACAATTACAATCAGTAAAGCATTGAGTACTGTATTAGTACCGGGAATGTCTGTACAATTTGTTAAATCCATAAAACCAGTGCAAACTTTTATTATTATTAGCAAAAATGAAGAATCAAAATACATTGGGATAAATAAAAAAACAATTAAATATAATTTTCAACTAGAAAAATGTATTTTAAAACTTTTAAGAAAGCATTATAATCAATAAAGCATTGAGAATGTATTAGTATCGGGAACCTTTGTACACTTTGTCCATTTTTTAAACCAGTGCAAACTTTTATTATTATTGACGAAAATGAATAATCAAAATACATTTTGATAAATAAATAAACAATTAATTACATTTTAAAATAGAAAAATGTATTTTAAACTTTTAAGAAATGAATCAGTAAAGCATTGAGAGTGTATTAATACGGAAATGTCTGTAGACTTTGTTCAATCTTTTAAACCAGTGCAAACGTTTATTATTATTAACGATAGTGAAGAATCAAAATACATTGTGATAAATAAACAATTAATTACATTTTTCAACAAGAAAAATGTATTTTTAAACTTTAAAAAATGATTACAATCAGGAAAGCATTGAAAATAGCTAGTATGTCGGTTTACTTTGTTCAATTGATAGCTTTAAAACGTCAATAAAATCAACAAGATGGATATTTTTCAGCCTCTTAATACAATCTAATACAAACAGAATCTCTGAATGTAACAGCCACAAATTGGTTTCTTTGGTCTTGTGATAAATGATAAATTGTATTGTTAGATCAAGAGCCTGTAGAGTATTGGTAGATCAAGCAAGTGGTCTTAACGAGTAGAGTAATTATGTTTAAGAAAGTTTTTTACACAGGCTTTACACCCTCGTAATTGTGTATATCACTACTTTCTTGACGTCGGCTAAATACTAAAGGGATTTAGTAGATGTGTGTTGTTCAAATACCTGTACTAGCTTTATTTGTATCATTGTCTTTATCCTGGCGGCGCTCGAAGCGGTAGATATATTATTATGAAGGAATCTCCACACGCAAGCTGACCCTGTCGGTGACCCACCCCTACCGGATCTTGTAACTATACGAATCGTCTTCGGAGGTAAGGGTTAGAAATTACATTTTTGACAATAACTTTTATCGACGACAATAATATTTGTAATAATTCATGTAAAGTAAAATTGGTATATTAAGTGGATAATTGAAATTTGAATTTTTGTATCTATTTTATTGTGGATCTTTTAAGACAATTGATATGCACAAATATTTAAAATGGTTACTATTATAACGTTTTCAATTTTTTTCTAATTTAATCAAGTTCTATTTGTCTACACTATATTCCCCTATACATAATTCCATACAATTTTCGATATATTCCATATGAAATATTTTAACCGCCATTTTGAAAACTTATAAAATAAGGTCTTGGTTTTCTGATATACTTGTAAAAGGTTCATAAATAATGCGTATATGTGAATATGTGTATACCTTACATATTTCCAGAGATATAATTTTTGAAGACAAAATGGTCGACAAGCAAAAAACAAAGCTTTCCTAGATATATGTTTATTTACAGTTTTTTTATTTTTTTAAATTTTTAGTTCTATAATCAGATCCCAAAATATTGCAATGGATTTTGACTATTTTGTTCAATTAAACATCTGCAATTCTGCAACATCTGTATCCTATCTTGTTGACGAAGGTAGGATACAGATTAAAGAAACGTAGCTGATGTATATTTACTACGTTTTTACATGTTAATCATTTGGTGAATAATATATTAAAGCACTTTAATCCACGTTTTAAAATCCTGATATTTTAGTTGTTATATATTTCGTTAACATATTTTCTAATATGAATAAAATGGTAACTCTAATTTTTTCTTTTTTTTTTAAATTCACCATTATATAGTAATGTTTTCAACTTTACTAAAAACAATAGTTATAATATTTTAATTGTTACATTTAATATAATGGTGTCTGTATTATTAAATTATAGAATTTTTATATTATAAGAAATAGCATATGTAATAAAATACTATTTCGGGGTTTTGAACTGGGCAACAGATTTTATCTTAGCAATAACATTGGCATCGGTGATAAACGTTTTTATGGCTCGAACGCAATTAATTAACTTCAATAATTATAAACCTTGGTTGGTGATAAAAAATCCGGTATTATCTCTTTGAAATTTCGAAGAAAACTGAAACATCTCCATTTTGTTACGTGATGTCTGGTTTTCGTAATTTCGAAAAATGAACTGATGGAATTTTAATTCGATATTTATATGAACGGGCTGGATTAGAGAAGACTAGGTGCATACTTGAAAGATGGGTATGAATTTAAATGAGTTTTCTGTTAAAATAATTAAATTTTTGAGAAAGAACTTTAATTTAATATTTATTTTCACTTTATTTATTTTAATTCTCTCTCTTTTGTAAATTATATAAGTTATACCGTGTGTGTTTAAATCCATATTCTTTCTTTTTCTTAGATTTGTTTATTTTGTTTTGTCATTATGCAATTGTTTTAATATAATTTTAAAAGAAGACTAATTATATTTTTGAGTTACCGGTACCAACTAAACTGTTAACACGACCATTGCTGATATGGTTTATTTTATTTAGTTTTATAAACATGTTTGAAGTTTTTACAAGTTTTGGTTCATTTGTTAAAAATTACACTCTATTATTATTATTATTGATATAACATTTAAAGATAACTTAAAAATACAAGCGGATACAAAACCAATTATACTTAATATACCATAGGGAAATGAATATTATTAGGTTATATATCAAGCTTAATAATTGTCAAAGTTTATAATATCACATACCTAACAAAACGGTAGTCCGTAACATTCCGTAAGACTGAAATAGCACAGGACACTACACAGTACACACGACCATTTACACACTGAATGAAAAGTTTAAAGTTTAGAGTGACATTTCTGTACATCACTGCGCATGTCCTAATACAACGCTCCTCGCGGAAGCTTATCTTACCTTGTACGACAGGTGTTACATTCGCATGTTATTCAAGAATAAATGAGACAACATAATTTGTTGTTAAATTATTAATTATAATAAACGTAACTGAATTTTAAAATAATTCTCATGACACTGAAACGCTGACAGCGAATTATAGATGAGACAGTAGGTAAAGTTGGAAAACGCTCCTAACGTTATTTTGTACTTGATAGCGAAAACTTGACGACTTTATGTATGAGAAAGTAAAAATACTAAAAGAATTTTAGTCAGTAATAATGGGAAAAAGATCGAACACACTTCTAAATTTAATTTATATTTACTCACTCAGTACAGGGCAAGTTTGGTAATTGCCAAAAGTTTTTTCTCTGCTTTTTCTAAGCTTCAAGTTTCATAAAATGCATAAAATGAAATTGGAACGTGAAATTTGTCGTGGGGATCTATAATGTGCTCAACTAGAAATCCTATTGAAATCCTAAAATTGTAGCCACTTTAAACAGTTATACTTCAAATTTGGAAAATTACAACTATAATTTCAAGCTACTGTGATTGTCTTATCGGTCTCAAAATCCTGGCCCAAAACCAACAATGTAAAGGTGTTGTGGGTGTCGGAACGTTTGTGAGGAGGCAAACAGCTTTGCTAATGCAGGAGGTGAATTACTCTTCTTCGGTCCAGAACCTGAGTGCGGAGTATCTTACACTTTGGCACGTAGGTGTGTCTCCTAAGGGTTCATCAAGGAACATCAAAAGGCTTGGGAGAGAACTGTAGGCAATTTAAAGTCTAAGATGATTCTAAGAGCCCTTCAAGACTCAATACAAAAGAATCCATTAAGCTGAATAATTCAGACCTACAAAAATGGTTGATTGTTGATTGGTCACTGGATGTACGTTGTCTTCTACACATAATGGGGTTGCATGTACCAGACCTTCTGTAAAGGAAATATGGTGAAGCTGAGGAAAAAGCTTTGACTGTATTTGACAGCATTTGACTGCCCAGCTTTGAGCAGAACAAGAATTATGTTCTTAGGCACTTTGTGGAGTGGAAGGCAGAAGAACAGGACATCATGTGAAGTATCTCAGGGTTTTCAAAGAATCTGAGGTTGTATTAAAAAGGAATGTCCTGTGAATGAAGGTGCACAATACGCTTCGTAACAGAGAGGTAAAACAGAGAATGGAACCATACCCTCCTAGTAATTAAACAAAACCCTTAGTATATTTAATTAATTGATTATCTTTTTCTGTTTGGCAAAATAATAAGTTTCATAATGACTGTCCTTTAAATTAATGTAATAATTCTTAAAGTTAAATAAAACTAACAAATTTACATATTCTGCAACACAAAAATAAACCTTTGATTTACAAATAGGGAGTTATTACATTTAGACCAAAATTATTAATAAATCATAACACTAAGTAACACTATTAAATGTATTGGCAAAGTAACAACCTTATCATTTTATATTTTAAAAATAATAAATAACTGACACATACAAATAAACTGAAGAAGTAACATTAACAAATTTTGTTTGAACTATTTTCACTGTGGTTAAAATATCTCTCTATCACACAACTAAACAGGTAAAGAACTAAAGACGTTTCAGAAAATGTCAACATTAATTTTGAGGAGTATGATCTTAAAGTCATAGCTTGTTTTGATGTTTCATCGGTGTCAGATATTAACTAGACGTATGTCAAATAAATAAAATTGATGTGTTTACAATAAATACAAAGTAAACTTCAATTTTTTAAAATCAGTTTTGTTATATTCCAATTACTTTACTTTCCGACAACTAACCTAAAAATTAAACTCTCTACATTTTAAATATATTGTACTTTAATATTTTAAATAATAATAATGATGATGGCTAGTAGCAGATTACCATTTATACTTTTTCACATTTTCACATATACTTAGTATAAAAATACTTATGTGGTTAGTTAAAACACGCTGTCAGGTTTTTTGAAGATATGTATAAATTGAGGTAATCTGAGTCCAAAAAAGTGCTTTTTGGTTGATACGTGTCTCTTGAGTGAAATTCTCTACAGCCCATTCGCATTGATAGATATTTATACAATTTGGTATGCGGATATATTTTGGTTTATTTGGGGATGGGGACTTCATTGGGGTAGGTGCAATAAAAACACACGAAATTACGATTTTTAAGGTTGTCTAACGATTTTTTTTAATTGCTTAAGTGTAAGCACTAAGAATCCAAACAAAATATATTGATCGCCATTTCTCCAAAAATGCAGTTTAGTTAGTTATCGGTAACTTAAAAAAAAAATAATAATAAAATAAAAATAAAATAAAATCTGTCTTATGGCTGTATAAAAAAAAATAAGTTCTCAAAACTAGTTCCACAGGTTTCGTTCAAATTTCAACGAATTGTGAAATATAATAACCCAAACCTAAGTCCAAAATAGCAAGTAAAAACTATCACTGTTCAGGAATATTTGGCACAAAATACTAAAACATGTTTAACCTTGAGTTTTGCCAGCTACCCTTAAAAGTGTGAATTATTGAAATGTAAAACTACTATATCTTGAGATATAACGTAACTATAACCTGATAATAAATTCCAGTAAACTACATTGGGCAGTTGAATACCGCACGGACTATCATTTCAAATAAAACACTAAGATTTCTAAACGGATATATTGACAAAAACTCAAAACTCGAGAGAATATTTTTGCAATTTTTAACGCAAGTAACAAAAATAATATAAAACATATATAACACAACATATAATTTTAACATATATAACTAAAAAATATTAATACTTATTAATATGTATTTCTAGTTAAAAGAGAAAGGTGATAATTACTCCCCCCCCCCCACTTCTTGTTTTTTAAAGGCAATAAACCTGACAGTCATCATCGTCTTATACAAAATTAAGAAAAAAGCATAACATAAAGACTCCTAGCTCTCTGATAGCATCAGGGGCGGGAAAGGAAAAAAATAGCCAAGAAAGAGGAAACATGGAAGAGAGGAATTTAACCAAAGACTACATGAAAAGACGTGTTAATCCAGTCACGCCCTGAGGGAGTGATTATTACAACTAAGCCTAATAATAATAAGTTGATAGGTATCATCGTGGTACTTACACAGACTAATTATCTAACGTAATGCAAGCAGATCCTCTAAATGTAATCTAAATGTAAACATTGTTACACTTGAGAGGTACCTCATTCTGGTGTATTTCCTCTAAAACTGATTTGGAAAGATAAAGGTGCAGCTCTGTTCAATGCTTATCAGATTGTACCTTGTGCCCTACTAGATTTTCTTATGTCTCCTCGATTTTATGTTGTTGGCAAACTTATGTTGTTCAAAGTTGTTGAACAAATTTACTTATTTATGTGACGTGTACGAAAAATGTATGAAAATATGTGTTACAATAAGCGTTGTGTATATATAAGTATTTGAGTGGACAGAGATAGCTGGCCTGATGATGCTGCCTGTGGCAGTGAAACATGTAGCCACATAAAAAGTAAAATACAAATACAGACTACATTTGGCAGTAAATAATATATATATGTTTAAAATTTTAATTTCGTCAAATTAAATTACAAAGTAACTTATGATCATTACTTCTTTTAATGATAAAAAACAAATAAAGTATAGTCAATTAAAGTTCTACCTTAGTTTTGGAAGACCAGGTATACTAAAAAAGCTTTATTATTATTATTATTATTAAAAATATTGTATAAATCCACTATCTCAAATCGTGTCAATGTCTGAGTTCTGACAAGCTTTGAGGCGTAGATACGAAGAAGTGACCACTCGGCACAGTGACTTTCCAGTGCAGGATCTTGTACCTATATGAATATTTCATTTTATTGGAAGATTAGGGTTCGAAATTTAATTTTTGAGTATAAATGTCCTAATTGTCATCATAGACACGTGGAGGTTGGTACCATTACATGCAGAATTAAAATCTGCAAATATTTATCTAATTTAGTGTGTTATAAGTTGAATAACACTATATATAAACAAAAAACTGTTTCAAATGGCGGCCGTTTTTATATTTTCCATTCGACGTTTTTCTGAATTTCAATAGAGCATACTGTATAATCCTTTATACAAAATTTCATGTTACTATATTATTTTTTATAGCTATTAACACGTACGTACAGGCGACAACGACATCGACGAAGGACGGAGCTGTGGTCGGTTTCCACATTTTTTAGGACGAGCGACCGACATTTTTGACTATTAATAATCTTACCCTTCAACTTCATATATTTCGTAGTTAAATATAATACGACGTTTATCTGATGTAGTTTACTAAATAAAAATACATAATTAATATTAACAAAAACAAATTACAATTTAGCCGTATCCAAACATTGAGAACCTGTTATGTTGGTACATACACCAAGTTTCCATTTTAATCTAGCGTTCACAACATCCTCTGCAAAATAAACAAAAGAAATAATTTGCAATATTGCACAGTGGATTGTTTACTCTTAGTATTTCTAAAGTAAACATTTCATAAACTTCTATGATGATATATGTATACAATCACGCACAAAATACGATGATTTTTTTTAATGAAAACAGTTGGATTAGTTCTTCACTTGTTTTTACTGTACAAAAATAGTTTATTTTATGGCCAAAACTTGAATTATTATTGCAGAATTTTTCTTTATGATAATTCATTTTTTTCTGCTTCAAATTAACTGATAAATTTTCTGAGATTTACCGGGTTAACATTAAGGATATCTACTTTAACACGTTAATGTTGTAGAGAAAGTAATTTGATCTGTCGAAAACGGTTGTCGAGTTTTTTGCGTCCCCTGTTTATCTGTTTGGAAAGATGTCTGTCTCTCATATTTGCACATCCAGTGTTCTACAGGCTTAAACGCGTAAACCGATTCGAATAATATTTGATGTCTGGGCATAATTTGGCCTTATATCAAGACTATACATTTTTTTCAATTAATAGATAATTGAAAATTGGTTTGTAGCTGAAATAAGAGCAAATAAATTAAAAAATACGATTTGCTTAAAATTGGCTTTAACGATTTTGTTAAAATTTTGCATACGTATAACGCTAATGACCCAAAGAAAACAGGAGTATTAGGTGTCACCTCTCCAAAAGTGTCGGCTTCTGAGGTTTTGGTGAAAAACCAAAACAAATAAAAAACAGTCATGGGCCTGTTATAGAAAAAATAATTTTTCAAAATCAGGTTTACAGTTTTTGTTCAAAATGAAGATTAATGACACAAACTCGTGTACGTACGAAAATATTACAGTTTGGAAATAAAAAAGAGGAAAATCTTAACCGTGACTGCAGTCGTTAAAAAGTCTATTTAAATCAAATATGACATACGTTCAGACAATAAGACAATAGTTAGATTTATTCATAAAACCATATCCATGATTCATTGTTACCTTTTGACGGACAACGACCGGACTTTCATTTTCTGGAGAAGATTATTACTTTTAGAGTACTTAGTTTTTATTTGACAGTTTATGCAATGTTTCTACACTGTTTGTTTTAAATTGATTATCCTTCAAATGACCTTGAAAACATAGACAAAAAAGAATTGATGTGGGAAGTTTGTTTCCACCTCGATACCGTAAGAACATTCGTCTTCTAAGAATGTAATTTTTGAGATATTCACTAGTGTCGATTTATAAGACATCCTAGAAATTAAAAAAATGCGAATAAATGGTTATATTTGGAATTTAATTTTTATTTAAAATAAGTTATTTCCATTGATATCGAATAACTTATGGCGAAGAAATCCGTTTTAAATTGGGAGCATGTCTGTCTACAATTATAACAGACTTGTGTTTATATAAACACAACTGGCATGTTTACCTGTCTTCATGTAGCATCTAACACTCTCAAAGACTATACACTTAACTTTAATGAAGATAAAGAAATAAATTGTACTAAACTCCTCAGTTACATTCGCGTCTCAGAGACATGTCTAGTCTTACACTTGTCGAAACTATTAAGCTCTGTTCTCCCTCCCACGTTGTTAGCCTTTAGATTTGCTAAAGTAAGCTACGATGACTCAACATTGTAGTCTAAATAAGAACTCAAGTGCATTGAGCTGTGTTTGGACAAAGTCCAAGGCTATTTTTGAAAATTGAACTTGTACGTGATGTAACTAGAATAGGATGTAAAGGGACAATGTAATGCCTTGTAAGTTTCATGTAAGACTTGTCGCTTTCAATCTTATAATACATTTAATAAAATCGTTCTTCTAACCTCTATGTGGCAACTTCGCAACAATATTCAGAAAACATATTTACTGTACACTTGAACAAATCATAATGAAGGAAATAATAAATGTTAACTGCTTTATGTGTAGCTTGTGATTATGTTATCACTTGGTAGTTAATATGGGATTGTACCCGTTAATGAATGCGGAATGCACTAAATGAAAAACTAACTTGTACTTCCACCACTGGTGGACCTCGAGAGTTGGTAGCGTAAACTATCCGACTACTGCTTTATGTGTAGCTTGTTGAGATCACTTGGTAGTAAATATTGGGCTCTGCACATTCAATGTAGAATCTAGTGATACACGCAAGAAAATAGTGACACACATAATTACGACGTTCAAACAGCAACTGTTTTATACAAACTTACTCTGTTATTCATCTAATACAATTTAACATGCCCTAAAAAGCCCATGAAACAAACATTTGGGCATTATATTTAGAGGAATTGCGTTTATTGGATTGTATGTTAGGTTTGGGCAAGTACCATGACGATCCTATAAACTTGTTTTTTTACTGGTAAAAACATTCTCGTGTAATTTAAAAAGAAAAGTGAAAAGTTAATTTTTCATTTAAAGAGTTATCTTCTTTTTTGCCAGTTATATCTTATTCCATACCATTTAATTAAACACTCAATTCCTAGTTGGGGCACTTGCATCTATTCTTTAGAACCGTACAGTAACTATTTACAGTGGCCACCATTTTAAAACTAAAAATACATTTTGTATACTTATATATAAGTAGTTCCCCCTAGTTGCAAAGAAACTCATTCCAAAATTGTTTAACTGCCAATTACTTACACATTCACAGACGTCAAATTATTGAGTTCTCTTAGGCAAATTTAGCTGTAAACTGTTATTTTGAAATTCACTGAATGTGATTGAAAAGGGATAGAAAATTTCACTATAAATATGATTTTTTTTTTCTAATAACAAAGTAAGCAAATGTAACTTTCATATTTAAAGTGGTGGTTATATTCCGTTTCATAGAATTACGAAAATATATTGTCACATGATTTCAAGAACTTTAACCTTGATTTTTTTCACTATTTTTAGTCTAGATTGAGCTACAGTTATAATTTCAAAATGTATAGATTTCGATGGAACTAAACTACCCCTTCCGTGGAAGGCTTTTCTTTTAAAATTTTCTTTTACAGGATTTTCCACCTACTGTCCTTTATTTCTAGAAAACTAATAAATCATTTTTGAAACAATAGATCATAATTTTCAGTCTGAAGTTTCTAAACGGACTACCAAACGCTTAAAACGTGTTTAATCACACTAATATAAATTTATTTAAAACTGATGGTAAGGTTAGTTTTTACAGTTGGTTAAAACATATTTTTGTGTAATAATAATTTAAAGTATGATTAAAATTTGAACAAAATACGTTTCGAAAGAACCAATTGCACTAAATATAGTATTAGAAAACTAAAACAGTATTTTAAAAGCAAGAAAAACCCAGTTGTCCAGAGAGGCCTTAGTATTGCGTTTCTCACACTCCTTAGAGACCCCTGAATTCTCTTTATATACTTCTTCAATACAGGCATGACGTTACATTGTATAAGCGACCCCTGAACATATTGTATCACTGAACAAAATAAGATTTATGTTCCCCTTTACTTTTTCAAAAAGAGAAATTCATGTGATTGGTCAAAGAATATTTTTGTGAAAATATCCGTTGTAAATTATCCTGAAAAAAGTGATTTAGGGGATGAAATGTGCCATTATTTGTTTTCCACAGCCTATACATTTCAATTTATTTATATTAAATTTGGTGTATGGGCACATTTTAATTGTATACATTTTAATTTTGTTCAATAATTTTGTTAAAAATTAAAAATGCCAAAAATTCCGATTTAAAGAAATAGAAAATTAACAATTTACCATCAAAATGTAGCCCATGAACACAAACAAAATACATTATTCGCCATTATACTGAAAATGTCATTTCCGAACTTTAATTTTTTCTCCCATAACATTTTACAAATAACAAAAGCTATAAAACCAATAGCATTGTCCTAAACACAAATAACAATCAATACAAAATATAGTAATACTAAACATTCAAATTCATAACACAATAATTAATACATCTTAAAACTATTTTTCATTTAAATACTCCTTGACAATATAATAAGTTTTTGTTAGCAGAAATGCTTTCAATGACCTCTTAAAAATTATAAATTTTTAAATATATATTATTAAATGTTGATTACCTATAAAAACTGTTTTTGATGCGATTTTTGGCAACTTAAAGTTATTTTCTCTTGTATTATATTGATGTTTCTTTTATTTGCTGTACACCTCAGTTTAAATACCTTTTATTTAACAAAATAGACTGTAAAATATGCACCAAAAACAGTTTTTATAGGTAACACTGTTTTATGGAAGTGTCATTATTTTCAATTTAATAAACAGAGATATACAGGAAATAAATTTATAAGGTCATACAGCGGATATATTTTGTTCTGAACTTTAAAAATTGCTTTAAGACCTGTTGCCAAACCCACAGTAAAATATAATATTGAATTTATAACCAAAATCGTTGTGATAAATTATTGATTTATAAAATAATAACCTAAAATGGGCGATGAAGTTGCTGTAGAAGATCTCGATATTTCTTTCAGATATTGGTGAAAAAAATAGAGAATTATATATCTACCTCGGTGTGACAACTTTGAAATGAAAAAAGAATTACAGTTCGAGATGTTGGGAAAAAATGAAAATGAACTTTGACCGCTGATCATAAAAATCGATTTTAAAGAAATATAATTTATACTAATGGGTTAGGCACAACCAGGATGTGTTTCATAAATACATTTTTCTAATATTTCTCAAAAAAAGTTGATAAAGGAGTGTCTTATGTACAAACAAACAAAACTATCTGTGTTATTAAAATCTGAATAATACAAAATTTATTTTTCTTCACGTGTCATAGGCTCTGAAAACCGAAAAGTGACTGTTGTATGTATGATAGCATGATAGCGGCCACATAATTTAACATAGGAACTTGAAATTTGCCTTAGGGGACAATAGTATGTTCATATAGAACCCTCTTTACAATTAAAAATTGCAAAAATTATTTTAAAATGGCGGCAGTTTTTTTTCTTCTTGTCACTTTTATTTTATTCATGCAACAATTCTACATTTAATAGTATCTACCCATTATAGGTAAGATGAAAAATAACAAAGTTATTGTCATAATTGTTATTCATAACCCTGACTTTCCAAGAAAATGTGGTATATATAATTTGTTTATTATGAAATACGACTATTTAAAATAAATGCATTGGTACATTTTACGATAATCATTAGTTATAAAACTGTCAGATGAGTTCCAGTACAAAGTGACATTAACTTTACATATATAAAACACAATGATAATAAAATAAATATAACCCTTTAACGCACAATATAAGTGGAAAAAAAAGGACAAACGTAAGTACAATTTATATTTAGGTGACGAGAGGTGTATTTTTGAAATGTATATATGTAACAGTAACGTGTAGTAAATATAAAAAGAAATATAATAATACAACAAATTACGCTTCCAAAAAAATACATTAAATAAACAAGAAATAAATTATATATATATATATATATATATATATATATATATATATATATATATATGTGTGTTTGTGTGTGTGTGTGTGTGTGTGTATTAGCAATACACAATAAACATAATATATATTTATCAAAATATAACACATATGAATAAACAACCATATGTTTCATTCACAATTACTTTATATACAGTAGGTAAGCGTGATTTACATAAGCAACCAAAATACGCTCAATTAGAACCATTTAATATACTTAAACATTTTTGTGTTGTAATTGTTGGACTTCCAAAATATTTCCTCCGAATATCACTTAAAGCTATGCATTTCGCACTACCCGATTTATTATTAATTAATTTAAAAAATATCAGATCGAACTTTTATAATTTTAGTGGAATTAAGTTTCTTAGAATGTATATAGTTATCATTCAATGCGAAAGAATGATGTTGATAGCAAGTCGAGTGCAGAGTTGAGTCACCGCCACGAGCTATGCAAGTAGAGGCTCTTTCAGATATGTACAGTTTCGAGGCCCTCCGGGACCGATACACTGACAAAACGAATGGAAATTTTTTAATATCTTTCGAAGTCTTTTAGGGTGTAGCCAACGTCTATAAAGTATTGCTGTAGATAATTTACGAAGTTTAGAAAACCTGTGTACAACTGTTTTAAAGAAACTTACCCTACTGGATTTAGGAATACGTTTTATCATTTCGTACAAGGCTAAAGGATCCAACGTTTATGAATTACATTTAAAAGGTCTGATTGTATTACGTTGTACGATGAGGCTGAAGTGTTACTGTATTTCCGTCTCGTTTCTGGACTATTGACAACATAAAGAAAACGAAGCCTACTCAGTTAAAAAATTTGTTAAAATAATTAATAAATGCTGCAATTTCTATTTCATAAAGTTTATCAGTCGTGTATTCAACCTCATTAAATAACAATAAAGTATACACATATTTCGCATGGTTCCTGTTTACGACAAGACGCCATTTGTAATACTTTCAGTATGGTTCTTGGCTCACTTGTTGTTTGTCCATTTGCAAAAACTGTCTTTGCGTTTTTAATAAGAATAATAAAGTTTCATTACTTCCAACAACAATAATAAAGTTTCACAAAAACATAATGTTTAAGGAATACCAACCTTACCCAAAACAAAAATATTGCACAAACTTTCTCACATACTCATCCACAAAACCAAATATAAAACAATCAAAAAGTAAACCCAACCCAGTGAAACTCAACTATCAATTTTATAATTATAAAAATATTTTGAGAACTGTATTTATTTATATTTAACTAGACTTTAATCTAATTTTGACGTCAGTCAAGGTTCGGTTAAATTTATCTTTTATTCCTAAACATAATTCTCTTTCACGTTAAATTTAAAACACTGGTATTTAATCTTTGCATTGACACAAAATTATAACGAAATTGATACTCTCAGAGAAACAGTCTTTTTTTATAATGATAAATTCGAAATTCCGAATTTTGGGAAATAGCGTCTAATAGGTTCCATTTGTATTCTTGGACGTTACATTTTATATCAAGAACATATCCTACAACTTAGGTCTATTATTCACTTTTATTTGTTGACGATTGACTCAAAAAGTAGTATGGGAGAAATTCTTTGCCTTGTATATGCAAATAAAAATACCAAAACTTTTCTTTTTTAACTGTATTAATAATACCAGGTATTTAACTGTGTTTAAGCAAGAGTTACTAATGTGTACATAAATTTTCTACAAGTGATAGTTTGGATGTTTATAAACAACTGTCCACCAATTACATCAGATTTTCTTTACATTTAGATGAGAAAATCTTCACAGTTCGTACTGTAGTGAGTACGGGCTTGGCAATCCCAAGGGAACCGTGCTGAATTTACACTTTTTCACTTAATCTTGGGTTAGATCCCTCTCTTTCATCTTTTCTTTCAGGCCTATCTTGAACAACTCTTGTTCTTTACCGATCTGGGGCACTATCAGAGTATTCGATATTAGAGGTCTTTAGTTTATGCTCTTTTCTTTTTTTTAATTTAAGACGATGATGATCTTTAAATTAAAAAAAGATAAGAAAGTGTTGAGATTACAGACTACTGCATGGATTTCGTCCTGTTGTTTCATATCTTTAAATGTAAATTTTCTGTCTATAGCCATGCCACTTTTTAAAAAAACGACCTTGAGTTTGTTAGTTTTCATTGAAAGACAGACATATGACAGTATTCCTCTTAACGTCGATAAAAACAAAACTTACAAACTCTCTGCCAATAATAAAAACATAAAGTTTCTTTGATGTGTCGCCGGAAATGCATTCCTAGCGAGACAAAATTAGCTGCTCGTTAACTTGGAAACTTATTAATGATGCTTAGTGACCCACCGGGCTTGTGTCCTTCACCAGTCAGCGTGTTTGACAAAAACTTAAATTAAAGAGGAACAAGTCCAGAATAGCAAACTTTAGAAACAATATTATAATTTAATTATACCTTGAAATCAATAACAATATTAATTTTATGATAAATTAATACAAAATACTTTGCTGGACTTATTTTTTTAATGTAAAGCTGGACTTTTGAGAAATAGTAAGAGATTCGAATATTTGTTTGCAGTGATAAAAATATACAAAATTTGAAAGTTTTTAAACTCAAGTTATGAATCTAAAAATATTTCGAAGAAGATTTGATTTATTTTCGTATTTAAAATCCCATACCAAATATCTCGATGTAACTTTTGTATTTGACTGAAATATATATATATATATATATATATATATATATATATATATATATATATATATATATATATATATATATATATATTAAAATCAGGGAAAGTTTAATAAATTCTGAACTTTATGTTTTATTCTGCTCCGTTCAGTATACTGTTGATATTAATGGATTAAAGATAAAAATTAAGAAAATAAAAGAAAATAAATATTCCCTAAAGGGAATAAAAAATAACTCACAAAAGGTAAAGTTTTGGAGTACAAAGACGCAGCTGTTGGTCTCTAGAGTGTACAACAAACTGCCTTCTGTGTTTTCAGCTTAATTGACTTCCTAAATGTTTGGCATTTAGCTAAGCTTGGCCTATTAGTTGACAACGTTTAAAATTGTAACAAAGAACAACGGTTGTCTTTGATGTCCCTTGTGACAGATTATTCCTAATCGTATCTGTCCGTCGTTGCAATCACTTTAAAAAGCAAAATATTGTCGCAAGTAATGATCATTCCTCAGTTTATAGTCACGAATTACTAATTATTTAACTACATTGCTAATGCGTTGCAAGAAAATTAAATCAAACTTACTATACATACTAGATTGACTTGAAGAGTGTATTATTATTCCATTAAATAATCTTAGTTCCACTACTACACTATCTGCGTTTTTGTAGAAATACAAAAGATTATTTTTTTAATATCATTTATTTTTCAGGAACTAATCTAGTATGTATCGAAATATTCCCAATCTTCAATCAATAATGGACTCTCCTCAAGGTTACTAGTTTCATTTCTTCGGACAGTTTATATACAAATTCAAATACGAATTAAATGATATAATTAATGTACGGACATAATGTTAAATTTTTTGAAATTTTCAAGTTTTGAAAACTTACTTGGGCGTGTGAGTTTTACAAGAACATGAGTGTTTTAAAATTGAAATATATTTCAGACAACACGTACGACAGTGACAAATATTTCATTGTAATGATACAAGACCAATGTTCTTAGCGACAAAGGTTTAACTTCTTCCAGTGATCCAACACCCCTGCTACTTTGAGGTAGTACATTCAGCTCTGGAATACGACGTAGTGACCGTGAGGTGTGGTTTAATTTAATTCAGCTATAAGTACACGCAAAAAAATATTGTGCATACTAGAGAAAAGTTTGGTGCAAAATTTTCTTTATTTAATAAATTGTCACGACATATGGACAATAAAATTAATGTCCTACAATTTTTTAAAAACGGATTCCAGAGGATTTATTGAGTTCGTCAGAATTTCCAAAAGTCTGAAATCACCAACGTCGAACGTCAAATGGCTTTTAGGAAGCGTCTCAAAGTTATTGCGGCCAGCGACGGGAAGCGAATTCAGCGCTACTGTAGAACACGGCGTTAATCAAATCTGGAATTGATGACATATGCTTGGTGAACCTAAACTACCACGGCGAACTCAGAATCGTCTTGGCCTCTTGGAATATGTCATCTCTAGTTTGGAAATATTACTGTACGAGAGGAATGATGAGAGATATAAAGGAGAGCAGTTGAAACATTATAGACTATTACAGAAGTGCCTATCACATTAGTTGGAGATTTAAAACTGAACTTATACACTAATTTACCCTCAGAGACTCACCAGTGAGTACGGGCTTCGAAATCCCGAGGAAAAGTACACCTAGTCTTGGTCTAGATCTCTCTCTCTCTCTCTCTCTCTCTCTCTCTCTCTCTCTCTCTCTCTCTCTCTCTCTCTCTCTCTCTCTCTCTCTCTCTCTCTCTCTCTCTCTCTCTCTCTCTCTCTCTCTCTCTCTCTCTCTCTCTCTCTCTCTCTCTCTCTCTCTCTCTCTCTCTCTCTCTCTCTCTCTCTCTCTCTCTCTCTCTCTCTCTCTCTCTCTCGTCTTTATTATCAGGTCGCTCTTGACCAACTGTTTTCCTCGTTCATAGACCCTGGCACTATTACAATATTGAAATCTAGGAGTCTACGTTTGTATTTTTTTAAGATGACGACCGAGAGGGTTTAAATTTTTAAACAACAAAGACAGAGAAAAGAAAACGGTATTTCAGTCTAGATTGTCTGCCCATTGAAGCTCCCACTCTGGGTGGTACAAATATAGATTAATCCTTCGTCCGTAAAATTGATGTCGATTTCTTACCAGATGAATGTTACATCTTATAACACAGAGCCTCTGTAAATCGAATTTATAATAATAATGTGTAAGTTTGTTTACAATTAAGAAATAAAATTAAAACCCATACAGACTAGATACGTTATTTCGACAGTGCCTATTACGATGCACGTATATTTATGCCTTTAAAAACTTGCTGCAATGATCCGGACACAGCCTCGTTTGAGTTTTTTAAAGTAATGTTACTTGTGGAGATGGAAATTTTCAATATCAACATAGTTGAATATAAAACCGAAGATATGTCAAAATAGTAGTTTATACTAAGGGAGTGTATTATTAGCTCTTGCTTCACTCTTTTACATAATTAGAGTGAATCATTAAAACTAATAAATATTTTACATCTAGGACAGGTTAAGTAAGATTGTATTGGACTTTGTTAACTTTATTTAGAAGAATTATCATTTAAACTAACCTTAAGCGAAGTAAATTGTTGGAAACTAAAACTACATTACTCGAAATCAATTAGGTAGGAGGGGGTTTGAAAAACTAAACAAATTTAATGTAGTGCTTTAAAGAAGTCATATTATTAACATAATTTCAGTACTAAACATGGAACATATCCTGAATGCAAGTCAGATGTTAGAAAATTATGTTGTCAGATGAATGAATGTAATCCTTGAATGTTATTTACAAAAGTACCCGATAAGAACAGGCCAGTCAAAGCAATCAGCACTATTCTCCTTATCTGAAGTAAACAGTGCGGAATTGTTTATGTAATGTAAACAGTACCACTTCATGAGTAAACTTGGCAACTCCTGAATATAAACCAAGTTAGAGCGCTATAGCATTACAGTAGTCCGATTCGTCACATGGACATGTTGAGCCCCCAGTACCCGTCCTCTGGGATTGCTGAGCCCTCACTCAATATCTGTCGCGTGGGGGTACTAAACCCGCGATATAACATATTTATCGTTGTAAGGTTTTACTTTTCACATGACCAAAGTTGGCAAGTGGGAGACGCTGCTTATTGATAGAGGGGAGAACAATGGTCCCCCCCCAGTAGAAATATCCCTGAAGACGAAGACGCCCGATCATCTCCCTGCATATAAGCCTGCCGAATTCGAGCCGCTGTATCTAGAAATTCAACGAGCTCCAAAAACAAGAGACCAAATCATTTCTACATGATCAGTTGAAAGATTCACGAACTCTGTATTAAAGAGTTACAAAGCAAAGCACCTCAGGGATTGGAACAAGGTGACAACCACAGCGACACCTGGACTGACACTTACGACGTCAAGGTTAGATACGCAGCCCTGCCATCGAAAATCTAAAAGAATTAAATCAGATTATGTGTAATTCTACAAAGTAAAGAAAATAATTAATGAGTGTTTTTTTTTGCAACCAGTGTGGGAACCCAGGGCAGATACTCTTAAATAGCTTTCTGCTGGAGAGAAAGAGGACTCGTACAAATAAACTTTACACAAACTTTCTCACTCACCCATCTACAATATTGAAAGCCAATACCGACTATTGAATTTTGCAAGAAACACACACCGAACTTTCCAATTCACAGTAAAATGGAGCATATTACAAAATGGCACATCAACGGCTATCCAATAATGAATAAAACTTAGCAACAGCTGTTTCATGCACCTACAATATTTACTTAGGGAGTTATAACGATTTGAAACACCAACATGATTTTATGGACACACTGTATAACATATTATACAAATATTTTAGGATAAAATTAGTCTAAGAATTTTAATGCAAAATAGCCTTACCAGAAATTCTGCAGTTACTTATCTGTAACTTGTTAGAACACGCGCAAGGTAGATACTTTTGTGTTTAGTCAATTTCAATTTCTAAATTGACCAAACACAAATATATATAGTAAACGAATTTTTATTATGGAAAGAGTACTAATTATTTCACCATCATGAAGGTAATTCCTTCATAATATTTTTTTTCTTCCCCCATTAAGGGAGAAGACCTTTAGACTACATGAGAAATGTCACTGTAACCCAATTCCAGGCACGTGGCCACTTATATATATACCATCACACAAACACACACACACACACACACACACACACACACACACACACACACACCACACACATACACACACTCTTGTGTGTATTTTTACACAGGAAGATAAAAAAGTGGGACTGTTAGTTTTTGTTAAATTGAATAATGAATTTGAAACAAGACAAATTATGTTTTTCTTCCTTGTGTGTAATAAAACTGAATGAAATTTCAAAATAAATCGATTATTAGCATTTATTATTTTTTTTTAATTTTAAATTATGTTATTTGATGAAAAAAAAATTTTGATATTTTTCTACCTCAGTTAGTTAGGTACCTTCATTCTAATTACTTCATGAATTAGTATGGCTTTCAGTATCGGATATTTCCATTCAGAGCTGCAACATCTGTTTGAATCCTTCGGGAGCATAATGTCTATCTTATCCCGGATCACTTGCTGGCTGATTGTCCCATTTCCCCTGAACAGCCTTTCGAAGCGGTTCAAAGCTTTCCACGATGGTTTCTAATGGTTCTTCCAAAACAAGTTCAAGTTAATATCTTGGATAAATGCTGGCCTTTGCATGACATTGATGCCATCTCTTAACAACCTAGCGGTGTGTGGTGGACACTAATAATGTATGGAAATTAAATTTAAACCCACGAAGCCTGCCAAAACTAAAAGCTCTGTCAGGAACTCGGCATTCAAAGTCCCTGTAACAAACACGATAAGCATGCCTAAAAATTCCTTCCCAAACTATAATTGCGCCACCACGAAATATATACCTTGTTGCTGATCGTCTGGTGACATTAAGGAGAATCGTGATTCATCAGACTACAATATTCGGCTCCATTGTTCTCTGGTCCAGTTAACCTGTTCTCGGTGCTTTAAACGAGCTCATCTTTGGAGTGTGTTTGACCTGGGGAGTAGTTTGGCGATGTACATTTAATCCCGCATAAAGTAGTCTTCTTCTACTGCTAGTACGTTTCGTACTGTCCAATAATAATAAACTGTGCACGAACATTGCACAAAATGTCCCACTCTCCCATCCCCAAAAAAAACCATAGAACTAAATCTAATAGTCAACAAAAATATCATTTCGGTTTTTGTCAATTAAATGCGAAAGTGGATCATGGGCCTCGTCTTTGAAGAAAATATTTGTATATAAATAGGAGCCTAAACTTACTGGTGTCTTCAGAGTATTTGATTAAAATCGAGCTTTTAATGATGAGAATCAGGGTTCATTTCTATTTTTTGCAAATTATTTTCATCTGTGATAATTTTTCGTGCAGGCATTTAAATCTTTAAATTTCACTAAAATTTTAACGAAATCATTAAAGACAATTTTGAGATTTAGTATTTTATTAAAATTCCATGGTCGATTTTCTTTGAATTTTTACCGATAACTCATGAACTGGTAATTTTTGAGAGATAACTACTAATTCGTTTTGTTTGGGTCCTTGGAGGATACACTTGAGTCAAATTAGATCAAAATCGTTGCAACAGATATTTATAAAATGACAAATTTGAATTTTTCTTATGGCAACTACCCTAAATTGTATACCTACAAAAATTTAAAATTACGAGAATATGCCCATATAACAAATTTGATTAAAATCGGTCCATAGGTTTGGGCTATTGAGCACTGCTCATAAGTCAGAGAAATCATTCCATAAATCACTAATTAGGACTCAGGGGACATCAAAACGGCACATATTTTTTGACCGTTCAATTAACGTTCTCTATACTACGAGGATATGATAAAATAAAGATGGGGTATTTAATTTAAAAAATACAAATTTCTTTCTGTAAAAACTTCAATAATAAGAGTGGTTATTTGAATATTTTTAATTTTTAGGTTATTTTGTTAACGATTTCGCTTTAAAATTATAACTTTGTAAGTATGTCATCGTAAACAAAGCCCGTTTGGTTATTGTTAGATAAAAACATAAATGTTACCCATAATGTATTAAAAGTTAATTATTCTACGATATTACAGGGGAGGTAAAGTTTTTGGAATTAAAAAAAATCGGATGCCATTTTGAAATTCATTGATATATTTTTAAGGTTAAAAATCTTGTCCAATGATTCGTAAAACCAAATGTTCGAACTGAAGTCAAGCTGCATTAAACATGTAGAACGTTTACTAACACACGGATAGTATCAAAGTACCTACTCAGCCCCATCGTACAATATAATGCCAGTAAATTGGTTTCTTAGACCTCAAAAAATGCTAAATTGTATTGGTAAATCAAGGGCTCTTATCCAGGAGGGTAAGTTTTGTGTAAAACAGTTGTAACACATGTTTTTTGAACCTCGTAATCGTATATATTTTCTTGACGTCGTCGAGGCCCTTGTGCAAGATATATTACAACAATCCATTTGCTTCACTAGAGTCAGTGTCTCGGCCTAAGCGAGCCTCGAAACTGTGAATGAGCTTCCATCCTCTACGATTATATCGATCAGAATTTGAAATTACATTTTTGATAATTATTACGGTATTTATCCTCGTAGAAAGGTGGGTTGGCACCATTACATACACAATTGAAATCGAAAATTTTTTATCTACTTCAATATAAAATTCAATAACACGCGAGATATGAACAAATATCTGTTCCATGTTTACATCTAAAATTAGATATTTCTGTATTTCACTATATAAGCTCACTATAGATATAACACATTTCATGGTCCTACCTTAATTTTGGGGGACGCTGACGTGGTTAAATACGACAACGATGACGGAAGGACTGCATGTTGAAATTCACTTTTTCTGTTTCCTGAGGCCATGAACCAAAGATCATAACAGTGATCTATATTTTATACGATTGCCAAACTTATACTATAGTTACTGTGTAACAATTTTGATTTAAAAATAAAGTTCTATTTCTACTAATATAAACAAGTTTTTTTATATGCCTAAAATTCGATCTTTCATAGATTTTGATAATTTAAATGGGTAGATAAAATAAAGTTTTGAAATTTTACACGCTAATAGAGGTATGTTCAACAACATTTCAGTATGCTAATGACGCTGTATTGTTCTTAACACACCTTATCTTGCAGGAAACAGGATAGAAGTTTCAGGGTGGGGAAGGGTTGTCATGAAATAAAATCACGTCTTTACGTACTTCATACGGATGTAGGCTTCATCAATTTTACTTATGTAACATTTAACAGTTCTGTTTGCTTCTGCGCAAGGTAGAATTTGTTTGTGCCACTAAATGTCCTGCGGCGCGAATTGAAGTGGTACTGTCCACTTTCTACTAACATAATAGAGGATGATTACACAAATATTACGAAAACATATTTACGTATTCAGATCAAAAGTTATTATAAAAACAAAAGTAAAAATTCATATTTTCTAAAAAAAACCTAGATAAAACTACTTTCTCATCATCAGTTTACTAGATAATGGACTGTGGGCGCCATTATGAGGTTGCTAAGATCTCAAATTAGGCAGACACAATGTCGATAAAATTAAACCACCAGTATTTCAATAAGCAAATAAAGAAAAGTACTGATTGTGAGTAAGTTGTAAAAAAGTAATCTACGGAAGTCAAAGTTCTTTCTGGTATTTAAAAAACCCAAGAACCGTAATTTACTTTTTCTAGCGGTTTGACAGTCCTTTAACGAATCTTCATATTTTATAATTCTTTTCTTAAAAAGTGCAAAAAAACTATCATAAAGCTTCCCTTGGCCGTCTTCTGCTCGAAACCGTGGGGGCATGTGTAATTTTTACCAAACAAAAAACATATCCATGTCTTCTACAGGCGTTAACCCATGTCGAACCCGCATAAAGCATTATTTAGATGTGGCGCCTCTGTTATTCTCAATTTAGGGGTCTGGCTTATTTGGACTTTTACGCCTCTGATCTTATTGCGTTGTTACCAAGTCTTCTTCTATTTTCTTTGCCCCAGTAAGTTTTCACCAAAGACCTTTTGTCACTGATACTGGCATCGTCTACACTGCCGTGTCTGGTGTTATAGGGCCTGCTTCCATTTCCCGTTGTTATAGGCCCCATCTTGACTTTCCGAGCGCTTCTCTCGGCTGCCTTCCTAACGCACTTAAAGAAAGTATGGTTAAGTACATTTATGGTTACTCACTTTACTAATCTTGTTTAGGTAAGATATAAAATATTTAGGTCCTTGCTGCGTGACGAAGAATCCTATTGTTCAAGCTCCTCTGGTGATCCAACTGCCTAAATCCGATATTAACCTAGCGGTCCATCTTAATCTGTATTCTGTGTTCCAACACACAGTGAACTTTATCTGTACCTTACTCCCAAGTACTACATTTCTTCGAGGTGATTGTCTCTCACGTTTCCTTGAAAGGTTATAAGTTTGAGATGAAATATTAATAATAATAACTTCGCTATTTGTCATCGTGGAGAAGTGGAGTTGGTACCATTAAAATGAGAATTTAAATATCTAATTTAGTATTTTATAACTTGAAAAACACGAGATATGAAAAAGAACTTTCTAAAATAGCCGGTATTTTGCATTTTTTAAAAAATATTTGTGAGTTCTCTATGAACATATTTATAGTCCCAACTACCAAATTTCATATTCTTGTCTTATTTTTTGTGACATTAAAGTGTTTACGTTCAGACGATATGGACGACGTCGAAAATTACTTTTTTGTTTTTCTGAGGTCATGAAGCGGGACGATCTGTCAAAAAAATATAAGTTTTAATTTCTTGGGATTATCAGACATACTCTATACTGCGAATAATATGTGGCTACAAACATCTGGAGTTATAGCTAAATATACACATACATTAAATTTGTAAAAATTGGCCAAAGTTCTCTCGCTTAGATTATAGAACACTGCACAGACCGCAGTCAACATGCATAGAACAAAACCCTTAACTGACTCGGAAGCGAATTTAACAGATAATCGAATATTTTATTGAAAATATCTATATTAATTTCTTAAATTTCATTAAAAACAGCCCATACGTTTGTGTCATAGAGCATAACACGTAAGACAGATGTCAGAGAGAAATAATATTAAAAAATCTCTTTTTTTTACTCAGGGGACCTCAAAAAAGATCAATTATTTGACCCATCAAAGAAATATCTCTACACTACCTGTGAAAATTTAAAACCCACAAAACATTCCTAATGATGAAATTAACACACGGTAAAACATAGACGATCATTGTGGATTTCATTTCACGTCTCTAAATAACAGTTTTTGATGGTGGGTGAAGTCCAATTAACATCTTTGTAGCAGCAGGTGTTATTGTATCTAGTATTTTAACGAGGAATGTAACTAGTCAAAGAGTAAAAAACTTTATTTATAATTTTTTTTTCTATTGAAGCTATCTATGTTAACACACATTAGCACACTCGTTCGTTTTACACTCATGATAACTTGTTGTGTACAAAACAAGGTGTTAAATTCGTTTCCCTCGCCTCTTATACCACCATACTTGCGTTCAGTAACACATAAATTACTTGGCCATAAGTTTAAAGTACTCCGATTTACTAAATAAGGTTGTGTCCTAATAAATTTACCAAGGCATGATTAATAGAATTTTTTAATACTGTACGTTTTTCTTCAAAATGATTTTGTAAAGAGAATGTTTGTGTCAGTGTCAAACATAATATTTATACCTTCTTCACTTGCTTGTTTCAAAACACCTAGACAACTTTTCCCCACACTAAATCCCTTCTGCTGTACCATTATAATTTGTTTTATAAAATCGTAATAATTTTGTTGACGTCCCTAGAGAATATAATTTATAAAACAAAGATTTTATCAAAGGCCGTTGAAACATTTTTTTAAGCAAGAAAGATTTTTCCTTTTCAATGAGATCCTCAAATTCATTATGTTTGATAACAGAAGACCTTTTCCTAAACTACACTTAATATGCATTTAATATGTCGTTTTCCCTGACCCATTTTTTAACCTGTTTAAAATTATGGCATTACAAAATTTGACAATTATAACAATAAAACAAATACCCCTATAATTGTCCACATCATGGCCATGACCTTTCTTTATGTAATGGATACAAAATGGACTTCTTTAAGCTAGTCGGCACTTCACTACTATCTCAAATGAAATTAAACTTTTAAACATAACTTTGTTAGTTTTTTGGGGATTGATTATAAAATTCTTAAAGTATCGTTTCGAACCCTGTCATTATTATTTTTTGAAGTTTTTAATGTCTATCTTATTTATTTCACATGTGTCGATTTTTTTCATCTTGACAACAAACTTTCATAAAAGTTTCTACAAACAAAACCGGCTTCAACTTTAATATTGTTTCCCACATAGTTTGACCTTGTTTTATAACGTTCGCGGCACACACACACACACACACACAACACTCGTTTGTACGAGGACCTCGGTTATCAATTACAAATTCTGAACCAGTAGGGTCTCCTCCCACAAACAACAGTATTCGGTAGTTGTATCATTTAAATCAATTTAAAGAGATTCAAATTGATTATTCAAGAATAGAAATCCTATTACTTAAATATTGATTACAAAAGTACATTTTCTTGGCGCCAGAAATTTAGATAATTTGCACAACAAAATATTATAAGAACTTTCATTTATTTTATATTAAATATACTTTATGAAACTCCTGCTTTGGTTTATTTCTACCGAACTATAATATATTACGACGAATATTGTGCAACATAATAAGAGTCAAGAAAAGTCAATGTTAGAGCTTGATCAGTAAATATGGAGAAATTGATGAATTTCGTATAAAGTTTCAGATTTATCTAACGTAATAAATACTATAATTTTATTTGTGGTACGTCACGTTTATTGGCAGTTGTGTAAACCGTATGGTTCAATTTTCCCTATTGATTGAAAACTACTGAACCGAAATTTTTTGTTATAATTAGTTTTCTTTGAATTGGTGAATACGTTTGTGCAATGTTTAACACCATTTGTTTATTTAGTTGTACAAAAAGTATAGAGGGGTTGTAGAACAATGCAGAACTAATGAGATCGAGTGAGTTTGTGCAATCTTTTACACCATTTATTGATTTACTCGAACAAAATATATTAAAGGGTTGTAAGACAATGTAAAGCTAATTTGATTGAGTGAGTTTGTGCAATGTTTTACACTATTTGTTCATTAGTTGTACAAAATATATAGAGGGGTTATAGAACCGTACAGAACTAATGTGTTATTGTGATTTTATGAAATGTCGTACACAATTTATTTATTTACTCGTACATAGTGCAAAGAGGGGTTGTGGAACAGCGCAGGACTAATGTGATCGAGTGAGTTTGTGCAATGTTTTACACCATTTGTTTATTAGTTGTGCAAAATATATAGAAGGGATTATAGAACAGTACAGAACTAATGTGTTATAGTGATTTTATGCAATGTCGTACACAATTTATTTATTTACTCGTACATAGTGTATAGAGAGGTTGTGGAACAGTGCAAGACTAATGTGATCGAGTGAGTTTGTGCAATGTTTTACACCATTTGTTTATTAGTTGTACAAAATATATAGAGGGGTTATAGAACCGTACAGAACTAATGTTTTATAGTGATATTATGCAATGTCGTACACAATTTATTTATTTACTCGTACATATAGAGGGGTTGTGGAACAGTACAGGACTAATGTGATCGAGTGAGTTTGTGCAATGTTTTACACCATTTGTTTATTAGTTGTACAAAATATATAGAGGGGTTATAGAACAGTACAGAACTAATGTTTTATAGTGATTTTATGCAATGTCGTACACAATTTATTTATTTACTCGTACATATAGAGGGGTTGTGGAACAGTACAGGACTAATGTGATCGAGTGAGTTTGTGCAATGTTTTACACCATTTGTTTATTAGTTGTACAAAATATATAGAAGGAATTATAGAACAGTACAGAACTAATGTGTTATAGTGATTTTATGCAATGTCGTACACAATTTATTTATTTACTCGTACATAGTGTATAGAGGGGTTGTAGAACAATGCAGAACTAATGAGATCGAGTGAGTTTGTGCAATCTTTTATACCTGTTATTGATTTACTCGAACAAAATATATAGAAGGGTTGTAAGACAATGCAAAGCTAATTTGATTGAGTGAGTTTGTGCAATGTTTTACACCATTTGTTTATTAGTTTTACAAAATATATAGAGGGGTTATAGAACCTTACAGAACTAATGTGTTATTGTGATTTTATGCAATGTCGTACACAATTTATTTATTTACTCGTACATAGTGTATAGAGGGGTTGTGGAACAGTGCAGGACTAATGTGATCGAGTGTGTTTGTGCAATGTTTTACACCATTTGTTTATTAGTTGTGCAAAATATATAGAAAGGATTATAGAACAGTACAGAACTAATGTGTTATAGTGATTTTATGCAATGTCGTACACAATTTATTTATTTACTCGTACATAGTGTATAGAGGGGTTGTGGAACAGTGCAGGACTAATGTGATCGAGTGTGTTTGTGCAATGTTTTACACCATTTGTTTATTAGTTGTGCAAAATATATAGAAAGGATTATAGAACAGTACAGAACTAATGTGTTATAGTGATTTTATGCAATGTCGTACACAATTTATTTATTTACTCGTACATAGTGTATAGAGGGGTTGTGGAACAGTGCAGGACTAATGTGATCGAGTGAGTTTGTGCAATGTTTTACACCATTTGTTTATTAGTTGTGCAAAATATATAGAAGGGATTATAGAACAGTACAGGACTAATGTGATCGAGTGAATTTGTGCGATGTTTTACACCATTTGTTTACTTACTTGTACAAGCTATATAGAGGGGTTGTAGAACAGTGGAAAACTAATGTGATCGAGTGAGTTTGTGGAATGTTTTACACCATTTATTTACTTGTACAAAATGTATAGAGGGGTTGTAGAGACTATTAAGGGATTTGTTTCAATAAATTAATTGTGTCAGTTTTTCAAACTGAAATGGTGATGCAAGAACTGACAGTTTACCAGTTTTAATTAAATGTCATTCAAACTGATGAAATAGGTATTTTAAATCCCGTTTTTTTTCTAGTTAATAATGTTCAGATTTACTGTTGACGGGATTTGATAATGAAGAAAAACATTGTTTGGAATAATTTAGTATAGCGGTAGATGAAGGGGAACTAGCAGTAATTTATGTATATATGTTTGAACGGTTAAAATAAACAACATTTCCCAAGAATACATTTTCAAAAAATGTTTCGTTTGCACGTTGTTTAATATTTTGTGCAATATCTATGGAATGAGTATAGATATTGTGCCAAAATTATGTATTAAGATTTAAATTACGTTCATCAATATTTCTACAAGCACTAATACATTTTACCAAATCTATTTCAAAATGGCGTGCATTTAAAATGTTTAATGCAAAATATCAAGTAAACCTTAATACCTTAAACTTCATCATCATTAATTGCCCTGCTGGACAGGATATGTTAATAACTGATTTACTTTTGTTTTTTTCTGCTCACAGTCATTTCTTCACTTCTTGGGTTACATCGTTTTGCCTCTTATTCAGACATTTTCAAATCTCATTTATTGTTTTTTGTACTTGCATTGATTTAATGCGTGTCGATTGTTTATGATAAATAAAACAAATATACTCCACATTTACGAAAACATAAATACAACACTTAACCTCAAGATTTAAAAAAATTCGGTAAGCACGTGTGTCCTCGTTCATGTCTCAATTAATACTCACATTTCATCTTGTACACTTTCTTTTTGAGCACATTCTCCACTACAATATTGCATAATAGTATATATAGTATACATATATTGTATAGTATATATAGTATAGACAACCTATTTAATATTTGACAGGTTAAAAGGGAATTTTCCTGTCCATGAATCTTTTTTTCCTGATTGCCTTTACATTGACATAGTTTTGAAATCGTAATAATTTATTTATAATCCTTTCTAATTGCTTGAAATATGTGTTATTAAATAATTCTTATTACTGTTATTACTTTGTGAGAAGTAAGTTATTCTGATCTCAAAACTTACGAAATGAAATGGATCTTATTTAAAGCTTAGTAATTATATTGAAATATGTTTATATTAAATATTGATGATTAACTATTTTATAACTTAAAATTATACGATTGTTTATTTTGACCTTTTCATTGTTCGTTTAACGGCATGAAAGCCGTTGTTGATTGAGCGATGCGAATTTCTGCTTTAACTAAATGTTTTAGTAACAGCAGGGTCCTAACTTAGTGTGAGTTTGAGAGTAGAAAATTTAGCTTTAGATCTCTCTTGTTCATTTCTGCTAACAAGCTCCTAACTTGACCTACTCGTTTCTTCTTCCGAGTCTGGCGTTAATAGAGTATTCGACGCCTAGGGGTCTTTTTAATTTAATTTAATTTTTTTTTTTTTTTTACAAGCGAAGATTACCGAGAAGTTTTTTGCCTCTAAAAATTTCAAACATCTTGTCCAATAGGTATTTCATACGTTAGTTTGGCGTTTCAAAGCATTTACGTCCAAATGTGAATACTAATCGTTAATTAAATTAGGAATAAGGATCTTTGTAACACGGAACGATGTGTAGGCAAAGGTTTTAAAGATTATTTTCCGTGATAAAAGGTACGATCGCACAAAATGGTTACTCCAGACTGGTGTTCAGATTAGGAATAAAACTCACCCCCACTAAACGCAATGATGTGAAACAACAGTCTTAAGTCGTTGTGAAAGGAGTAGTCATACAAAAACTGTAATTTGAACTATTTCCCCCAAAAAAGATTTTACCTGTCGAGAAAAAAAAGTCATCCTCATTCATAGTTTTTTGTATGTATTCATTTATATAAGTTAAAACCATTTCGGTTTTCACAGTTATATAAATATATAACATATTATTTATTACATAAAAGTTCTCTGAGATTCCTTTTAAACTTGATACAACTTTCACGTAACGCTTATATTCATACGCTTATCAAACGAGACTATAATAAAATATAGACAGTGGTCACATAGTAACGTTTCCAATTAATGGGGCCACAGCCACCCAGGGTAAACGTTTGTATTACAGATAATGAATGAACATTATTATTATTTTTTTTTTTAATAATATTTACTATCACTACAATCTCAATTACTGGTAATTCACAAGTAAAGAGCAATTCATTCCTTTTTAGTTTCATTACTTATTTTCTGAGAGTTATTTTGTTAAAATGTACGTGTAATGTTCTTCGTGATGTAACATTTGTTTTGACTTACGACTCACCATTGTATTTACAAGGACGATTTAATTAATCTGTTCAGACTTCTATGAAGCGAGATCGTTTACAAAAGTCTTACTATGTATCAAGTATTAGTTATTAACGTGGGTAAAGTTATTGTTGTCGTTAAAGGCCAACAAATTTAGTTCCCTTTAATATTAAATTTTATAAAATCAATGTTTCCTAGATATTTGAAATTAAATATTTAAAAGAACGCCATTTTGAAACGTCTGCATATATAACATCGTTTTGGTCTTGGTGTTGTGCATCCTTTACTGTAGTAATAATAGTTCATATTTAAATATAAAACATGTATGTTGGCGTCAGCCTTGAGGGAAATTTTATCGTGTAAGTTTATAAATCACATTTTCGACTGACATATTTATGTTGTTGTTATCGGATAACTTTAACCTAACATAAGAAGTCACATGACTGAACATCGTTTTTATATTATTCACAAAAATGAGGAAAGGTGTGTTTCGGCGAATTTATAAACTATCAAAAGTTTTGAAAATCGCTATAAATTACAGACAATATAACAATTACTTCCGGACACAAATGATTTTATTAAAATTGCAAAAAGTAGTACTGCTATCAAAATTGCAGATGACCTGAATAGTCAATAAATAAACTATCTAGGATTAACCCTATTTGTTCTGTCTAGTGGTCTAAACACTCATCTCGTAAAAACGACGACGGTTTTATAGTCTCATCTTCAGGCTGCGCAATGTCAATTCGCTCGATGGATGTCGTTATAAAGTTCATAAAACACAAATATAATGCGAAACACTGTAACGATAAAACACAAAACTAGTGAAAACATCCTTTATACTTTGGCCAATGGGTTTTTATTACTGTGAGCATCTTTGCCATGTTTACCATTTTTACTAGTTTTGTATTTTTTCGTAATTGTTTTTCAAGTAATAAAAATATTTTATTAATTTTATAACGATATCCATGGAGCGAATTGACAATTGTGCAACCTGAAGATGAAACTATAAAAGTCTTGAAACTGCGGTCACATTTCCGAAGAAGTTATGACACCATTAGACAGAAAAAAATAAGGTTAATAAACATGTGATCTGTTGGAAAAAATAAACTAAATTCATAATCGTAAAATTGGCCGATCAAATTGTTAGGCTATAATTTTGAAAAAAATAAAATTAAACAAAAATATAAAATGTTTTATTTTCATTTTATTTTATTCAAATAAGTTCATTAAAAAAAAGTGTTATGGTACATATGTAATGTGCATAAATAGGAACCAAATAATACTACATATTAATTTTGAATAAAATCAGTCAACCTATATTAAAGAAAGCCATTGACGATAAGACATTCACATATTTCTACTAAGTTATTAATATTATCTTTCCTCAATTTCAGGACATTTACTTGTCAAACGTAGGAAATACACAAATAAGCACAACCGGATTTTTTGGTCAGGAAGTTCTCTTGCTATTTGATTACTCTTCTTTTGCATCTATAAATTGTTCAATTTCCGAAGCAGTTTTCCCTTAACAACTAAAAATATCTAAAATAAAGTCAATTTTCATAAAGGGAGACAAAGGAAATGTCGAAAACTATAGACCAGTGGCACTTATTTCATTTTGTTTTTAGGTTTTTGAATCAATTATGAAAAATAGATGAGAGATGTTTAAAAAATCATAATATTTTGATTGATATTCATTGTGGGTTTAGGAGTAAAAAGTCTATTGATAGTACAATACATGATTTTACTAGTAATATTTTAGATGGATTTGATGCTAAACTTACGACAATAGGGTTGTTTTGCGAATTAAAAAAAGGTGTCTGGCGATTTAAGGCAATTTAATCTTTTTAAAATGTTGCAATATTATGGTGTCAGAGGGCTCCCTCTGTAAATTGATTGAATCGTATCTGATGGTTCGTTTGCAAATGGAAGACATTTCGTGTGTTACTGACAATTGAATTGTTGAAAAGTCTTCTTATCATAGGAATGTGACTTTGGTGTTCCATAGGAATCGGTACTGGGGCCATTGATTTTTTAAATTTATAATAAAGATATTCAAAAATCAGTAAAGGGTGCGAGATTAGTACTGTTTACTGATAATACTAAAATTTTAATACATGGTTTAAATAGGAATGAATTGCAATCAAATTAGGCCGATCATACCAGGAATTGAAGACTTGTTTATTCAGAATATACTGACTCTATATCTTCAAAAAACTCGTTGCATAAGCAAAAAATTACTGCCTAAGTATTCAAGCCATCAACCAAATATGTATAATTTAACTTTCGTATAAATGGAGTCTCTTCCACTAGCTTCCTGGGACTAAATTGATGAATATTTTAACTGGAAGGGTCACATTGAAGTAACATCAAGGAAACAAAGTAAGGCCTGTTTTATTCTAAGGTCCTTAAAGGGTGTATGCTCCTTGGAGGTTATAAAAATGAATATTTTGCATACTTCCATTCCATATTGTCATACGGAATCATATTTTGGGGAAATTCAACAAATAGAGTGCTCTGTTTGTTGCAAAAACAAGCTCTTACAATTATTTTTGGACAAAATAGAAGAAAGTCTTGTGGTTTTTTTTTCAGTTTAGTAAAACCCTTAGTTATTTAGGCTAAATTCTCACTATCATTATTATAGTAACAGACAAAGAAACAACTTGCGAAAGGAGTCCATTACATGGGAGTACAATATATAATCAACTCCCAGATACCATTAAAGCAGAAACTACCTATTGAGTATTCAGAAGAAAAGTAAAGGAAATGCTTTTGGGAAAAATTTATTATTCGGTTGACAGTTTTTTGAACGAATGTTCAGAATAAAAATTAGACACTTCTAGATGATTCACAGGAACCATCAAGGGTTCAATGATGTTTTTGTTGTTGCTAAATTTCTGTTGTTTTTAGATAGAGGAAATGTATTTGCAATATGGTTATTGTTGTATTTTGTAGATGTCATATTGTGAGTTTTAAGTATGTAAATTGTTAAGTTCAATTATTATGATAGTTGACGATAGGTAATTTTGATATGTATTGTGAAGTGTTTATGATGTCATTGACTAGACATGCCTTACAGAAAATATATTGCTTTAAATAAGGGAGGAATAAATAAAAATAAACAAACCTTTCACTTTAAAACAAAACGATGTTTCAATGACTAAGTCACGAATAAGTCATAATTTTCAGTTATTATATGTACAGGCAATGTATATCTCTGAACCAAAAGAGTAGCCTACGTTTAATTCCTTCATACAACGTATATGTAGATGAAACAACTAAAAGTAATGACTTAATAATTGAAACGTAATTGATGCTTGTTGTTAAACCCTTAACACCTCACAAATATTAAGTACTTGTATGGTAGTCACCAGGTTCCTAGCTGGTTCTATAGCTTTAATCGCCTAGTTAGAGATTTACGTATCTTACCAACACTTGTTCTCTTCCAGCCCGGACCCTAATAGAAGTTTTGAAGGATTTCTAATTTATGTTCTTTTCTTCTTTTTTTTAAGACCAAGATATTCTCCGTTAATAAAACATTATTTTATGTCTACATCATTTATTAATTTTACTTTCCACACTTGTTATTTTACTTTTTAATTGAGAAATAGGTCATAAAAAGTTATTTACATTTTCTTTAAAAATATCAAATGACGTATATTCTCAGTTAGCATCATAAGTATCAACAGTACATTATATAATATGATTATACTTAACCTAATGATATATATTATTATGACCGTTATTTCAAGTAAAACAAATTTCACACAACGCTGACATAAAGAAGAAAACTTTACGACAAAAATTGTCTTCCATTTTGTGTCGTAAAAACACGACGCCCATAAAAGATAATTGTGGTGAGCTGTTACCTTCAGTTTACGTGTGGATTGGTTAATCGATTAATATTACACCCCTAAAGCCTATACGATATGACAGAAGTCTAGAATCACTAAATTATTAAAAATAACGTATGATTTTGATAATTTAGGGTATTTGTAAGAACACTTTAATACTGTTATCGTTTTCAGCCATTTTGAATCCGCCATCATAAATTGAACCGTATTTTGTTGTAATATAAAAAGTGTAGGGTGCAGTTGGTCTAGTATCTAGACAATTTGATTTATTTTCAAGGTGTTCCGGATTATATCTAGTGGAGGATTAAAATTAACTGTGTAGAACCACCAAAGTGAAGTAAAGTTGGGAGCTACCGTAAAGAATTATAGCGACGGGAATTCAAAGTGCTGAACCCACATCGCCCCGTGAAAAGTTGTCTAGCATGAATGACCCACAATTTTGCGTTACCCCAAGGGTTTATTTATTGACCTATGTTTTTTGACTTATTATGTTTCAAGGCCTCAGAAAACCAAAAAAGTTATTTTCGACATGCCGTACTTCTGTATCGTTGTTGTATCTACGATACAATATCGCGAACAAAAATAAAGGTACATGACATTTGGTACAGGGAGTGTGTTAATTAGAACCCTATTAAAATTCCGAAAGAAATGTAACTAAAAATCTCTAAATAGGGTTAATATGAAACATTTATTTGTTCAATATCTCTGATGTTATTTAATTTATAACACACTAAATTAGATACAAATTTTCAAATATCAATTCTGCACGTAATGGTACGATCCCTTACTCTTTATAATCACAAATAGCAGATTTATGGCCAAAAATATAATTTCTAACCCTAACCTCCAACACTTGAGCTAAGCGAGTGAAGAATTTTTAATACCTACGAGGCCCTTCAAGAAGGTAGGGATATAGACAATTACTATGTTTAGAAAACCTGTGTAACAACTTTTTTAAATAATCTTATCATATATTATATGTCACAATTACTTTACGATTTTAAAAGTAATTTTACAAATTATCTCTTAAAACATAAACTGAGAACTTTTTAACTTATTTTATAATTTCTCAGCTAGGTACGAATCAAAAGACCTTTGGGAGGAGATCACTAACATGTTTTGGAAAGTATTAGATTAATGTGTCATGATTTTCCAATTACCTATTTGTTAAAAGAAATTAAATGGTACACATTTAAATTCGGATAATACATCATTTACAGAATTCAAACCAAGTCTAGAAACATATGTTACATTACAACATTGCTAACTGAAACATTTGGTAGGAACACTCTGTATAATAAAGTGCGATTTTTTTCACACTCTTTGAATATCTATAGTTTATCTATAGAAAATAAACACACAGTTTATTTTATAATAGACACACAGTGGGTAATTTTCGAACACACAGTTCAATGATTTCATGTAAAGCCAAGAAAAAAAAATTATCAAGATATTTCTACTAGTCCAGTACTTATCTATTTATTTGCAGGAAGTGAACTAATAACAAATATATTTCAACAAGTTTGAATTATAAAATTTTAATATAATAGTTATATTCCCAGGCTGCAATATAAACACATCAGTATGTAGACGTAAAGTGGTAAAATGATAAATTATATCATTTCTATCAGCTGTTTAAGTGATGTATGTAGCCACAACAATATAGTACGACAGCTGTAACAATATTTCATTCTAGGTTAGATTTTAAACAGCTGTTCGTTATTTACAACCTCTAAATATTATAACTGCACAAAAAAGAAACTAGGCTACTGTCTTATATTATACAGAGAAAGTATTGTTATAAAACAGAGAGTTAATTTGAAAATTTAATGGAAATGTGTCTCTTACATCCACGATGAGTTGCTTACATAATAATAGCGAAAAAAAAAGAATGGAGTAAAACAATCCTTAATTCTTGTCAAATGTTTAGTTTTCTAATGAGTTCCGTGTTCATTTAAATGGTTTTTAAAAATCCCAAATCGTTTTCTTGGTTTCGAACGTCCAGATATGATTGTAGATTGACAGTAATTTTTTAACAATAAGGTGTGCTGTTATAACTCACAATATTATTCTCACAACAAAACTCTATCACTGTAAATCAAGCGAATTATCGATAACAATCATCACTCCTTTTGTGAATGACCTAAGAAACTTTAGTTGCGCAAAACTTTTAAGTTTTCAATCACTGTGATTCCAGCAGGACTGGGCTAGATGACAAATTGCGGGGATGTCACTTCAGTTAATTCATCCTAACTTTGGGAACAGTGTGATATCCCGGGGGACAGACTTAATTTACCCGCCCCGCTCTCTTGACTTAACACAACCAAATACTTATTTTTGGGGAATGCTGAAAGAGTCAGTGTTTCATAAAAACAAACCAAGGTTAATTGCCTCGTTGCGAGAAAAGTTGTGGGAACAGTAAGGGGGAGGGAGCAACCTGGCGACTGCTATGAGTGCCGCTTGGAACAAAACTGAGATCATACTGAGGTATAGAAGAAGAAGAAGAAGAAGACTGAAAATAAGTTTTTGAAAAAGCAAATATACAAATGCCTGTAAATTGTATTGTGAAAAACATTGATATAATGTTGTGGTTTCAGTATATAATTGTCTTTCTTCTTTTAATATAATATTAAAAAGAGTTGATAGCGATTTCCATATTAAAACATTTATAAAAAGTTAGTAGTCAATATTATTTGTCTACAGTTGTTGACAAAATGACATTTTGTTCATTTAAATTAGTTTGCAAAACAGCTGATTTCTCAACAGTTTCACTTTGCCCACTACTTTGCTCACTCCGAATAGCAACCGAACAAAACGAAATTTAGGTTACGTTTATTTGAATTGATTTATAATATACAGGAAATGTCCCGTATTTAGGTTAGATTAATTCTTACATGTAAAATAAACATAAACATGTAAAATAAACGTTTTAAAGTTGAAAAAGGAAGTAAATATTCATGAAGATGATTGGCAGTGTATGTACACGCAGAGTATTTTTCGTTTGCCGAGTTTTGAAGTTGGCAATCCCGTTTCCTCAACAATACACCTAAGTTATTTTTGTAATATTCATAAATAACCTCAGTTTTGACGTGAGAACTTCTACTCATTGGAGCACATATTTTATTTGTATGTATGTTATTATTTGTCACAAAATAACAACTGTAGACAAAGTATAATGTGTAATTCGTGAGCAAAGTGTCTTTTTTAAACTCGTCAACATTTTTCTCTCGTTTTAAAAAGTGCCACTTTGCTCACTAGTTGCACAAATAACTATTTTGTGCCAGGTGTGTAAAAAGGGTATTGCATCGTTTAATATATTACAATTAAGTAAAAGTGTTTTTTTTTATTTAAATCTCTCTGTATGTAACAATTTATTATTATTGTTTATAAAAATGTTTCTATATTCTTTATTCAATTGTAGTGTAAGTGGGTGTCTAAGAGGTGAGTTTTGTATGAAATATCATAGAGTAGTGACACATGCTAGACGTATCGACAATATCTGAACATGTCAGACTTTTAAAGTGGTTTTCTTTGTGTACTAAGTTAAGTGCAATCTTCATCCTATGCGATCACGTCCTCTTAAAGTGCCACTCGATGAAAATGGACGATGTACGTGTCTCTTGACTCTCTGAGATGTCGTTGTGTTTAGAGATGGAAGCTTGTCGTTGTGATATAGTTCTGGTTAAGCTTAGAACAAATTGTAATTTTTAAAAGTTTTGTTTTCGAAATGGATATTTTGAAAATATTTACGATGCCCCCTCGAAAACGTGTATGTTCTAATATATAATTTTGATTTATAAATGTAAATTTTATTTTCAAGAGGAACAATTTCTACACCGCTATTTCATCGATGAGCGGTGGTTAAATTAGCCTCTAAATTATGACACGGGATTGAAGAGTATTTTATTTTACTACTAATTACTTTCTCTTTTCTCATTGTATTACTTTCAATTTCCACAAATATAGGGAATGATATGTAGGCTAATGGGTCAATAAATGGAGGTGGTGGTTATTGTATATATTTTGGTTTTGTGGTCTCCGTCGTGTGCCCAAATGTGTGGACTGATTATAAACTAATTTTATATACGTAGTCATATTTTATCCATACCACGGGAAGTTTTCTTTCATTTCTTTTGATTATTTGAAGGTAGCTGTCATAAGATAAAAACACAACATTACGATTTTCTCAATATAGTTTCTAATGATTTGTATCAACTTTTGCTCAAAAAATGTAGCCATTAAAGACAAGGAATAAATTGGTCGTCGTCTCTCCAAAAATGCCGGTTAGTATGTTGTTGGATGGAAAACAACAAATCTACGATGGAGGGGGTGTTGTGTTATAAAATTAATGTAGGAAATATGAAGGTTAATCATTCAAATCCGCGTACTAAATCGAAAGTGAAAAATATTACGGTTTAGGAACAATCAGCAAAAAAATCAGATATTTACCTTAATCGTCGTCATTTATTAAATTTAGGTTCTTACGTGTAACTATTTCTACAAACACAACATCTATATTTCATTTTCACTTTTTTATTGACAACTACCGAAGATATTTTTGTTAATGGTTAGTTTTGGTTAGTTTTTAATTGGTTTTAAGGATGAGTAAGTAGAAAGGTTTGTGCAATTTTTTTCTCTATTTATTAAATGTAGGCTATTGGTTTTAGAGGAATAACGTCTTAAATGTAGTAAATTTATGACTAGTCACTTATAAATTAGTTTATTAAATGTACAAAATAACTCCATTCAGTTTATATGTAATAATATAAATTTTGCTGAAAAATGTTGACCCACATTCTGTAGTATTTATAAAGTGATTACACCACCTCATGTACGATACGTTAGTTTAACCCTTTTAAAGAAGTGTAGGGGCGGAGTGAAGAACACTATTTAAATTTTTAAGAGACCACATAAAAATAAATGTAAAAAGGACGAATTTGACGAATATACCCAGAACCTTTCCTCCTAACCCATAGACCAGGATTAAATGTTGCCAAAGAGGTTGATTGTAATTGGAATGAGCTCTGTAATATTAGAATACTAATAATTGGTATTTGAGGTTAATTCCCATTATTACGTATAATGCCAGGAAAAGCTGACTCAATATTAAATTTTAATAATTTCAAAAATATTTTCCCGGTAAATTATCCAATAACAAAAAAAAACCAATAAGACGTTCGCCACCCGGTGTTGAGTGTCGACATTGTGGAATATCTTGGGATGAAATCGAAACAATAGCTACAGTTGTAACGATTAACTTTGCCGATGATCACACACGTTTATGTGTCCATCATAGTAGTTACCCACCCCGATCACAAAATGTAATACAAACAAGCACACCGTCTATATGTTATAACCAACAGTTGGATTCCTGGGTATTATAGGAAGGGTTATTTTTATTGGGAGATCAAGTAGTCTTATCCGGTAGGGTAAGTTTGTTTAAAACAGTAGTTACAGATTTTTTCTGAAAATCTTGATTATTTATATCACTACACTCTTAACGTCGGCTAGAGTAAAGGAGCTAGTGCCAGCAGACCCAAATTTGACGAGGGTAATCCAGGTAATTTTACGTTAGGACCATAGGTGGACATACACCTTTTTTCAAGTAGTCTTGGGTTGTCCCTCTTTCGTCTTTCCAATCGTCTCTTCGGACTCTGATGTAATTGGAATATTCAAAAGCTGGAGGTCTTTATTTTTTGTTCTATTCTTTTTTTTTTTAAAGGAATGATGGCCGAAAAGTTTTTCATCTTAAAATGGGTAACGAATGTTTTAGCCCACAACTCGTCTCCTTAAACTTGTTTATCTGGATGTTGTGTGGGTAATTATCTAGGGTGCCCTAGTAGTATATGATTGTTTCTATGTATCAGCGACAAAAAACATCAATAAACTTTCCTGTACTACATATATTTGATAAAATTAAAGTGCAATCATTTCAATGCTCTCTTCAAACAAGTTATACAAACAACACATGTTGTTAGTCATAAACTAAATATCATTAATGGTTGGATCAATTGAAGTACGTGAGTAAATTTACGTTATTTTTATCTTCAAGTGATAAGACATTCTTGTAGCAGGTCGAAATTTATATCAACAATCATTATTCTAGTATGATCTTAAAATCACGTAAAGAAATCCAAAACACAATAATCTGTTAAACTTTGGAACTCAATTTTTCTGAAAGTATTCTTCCAAATTTATTAATCAAGACACTGTAGTAAACATATTTTAACATTATAAAAATGATGTGTTCTTCAACCACCTCACCAATTAATATTTAGGGTAGTTTTTATCGCCGCGTGTCGGTGGAATTGCCAGTGTTCAAAGTAATAAATACAATTGTTCTACTTGAATCAAATATTACAGTTCAGTTTGTTAAAAAAAAGTTTAACAATTAATTAGAAAACTTAAAGTTGAATAGAAATTTATATTCAAAACTGTAAATAGTGCAATGTTGAACGTATAACACTGCCATTTAATATCGATAAGAATTTTTTAAACTTGTGTTAAAATGAAAATAAATATTAAATATTAACTCTACTTGTTACAATATACAGGTTGTTCAACTTAAAATGGGTATTAGAATTAAAAACTAATATTCTTTTAATCATTAAATGGTAAACCTCCCCTTCTTTAAAAAGAAATGTGCTATCCACATATTTAACAGTCGCCGAATTTTCAAATATGACGACAAAATATCTTTTTTTTAAGTAAACCCCATGTTTTATGGTGTTTTATATACAAATTGTCATTTTAAGATTTATTTATTTTTTTTTTTTAGGATATATTTTTGATAACTGATTAGAATAAACGGCCAATGCGAGATTGGAAATATACTTTATCAATGGAAATATAAATACTTTTAAATGGGTGGTTTTAATTATTGTTTTTATCTTAAATTTAGGGTAAAATATAATTTTCTTAAGAATATAATTCAGTCTATCTGAACGTGTAGAAGTGTATTTTACTAAATTACTTGATCCAACTATTGTTTTAGACCGGATTAAACCAAATACAACTGGTTTGAGCAAGGACTTGGAAGGAAATTATCTAAAAAATTATACTTTTACACATTCAAATTTAATATTCATTGTTTCTGTATCCAAGTCACAATTTATAATATAACCCAATAATCCAATCTAGTATAATTCCGTCTACGTGAACTTATTTTCTATTTACTTACTCTTGAGGCGTTTCGAAATTCTATTTCATCCTCAGAAAATTGTTCTTTGGTGGTCGTCTTCACATTAAGTAATTATAAACAAAACATTTGTGTTGTGCTTATAATTTCTTATGAAAACGACCTCCATGGACCAATTTTCTGATGATGGAATAGAGTTCCGAAACGCGGCAAGAGTAAGTACATATTCTAATTTACCCTTAAAATAATAATAAAACAGCCCATTAAAAATCAAATTTATTTAATCTCCAATCTTTCACAGAAGGTAAATTCTAAACGGAAAGATTTGTCAAAAAATACACGAGAATAAAAAGTCTTTAAACTTTACGTTTTATTTAAAAAAAAAAAAAGCATTGTGTTGATTTAAAAAAAAATAATGTTGGAATATGAAAAAAAGCGACGACTTTTCAACAGGTGGATAAAATATTTTTAAACCTCATAAAAAAAGCAGGGAAAGTACCCAATTAAAAGTTGTTTGCGTTTGTTATAGATTAGAGATTCTAATATTTTTATCCATTTTGAGTTGATCACTCTTTATATTTAAACAAATATTAAATAAGAAACAAAATCAAAATTTTAATTTAACTAATTTGTAAGATAGTGCATTACAAACCAAGGCAATAACACGGAAAATGAGAATTTTCTTTGTGTTTCATGTTTATGACAAAAGCTGGAATAAACGGCTTATCGCATATTTTCAGGAGTTTTCTTCATTTCCGCTTGACTGCGAGATGACGCGTCTTTTACGACAAAACGTAAGAAAATATCATGATCATAAACTTCTATTTTTCTTCACTTTTGCATTATAAATAAATTTCAGTAGAAACTAAGGCCATAAGGTTATCTAAAGGTCCGAGTGCCTAATGATTACCTTTTTAAAACACTCAACAATATTTTAAATATTAGATTAAAGAAAATACTGGAGTTTAGTATTTTCCATCTACATATAGATTATAAGAATTGGGGATAACAGACTGGTGATGTTAGTGTCCTCTGATCCTGATGGTCGGCAAAGCGCAGTTTTATTTAGTTGTTGCAGTTAGACAGGGAAGAGGTATGTTGTGATAATGTTATCAGTGAAAAGTGTACTATCCTAGTGGAAAGCGTTCTTCAATGTAGGAGGGAATACAAAAATATTTTCAATAATTAATTTTGTTTTCATTTATAAGTATCGTAATATTTGCACGAACGAATTAACAGCGAAACATTTTGTTTTAAAATTAGCTGCTTTCTATTTATATTTTTATTTTTCAAATCACGTTTACTTATAATTACAGTGATTAAATATTCATTGAGAAATATGTCTTACCGTTCGTACAATCCAAAGGTCTTATATTTCAATATTTAAAATCAAATTCGCAGCAAAATGTATGAAGAGAGTAAAATTATTTGTGGAGGAAAAACAATGTTTAATTTAAATGTATGAAAGATTATGAAGTATGTACATATTTAAATATACTAACAGATACCTATGAAATAGAAGTAGTGCTTCCTCATATGGGGCTATGTTACGAAACTAAATGGGTCTAGAAATCTAATTGAAAACTATATTGGATTACACTTGTTATCAGTTTATCTACGACTTATTTTTTAGTTTAACCCTTTAATATCCTCACAGTACTCATAAGTCCCTCATCATATTTTTAAGTATGTAGAGGCTTACTTATAAAGAGTAAGGATGTGGAATGCCGAGATATTTTAGCTGAATCGACACCTTACTTCGTGTAGTGTTTGGTTCGTTCGCTCTCCTTTATTTTCCTTGACCAACTCTTGTTCTTTTCCGAATCAGACGCTATTAAAGTATTAGGGTGCTAGGGGTTTTTATTTTAGACGCTTTGACTTATTTTTTTGTTATAAAGCGATGTTATTCGTGAACTTTTTCACCTTTAAACAACAAGATACAAATTACTTTGAAAGAGCAATTATTTTTAAATGTTCTGGTAGCCAGAACCCATCTTTCATCAAAAGTTGCACTGATATAATGGGTTGGAATCCTACCTTTTATTTAATCTCCAATCTTTCACAGAAGGTGAATTCTAAACGGAAAGATTTGTCAAAAAATACGCGAGAATAAAAAGTCTTTAAACTTTACGTTTTATTTTTTAAAAAAAAAGCATTGTGTTGATTTAAAATAAAATAATGTTGGAATATGAAAAAAACGACGACTTTTCAACAGGTGGATAAAATATTTTTAAACCTCATAAAAAAAGCAGGGATAGTACCCAATTAAAAGTTGTTTGCGATTAAATAAATCTAGGGCAGAAGGTTTCTTTATATAATTTAGTTTTTCGATTTTAACGTAATAAAGTAAAGGGATGCCCTACTATAAATAATCAGTGGTTGGCATAAAGGAAGTGACAGGATTGGTTAATTAGATTTAAATTACATACAGAATACGACTTTTAATATTGTTAAAAATTTTACTAATGTTGTTAAAATTTTTACCTACGAGATCTTGTGAAGGATAAAAAAAAATGAATAGTAAAAAAAGGAGTCACTGTGAATGAGGAAAGAAAAGAAAAAAAGCGTCCGGTAATCCCAAGTCAAAATTACAGTGTTCCGTGTTAATGTTAAAGATTTTTAGAATGAAAACGCTGGCAAAGAAGTTGTCATGTATCCAACACGTAATCATTTATCAGAGTACAAAGTCAGTCTTTGAGGCTCAATGTGGGAGAGTCAGTCTCATTTGTCTCTGTAATGACCTCCATGATAAACAAACTTTCAGTAACAGAACAAACAGTATTTCTAAACATAATTTCTTACATTGAGAGTAAAATGTAGATAAACTATGCTCTAACCAATATACACTGCAAGTGCATAACAATGATCATGTCAACATAGTTTTACCTCTATTAGATCTTATGTATGTTTTCAGTACCACATCATGACATCCAAATAAGGACACAATGATAAACGTTCATTACATTTGTCCTAGATGATAAATTATAAGGTGGATACAACACTTGTGTATAAAAACCGACACGTTCTATAATAAAACAATATTATTGATACCATTTGGCTGTGAAAAATACAGGGTAACTGAAAAACATGGTCTCTCTATAACTTTATTTAATAATTTATATAGGCAAACCCGGTTTGCTGAAGTAACTGTTATTATTTTCAAAACCAGCTACAAATATTTTATCAAATTTTGTTCACGTGTAGCTTTTAAGGAGCAAAAAAAATGGTTGCCATCTTCTAGAAATACCAGTTCGTAAGTTATTGGTAAAATATCCCATAGATTTGTAAAAGAGGTAATTTCTCAAAATCATCTCAATTGATTACGTTTAAATCTTAGTAAAATGCAAAGATAAATAATCCACAATCTAAATAAGATATTACGATTGGGGAAGATTTGGCAAAAAAACAAAAATAACCCTTGATCAACGTCATTGAAAACGTGAATACGATTTTAATCAAATAAGATTTATCTTGAGGACACATTTATGACACAAACAAAGAAAGTTTCGGCCTTTATTTAATTATGTATCTATATAAATTTCACCTAATGAATTACCCACTGGTTATAAATATTTCTTTTTGTGTATATAAATAATAAAAAAGTAAAAAAAGGATAGTGCTATATAATATTTAGTTTATCACAAACTTATTCGTATCACAGTAGAAGATGTTAATTTATGCAAAAATATAAATCATCATAAATTCTTATTCTTTTGTGTGCGAATAAGTTTATAAATAATCGAATTAGATAAAATATTCTCTATATTCTTTGGTTTTTAAAAAAATTGTATTCCTTATATTCAAAACGGGCCCTAGGCCTATAGTTTATTTTCACTTTATGATTGACAGTTACCGAGCTGTCCGTTTTGGTTTCTTGAATGGATTAGTGAGAAAGTTTTTGCACCGTTTATTTTTAAAATAAATATTTCTTAAATAATTCACAAGTTGACTGTCCTTTTATACTTTGTTTCATCTTCTTATAAAAAGCTTTGTGAATATACACGACATTCTTTTATGTTACTTCCATCTCATTACAACACCTTTTATTTGTAACGTTGCAGCTACACAATAAATTGATTCCAAACCACAGCTACGGCATCGAATTATTTATCCATCAACAGCTTGACATGTTGGCTTGACGTTTCATACGAAGCCGTGCCAGGAAAAGGTGTTGAAAATTAATTGTTTTGCATTCTTGATCTATTAATGTTACAAGTAAAAAAATAAAATAAATTAAAATAACGAATTCAGTCAATAAGTATTTATATCTGTGTCGTTTTGTTCAGTCCTTTCAATTTAGGAAGTACGATGTTTGGTAAAGAAGAATACGACCTGTATTTTCCACTACAAAATGAAGAGGAAGTAAACAGTACTTTCAATATGTATATATATATATATATACGGTACTAATATATTCAATGACAATATACTTACTTTTGGTGTGACAAAGAGTATCATGATGTAGACAAATTTCATCAGTTATTCATAAAAATGGTTTTGAATCTTTTTGTATATTATGCCTTTACAAATTACTATATTCAGAGAACTGTGTGTGTAATTCGCAGAAGATATCAAATAGATTTGCTAACAGAGGTAATGAATACGACAATATTGACAAGGAGTTGTGCTTTAATAATGATTGTATACATAGTGCATCAAAAATATGTATCCTAACTTCAGGAAATTATTCAGTAGGCCCTACATGGATTTAATTAAAAACTTTCTTATGAAATTACCTTTAAAAACGTTTCATTATCCGTCGTTCAACGATTTTTTTAAATAATGATAAATATGGACTTTATTAAGATTTCAATTCGAATTTTTTAATATTTACCAAAAATTAAATTCAAAATATTATTATTTTTTAATTATAATAATTGGGGGGGATGCCTATAGACCTATAGACTTATAACGAAGTGTTTTTGGGCATATGTTTATAGAGAATCTTTTTTGAAACTTTAAATCACTTTCCTAAGTTAGGAGACACATCTTATAAATATCCTGTATAGAGTGTACAGTGACAAAATGTTAGTTTGAAGCAATGACAGATGTATCTATTTGGACGCATATTAGTACTCCAGTAGTTTAAACATGATGCTGATTGTAAACATAATAGCAAGAAAGAGGAATAAAGAATTACGTCCCGTAAACGAAAAGTTGGTTAAATTATTTGAAAAACGTATTTTTAAATAATTATTATTTCAGATATTACGCCTATAGCAGGACTAGTATCAATAAAATTCTGGAATGTTACAATGGATTTATCGTTCAATTTCATTCAAGAATATTTGTACACTATTTTTTCTAATAAAATTGTTTTTATTTATTTTATATTGAAATATTCTTTTTCATTCTTTTATGTTGGTTTTCTACATTTAGGTTTATATTGATATTTAGTGTTTTATTACAACGCTGTGATTATTCTCTAAATGTAAACGTTGTGTTTTTCTCGATTATTTGCTTTCTTTCTGTTTTCGATAATTTTAAATTTAATCTGCTTAGGAATTTCTACGTCAGTCACTTTTTTTTTTACAATAAGGCCGATTTTAATGATTGAGGTATTCAATTGAACATTGTTACCTGCAGATTTGCCAAAAATTATTCATTTTCCTATGAATTACTCATTTTTTAATAAATTTATGATTTAAGTAACACCCCTGTTATGAGTAAATAACATGTTTCACAAGAGAAATAATTTGAAGCAGTTATTATAAATTCTCAAATATGTTTTATTTTGCTTTGTTTGAGAAATTTTAACCGATGTTTTAAATTATTTTTAGATTAACAGACATAGTCCTTACTTTATTTGTGGGGGGATTCACCTTATGTTGTAATTTGTTGCTTACAGTTTGCAAATATAAATATTTTATACGGTTTATTGTTGATGTCTGACAATTGGGTCCCAATTATTAATGACTTAACTATATAATATACACTATATAGAACTTACATTATTTGTGATTGATTGTTTATATCTCCCAAAAGTGTTTGGTATATATGGCTTTTTGTTCATGTGTGACAATTGCGTGAGAGTTTAGATATTCTAAGTTGTACATAGTATAAACAAAATGCCTGCAGGAAGACCGCTTGAAAACCGTCGAACACTTACTGATCTAAGAGAAAATGCAAACAGAAATCGAAGGCCACTTCCCTAAAAATCTTATCATCAGATTAAAATAAACCACCAGATTAAATGTTTTGGTGCTTCATTTTGAGTTTGAGAGAACTGAACTTTATTATTATGAAGGAAGCCTGAGAATCAATATTCCCCAGACCCATCCATACTTACGACATCTAATAATTTCATAATTTACAAGTGATTCACTACTTTTAATACATTATTTATAATACATCAGGAGCTACAAAAACGTCCCTGGTTTTCGCTTCATTTGGATCCCACGTGATATACCTCCTTACTGTTAAAGAATATACAGTGTTGTCTATCACAAAAGAAGTACCTTAGTAGCGGGTCCCAGTGTTCTCTCAGCCTTCGGTCAATTACACATAAATGATGTAGTTAAAACAATTAAAATTCTTAACAGGAAATGACTAGTTTATTATTATTTTTAAACATGAAAATTTAGCAAAATAATTAATAGAATAATGGCTGTAACGCAAATAAATTAGATACGGTACCGTATGTGAACATAAATATTAATATCAATGTTTTTGTTGTAGAAATATATATTTTAAATCTGAAACAATTGTGTACATTTGAAGAGGTGTAGTACAGATACATTATATATTTCTGTAGGTATGTATCTTCACGTAACAGAGACAGAATGTTATAAGTTATAAGTAAATGTATTACATGTTGGAAGAATAGTATTACTGTTTGTATACACGAATACTGTGCTTTGTCACGATATACAAAGATAAGAGAACACAAACCCACAAGCCACGCCCATTCCACAACAATGACTCATTGTTGTCTTATTTTAAGCCAATGAAAACACAAGGCTATAAGAAAAGATCAAATTAACAACTTATTTTACAAAGTTAGTATTTTAATTTATAAATAGACAACACGTTATACACAAATTTATTCTATTTCTTCCATGAATTTTATCTTTTTTTTTTTTTGTTATAACTCACGGTCTTCATATCTTATAAAAAAGAGAGTAGTATAAAAAAAACTCTTTGTTTTACAAAGAAAATTTAGAAGTAATTTTGTATAAATTCCTAAGCAAACTCATTCAGAACACTTTCTAGATGAGGAAGTTACAACATGTTTGTCACATTTTTCTAACCCTTTTCTTTGTTTTGAAAACTATAATATACGTACTGTCCTCTTACAAAAACAATTTAAAGCAACTAAATTCTTTAATTATAAATAATTTTGTATAAATTCCTAAACAAACACATTCAGAAATCTCTGTAGATGAGGAAGTTACAACACCCTTGTCACATAATTCTCATTTTTCTAACCAACACTTTGTTTTGAAAACTATAAAATATTTACTCTTACAAAGACAATTTAAAGCAACTAAATTCTTAAATAGAAGTATTTTTGTATAAATTTCTAAGCAAACGCATTCCGAAATCGCCTTAGATGAGGAAGTTACAACACCCTTGTCACATAATTCTCCTTTTTCTAACCATTACTTTGTTTTGAAAACTATAAAATATTTACTCTTACAAAGACAATTTAAAGCAACTAAATTCTTAAATAGAAGTAATTTTGTATAAATTCCTAAGGAAACTCATTCAGAAATCTCTCTAGACAAGGAAGTTACAACATTCTCGTCACATATTTCACATTTTCCTAACCCTTACTTTGTTTTGAAAACTATAAAATTTCCGCTATGTTTATATCCGCTATATTTTATCTCTTTTAGTCGTAAAGGGAAAATAATGTCGGAATGCTTTCAAGACGGCGTTGGTTCATATTTACACTTTATGCTGCCGAGAACAACACAGGCAGGTATTTTATTATTCAAAAAAATCAAATTTGAAGAGAACTCCTTCTGTGGAATATTTACGGCTATAAATAACATAATGTACACTAATTAGAACGAAATGGTTTAGAGGGAAGATTATTTTAGTTCAATTCAATTTCTATATTATGTTTGCTGATTTAAAAAGATAAATATAAGGAATATAACTACTTTTTTTACGATTTAGTTTGTTTTAAAAATATATTTCATATCAAAATGAAACAAAAATATAGAAAAAACTGTACATATATTGGAGTGTAACAATTAGCAATAAACTCATTAGTATTCTTGCTATACTATATTTTTGTTAATCGTTTTCCTCTGTTGTCAGAAATATGCATGATGAGGAATTCGCTAAAAACACCTATGGATGGATTGTAAAGGTATTTGTTAAACGCTTGTTTTGTTGTTTATATTTTGATAGCATTGCACTTGGAGCTTGGCTGTACATCTTCATTTTTGCTATTCGTGTGAATTATATTATCGGTCACTCTTGTAGATCAACGTCGCAAAGATTTGTGGATGAACATCAGAAGATAACGTCGGTGTTATCGAAAAGTCGTATTGTTAAAAACAAAGCGTTTGTTGTTGATAATTTGAAACTGTTGCAATAGTATACTAAAATAGTTACACGGCAGGGGTCTAAAAATTCCACAGCTTCTTAACTTGCAAATGGATTTGGATTGGTGATATATTTAAAAGCTTAAGAAAGATATGAGTAAAGCGTAACCATTGTGTACAATTCAATTAATAAATGGAAAACACACACACACACGCGCGCGTGCGCGCGCGCGCGCTTTTCTGAAACGAATACTTTATTTATTTTATTTTTTTCGCATAAATAAATAACAAAATGGAATAAACTGTGCTTATACATTTAACAAACTTATCCGCATATATCTCACAAATAAATATCATCACCTTTTAACATTCCTGCCTCGGCTGACCGTTTGACGCAACCTCTTCCAATACCGACAATCTCTCACACTTGCCCTTCCTTCCTCAGTCGCCGGTCCATTCCCTTGACCTGCCAAATCTTCTGAACTTGAACGTTCTTTCTTGTTTGTGCCCTCTCCATATATCTCTCCTTTTCTAGTCTGTGATCTTGTTCTCTTTTAGGCATTCCGACGACCTCCATTCTCATTATGTATCTAAAGCATTTCAAAATTTCCTCCTGATTGACTCCTTTAGCGATTCAACCTTGAGCCTGCCTCAAGGGCCTTCTATTCAAAATATTCTATTATTCTATTATTAATTATTAGAAAAAAATATTCTATTCAAAATAATTTCTATTTCTCTCAAAATCTAATCTCTGTCGCCTTCAGTCTACTCGGATCCTTATCCATGTCCATGTCTCTGATCCTAAACTTACCATTGATTGATATTACACGTTTTATGTCATAATTTTGCCCCTTTCTTTGTGTTCCATATTGCGTCCTTTACCATGTTCTAAAACCGGCACTCTTCCATTCCTATAAAGATATCATTTGAATTATAGTTAGTTTGGGGTATAATATTCAGCTAGTCATAGCATTGTTTTATTATTTATATTTTTCAACGCATTTCGCAGTTACTCCCTCTTCGAGACCTACTTTAGTACAATGTTTTAGTACTAAGGTATGTGTCGAAGATGATAGAACTCCGAAATGCGTTGAAAAATATAAATAACAAAACAATGCTAAGATTGACAGAAGTACTCAAACTAATTGTATAGATTCTAGCTGATATAATTATTATAATAATTTTAAAAATTATCGGTTTTTATACAATATCGAGTTATAAAAAAGTGCGGTTAAGGTTCTTTGTAACAATTTCCTTATTAGAGCAGGTTCTGCACGCTGTAAATTGTCTTTTAAATATTAAAAAAAAAAGTTTACGTAACGTACATAAACTTGAACCCATTTTTTGTTTTATGACGTAAACAGTTCACCGCAAGTTTTCTTGATGTTAATAACTTTCTGTTCACTGCCTGGGTGTCGTATGTTTACGATGTGTGACTATTATCGTCGTAATGTTCATTCACTTACGTCAGCGTTTTGTGTAAAGTTTGCAAGAGTTTAAATAACGATCAAAGTGATATAGTATTGTAATTAGCTAGCTTTGGATTGACTGAAAAACTGAGCTTCCAATTTCCTTTCGGATTTTCTTAGGAAAATTAAATAAAAATTGTATACTTTTTACATGATTTAAATATCAACCCTTATCGAAATTATAATCAACAATTACAAAAACACGCATATTTCAAGAACTATATTAAGTTCTATTTTTATTATTTTCAACTATATTAACTTTCAATAACAGCAAGTAAGAACTACGACATCAGTAAGTTATCTACAGTTCTTGACATCTAAAGAAACTGTTTATGCAACTGGAGCCTCGGCTGAGCTTTGCAAAAGTAAAGGATACTTAGTTATTCCACCGTAGTCTTGTTTAAAATAAGTTTTTCTTGTGTTTTCTTTCATTTGTTGATTATCTTCTATACTAAAAGAGAATAAATTCTCACGATAACGTCAACGCTCAAGTAGATATATAGAAAAGTAATTCGGTACGTGGGGGTTACAAGTATTAACGGTTTATAAATCTGAAAGTTAGTCGGAAGAATATAGTTATGAATACTGTGAGATTGTTACGAACAAGAGAACTCTCAAGAGTTGTTAGACTCAATTGGTTAGAATTAATGTAGTTTCAACTTAACATTATTAATATTAGTATTGATCGTTATAATTAGAGAGAAAGATTAACTGTCTCTATTAGGGTTAGGTTTTAACCGTTTGATCTTGTCTTACGTCTAACAGAAAAGAGAGATAGTCTAGAATACATGAAAGAGAGGAATTTAACCCAAATCAACACAATATAAGGTGTATATCCAACTAGAATTTCAGAATTCAACATTCATGAGCCCCTGAAAGAAATACAGGCAGTGTAAAACAGAGGACAAACATAAAATGTAGGTTCTAAGTATCCAAACAAAAGTTATTGCGTCCCAGATTTATAACCCAAACCATTGTGGGGAATTACGAGTCAATGAATATTACGGTTCGTGATAAACAAAAGAAAGTTCAGGGATATTTTCAATATTAATCGTGAACCGTAATCTTGTTCTTTCTTTAGGGTTGCTATAAGTTATACATCTGTACAATTAAATATATTCGGATAGAAATAGCTTTCTATTTTTAATAGATAACTCCCAAACTGATATTTTGGAAATTGTTTAGATTTTTGGTGATTTTGAGACAATCAAAGTTTTAGTTTTCTTCTTGGTTATGTAAATTTTTTTTAAAAACCCTCGAAATATGGCTACATACTAACACTGATAAAAATGGGTTTACTTGTTAAGGTTTGGATATCGGACAATAGACATCGCTCCAAAAAAAAAAAAAAAACCTTTAGTTCAGGCAAAGCCGTCATTTTCGTGAAAATATTAAGAAATTATTACTTAGTAAATCAGGTATTTAAACAAATAAAATAATATAACTTGTGTATTACGATTAATCACGAACCAAAGAAATATCGTTGTGGAGTGAAATGCAGTTTACGGAAAATTATAATGAAATAGTGAATAATTGAGATTTATCATTGTTAAACTTGGATTGTTACCACTAAACCATTATCGTTCAATAAACCTCAACAGTCAATAAAGTACTAAAGTGGGATATTAATGGGATACTTACGTATATAGAAGAGGCGTTACCGGAAGTTGTGATATTTCTTCTCCGACAATAAAGGGGAGGAGGGAAATGAACGCAAGCCATAAAGGGCTTATGTTTATATTGTTTTGGTTTATAGGACTGTCAGTTAGCTGCATATATTCAATTTTGTTTTATTTATATAAGTATTTTTTGGTGTGATCATTTTGCCTCTTTTAAGCTGAATTTATGTTTTTCGGATAAATTATGCGCAGCTATTTTCGATTTACCTAGTTATCGCGAGTTACTTGGTCACTCCATAACGAGAGTTAATCCGCACGCTTGAAACTTTTGTATTATTTTTTATATAGCTAAATAATGGTGAATCTACGATTAAAATGTTTCAATAATAACAATCCATTATTTTTAATAATTTTAAACCATACAATTATTATAATTTAGACACCAACCACTGTAGCGTAGACAATGTTTCTGGGACGGGAGGTAACAGTATTTGGTGAAAACCTACTTAGTCGAAAAGACTTAGTAACGACGCAATAAGGCCAGAGGTTTAAAAATCGAAATAAGTCGGTGCTCAACTGAGCGTAAGAAGCACCACTTTGAAGTAACGGGTTAAGAGGACCCGACGTGGGTTAACGCGTGTAGAAAAGAGTAGTTTATTTTCAATGTTTGGTAAAAACCCCACTTTCCTCCCATAGTCTCGTGCAGAAGACGGATTTGGGACGCTTTTTGGAGGTTTCTCGAAAAACAAATGTTACATTTTAAGCTACAAATATTACTTACTGTCGTACAATGGTTTGAATATATTTGATCAAACACGTAATTTCTATATATTGTAGATAGCTGTGTTCGAATTTATCATCGGTTCGTACGGTCAGTAATCCCGAATATTGATGAAAGTAGACAATTTGGAATTTAGTAATAAAATGATGTTGATGAAACAATCATTATAAGTGTAATAATGATATTATAATACTATCCGCAACCGGAGCATAGTTCCAAAACGAGTTATTCTATAATTAATTGTAACTTGGATAGAACAGAACATTTAAATATATTTTAAGGTGTAACTTTAAAATATTAGTGGATATGGCCAAAACATCTATTCTTCTTTGGATTACTAATATTTACCTGATGGTAAACCTACGATCTACAAGTATACAAATGTCGTAAAACAGACTAGTTTTTTTCAAATTTATTCTGAAAAACTCACATAAAGCCGATCGTTTAATTACTTCAATAAATTTTTAAAAAACATTTTCCATTCTGTAGATTAAAATATAGCCAACCAATCGGAACCTAACTTTAGGAGATATTAATATAAACCAATGAGCCGAATATGTTTAATGTGGGTGGCTGAATGTGAAATCCAATACTAGAGGGAAATAATGTTTACAAAATTATTTAGCCTGTTTTTTTAAACCCTTCGTATCATTCTGGTCATTTGAAAATAACGAATTAATTCTATTTGTAATCTATTGTTTACTATTAATCTTCTTCTTTAATATATTTAAGTTTATGATTTAAAACATGTACAATTTTCTTCTTTTCGTAACGACAGTGAAAACCTATTTATGAAATAAAATACAAACAACGAAGATATTCTTGTTAAAAGTTATTATTGTCAATTCAATGAGGCAAAATACGATGTTAAAAGGATGTTGTGTTACTGGGTGGGTAAACGTTAACCTTTGGATTTGATTTGTTTCTATGGGGATAAATAATATGCTACATAACTTCACTGTCGTTTAAGTAAACAAGGATGATCATCGTGCATTTGTGGTTGAAATTATTTTATTTTATTTAAACAATGATTTTGTAATAGTGACCTTAGATTAGGTTAGGTTTAGTAGACAGTTTAATTATTGCAAGGTATGGAAGAGTTCCTGAATTTTACAAGATAAAAATTGAAGAATAATTTTATGTATTTGAGTTTCTGTAGAAAACAAAAAAAATAGTTCCAACACTAAACATAAATATCAGAACACTTGAAATATTTAAAAGTTAAGATTGCCTATGCACATAGATCTCTACCGAGGCATCTGATAGTTTTTTTCACCGTCCTTCATGATTATGAAATAATGTCGGAAATTTGTGACAAGAACTGCCTTTTGTGAGCGTTTCATGTATTTAAATAATCCCATCATCTCACGACTACTGATTTTCTTAGACGGAGCTGATTTTTAGCTTTACAGTTCAGTAAATAAACAAAATATGCAATACTGGGGTGAGCATAACATCCAGAAACTGTATAACAAACCTTTTTACAGTGAACATGTAATGATTCAGTGAGGGATCGTGTCTTTAAAATCTGGGTTCTTATTTCTTTGAAGATAAGAATAATACTGCAGTTACAATAAATTATACGCTATGTCAATATGATACGAGAATTTATCTCCCCACAGCTGCATGAACATCAATATCTCTTGGTGTAAATAGGACGTAACAGCAGCTCATACTGCACGCCACTAAATGCTGACCGCTTGTTTTCAATATTATGACACGTCGGCTGGCTGCTCTGTTGCCTGACTTAACGACAACGGATTTTTCTATAGGGATACTAAAAAGTAGATTTTTTCCTACTTGTCCAGGATCTGTTTATTTTGATGCTCAGGTTTGAGGAAGAAATCAGATCGAGATCTTCATGGAGAAACAAGAATGTTATCTTGTGAATGGACAGTATTTAAAGGGTATTAATTTCAGATCTTAACTCTAAAATAAATTATTAAACATATAGTATTGAACTATATACGATATTTTTATATGTATACTATATTATATTTTAAATTTATTAAATGTTATTCATTACTGTTGAATCAAATCTGCCCTACTCTTTATATATAGAACATTAATAATAAATGGGAAGAAAATATCAAAAACCGGTCTCAAATTGTCGCTATTTTAAAATTTTTTCCAATTTTTTTTATTAGTAAAATATTATTTATATGATAAATAAACTATAATTATTATATAATTATATACTAGAGTGGCTCTCGGTGAAAGAAATGCCAAAGAGTCATTGTCATGAATACTAATTTGTTCGTCGTATTCCCGAACTTCGAGTATCACTATTTTCCCAATGAAGGTAATTTATTTTAAAATAATTTTATTTCATAAAAAAGATTGTTTACAACAAAGGATGGAAACGTAGTAAAGCCATGAGAACATAAATGGAAGTTGTATAGAATACAATTCCAAACCATTAACTCTTGCCAACCTACTTTGTATATTTATGTTTGTTTCAATTGTTAAAATAACTACGTTTGATCGTTTCAATGCAATTAGTTTGGAGTACCATGTGTTTGATTTTTTTCATATGTAAAGTTCGTCTTACGCTTCAACTTGTGTTGATTTTAATTTTAACATATTATAAATTACATATAAATTAATTATATAGACTATAGGTACAGATAATTATAAATTTGGGATTACTTCTTACAAAAACAACAAATTTATATTTGTAATATTGGCTGAAATGATATTTACAAGTTTACATGAAAAAAATGTAACAACCTAACGAACATAAACTAACCTACATTCCCAAATACAGAATATATCTCTAAACAGTCTGTTTGTAATTAATTGATCAAAAGCATGCATTAACATTCTGTACAGGAACGTTGAATATTTCATAATAATTAAAGCTATTTCGATTAACATTTTTATGAAATGTCAGCGGTCAGCGATAATATTGGTATTCTGAAATTACTCTGTTGATGTGCGGTTTCGTTCAACCACTAAACTGCACATTTCACACCAATGTTATGCAGGTCCATATTGTACAGTAATGTTACATTATTACATATTCTTATTATAGTCAAAGTTATGTAGTAGTTAAATATCCCGTAATAACCATTACAAGGTCCTCTGGATTATGTCTGTCACCTTTTTCATGCTTTAGAGCCCAAACAAGAGAAATGATTTTAATCAATTTGGTATTTCAACATACTGTTGTCATAACTCAAAATTTTTTTTCAACTTTTCGATTACTCGACATGTGGTAGTATCTGCCATGAAACCAAAACATGAAATTATATGTTTTTAAAATAGGATATTGTTTACCAATTTTCATAAAATTTCGCTCAAATGTATCCTTAACAGATCAAAAAGTTATTAATTGTCATCTCGCCAAAATGTCAATTCAAGAATCATCGGTTACAAAACCAACCAAATCGAATACAGAACTTTTATAAAAAGTATAATTTTTTTAATCAGTTCTACCAATTTTATTAAAACTTTTTTACCGTTGTGCAAAATAAAAGTAAAAGAAAATTATGGTCTATAATAAAACTTTAAAAGCACAATTTTAATCTAATAGGATTTACGTTTTGGACAAGTTTATCGTAGTCAACTCAAACTATATTAAAAATATTAATTGGTTATGACTCTATAAATTATTAGATGGAGTAGTTGTTCGTTTAACTGGAAATTGTATATTACTATGTGTTTTAGTCGTTGCCAAGAGTTAGTTTATTGCCAATATGTCAGCATTCTATTAACTCTACATAAAATAAAGATAATATTTGATTGGCCCTCGAATACTTATACTGTCAAGTTCGGAAAATAATAACAATGGTTGACTAGAGAGACCCAATAGAAAGTTAAACGATGGGGACCTAACCCAAAGAGTATATCCAGCTTACGACACCCGTCCTCACTGGAGATAAGCCTCTGAGAAGCTGTAAAGGACTACAAATTTAGTTCCTTATAAGTTTTATAAATAAATGCTTAAATTCTTGAGATATTTTGCTTCAACAATTTTATTAAACATTTTGAAACTATTAATATTGTTTGCGTTTATTTTACATTAACTTCTTTCTTATTGGAATAACATTTTATTACATATAAAGTTCTATCTCCATGGGGGAAATATAAGTAAATAATTCACCTAAACAGCAATATATATCACCTCGTGGCCAGCAAAGACACGACATAATTTCCCTAGAGTGCAGCACCGGCTGTAGGTAATCTTCCTTCAGAGCTTTACTTCTTTACTTTTACAAAATTTAAGTATTTATTAAAATAAACATTGTCCCTTGCACAATAATAAGTTGACACTGGTTTCATTATGATATGAACAGTTTTAGTACACAATGATAAAATCAAGCGGCTATAAAATTATTACGTAAACTTTTTGTTGTAATAATTTCTAAAATTAATTCTCATTTTTTTTGTTGTCTAAAAGCGAAAAACCATAAACAGAGAAAAAATAAAATAAAGAGAAAATAGTATAAAATAAAGACACCCCTCCATTGTCTTGTAATATTCTAATAGTATCAGTGTCGGAAGAGAACAAGAGTTGGTCCAGAGAGACCTGATAAGTACGGTGGAAGAGAGTGATCCCAAGACTACATTAACCAATCTGTAAGTAAGGATCCAGGTGGGTTTTTCGGGATTACCAAGTCCCTGAGGGTTCTAAAATGAAAAGTCTTTATTCTAACAACTTACAGTTTTTACAGGATGTTTAGCTTGTAAGAAATATTTTATTAAAACACACTCAAATAGATACAACATATGTCTTTGCATTTTGAAATAACCTGTTATCGATGCAAAAAATATCACTCTAGTTTTCTCATATACAGAGATACCACATTCAATAAAATAATAATATTCGTAGCATCTCAGAAATACCATTTAAATATGAGACAGAACACTAATGTATTTTTGTGTATTACTTTCATATGTATTTCTTGTGAAAGGTTGCCGTAAGACTGATCTCCACTTATCAAATTTTGTTTAAGAAATAATAATATTCGACTTTTTCAAGGACCTCAGTCACTTTGACTTTTCTCAGTGGTTTTAGAAAATAATCAAACCTTTTTTATTTATAAATATATTTTAATTTTTTTTTTGGGAAAATTCATCTTTTCTGTGGAATTTTGTTTCAACCAACCCAGAGAACTTCCACTCAAGCCAACCACTGTTTGTTTATAGTGGATCCTCCCACCGCCATGCTACGCACCCTATGTTTGCTTCGCTTTCACCATAACTCTTCTAAGTAAATATTATTTATATATAGCTTTCATTGAAAGTTGTATAGGTTCATTTCCTTTTTTCAATAGTTCCTGCACTGTAATTTTACACACAGTTTGTGTCATTCTGTTTTACATTCAACAAAATTTGATTGAAATCAATATATCCGATTTAAATGTTAAATCAACTATATTAAATGTTGAGCTTGACTTATGAGAAAAATTATACAGTATAATAAACACAGAACACAATTCTCACAAAAAATAAGCCTAAGTATAAGACGCGTTTCAACGACAAGGTCGTCCTCTTCAGTGATACACGAGCTACACCAATCAAACTATAATTATGTTGAGTTATAGTTTGATTGGTGTAGCTCGTGTATCAGTGAAGAAGACGACCTTGTCGTTGAAACGCGTCTTATACTTAGGCTTATTTTTTGTGAGAATTGTGTTCTGTGTTTAACATACTGTGGAATCCAACTATGTTCATGATAAATGTTACACTTTAAGTTTATATTGTATCTAAGCTTCGAAATCCAATTGTAAATATTTTCAGTAGAATAGGTGTAATTTAACTTTAATTCAGCACATAAAAGTGCAACTCTTACACAATAAAGAGTTTATCGCATTTAAAAAACTACCGTGGTATCGTTAATGGAAGTGCCATTGAAAACAGTTTCAAGCCATTAACCAACTAACTGTCAGCCATTAACTACTTTGTATATTTATGTCTGTTACAACAGTTAAACTAACGGTCCAACTGTATGCACTATTGTAATTAGTATTGTTAAACATATGTATATGCATGTTTCGTTTAAATTATTGATAAATTATGTTGTAGTATATTATGATATCAAAATATTATTCACAGTTAAATGATAAAGTAAACACATAATTAGAAACAAATGTATATCATAATATATGTAATTAGTTTATTTGTGAAAAAAAATCTAGTATTTGAAAACAATTGTATATATATATATATATATATATGTGTGTGTGTGTGTGTGTGTGTGTGTGTGTGTGTGTGTGTGTGTGTGTGTGTGTGTGTGTAAGTATATTGGAGTAATTGGAGTCTAGACTCCAGGTTCAAGGCGGGCTAAACATTATAGATGTTTTTTTTTTTTTTTTTTTTTTTTTTTTTTTTTTTTTTTTTTAATGAAGCTATATGATTTACTAAGTATTGAAAGATTAAAGAGTAATGAAGTTCACTATATAATTTATGCAATATTAGGTAACTATATCTTACTTTAGACATAAAATCATACTTTAGACATAGGTAGTACAGGCCATGGTGATCTTTCTATCCCACGCACACCGCTCCAAATCACTGTCATCTTTCTCCTCCCTCAACAACCTGTAGCCTCTTCATGGTCTGTTTACATGTTTACAAGAGGTCTTATCGGTACTTTACTTCTGCCCCTTATTGATTTAAATTCTGCTTTTATTAGTATTTATCCATTTTATCGACAATATGAAATAGAGAGGTTATTGCATTAGATATAATTTCGTACCCTGACCTAGCAAGAAATTGTGGTATTGGTATTGTGACATACGGAGGGACCAGAGACTTTTTAATATATTCACATCTATGAAGCGTGTTAGGGCAGAGCCGACGTCAAGAAAGTCACTACTTTCTTGTAAAAAAAAAACATGTTACACAGGTTTTAATTATACAAAATTAAAACCTGTGTAACAACTGTTAAAAATGATAAACAAACTTACCCTGATGGGTAAGACCCGTTGATCTACCAATACAATTTAAAACATCCTACGTAGCCTAAGAAACCAACTTTTGAGCATTCTATTTAGAAGATATGCTTGTATCGTTTTGTAGGGTGAGGGTGGGTACCACGATGACGCTCCTTAACTTGTTTTTTAACTAATAAACAAATAATCAAAATAAGTCAAAAATAATTACCGTTAACTTAAATTTCATAAAACGCATTTTTCAAATAAATTCCTTGACAAAAATTAGAGTTTCAAGTCTAATCTAATAGTAATAAGAAAAACCAGTGCAACGTTCTGTATAAAATTGTAATTCATAACAGGTGTTGCAAAATATATTACCTGCAATTAATTCCCAAGAGAACAAGAACAGCAGGAAATAAAACGTACGTAACAAATCATGAAATAATACAGACATATAAATTCACTGGTCGTTGTAGGTCCTCACCAGTTGGAGAATAATTGCCACTTAGTTGCCTTCATATTAGTGTTTTACTTTTAATAAGGCTTCAAAGCTCGTAAATCTTTTTACAACGAACACATTATTTTTATGAAGATGAAGTTTCAATGAATATGTCATCATCAATTATTTACATGTACACAAAATGTTCGGTCTGGCCTATTAAATTCACTTGCATCAACTTTATGTACGTCTAAACAACTGAAGATTATGATGGTGAAATAAACGGTGAAAAATTATTTCATAAATATCTGTTAAGTTAAACACTTCGATGGGCGCAATCATAGTACAGACAAAAATACAGACATATTAAAGCAATTAACGTTAATTAGACTATGTCTAAAGTTAGTCCTATCCACGGTTACTAGAACACATGTGTCCTATCTATAATGTAATACAAGTTATCCTCTAAATTTAATCACTAAATATTGGTTTCTTGGGCCTTGTAGAATATAAGTTTTTACCCAGTAGGGTAAGATTGTTTAAACAGTTGTTACACAGGTTTTCCACAGCTTGTAATTGTGTCTAACTTTCTAAGCTCTTTTCGGACATCTGTTAGGCTATAGTCGGCCATAGTCATAGAAGTGTCTACTCGCTTCCCATCTGGGTCTCGAAGCGATACATATGTGAAAGAGCCTCCCTTCGCTGTTGTCGTGTTGGTGACGCACCATTGTTGGTTCTCGTAACTACAAAAATATCACATTTCCTTGGAAGTTTAAAACTTCAAATAACTTTGCTATTTGTCATATTAGAGAATCTTTATTGGTAACGTTAATTGCAGAATAGAAATTTGCAGCTTTGTATTTAATTTAGTGTATTATAAGTTGAATAACACACGAGATAAAACAAACAACTGTAAAATGGCCGCTATTTTGACCCTTTAATTGGATTTTTCCGAATTTCAATTGTTTTCTATATGAACACAGTATATGATCCTATCCAAAATTTTGTGGCCGTTATCATGCTAAACATCAAAACCGTCGACGGACGGACGGTATATCGAAAACTATTCTGTTTCCTAAGGTCATGAAGCGTGATATGATCAGTCAAAAACACAGGCCGAATTTTTGATTACCAAACTAACCCTATTCTTCGTATAGTGGGTAAATAATTAAGATTTTATTATTACTAAGATACCCCCCCCCCATGTTTTTATTTAGGGCGATAGTTTGTATAAACTTGTTCCGCATTATGAACATCTTTCGTTTGTTTTTTGTTTAAAGTCTGAGAACTTTATATAGCCGTTAGACTAATGAAGATGAGGGAGTTGGATAGCACAAAGGAATCATCTGGGCTCAAATCTTTGACGGTTCACTAATCCGAAATGCGACAAGGTAAATACGTCCTCTACCATGAGCTACTCAGTACCTATCATGATCTTCGTGTTTGCATGTTTGGTTAAGATCGGTCGATCCTCCCCCCCCCCCTCCTGAGATAGGTATTAATTACGTAAATTAGCTTTTGCTATGGAATTGTTACTATCCATACAAATTATATAAAAAAATGTGTTTATAATATTTTTTGTCAAACGCTACCAGTTAACTCTACAGCGTTAACAAACTTATTATTTGAGAAAAATAATTTTGTTTTATTCTATTTGAAAACATTTTACAAGTCAAGCTCAATATATATTTATTTATACGTATTCTTTCATTTTTAAATAATTAAGTATTTTTATGAACATTATTAGTTATTTTTTACTTACATTCTAACATCTTTAATTTCATGAATATTAGTCTGTTCATTTTGTTTTTTCGTTGAAATTTCAAATAAGGTTTCATTGTTTATGTGAATAATATGTAATTCATTGTAAAAAACATAGTGTTAATTAAAAAAGCAAACATTTTGTTTTGGTGAAACATAGCAATCTCAAATTTGTTTATGTTACTTACTAGATCTTTATGAATATAACTACAAAGTATAGTTTGATTTACGTCCAGCGTAGCTGCGTAGAAAAGTAATTATTTGTTGAACAATCTATTTAAAATCCCGTTGTATGGGAAACTTCGACAACAAGAATTGGTAGCAACCCGTTTGGTTTATACTAATTAAATTGTTATTAAAAGCAAATTGAAAGAGAAACTGCTTCCGAAATGAATTGTATACTCTTACCCCACTAAGATCTCCTCTATTTAGTTAATAAAAACTACAAACTGCTTGTATATTGTGCCAGAAAGAGACGGGATGAAGGGTCTCCTATAGGAGTGCTCGTATTAGACTGCAAAGCTGATACAATACCGGCCCTACACAACCTCACACTATTTTGAAAGCTTGCTTCGCTTGTCCCATAAACTCTTCCAAAACTGAAATTTTAAATCAATTTTTTAATGACGGCACCCGGAGTTCATTTCCGTTTTTACCAATTACTCCTGAACCTACTTCTTTTCCATTTTCTTTTCTTTTACTTGTGCTTTTGCACAGTAGAGTGTATCATTAATCTTCACATTTCACAAAAATAGATTTTCAACAATAACTTTCAAATTACATTTTCCGAGAAAACACCCAATATCAAGATTTGAATCCTCAAAGGCTACATTCAGGTTAATTTTTTTCTATAGCTGCTACCCTTAAATTTTTAGTCACCCTAAAAATGTCTTTACAAATGACTTAAATGTGGGCAAATTTTATCAACTCTTTTTGACTGCAGAGAACAAAAATCAGAAGCATAGCATTTTTGTGTGTACTTCAGATAGGCTCACAACGGACAACGAGTTGTGAGACAAATTTGTAAAACTTAGATCTTTTATAAACGCATCAAATTTTGACGCTAAAACAACGTTTGTTTGTTTGTAACTCAGATCCGTCACGAAGAATAGTTATGAACTACGTGATATTTAAAGAAGATCGATAGACAGAATTTTCACAAACAAACATTTTAAGTTTTCATTCTTATTTTGAAGACGACACAGATCTAAACCTTCAATTTTTGAAATTGATACTCGACTGCATCAATCTAAAATATTTAATATGCATAATCTAATCAACACAATAATAATCTACAAAATTGTGTGATCTGAGGTTACCAGTTATAACTTCAATGAAAAAAAAAACTGCACTTGTTTTATTCAGATAATATGCGTTTGATTGTGGACCAACAACTCAATCAACCTGTTCTGGTTATTTGTAATAAAATATCGGCTTAAGGCTTATTGGGATAGACTTTTCTTTAAAGTAATAGGACTTTAAATAATAATTTGCAATTGTTCAATAATTATGTGTTCCAAGACTCGTGAAGAAAGTTGGAATTTACCTTGAACAATGGTGTTCGACAATAACCAATGAAGAGAGCGATTACGAGGATTGAAGTTTTCAACGACCGGTAGACATGCAGCTTTTGAGATGCTTTCAATAGTTTTCTTTGTGCGAGACACCATTGCTTTTGTTATGAGTGCGCCTATCCGTAGGATAGTAATTTCAATCTTTTTATGTCTGTTTTCTTCATTATAAACTGTAAATCTTTAAACTTTTGTGAGGCACTTGTTGGTAAAAGACTACAGCATGTTTATGATCGTTTACTTTACTTTCTGAGACTAGTATCCATAGAAGAGCACCATACGGCATTTCTCTTAAATATTTTACTGGCACCATATCAAACGCCTCGTCAGGAGGCAAATTGGTGACAACACAGACAAGAAAGCCTTATTGCTGGTGAAAGTCTCTAAGGTAGGTACTGTTGAAATGAAATATTCAGGGTGGGTCGAAAACCAGTCACTGCTGCTATGAGATTGGTTTCAACAAGAACTACCTGGTCCTCTTAGTTAGAGGTTGTTCTTAGTTTAGTGCGTTTAATAAAGTTAAATTTATAAACTTACAGCAAATCAAGTCGAAAGGAATAGGAACATAGGTTAGGTGATGCTTAGCTACTCCTCACATGACTTCCTTATAATTTTTAATAAGATGTTTATTATCTTTTTCAGTTTCAAAATGGGCGCTAAAATTTAAAACTACAAAAATAAAAACTACTATAGGTACCGTTATTAGGAATATTTGAGGTATTCGATGTTTATAAAGAGGAAACTGAAGATATGGCTTCTCATGAAACCAGTGAAGGACTCCTATGAATGGAGGAGGGAGGAGGGAATGTTAAATGACGTCAAAGCCATCTGTTCCGGAGAGAACTTAAGTGTTACAGAGAGCAGTCACAAGTGACAAAGGGTTACCACTGTCATAAGGGTTGATATATATTCACATAAGTAGGATCGTTATGACAAAGGAAATTATAAAGGCAATTCATTGATTCCTGTTCAACTGTAAAATTGACTCTCAATTTTTTTTTTTTAATTAAAACACAATATATATAAAAACAAAACTATTGTAAGAGTAAAAGAATTACTGTGACATTTTTTGTTCTGTTTTAGTCCGAGCATTCTGAATTTCCTCTGCTTTTTTTGAGGTTAAACTCATGAAACAATCGTTAGGTAAAATTAAAATTCTTTGCAACAACGCGGCTATTTGTACGAAGTTTGTAGGCCTACATATCATTTTCTGTATTAAAAGGATTTTAAAAACCAATTTCTCCCTTACTATTTTATTTCTTGTTTATTTACATAACCGAGTTTCATTGGTTTACAAATATAATTTAAAACAGTTTTAACAGTTACACTATTTAGTTATCTGTGAGTTTCGCTAAAAGTTGACATAACTATCGTGTAATTCTAATACACATCCATGTAAAATAGAGTTAAATATAAATAATAATTTGATCTTTTACAAAGTTCAATTTAGATCACCAGACATCAAGATCTCATCGGATAAGTTCTTTTCAGATAAGACTCTGCTGAGTTAATTTCCATAATAAAGGCAGTATTACGTTGTTTTGTTTCCAGTGATTTCCTCTAATTTGAAATAACTTTCAAGAAATTTGAAACATGCATCGATGTGTGTTAGAGCAAAATGTAAGCAGTAGTCGGATTGTTTACACTACCAACGAGATATAAAGTCTACTGTTTACAAAACCAATATAAGTTATGTTTAAGTGAAAGAGAATATTATAAAAAAATGTTTATTTATGTTTAAAAAATTTAAGTTAACCCATTTTTGTAACAGTACATTTTTTTTTTAACAAACACACATTTTTAAGGGTTTTCTGAAATTTAAATAAATGTCAAATTTAATATCGATACTTACTATGAAAGCTGTAAGATATGTTTATTTTTCGAAACAATGAAATCTTCTTCAGATGAAACGAAAGGAAAACTTTATCAGAAAGAGAAATATAGCAAATTAAATTAAAGTCACACTAGAAGCCACAAACTTTGGAATGAATAAATTATTTTGCTTCTCGCAGTAAACCTCACTTACGTATGCCATGAAATATCTGAATATTCAAAGAGAAAGATACTGTCGTACAGATAATATAGTTCCACAATGAGTGAACCACATTTAGTTAGTCCTGCCAATGGAATAAAAGCTGTAATTTATTAATTTAATTTCAAACTTACAATCATTAATTAAATCTACATTAAATTTTAGTAATGTTGTTTGCAAAATAGAGTACAATATATTTATTAATTAATAAATAGCGACTCATTGACACTGCGTTAATTACTGCATAATAATTACTGTTCGGCCACTTTGCATGTCAATAGTATAAATTTTACTAGAAGTTTTGGTTAAACACAATATTTTACTGAGACATTTCTTACAGATATGAATCCGTTAGTTCAAAGGAAACGAGACACGCTTTTCAAAGGCAAAGTGTGAATAGAGAAGTGGATAAAAAGAGACCACATGTCCGCATATCCTTTGCAGAGACTCCACTTCACCACTGCACTTAAGGATTCACCAAACTATTTACATATTGCAGAGGACATGAATTGCAAAGTCCTTCATTAAGTTACTTTTTTACCGTTAATAAAGTTTTAAGAACATAATTTGGTCAAACAATTTCTGTGATATCACTACTGGTTAATATGTATCCACATGTGTATCACGTAAACCTTATTACCGATTTTTCCTACTAAAATATTTTGTTTCACTCTGTTTTAAATAAAAATTTAAAACAGGGACACGTATATCTGTATTTATTAACAACTATTTATTTATAACTGAATTAGAATTTACCATAACTAAACCAAATGCATGTCATAAATACATTTAATTCCAGATTAGTCATTGTGAGATTTCAAAAAATAAATAAGTATGTTAGTATTATAAAGTGTTATAAATTATTGTGAAAAGACTAATGTATCCTAATAGTTAAAATTTGAATTACTTAGTTGACAAAAAATACTTAGTCTTGTATGTTCCAGACAATTGCTAAGAAGAATATTTCGGCTATTTTTAACATACAACAATAATTACATTGATTTTGTTTAACATTAAACCAATTATTTTGTACCTCGTAAATATTTCGTGTAATATTGTTAGAGATTTTGGCATCAACGATTTTTAATGAACGCCATTTTGAAATAGTTATGTCGAAAATTATAAAACATTGCAAACTAATATAAAACATTATATAAAATATGGTATCGGTATTTTAATCTGTTCTGGAGTTACTATTGTTTTTAAAAAACAAAACAAATAGATGAGCAGAAATTAAGCATATTTCGACACTGTTATTTTTTTCTGTTTTACTGTATTTTAACGTCCAAAATTACCTCACAAAGTTTGGCGCACTGATCGTGAAACACTCTGTATCTTCTCGACTATTATAAATTACTGTGAAAGGGCGCATTTATCTCTACGAAATTATGAATATGAATGTAGTGGAAAATCCTCCAATTTATGTCTTCTTTTGTGTTTGAGAGGAAACACAACTTTAGAGTGGGAAAATAGGAAATGTTACACAAAGGAGAGCTCGTTATAATGCCTTTAGCCTCGTATTACATCACATCTCTTGTTTCGTTTTGAGATAAATTATTATAAACTGCAACATGATATCAATATTTCTAGTACTGTTTTATTTACTAATCTAACAACACGTAGCAATTCAAAATTACAAGGCAGTCCTTTGGGAACTAACTCTAAAGTAAAATAAGAAGAGAAATATTTTCATTTTAACACGTGTCTGAAAATGTTTCGTTTCTAGTTATGGCTAGTGAAAAATTTTGGCTTGGTATGTGCTTTAAGAATGAAATGAACCCACAATGTAATTCTTAGTTACCCAAATTAAAGACCTTGTTTAACGGTGTTACATGCTTTTCTATCTGGTTCTACAACCATCTGGTCTTGTTATACCATGTGTCCTAAAAGTCCCACCCCCCTATTATTTTTTTTATTAATGGAAATAGACAGATTTGCTTTGGGGAAAGTTTACATAACCAAAGGAGGAGTTTTTTGAAATATCAACATTTTCAACCCTTACCCCCAAAATGGGTTAGTTTGGGGGTAAGTCAAGATTTTTTAATAGCAACCCCTATTGAGTGATACCTTATTTTAAAGGTCTTTTAAAAATAAGAATAATGACGTAAACTAGAGGTCTCTAAGTTCATCCTATCCAACATAGCGACCAATCGAAGCAAATCTGTCTATTTCCATTAATAAAAAAAAATAATAGGGGGTGGGACTTTTAGGACACTTGGTATAACATAATTTTAGAGAAAACCTGTATAGAATATAAAAAAAAAAGACAGGAAAACACTATTTATTTGGAGAGGATAACTGTAAAATGGGTAATAAACGTAGAATAAGTTTGAACAAAATTTATAGGAAATTATTTCTAAAACATTTTTTTACAAATAAATCTAATACAAGTTACAGTCATTCGACTTGTAATCAACAAATTGATGTAAAAACAATTTACAATTTTGTGCAGAATAATCGTAAAGCTATTAAATTTCTGTAACTTGCATTGACTTTATTCACATGCATTTTCTCAGCATTAAATTCTCTACAAGTTTTGTTCCAAGCATGTTATTTTACACCAGACGTAACAAAGTCTGTTTTTTTTTTTTTTTTGTTTTTTTGCTAATTTGTTGTATTTTACACCTGTTATGTTAGAATTTACTGAGGTACGGTTCAGAGTGCTATTTCATTCAATGTTTTTTTTTTTGATTAAAACAAAACATTAAAACCACTGAATATGTTCCTTACTTTAGGTTTATATCTTTACAACATATCTTCATTTTACAATCGGTTCAGAAGTACAGGTAATCGATAAATTTCGATCTCTGTTTTTTGATTGATCTTCAAATTTAAGAAACCAAAAAAGTGATTTTTGACGTATCGTTTTTCCAACGCGATTGATTGTCGTCTGTACATAAGCACGATAGCGCCCTTAAAATAAAATAGGAACATGAAGTTTGTTATATGGGACTAAATTGTGCTTATATAGAACGTTATTGAAATTTAGAAGACGAATTAAAAATGTCAAATGTCGCCTATTTTAAACATTAATTATATTGTGACATTCAATATATAAGACAACAAATAAGATACAAATTTGCAGATTTAAATCCTTAGTGTAATTGTAGGACAAATAGCCAAGTTATTTTCAAAATTGTAATTTCTAACCCTGTTTACCTAAGAAAATGTGATATTTTCCAAGAAACCAACTTTTGGCCATTGCATTTAGAGGATCTGCTTATTATTGATATTTTATGTTGGGCCGAGTAAGTACCATGACGACGCCCATGAACTTTTTTTAATTTTACCTATAGAATCAGTTGCAGAAGTATTGACGTGCAATTTTGAACATCCTGTATATTGATGAATCAATTACACTCCATTTAATAAATCCCATCCTGATTCAACCATAAATATACTATGTACAGTACTCATTAGTTTTTAAATTAATTATTTCCAAATCTATTATAGATGTAACGTTATTAAATGACGTGGATTTGACTGTTGAGAGCAGATAATACTTGGAATAACAAGTTGAGATACACGCCATTCATTTTGTACACGTGTCGCTTTAAAGGATTAACAGGAAAGATATACTTTAAAATAGAACAAATGAGAATGTACAAAATAAACTGTTGAAAGATGATTTACAATACTTCATTTTACTTACCCAGTGTACGAGGTTATATCCACCGAAGTGTAATCTGCTCCCATTGGGAGAACTAGGGACTCATCGAATGAATTCTTAAAAGGAAGTATTTCCTTATGGAAATATCACTATCGGTTCCTCAATTTTTGTATTTAGAGAAAAATTTCGTGTTTTTACTTGTCTAGAAGGGACTCAAGAATAACAGCTTAGTTTAAATATTAAAATCTTATATGTATACTAAATTAGATAAATATTTAGAGGAAGAATTTGTACAACTGTTTAAGTATACTTTGGTTTTATAATTAAGTATGTGATAAAGGAACTGCAATATTGCGCCGTTTGATTGGGGAATCATAGAGTAGTAGGGAATCATAGAATAAAGTTCTGAATTTTTGTTGACGTACGAACAATACAAATAATAATAACACAAACATCACATTACCAATTTTATAAATAACCTTTAATTAGTTAAACCCTCAGGGGTTAATCCTGAGGAACTCTAGCCTAGGTTATTCCATCTTTCCTCCCAGGTCCCACTTGTTCTATCCTGACGCCATTTAATTAATCTAAGGGGGTCATTATTTTCTTCTGTTATTTAAAAGGAATTTTTTGTTGTTGATCAAAAGGATTTACGTCTAAAAAGAAAATTATTAATTAAATATGACATCTCGATGTTCTAGAAATTTGAAAGTTATTTAACGGATGTTAAAATAACACTCGGCGTTTAAGCTGATACGCCGACATTCCCTCGTTTTGTGTAGCCTATTTGCTGCTCGTTTACCGAACTTCCCACTTAGTAACAGTTTTTGAGGATAGCTATTATACCGTTTAAAACGGCCGACATTTTGCAATGATTATGTGATCGTGTAAGATGAATGGTAAAACCAAGTTTGCTTTTTAACATTTGTCAACTTTTACTAAAATACTAACTTTTCTTTTACCACAGCTATTTTGCTAATTTGTTTTTATTGTGAGGTTAGGTTTATAACAGATTTGTTTTCAATACCCATTATTTATTTTTAAAAAACACCTATGGTATTCACTGATTGCAGATTTTAAATCCGCACAAATAATTTGTAGCCTTAGAAATAATGAGACCAGGAAAATGACTGGCATTTTTAAACTATACAATAATTTTTGTGGGTTACGAAATTTTCCAATAGTTTGTAATTAGCCTACAGAGCATATATTCCAAATTTGAACAACATGTATGTGTTAAAACAATCGCCTTTTTAATATTGTATGACTATACTATACCACCCTAAAGTACAAGATGATGTATTTATTATATACACGATAAATTTGACTAAAATAAACCTAATGTCCCCATTAGTCCTCTTGAGTTATTATTAATGATTTTTTCTTATAATTTTGAGTTTATGTTATTAACAATTTGATTTTTTTTTTTAATAACGCAATACATTTTTATCATAAAACACGTTTGGTCATCATTGGGCGCAGAATGAGATATTGTGGAAAGTTGTAGACTCAACTACAGAAACTATTTTTGAAATTTGAAATCATCCGTTTTAAAATTTACCTATTGCTGTATAGCTAACGAACGTTTTAATGGTTTGTAAAACCAAAATCGTATTTTAAATTGGGTCAACTCTTAAAAATCTAAAACATTTACTAACACGTATAATAGTGTACTTTGGATTCATCATAATACTTATTGACCCCGACATTTTCTTGGGGCATGTTGATAGAATAAGGGATCTTGTCCAATAGGGTAAGTTTGTTTAAGACAGTTGTTATAGAGATTTTTTAAATGTCATAAATGTGTATAATCGCTACATTCTTGACCTCTTAGAGGCTTCATAAGTGTATATTAAATGTTTTCCACTCGCTTCGCTCTTGCCCGTGTCTCGGCTTTGGCGAGACTCGAAGCTATACGTATGTAAAGGAGCCTCCACTCGCTTCATTCGTGTCGATGACATAGCCCCGCCGGTGACATTTGAGGGGGGGGGGTAAAGGTTGAAATTACATTTTTGAAAATAACTTCGCTATTTGTTATCGTAGAGCAAGGTCGATAATATTACGTAGAGAATTAAAATCTGAAAATGTTCGTCAAATTGAATGAATAGCCTAATACATGAAATATGAACAAGAAAGTGACGTAAGGCAGACGATATGACAAAAATCACTTTTTTAATTTTCCTACACCTTGAAACGAGAAGATTATTCAAAACAGAGGTAGTAATTTTTGACAATTACCTAACCTACCCAAGGTACTTCAAACACAAGGTAAGTCAAAAACGTGACAAATTACTTCATTGAGTATGATAATTGAATATTTCACGGTATTGTGTGTTCCATGAAAGAGATTGAATATTATACTTATTGTCATAATATAGATAATACCTTTCATTTTTATCTTTAAAGTATCATACATTTAAATGTATAAGCTAAATCGAATTATTGTTTATACTTTCAGTTTAGAATCAAAGTAGGCTAACTAATTATTATGAAATCTTGTCGACAAGCCTTGCTGAAACATTTTGATTTTAAACAAACACTGCTTGTTAGAGACAGACAGGGACACTAACGAACCTTTCAATTTAGCTTATATTCACAAACAGCATTTCTGTAGGCGTATTAACTCTAGCTGACGATGTTATGCGATACTAAATAATAATAGTGAACGTGTTAGAGAATAATAATATTCTATCAGTAATACCAACCAGAGAAGGGTGGAATTAAAAAAATACTATTTTATAATTTTACTTTGTCACACATATTTAGTATAGATATGAGCTTTATGAGAATATATCTGTTTTGAAGCCCCTGAGTGTAAAAAAGTATCTCTGTCATCTGTGGAGCAAAAACGTTCTCTACAGCAAAAACGAGTAGGCTGATTTTAATAGAATTTGACATGTGTACATATTTTGTTTGTTAATTTAGGGCTTGGCGATCTCGAGGGGACCTAGCTGGATTTACACTTTTTTATGTCATCTTGGTTTTACCCCCTCTCTTTTATCTTTCCTATCCGGTCCTTCTTAACCGAATATTGTTATTTTCCGAGGACGCTATTAGATTATTCGAGAGCTAATGGTGTGATATTCTTTTTACCTTTATTTTATAAGGTTATTATGACAGAGGTTTTTTCGCCTTTACACTACAAGGGGCAAAATATTTTTTGGAGTTTTTCATTTTCAAAAAATTACTATTTGCAGGATAGTTACTATATTCAACACACAAAATTTCGATTTTCTCCAAAGCGACCCCAATAATTTCGATCTAATTTTGCTGTAATGTAAATTTATGTTCGAGATTATGGGTAAAAATCCCAAAAAATCATCGTGATGCTGTTACGAAAGATGTAATATCTCAAAATCGTCTCCACCGATTTAATTAATTTAAATTTAAGTAAAAGTTTAATAGTCAGGTGTAAATGGCAAGAAAAAAAAGAAAAGTTGGTTCACGAATGATTAACTCCGCTATACCGGTCCCAAGCCCGGAGCCCATATTTTATGGGAAGGAGGAGGGATAGAGGAGTAACACCTCTTAAAAAAACCTTGGTCCATCTGACTCCGGATGGTAGTACCAAGTAAGGGCCCCTTGTCAGGGTTACGGTGAAGTCCTCAGTGAAAAGTTGTTAAAGAGCTACCAAGTAGAGCTATTATAAAATTAACATTCATTATTAAAGCAGTAATAAGATTAGCTTACTATCCTGTTCAGTGGAAAGTTGCGGAAATAGTAATGATTCCGAAACCTGGAAGTCAGTCACAGAAAAGACGTCCAATATCGCTTCTGCCTATTCTATCTAAGGTGTTTGAAAGAATTATTCTGACAAGACTTAAGCCAGTCATCTAATAAAAATTAATTATACCATCTCATCAGTTTAGATTTTGTCATAAGCATTCGACTATAGATCAGGTGCACAGATGAACTAACATTGTTGAAAAGGCTTTAGAAGAAAAGAAAGTATGTTCGGCTTTATAATAGGCCTTCGACAAAGTATGGCATGTTGGTCTTAATGATAAATTAAAAGCTTTACTTCCCCAACAATTTAGTAAACTAATAAAATCATATTTAACTGATAGACTATTCAGAGTTCGGATGGAATCAATATATTCAGAGCTAAGGAGTATCAAAACTGGAGAGCCCCAGGGCAGTGTACTTGGACCTATTTTGTATTTGATTTATTCTTATGATTTTCCTCAAGATAGTGACGTCATGATTGCCACTTTTGCTGATGGCATGGCTATCTTGGCTGTTGGGGAAGATGAAGTAGATGCAAAAATTAAACTACAAAAAGCGGCTGATCATGTCACTGCTTGGACAAAAAAAATGGTGAATCAAGATTAAAACTTTACATATTAATTTTCATTACTGTTGAGATCGAAGGTTCTTGGTGGAATTCCATGTTTAAATATAATAAAACACAATTTTATATTTTGTAACATCCACAGTTTATAATAATATGTGGATGTTACAAAATACAAAATTGTGTTTTATTATCTTTACATATTAACTTTACAAATAGAAAATATGTTTACAGGCCAGTCTATATTAATCAAAATATAGTACCACGTGCTAACAATGTAAAATACCTTGGTATGACCCTCGACGATAAGTTGCACTGGAAGGAACATGTTAAGAAAAAACGCAAACAACTGGGCGTCCAACTAAAGAAAATGCATTGGCTGATTGGAAGGTCAGAATTATCAATACATACCAAATTGATGTTATACAAGCAAGTGTTAAGACCTGTATGGTTATATGGTATACAGTTTTGGGCTGCAACAAGAAGTTTAATGTCAGGATTATTCTAACTTTCCAAAATAAAGTACTGAGGGACATAGTGATATCTCCTTAGTATGTTAGTAATGATACTATCCACAGGGACTTGAAGATTGAATCGGTAGAGGTAGAGATACAGAAGTAGGCCAATAAACACGTGTTTCGACGCATCAACAACAAAAAGTTGAAGTACTTCAGCTGATTGACAACGCAGAGCTAGTGCGACGGCTCAAGAGCCTTTTGAATTGGTTTAGAGTTCGTATTGTTGCGCTCTGAGTGTTGTGCTGTGATCGGAAGTAACGTAAAAACATTATTTACAAGGTTTGCGTATTGGGCAATAACCTTGTAAACTATTACGATTATAAACTGCTGGTTAACTGATAAAACCTGTAATAGTGTATTCAAATAAAAAACGAATGATTGGAAAAAAACACAAAAAACCTAGAACGATTTTGGTTAAATTTTGCTAAACTAATTTCAAAAAATGCGGGTTCATTAATTATTAGGTAAGCAAAATTTGTTTTTGCGCTGTTGTAAGGTGCATATTGTTTACAAATCAGTCTTACTAATTTCTTTAAAAGGTATTAAAAACGTGAAGATTAATAGCCTAAATCTGTCTGCAAAATCGTAAGTAAATACTAAGGTCAGAAATAAGTGTCAAAAAAAGAACCTTCATTAAGATCACCGTTTCAATCAAAACAATACTTAAACTGAAGATGTGTTTATTGCACAAGCAAAGAAACTGTATGTTCTATTTAAATATGTGAATGTTTTGTTCAAAGACTACTTGTCAATGATTTATTTTCACTTTTTGACTGACAATTAAAGAACAGAGATTGTTTGATTAAAATAGTTCCTATAAATAGTTTAATTAAAATAGAAGTCTAAATAGATTGTTGTCATGAATGTAATCAATATCAGTTTTAATTTGTATAATAATTTTTGTTTATAATAAAATTATTATAAAAAACCATTCTTCATTTTATTAATTTTTTAAATAATTTTCAATGATTTGCCTCTTTTTATGAGAAGGAGGAACTCTCTCAACAAAACGTTAAATAATTACTTAGATGACTCAGGACATATCGGACACTGTATATAGTTAATTATTATATTTTATTTTTTCTAGTAAGAAAAGATGTAGGATTTTAGTTTGTGAATATTCTATTTTTTACTTTTTTACCAAAACATAATATAGTTACATAATGGGTCAAATATGAATGTAGAGTTCATTTTGTGGATATATCTAATTTGAGATCCCCTTAGACCAAAATTGGTTTAGACACGTCCTCCTGTCGTTTGTCTTCCTATACGGTGATTACAATTTGCTCAAATAACCCAAACAAAGATGACGTATTGGTCGCCATTTCTCGCAATATCTGAGTGAAAAAATATTAAACAAATAATCCGTCATGTGACTGTTATAAAAGACATTATTCCTCAAGGTCAGTTTTACCAATTAGTTCAGATTTCAGTAAAATGTGAAAATTAATTACCTCAATTCGTATCGAAAATATTTTATTGTTCATGAATAATTAGCAAAAAAACGAATGTCAACAAAAACGTCGTCAATAAAAACTTGATCTGAAAACGCCTACAAGTACAAGTGAAACCTGTTTAACTATTTTTAAATATTTTGCTACAAAGATAAAGGCCGGTTCTTTTTACTTTTTGACTGACATTTTTGGTGGTGGAGTTTAGTTTTTTAGAGAGAAAGTGTTGGCTAGCGTATAAGTAAACTTTATTGAACATTTTGAATCTTAACCTACACTGAAACTAAGAATTCTCAAGTTAAAATATAAAAAAACATTTACGATATTACATTAGGGGTAGGGAATGTTGTTAGCTAAAAGAATAGGCTACACAAAGGATGATATAAAGAGCTTCTATTGTGTAACACAGCCTTTGTCTCGCCTCGAATTTGTACTTTCGTTGTACGCGTAAAGGTTAATTGTATAAATTACTGATATTTATTTAGATAGTTCTATAGGACAAACAGTGAGACTTTCTCCAAGTTTTGCAGCTGGCGTGTTCACCTACTTATGATTTAGTCCCTGACATTATAACTATTCATGTTTTAGATTTATCTAATTAATTAACTGATCCATATCATTTAATATATTATTGTTCTATTAGATCATAATCATAGGTGTTTAGTTCTAGCTTCAAAGTCAATGTGAATTGCTATTTTTTAATTAATGTTTCCAAAAAGACTTTACAAGTTTAAATACATTTAGCAAATTATTCAGATCTCACATAACCGGTACAGGTGACGTTTTAAAGCAAACACATCAGGTTTTTCATTAAATCATCATTTTTGTTCAATGTAACTACTACTTGTTATATAGCAGACATCCCACCTGAAGTCAATTTATTCACAAAATTGAGCCTGTACAGAAGACATCAATTCTGCAGCTGCAGCGTGGACTCGATTTCTCAGCTCAATATGGTCGGCAGGTGAAGGTGGAATAATTGATCTAAAATGAAACTCTATAAGAGAAATTCAATAGAGTCAAAACTGGATACCGAGGCGGCCCCCATGCACGACAACCCACAAACGTGGGAGTCGTTTAAAAACGAATTCTAATACTATCTTTAATATCACTTTTGTTATTTTCAAACTATTGGTTTATTAGAAATTATTGGCAGTGGATTAGAAAGATTCTAACAAGTTCCAAAGTAACTGAACATATTACAAAATGGTTTAAATAACATTAAAAAAAGACAAGGAAATATACCAATTACTTAAAATAGTTACTAATAATGGCATTAGTTGTGTAATATTGGAACAGATTTCAAAGTAACCTATCAAAATAAATAATGGTTTTTGTAAAAAGACACAGAACTTTATCAATTAACATACAATAGTTAACTGTAACTGCATTAGTTTAGAAATATTTTAAGAGGTTTCAAAGGAACTTAACAAATTTTATTTTTTATTTTTACAGGAGCAGAAATACAGCAATTATTTTAAAATTGTTACAAGTAACGGCAGAAGTTGCACAACATTCAAACAGATTCCAAAGTAACCTATCAAAATTAATAATATTTTTTTTGCAAAATGCAAAAAACAATATCAAATATTCTACAATAAATAACTATAACTATTGTTGTTGTTTTGAAAGATTCTAACAGGTTCTAAAGTAATCTCTACATTACTTTCCGTTATAAATTTTATTTTCCAAAAGTTTGAACTAAATCGATTTTGCCGATTTTGTGATATTTGAGTTTTTGAACGAAGAGCATCGTTCATTTTCGATTGTAAAAAATAACTAGTGAATCGATATTTTGTAAATAAATGGCGGTATGTTTTATTTGGGTGCTGGAAGAAGTTTTATTTTTATTTTTTTTAATTGGTTCTAAATCGATTTAATGGATTTCGAGACAGAGATCATTTCTTTTTTTGCCCTAATTGTTGTTATAGAATATATTTAAAAAGTCTTTGGTGAAAATATACTCAAAATCAAAATAGATAACACTATGTCCACTCGTTTAAGTTTTACAGCACCTCTAACATCGGAGCCAACATTCCTTGGGGAATATCAAAAGTGATATTTCCACAAACATCTAGAATTCGACTACGATTGTTTTTACCCAATCAAGTAATTTTCTCTATAATACGTCTGCGTGAGAATGAAAAATTCAGTTATAAATAAATCGGGTAGTATTAAGTAGTCTACTAAATAAGTAAATTTAGATTCGTTTTTAATATTATTGATTTTCACTTATATTTTAACTTCAACGAAGGAAAATATGTTAATATAATTAATTGTTTATTGCAAATAAGTTAACTTAATGTCACTGCAAGCTATATTATCGTCGTCGTAGACATTGGAGAACCATTAAATCCGTCAAATGTATACATTCAAAATATGACAGGTTCTATCCCATTAAATCGTACAATGAAACTAATAAATCAAATAATGTACATTACATATTCTGCGAACATGATACATTGTTGATATAAACTATTTGTTCGTATGTTTTGGGTTTTAAAGATATTGAACTTATTCAGTTTTAGGTTTGGTGCTAACATCATCTTTAGCCAAAGAACGTATCGATTAATTATCCAGCATGTAAGGTATCAAATAACCAAAGGTATTTCGCTAGTCACAAATTTAAAGCCAACACGTGTTTCATAACATTGCGCTCAATGTAACGTCATGACCTGGGGGTTATATAAACAACGGTCTCGTAGAGAACTGCTGTTTGCTAAATTAAATTTTCAACGTACTTTATTCACTGATTTGAAAATAAAATACATTTCTCAAATTTATTAGTTTTTTTTTCGAATAAAAATCTAAATGCTATTTTTTTTTTAATGCATACAAATAAATTATTGTAATATTTTTCATAACCACTATATTTTATTATATGAATGTAAAAGTATCCCCCCCCCCATTTTAAAGCAGATCTAACAAGGAAATATGTAACAAATTCTTTATCTGGAATATTATTAGATTGATCATTATGGATTCAGGAAGAGTAACTCACTTTTTTTTATACAAAGTTGCTGACAAGAAAGTTGCACCGCAATTTAGTTTAGTTTTTAATTGAGATAGCTAAGCATAGTTTAATACAACCTTCTTTGTAATATAAGATCTGGTGGGAGGACAGGGAACTTAGGTGAAGAGATACATTATGTTAAAGGGTTCAAAGACGGAAATTTATTTATGTTTGTGTAACCTCACTTATGATTGATACTATAAATGATATATTTATAGATCTCTTACTTGCCTGGGAAATCTCATATAAATTATTAAAGTTTACTGCTGTTTTGCCTATTTGTCAGGCATTATCACAACATGTAGAACACATCACATTGTTATCCAATAATTTAAAAAACATACACACATTTAGAAATCATATTTAAAATTAAAGAAAAATAAATTTGTAACACATTACATTTTTAAATTGTATGCCACAGTGACCACTTTCATATTGTCTGACTGAACAAAATATTAATATTTTAACAAAATATTAAGAAACATCTGTAAACTTAATATTTTATATAAGATTGCTCAGGCAAATAAGAAACCTATAAATATATAAGGAAAATTTAATTTAAAAAGTAAAGCAATTTTTAACTACAACAAATATATGAACAATCCAGAAGGATAATTTTTTATCTATCTTAATAAAATCCCATTTCTAATCGTTACGTTTGTCTAGATTGTGAGAATTTAATTTTTCTAACGTCATTGCTTCGTTTACGGGCCAAAATATAGGATCCTATAATATTAGGTTATTATATTTATTAGGTCTTATATTATTTATCCTATGTGACCTAAAAAGACACTAACAGTCGCCATTTTAGTTAAAGTGGTGTTAAAAAATAGTTTTTCATGACATTTTTTGTTTAATTGGACTTTAAAATTATTGTATCACGTGACTATGTGTCTTTTTCGTTCCACCTCCTGAAGTCAATAACTGTAAAACGTGGAAATATAAAAAACATTCCTTCACTACAAATACAATTACTGCAAACTGTATTTTATTTTAATTATTAACAAAGGTTAAGGGGGTTCATATATCTTTTCAGCCACCTTGTATATATATATATATATATATATATATATATATATATATAATTATATGTGAGGGGGCTTACGTAAATTATGCTATTTAATTAAAAATTATAAAACACAACAATTCTATTTAATATAAATATATAATAATTATATTGTCTTACTAGTATATTAAACAAACATGCAATATACATTGTATCGGAATATTGTACAATATTCTTTTTAGTGAAACCTTCAGTCAGTCTTAACTGAATTTCTCTTTACTGTTTAATGAATTGCGTTTCAAAGTTCAAAATTTATTCATATAACCTAAGGGTCTATTGTGTTGTCATGTTGTCAAACCTGCAAAGAGATTATATCACAGCAGTTTGGTAAAATAAATACAATACACAATTATTTGTCTGATTTTTAGAAACTCTCTGTCCATTGCTTGGCATTCTCGATTTGTCTAATACCTCAAATTTTTCAAAAACAAATAATTTTCTAAACAAATATCTTCATTTCTTTAAATCGTTACAACTTGAGATATGGTTTTTCGTTAAAAGAATAATGTGGTGAATCAAAATATGTATAGATCATAACGGATACGAGAATAATGGTGGCTAAAATTGTTAAAAACACACAACAGAACAAATTCCTAACACACGGTATCAAACAAACCAAGCAGAACATTTAGCTTTTTCTGAACAAAAAAAATTATTTATACGAAGATTAAATTGATTTAGACTAACTGTAAATAAGTTTCCACGGAAACTAATCGATTGTTTTAACTTTATTTAATCTAAATGAAAGAGTAGACTATCAAAACCTTACAAATAAACAGTAACAAATTTGTTATCCTCAAAACTAAATGAAAAACAATCAAAACTAAAAATGTCAGACCAATAGATGTCAATATATAAGTTAAAATGAACTGTAAAATAAACTTTAAAAAATATTTACATTTAAGGGTGAATGTAACCTTGCTTCGGCGTACCATAAGCAAGTCCTCAGCATAAAATAAAGCTGCTAATTGTGGCAGTCGAAGTTCATTATTGTGTTTTGCCAATCATTCCACAATCGTAATATATTATACTGGTGATATACAAATTTTGGGTTGAAAATCTTCACTTTTCATGAAAACGATAATGTTGATTACTGAGAAATTGCGTTTTTTATAACAGACCCATGGCCGATTTTAATTTTTTTTATCGATAACTCAAGAACCATCATTTGAGATAAAATGGCTGCCAGTACATGAATGGTTGAGGTGCCAAAGTATTTTCAGGAAAACGTAATATTCTTTTTAATCGCAGCTACCTCAAGTTTTGAGTTAAAGAGAGCCTTTTTTCCTCGATAAAAGGTCAAAATATAGTCTTAGTGGATAAATGGTTACATAAATAATGCGAACACCAAATCATCATTCAATGTTCCTTTTTACTTCCAATGATATAATTGTTTAGGTGTAAAATTGACAAAATGGATGACAGACGGAAAACGAAGCCTTTCTATAGACCTAAGTTCATAAAAACTTTTGTTTCCAATGTTTAGCTCTAGAATCAGCTTTCTAAATATCACCGTGAACTTTCGAGTCACTCTGTATAGTCACTAAGTCAAACGGTTATTTACTTGAGATGAAGGTTAGAGTATCATGAAGGCTTGAAGGTAGGGAAGTAATTAAAGCAGGTTTACTAATCTTCCAGTGATAAACTTTATGCAATCTTACAAGTCGATTAGGATAAGACATAAAACACTTTTATTTTGAAGGAGGGAGTAAAGGAAATCTTGATTAAATCGGTTATATATTAGATTTTAAAGTTACACCAAATTTTGTCCCTATTACAGGGTGTGCAATTTTGGCACTAAAAATTTAATTTTTAGTTATTAAAAAATGTACTTTAAATTCCTTTATTATTAATTTACAAAAATCAGTTAGTTTTGAAGTTTGTAACGTGTGTTTTGAATTTGGTATTATGTTGAGAATGGTGCTGGTGCATGTTAACCTACCTGTTTTCTATTGACAGGGACATTAGTGCTTGTCTCAAAAAGGATTCTACTAAAAGACGTGCCCAGTTTTGATGTCTAGAGTTATCAATTATCGTTCTCTTATTATCATGACATAACAACAACCGTTAGAACCTCTAAACTGATTGGCCCAAAACACCACACACGACCTTAACTCAGCACAATACATATACAGACGATTATGATACAAAAAGTACAACAAATATACACAAAATAAACAAGGCGATATCTTTTAAAAGGATTTCTGTTCTCGTAAGGCCTGTACTGCACTCCTGTTTCATGACCAAGTCCTCCCACTGAACCTTCAGCGCGTAGTTAAGAAACGAGGTTAAAAAAAGAGGGCAAATCATCGCAGGCTTATTGAGTCATTCGATGATTTGTAACATAACCCCAAAAACTACCCCGAAAAATAGTAAATATTTTCCTTTTTTTAATTTCACAAAGATTGGAAAGAAAATTCACGATGCTCCCATCGAAAATACACGGAGAAAATCTGCGGAATGAAAGAAACTAATATTTTACCCTTTGCTTGAAAACTCCAAGTTTACGTTTTCGACATTCTGAAAAATATTTGGCAAAAATTAATTATAAGTGAAGAAATTATTTAAGTAGTTTAATGAAACTTTAGTGTAATATACTTCTAATGATAATTGCGAACCATGTTAAATTTTTAACAAATCATTCTAAACATAACCTACAAACGTTGATGAAATAGCGCGTTTTGATTTTAATTTTCTTTTAATAATAAATTTCTACTCAGGAACGGAGATAATAAAAATATAGAAAATGGAACCGTTTTACAATTTAAATTTTTAAACCAAATTACGCACACTTCCAAATAGCGATAATTTTAGTGAACTGATATAAGCAATAAAACTTCCAACCCCTTAAACCAAAATTTTTTGTCTAATTGTATTCGTTAATTATTTAAGACGAATATATAACTGAATTTTTGTGAATAATTGTTGTCATTAAATTGTTTATATAAGGAACTCTTTAAATAGCGAATTTTAACATTTTTATTTGACTTTTATTAGTCGAACCTATATTTTCTAAAATAGGTTTTAGTAATCATTAATTTATTCTCTTTACTACATTGAACATTGTATAAACTCGAATGAATCCAACAATAAAAGACATTGTCTTTTGTTTTATTGTCGATTCAACTAAATATATTTTGTACAATAAAAACATTTTATTTTCCATTCTACTTTAGTAGAGTACTGAACATAATTTTGTATTCATTGTAAATCAGTTACTTAATCCTTCGTCTGCATAAAGATGTGTCATAAACTCTTTCTCTCTTTATATTTATTATTTTACTTTTTGAGTAAGCTACGTATTAAGGTGACGGAGTATAATAAATGGTTCAACAATATTGCACTAACTTTCTCACATAACCGTTTAAAAAACTAACTTCTCGCCGTCTCTTAAACAATGTACAGTGTGTCACACGAAGGTATTTACATTTTTAAACAACCAAGTACATATGCGTCTACCAAATTGTAAGATTTCTTTCATACGTATTGGAAACTTATCCAAAAGTGTACCAACAAATTTTTACGCTGCAATAGAAATATAATGGCGGCTGTTGACAGCGATTTGTGGTTTAAACGACAATTCTCAGAGGATAATGACCAGGCCTAGGATACATGAAGTCTTAAGGACTCACGTTATTCCGCATTTAACATTCGAAGAAATGCAGACTTTCATATTTCAGCAGGATGGAGCCACTCCACACTATGCTCGAGAAGTGAAAAATCTACTAAACACTAAGTTAACTGGTCGTTGGATTGGAAGATGAAGCGATTTTATGTACTGGCCGCCTAGATCACTATTTTGGTGTATTTTACAAAAACTATAATTTATTTTATTTGGTTAATTTTCAAAATTTGGCGTTACGAAATGAGATAAAATTTTCGATGATCGTCTTTTCTAAATATATTTAGTTTAATTGGGTATATAACATTGATTATAGCTTTCTATCCTGTCAGTTTAATTGGGTAAATAACATTGATTATAGATTTCTATTCTGTCAGTTTAATTGGGTAAATAACACTGATTATAGCTTTCTAGCCTGTCAGTTTAATTGGGTATATAACATTGATTATAGCTTTCTATCCTGTCAGTTTAATTGGGTAAATAACATTGATTATAGATTTCTATCCTGTCAGTTTAATTGGGTAAATAACATTGATTATAGCTTTCTATTCTGTCAGTTTAATTGGGTAAATAACATTGATTATAGCTTTCTGTCCTGTCAGTTTAATTAGGTAAATAACATTGATTATAGCTTCCTATTCTGCCAGTTTAATTGGGTAAATAACATTGATTATAGCTTTCTGTCCTGTCAGTTTAATTGGGTAAATAACATTGATTATAGCTTTCTATTATGTCAGTTTAATTGGGTAAATAACATTGATTATAGCTTTCTAGCCTGTCAGTTTAATTGGGTAAATAACATTGATTATAGATTTCTATTCTGTCAATTTAATTGGGTAAATAACATTGATTATAGCTTTCTATTCTGCCAGTTTAATTGGGTAAATAACATTGATTATAGCTTTCTATTATGTCAGTTTAATTGGGTAAATAACATTGATTATAGCTTTCTATTCTGCCAGTTTAATTGGGTAAATAACATTGATTATAGCTTTCTATCTTGTCAGTTTAATTGGGTAAATAACATTGATTATAGCTTTCTATCCTGTCAGTTTAATTGGGTAAATAACATTGATTATAGATTTCTATTCTGTCAGTTTAATTGGGTAAATAACACTGATTATAGCTTTCTAGCCTGTCAGTTTAATTGGGTAAATAACGTTGATTATAGATTTCTATTCTGTCAATTTAATTGAATGACTACTTTATAACCTTATTACGGAGTTTGCCGTGTTGGAAGCTTTTCAGACAATAGATTTACGATTCATTACCCGTTATCGAAGAGATAAACAATGAAATAAAAAGAAACGTAAGGCCCATTATTAAAACTCTAAAAGAGATTAGACATAATCACTCTATTCAATTAATAAAAGTACGATCATTTGAGTTTATCATCTATTAACAATTCGTTTATTCAGTGGAATAGATTGTTTTGTTTAACGTTATTATATTGAAATGAATACTACTAGATAAGGTCATAAAAACTTAGTTGTAGTTGTAAATAAAAAATTAAAAAAAAAAATTAAAAAAATCTATTAACAAGTTCATTCCTAAAAACATTGCCAAAGGTCCACCCACATTTATTCACAAAAAGAAATATTAATCCAAAAGAATATTCATGGTCTCAAAATAAAATCCACAGAAATGTCTAAAAAAATGTTAATTTCTCTGGAGTGTTTTTAAGGGAGATAAGTTTATAACAAGTCCCCCTCCCCCTCCTATACTTTTATGATATTTACACATACTGACTCGACTAAAAACGGAGATATTTTATATTCTACTCACAAAATTTGTTTTAAAATGAGTAAAACATAGTTCTGATAATGCTTACTTTTTCTTACATTCGCTATTTTCTTTTTTTACACATAAAAAAAAAATAATAAAACATTAAATGTTTGGAAATATTTATTTAAGATTTGTTCCACGTAATTTTTCATGTTACGTTTTACAAAGGTGCCAAAAACAAAGACTTTACAATTTATATTTCTAAAACGGCCAAAATTCAAAATATTAACCATCGAATATCTTGAATACTTTACCTTAACAAACAACTTTACAAGAGACAAAAAATTTTCCTTTCGTATTGACAAACAAAATAGATCATAGAATAACCGTGTTATCAAAAATTTGAGTTTCATGTTAATTGTCTAAAATATCCAAGATTAGCCTAAATACAAAACTTTTAAAATTCTGATAATTTGTTTATCTGAATACTTATAACTTGGACCTTATGATTAAATTTAACTTAAGATTCAGAAATCATGTGTACTAAATGCGTGTACCAAATTTGAACTCAATAACTCACCTAATTCCAAAAATATTTATTTTTGTTTTTTGTAAAAAAAAAAAATTTGTTTTCCTTGCTTGTACCAAAGAATCTTCTAAAGCATAAATATTGTTAGACTGAATTTCTGACGGACGGTTTATATTAGATTTTCGTGACTATTTTCTGAACCGCATTTTTCTTTCCTTTTAATTAGCTAAACTAGAATCTGTTATTAATATTCTTGTTTCAATGAACTATGCAGGAGGTCCAATGAAGCCAATTTTGGGAAATCAAATCTTCTACGGTCGTTATACTGATATTTAGAATTTTTGCAACCAATATGATTCATCAGAGTGCGTAGAAAACAACGTTAATTTTTTAGTGTCAATCGCTAAATACAATTTTAATAAAATCGAAATTTTGAAATAGGGTTTTATGTCAACTACAGGGTTATAAAAAAAATGAAAAAACAAGATAGAGTAAAAATGTGTTCCTTTTTGAGACTCAAATAGATATTTCTGCGAAAATCAACATTGTTTTTTTTAACCTTTCCGTACACTAGTAAGATAAAAAGTAATAAATGGAGAAAAAACTTACATCTAATTTTACGATCTCTACTGATCTATACTGATGAAACTATAAAGTTGAACCTTTTCCCAATTTTGTTTTTATGTTCCCCACGAAAATGAAAACATTTTTATCATGTCGTTTTACATTCAAAAACGTAGTAAATAACTGGTACCTTTTTTTTACAGACTATCCAAAAACTAGTGTATAAAATTACAGCTACGACGAAATTACGAAAAAAATTACTGAGGCTAACCATCTAATAATACTAACTATGATGATCTCCTCTAGGCGAGCTATTAAGTTTGGAAGGGCTGGAGAATTAAGTTTGGAAGGGCTGGAGAAATTATGAGGGAATTGAATTTGTGTCTACCTTGAAAACGTGCTCTAAGCCTCAGATTGGTATTTTAGGTTAGAGCTTATAATATCTTAGCAAGCAGCGGTGTCCGAGAGGCTTAAACTCCCTCTGTATACCCTTCAAGCACATGCCCAGGGAGCAGCGTTATTATTCAAATATACAGGGTTATAACGTCATTAATGTGTCATTAAAATATATAATGCAAAGGCTATAACGGTTTATACTTTAGTATATTATGCGATAATGTGTCGGAAAATAAAAAAAAACTCTGAATTAAAAATATTACATTGCTACTCGTTATACAGGTAAGTCTCCCATCCCTCAATGTGTTTTTTCCACACAAAACACTAAAGAGCCTAAAATGTACACATTTGAAAATTTTTTAGTTAACATCAACAAATATGTTGCTCTATTTTAAAATTTAAAATTCTATTAGGTCATTTAACACCATCTATGTATTGAATTATTACAGCTGATGGACTTAATCAGCTGTTAAAACTGAATTTTATTATTTTTAGAGCACTAAAATTAAAACTGATGGAAGGATGTTATCTGTGCATAGAGAGATTCAATTTTATTTCCGGTTGGGAAACAGCTTGTGTATTTATTATATAATTGGCATATAAACTACGAGATAGTTTCGTGCTTGTTGATTTGTGTTTGTGTATATTTAATCTTATTGTTTTTAATGTATAAACATTAACCTCCAACGGAGTAACATTGAGTATGGGAATACGATTCCAAAACGCGTCGTAATATAAGACAAATACGACTTATACAAACAAGTGACAAACTTAACCTAATCTTCCATTTAATAACAATCCTTATTAAAATCAGTTTTTAAATAATGAGAGTCTCTGACCACTGTACGAACGTTCATTGGTGGTTATAAATATGTAAACTATGTTATAAAGAGAAATCGTTTACGAGTTAATATGTTTAGAAGATGTAATTTCAATAACCATTCAAACGATTTGGAAAATTCTTTCGTCATCTAAAATTGTATTGCTTTATAATAGTTAGAGACTACATAATATTATGTTATCAAACAATGAGGATATACATTAAAGGTTTACATAACAAATAGTACACAATGTTTTTCTTGCTTTTCGAGAAACACAAAAACAATATAATACAATACGTATTTACAGTATTGTTCTCATATTATACACTATCCTGCTAAGGATACTTGTCAATAAATATTTATTCCAGCCAAACAAACGTAATGATTACGCCTGTTAATAAAATGTAGAAAACGGGAAGAAATCGTTAACATGTGAGTCTAGCTCTAACCTCTTTTGGACAGTTGACCGATTATTAGCTTATCCGGGATCAAATTTGCAATTCAGGAAAAATACCCAACAAAGAAGAAAGATGGCAAATTTGTAGCTGGTCTAAATTAGGATTATTTAACTAGAAATGTATTAAAAGTGATGGTGAAGATCGAACGTTTAAGTGAGCGAAACCAAGACTTTTTTATGATATTTTAAAGTTAGTGTACAAAGCTCAGAGAGCCTCCCTTTTGTATAAGTCAACATGAATTAAATAAACTTTGAATATACAATATGCTAAAATATATGAACAACTTTAAATTTAAATGGACAATTGAAACTATTGTTTCCTGTAACCATCTACCTGTAATGTGATTTGAACATTCAATGAAATAAAAACACAAATCTTCAGTATAAAGGTTCAATACAATTCTCTAATGTGGTTTTAAATGTTTTTATAGCTTTGTATCCTTCCTACATATTGTATCAGCTGATAGAGTATTCTCTTTGTTTGATAATGTTGCAGTCATTGAAGTTCGTTGTTGTTATATTTCTTGGAAACATTAATTATCTGTATACTATTAAAACTTTATTAATAGTAAAATTGAAATTAATTTGTTTGAAATAAGTAAATAAATTATGATGCAAGGTAATAAATTATTGTAGTTTAAAGATAAACAAAGAAAAACTTGTAATGAGAATATCAAATAAGGTAATGAGAATATATATCAAGATAAAATTTATGATAAGTAATGAGTTTAAGGAACATTTAACATTTTACAAACGTAAATGAATAAAGTTAGATAATTTGGAAACAGATTTCACCGCTGTGATGAACATCAAAGTCATGTTTCACACTTAATTATTTATACCTTTGGATTATTATTTTTACTACAAATTTTAATTTTATTTTCATGATTAGTTGGAGATAAAAAACAGTCTGAAATTAGCTTTATGGTGCTATTTTTTTAAACGGTTCAAATCCATGGTAGTAGACAAAATCTGTAAACGCCTTAAAATATAGTACGAAGAATAGTCGCAAATCGAATGGACGAAAATAATGGTACAAAATTACAGTGGAGAGGACATTGTCAGCCAACTGGTGTAAACTGTACGAAACATTAAAAAAAACACAAGACAGATAAAAAACCATCAACTTTTTTATTAAGTTTGAGTAAATAGAATTACAGTTTGTCTTCATTATAATCTTGGAGTATCAAACAGAGCGGAATATTTACACTAGCAGTAACAGAAAAACGAAATGTTTTCAAACATATGTTTATATGAAGATTTCCTACAGATTTTTACTTTACTCATAGAATCAGTTCTCAAGTATTACCGTGCTATTTTTAATCACTCTCTAGTCACATATATATTATTCAACTTTCTACAAGTATGGAGTATGTAAAGGAAAAAAATAGAACAATCAAGTTAAAAAATTTATTTTATTTATTGTATTACTTGTGAGTATATTAAAATAGCTATATGGCTTGTGAATTATCAGCTAAAAATTAATGAAGCCAAAAACACAAACTGTATGGTTGAATTTGAAGCAACAGATAACAGTTATGATAATATTTAGCAGAGGCTTTTATGAGGAAACAAGATTCTGTATTATGCAAACTGCTTCTGTACTTGAAAGCATAACATGTGATGAGGGAAATCTGCCTGTTGTATGAAAGTAGTAAAAGTTAAAATGAACCTTTTCGATGACATTATTAGGGCGTGGCAGTTTTTAAACAGTACTTAAGCACAGTGTAGTAATAGTTTTAGCGCTGTTCACAGTTATAAAACAAAAATTCCTCTTTTATCTAATAATGTCTGTAAGTATTTCTAGATTATAGTTTTGGGAATCATTGAATTTTAAAACTTGTAGATACAAATGGTTTGTAAATAATATTGGATACAAATGATACACTAACATTTTGTGTATACATAAAAGAGGCACTTAAAATGTTGCTGATTGCGTAAGAAACTTTGTGATTTTTTATTTTATTTCAACACATAGAGAAAGTTTTATGATAGAACTGTTTTCTATATGATAGGAATGCCTGTAATCTCTCATCTGTTCAGTGCTCTTCAATAAATGAGAGGATCGAACCGAATTTGATTAAATTTGGTATGTGAGTGTATTTTGGTCATTATTTTGAGAACTCAATATTTGAAGGTAGACTAAACTACAGAATTCTGATTTTATTACAATCGACTCTCTAGCGGCCATCTCATAAGGTTCACGAGGTAAACTAAATTATCAGAAATTTACCTTATTTAAATATATTTGTTATGTTTTACAACAATGTTTATGAAGTTAGTATCTCTAGTATCTAAAAGTCATTTTAGTAGTACATAAACTGGCCTTGGCGTCTCCCATACTTAGTTCTTAATTAAGTACCTAGTTTAAGGTATCAGTATAATATGTGAATGTTGTATTACTGGTTTATTTTCCCTTTTTAATTGAGAACTAAAGAATTGGTATTTTTATTGGAAGTATAGTTTTTATTTACTTCTAAAGATGGCTGAGGGCTAAAATTCGTCTAATGTTTTGCGCTGTTTTATGTACTACTACTTATCCGTATAACTTTCACCTTCTCTTATACATACTCCGTATAGGCCCGAGTAGTAGTAGTAATAGTAGTACCTCTGTGACAGGTATGCTGCACTTTATAGAAAGATGCAAACATTTATGACTAATATCACATATTAACTCAATACCATTTAAACATACATTCACATATTCTAACAGGAAAGTACAACAAGGCTCTTTATACACAGAACATGGTATATTAGCAGATACAGTGATGATTTCAGAAAAGAGGGGGGGAGTTTTGCACTTGCTCCAGAACTAGTAGAAGAGAGTCTGTCGTGAACCGTGATTCCGGGCAGACTTTCTTACTCTTCCAAATACTTACTAACTATTTTAGCCCGAGTTAGAGAAAACGTGTAATAATTAAAATGGTTTAATAAAGAAAAGTTAAATACTTTAAACGGTTTACTTTTATTTCTCACCCGGCTTATTTTGAGGGACTTACTCCACCTGCCGTCTCAACAACCGTTCAAACGCGTAAGAAGAGTTCGTAAGGACCTCCACAGACACCAGGAGACATGCCACTGCCCTGGAACTCAAACAAGTAGACAGCAGCGGAGACCCCGTCACACCTCTAGAGTGATCACATCTATTGTCCCTTCCACTTCCAACTCCTTTAAGAAGTGCAGCTCACGAAGAGGTCAAGTTCCTCTACATCAATCTGGTATCAATTCTTCTTTCAAACAACAATAAATATTCAACAACACAACTTTTCCTTCTTGTGAGCGTGGATTACAAGCAGGTTGATCTTCCGTAATGATTGAGAGATGGTTATTTACCGTACAGTGTCCTACTAGCCTAAACTATTCACAATATCATGTATTCTTCATTTTTCAATGGGATTAACCAACGTCAAACAGATGCCCCTTATTAAAACTCATACACCGTACAGTTCAGATCAAAACGTTGCCAGATGCAAGAATGAAGGGGCAAACTTGTATGGTTAAAGTAAAACTCATATCATGATTTAAGTATTTCCAGAAAATTACTATTCTCACCGTAAAATTAATATTTATAATTTGTAAAACAAAATGATTGAGTAAAAAAATAGTGCGTTTTATTAATTATTATAATAGAACTAACAAATATTATTCAATTTTATTTTAAAATAAAATGAATGTTCTAAGTAGAGTCACGTATCACAGAGCTCAGTTCTGTAAAACCCAACCAAACAGGGAGTTGAGTTGGATTTAATGTGAGTAGTGAACTTCAATCACGTAGTATTGTCATGGGTGTTCTTTTATTTACGTATCGAATATGTTTTGACGCCCCAGTAATTAGTAAAGGATCTGGTTGCTTTCATTGTATAATTGGACTGGATTAGTTCCATTATAGAGGCTATCGACTTATTTCGTTATAATAGTAATTACAATTATTAGTTACTTTGTGAATATCAATAAACAGTGTTGGTAGTGATGTTCAATGACCGAATCCATGTGTTAAAGAAAATGTGTTAAAGATCGAATAATCAATCTACCCACCAACGATTCTGACCCCTGGGCAAGTTCCCAATGCTCGCTAACATATAGTGTGGTTGGCTTACTTATCAATTTATAGCTGAAGAGAGATAAGCATGTACTTTTTAGAATATTTGCTGTTTTATTCCTGAACCGGATGCAAGATCTTCCGTTCTTCCTAATTGTTTAACACAATCTAAATTAGTAATTAAGCTTTCCTTGTGTCAGTAGGTTATATTTTAAATAAAATCTTTATAGAATGTGAATTCTTAATTTAAACCATTGTTGACAAGTTAGTGATAATTTCATAATGTATAATAATATATTTTTATTGAGTCTAATAGAGCACTAATTAACCACAAACAAATACCAAGACAAACAGTATTTTCTACTCAGTTTCTTTCATAAACCTTCAAACTTTCCAACTTCAGTGTTAAAAAAACAACAACTTAAATTGTGGTTTGCAATCTTAAATTAAACACAATGTACAACTTTGGAATTGTAATTAATTCAATGAATCAGTGGGACTTTCTATGAATTTTGAACAATAATTAACACCAATAGTTAGTTTAAGTTAAAGCAATCAGCCTGTGGCCCATCGGTGGATAATTCTGCCTAAAACGGGATAAACGGATCAAACAATAATTATTAATTTAATTATTACTATTGTTAAATTGTTAATTAAGTTGTGTCTCACCTCACAACAACTTTTAAATATCAGCCAAAGTAAATCTAAACTGGTAAGAAAAAGTTATTTGCACAAGTTATCTCAACATTTGACTTTTCGTCAAACCTAGATTTGTCATATAAGAGACTTTAGTTATTCAATTAAATTTTACTGTCTTCCAATCATTTTAAACGACCCAGTGTATTTGTAAATTGTATAATTAATTGAGCTGGATATTGAATTATGAATTCCCCAAAGTAACTCGTTCTTTGGTAATTAAACCATGTTCTTTTAAACAGTTTTGAAATGGTTCGAAATGGGATGCTAATATCAACTCATTCTATCCTTCTGAGATTAGCTTCAAATAACCTTTAGATTCTAGTTACAAATTACACTATAATCCCTCTGCTACTTTAAATGAAGCCTAACTACCACTTAAGTATAAACTTTCACACTGTGGATTTCAATAACTTTATTTATAAGAGTTACAAAATCAAAATTGAAGTCAAAGTTCTTTTGCATAATATGTGTTACACTTTTGATACATTTCATGTTGTTTGTCATAAAACAATATAATAAGGAATATGTAATATTTGTGTGGGCACGAAAACACTAATGCTATTAATTTTTTCCCCTAATTCTTGTTATACGTATATGCACATACGATATGTGTAATGTGCTCTTCAATAAAATGTAAAGCCTTTTCATCCAAGTCTTATTAAGTAGGGTAATTTTTTAACTATTATTATTATTATTAGTTAAATTATTTATATATTTTTCATACTATGATTTCAAATGTTACTCCATTAGTTAAGTTAGTTTTATATTCTTAGAAGACAGCAGGGGTTGCCACACCCATTGACATGATATATGACGAGGCCATCTGTTATTGACGGAAGGAATCAGGTGACGAGGGGGACACCTAGCTGTAGTAGTAATTTTAGTTATTAAGGTTAGTGTGTATTGTACCTCAAACATTATAGCAGTTCAATTGAAATCTACATAAGGTAAAATAAAGATAACTATACAGTCTTTGTATTGTTAGTGTTTTATTGTGATTTTGGGGAATTTACTTTCATCACCAAAACTTACCCTATACTTGGTGTACATCGTAAGTAAAACGAGTTTTCAAGGATATGTTTAGAACTTTTGAAACTGGCATATAGCATGATAATTTAACTATATCAAATGGGTAGTTTCCTAAAAATCTCATCAATATCTATAAATAATTACTCTATACAGTATATCGATCGTTCTATATTTTCATCGATTTGAATTTTTAGTTTATGATAAAACTCAGCGATTTAGTTCAAATTAGTCTAACTCAATTAAAATTTAATATTCAACAAATATTTTCTTTAATAAAATCTTTAGAAAAGGTGACACTGCTATAAACATTGTTTTAATTTCATCATTTTCTAAATATTCACTAATAGTATTGAAATTTGACAATAATTGTATTTCGTATTTAAAATCAGGTTTCTCAACTAAAAATTTAAAATATTTATTAATTTCACTTGATTAACATAACTCCACTGTTAATTCGTAGCAGGTCGGCCGGAATAATGTATATCTAATAATATTTACAGACTTCACCTCAGATTTTACTGGTGGAAATAATTTAATTAAATTGACTTCAGGGTTAGCGTTAGAGTTTGGAATGTATTTTTTCTTGGGATCTCTAGTTCACACGAAAAGAGGTATGAACCTGGAATGGATAGCAGTTTTAAAGTTTAACGGAATATATTTTATTTTAACTTTTTAAATATAAGTATACTATTATTTTCAAATAATAATTATTACATTAGTTCTTTTTTGTTATATATTGAGATGGAAGAATTTATACTTTTAAAATTATAGGGTAAGTTTGGTAATCTTTAAAAATTACAATCTTCGTGTTTTCGACTGATTTTCACGTTTCATGGCTTCGGAAATCGATCAAATTAATTTCGACATATCGTCCGTCCGTCGTCGTTGTACAAGCATGACAGCGACCATCAAAATAAATAAAGAACAACAATTGGGTACACAAGGTTATAGGAGCTTTTATAAAAGCTTCTTGAAATTCTAATAAATTCAATTTAAAATGTCAAAATAGCAGCCATGTTAAACAGTTTTTTGTTCATATCTCGTGTGTTATTCTACTTACATAACCATAATCAATGTCATTTAAATTTTGATATAATGGAAGATTAAAACTCAAATATATGTGGTTCACGAATACGTGGCAAAGGCAAAATAGAACCCTTTCCATTAAAACCTTCATGTCAATTACATACGATGCGTGCTTAGGCGTACAAGAAGCAAGTTTTTTTTCTATTTAAATATTTAAGACTTCATTATTATAAGTGTTTGATTGACAACTACCTAGCTTGTTTTATCGATTTAAGTGTAAAACGTATTTGTTTGAAATTATTTTCGTTTTTGCCAATGATTCTTGAATAGTTTTTTTTTTTTTTTTTTTTTTCAGAAAATTGCACAGATGATCATTTTTGGCGAGGGACAGACAGACAGACAAATAAAAACATCAATGTTATCACTATTTTTTTCGACTCAGAAGACTTCAAAACTGAATTATCCGTGAAACAATCAACAAACATCGCATAACTTTCTCTATACTAAGTATACGCCAGAAAGTAAACATAAAACTGGAAACAAAAAATAATACAGTCAAACGTGATATGTGAAGACCGAATTTAGGGTAAATTCCCTCAAAAAATAATACAGTTGATATGTGAAGAATTCCCTCGCTTCTGAAGGCAAAATATTCATGAGTGTGAATGATTTATGGGGAGGGGGGATAACATGTTGCGGTGTAGGCAATACAGCTCCTGTCTTTGTGAAGCTATATGTTTTTTAACAAATACAATCTTATTGCGGTAATGCCAATATTAGAAGTATAAGTATTAGAAGATTAAATTTTGATAAAACTGTAAACTACTTTAACAAAAATGTGGAAAAACAGTGCAATAACTTTCTTACACAAAACCAATCGAGATCAACGTTCATTGTAGAGTTCTGTAAGACCTAAACTTAAATTCCAATTTCATAAATTTTGACTAATAAATTTTAAGAACTTCCAAAATTCTCTTGACTCGTTCTTTTTCATTTATTTTTCATCCCCTTCTTGTACAATATAGAACATTATTATAAAAGGAAAAACAGAATAAATTATAGGGAAAAAACTTATATAAATTATAAATAATGTAAAAATGATATAATTGTATTTTATTATTATAAATTATAATACTTCTAACCGCAATTACAGTAACAATTATTCTGATAATTGGCGCAGAGTTCCAGTTAGAAATAGAACCTTCTGAGTACAATCACTATGCTATCGAAATGTACATTAAGATAAAAGTAAATCATTGTTATTACAATTATTGTGTTTTTCCTATTGTTCCTGTTATTGTGTTTAAACAAATGAACTAATTAATATCGTAAATTGACCACAAATTACTGTATTATTTAATTTATTTAATAGATTTAAAGTTATGATACTTTAATCTAAAAAGAAAAAAGAAATATACTGCAAAATATATGTTACGCAGTTACAGAATAGTGTATGACATTCAAGAACAAAGCGACTCGTTGTTTAGTACAGAAGAAGTTAAAGTTTATCCTCAATCTAGAACGGAAATAAAATAGGAAGACGCAAACATTAAAATGGATTCTAACGAATTAATGAAAAAGGAACGACTCTAAGTCGCCAGAGTTTTGTAATTGCACTTTGTATTAAAGTAAATAAATGGTACGACAACATTGGACTTTCTTTCTCACACACCCATCAACAAAACCAAATATCTCCTCAAAATTATCCTTATACTTCTTTATTCGTGAGAAATAAGACAGTTTTATTTTCTTTATTACTAAGTTGTATTTCTTATGGGAGTTCTTTGGTACACCTCTCCCCAATTAAAATATAAAATATATTGAAAAAATGTCTACATTAAATAGAGCTTAAATTGCTTGTGGTATAATTTGAATTATAACGTGAATCCTGTTTTAACGACAGCGGTCAAGGTTAATTTTAGTTTTTACCAAATATCCCGAACAGATTTTTTCTATTGTGATTTAGCCCACTGTATATGATATTTGTCTTGGTTTTTTACCAAAATTATAACTTAATCTATTGACAAATTAGATCGTCACAACAACGCCTTAGCAATTTTATTATTATTAATTTTTTTTTTTTTATTTACCAATAACTCCATCACGGACATTTTATGTTTAGATGGCAAACTTCGTGTTCGGGTTTGTAGAGGCTATATTTTATGAAAATTGGTTTCAAATCGATAATGCTGATTTAAAACACAATTAATTAATTAATTTGGTTCCATATTTTGATTTATCGAATGGGTAAATGCCTGATAATTTTTTTTTGTGCGTTGTAAACCGCTTATAATTTGAATTATATAATAAAAATAAATAACGTTCTAATATAATTCCAAAATATACCTAAATATCAACTTTCCATTTAAAGAACTTCATTCACAAAACTGTTTTTTAGAACTCAGAGGACATTAAAATGAACATTTTCCTTAATAATTTGACATGACGTAACACATAACTTTCCTGCATAACGCGTGTACAAGACAATAATAATTATATATATATATAATTATATATATATATATATATATATATATATATATATATATATATTGTATTCACAGTAAATTTGTATGTTTATAGCCAAGCAAGTATCTACAATAAACGAACTTAATATTGTTGCTTTATCTTGAATATTAAATGATTCTCAACAATATCATTAGCTTTAATATTACCAGCTTTATGATATGATATCCTTGTATTATAGCAATACAATGATATTGTATAACATTTAGAGCAATGACAATAACATCCAATACATATATTGTAAGAGTTCTTTTTATCTTGTGATAGTTATAGTCAACCAGATTCTATTTCCCGAACCACTACAGCTTGGCGGTGATTGGATTTATCTGAGTCAGTGTTCTAAATAAGTGCAGAGACGAGATTAAATTGTGTATTTTTATTTTGTTTGAAACAATTAAAATGTTGTTCTTATTATAATAATATTACAAGACTTATTGATAAATTTTATTAACCTTAAACATCAATCCAAGTCGCTATAGTTTATTTGAATTTACAGAATTGATTATTAACAATAATATACAGACTTGCGCTATAAGGAACTGTGCCATGTTTTATATACATCCCAATCAACATTTAATTATACAAAACAATTTTGATTATATAGTTTTATTACAATCTAATGCACAATTTCTTACGTACACAATGAAGTATTATCATATTACTTAAAGCTATGCTTTTTTTATTTCTCCACCATATATATATATATATATATATATATATATAAATCAAAATTTATATATATATATATATATATATATATATATATTGTGATTTTTCTAGCTCGTTTATTATTGCTTGGAAAGTATCGTAAGATACTTACTTCAGCTAATTTATATTAAAGGATTTTCGAACTTTTAAATTGGCGTTAGTTACAAATAATTGACTTAAAGATTATTTCAGTTACTGTGAACCTGATTTGTTGTACTAACTTTAGTTTGATTTTAAGTTTATTTTAATATTAGTTTTAGTATTAAACAAGTGATTTTAGTTATGGGATCTCACTTACATGGATGGTTTAAATCACTGACTACTCACTTAATTAGCTGTGATTACGTTCGTCGCACCTTTAAGTTTTACTTGACACACATTTCACCTCTCTTCATCGATAACCAATATTGATTCAATTTCTGACCTTTCACTTAACATTTAACACTTGCTTAACACTTTTTGTAATGTTTTTTATGGCTTATATTGCATTTAAAATACACTGGTTACATTGAATTATGAACTTGTTTAAATTTTTAGTCTTTTATTTTGAAATAGCCTTGTTATTACGGCTGGATGGTTTGAGAGCTTTGAAGCGTCGTCCTGACTTTAGTTTTACGCGGTTAATCATTTCAAATTAGATTTGGATTTCATAGGTTAATATTCCCGGGCTTTTTTCTGATTGGACGTTCCTTTTTGCAATTGTGTATTTTTTTTTGAAACTATTGAGTTCACAGAGACCAGTTCTAAGGGTTTTCTGTATACTTTGATAATTTCTTTGGGAACTTTAAGTTGAATAACCGTAGTGTCTTACACGTGTGCTTATATTAATTTGAAACTGTTCTGCATTGCTGTAACTTAGTACTAATATTAATTTTATTTCTCTAATATAATAGATATTCATTTTTTATTATATCTCTGACAATATTTAAAATATACGTACATCAGCAAGGATACAGGATGAGGATTTTACTACATTAATTATTTTTACGAAGAAAATAGTTAAATTTTTCTGTAAACATTAAATTGAGAGACTTCCAATTAATATCAATGATAGTAAATAAGAGGTAGTCCCGTAGGATTAAGGAAGACGTCCTCGCTTAATCCCTACGTCATATTAGAGCAACGTTTGACTAGTGACAAAACACGATATCCAGACCAACTGATGCCTTGGGAAAAAAAATTAAAATGTTCAAAACGAACTTCTACTTGGTGACAAAAAGATATCATAAAATTTGATGCGACAAACTAAACTGAAATGGAGGCTAAAAATAATTATACACTATGTTCGTTATTATCTCCGTTTTACTTATACATATTTTAACATATTATGTTTAAGTCTTTTTCATATTATTTAATTATTTATAAGGATGGGAACCAAAATATAAATTAGAAAAACTGTCGTTAATTCCAAACTGTACCTCAACAATTAATTGTCTCTGCAACATTAAAATTTGAATTGTTGACGTGAAACGATAAAGGTGATTTTAAAGCTAAAAGAATCAGTGCAGAACTAATGACAGTAATTTGTTCAATGTGGCAACAATGGAGTGAACTTTTCATAACGGCTCTAGGAAAGGTTGAAATTAGTATTTTAATAATCGATGTGTATAAAATAACACATCATAAACTATAAAACTAAAAACAAACTACAAAAGAATGACGGAGGATGAATTTTTTTTTTTACTAGTAGTAACTATATATCAAGGGTGTGCAATACCACTAGTATAAAACAGCAGAACTTCCTATGTTACAAAGCTAACAAAATCTAAATGGTGTGTAAAGAATAAGCACCTTCTTCTCACTACTGTACATGTTAGTTCGAGAGGACATTATAATACAGATTTTGTCGCCATATTATTCCACGTGATAATTAAATACGAATATTGTCTTTTTTCCAATTTTTATATATTCACCAACCACTCAGTAAATAACCTCATTATTTTTAAAGTAACATAATCGAGTTAAAACTTTTTTTTTTAAATTTGCAACTTATTTCTTTTAGAATGGTATATTGTATTAGGAAAGAGAGGAGATATCTTTTTAGAAGTTGATTATAATAACAAACAATTCATTTCATAGCGTCAAGCAAGCACATTAACGAAGTAGTATAATGTTAAATATCATGTATTTAATAGCAAGAACGTTTACTGTTTAAAATGCTGTGACAATTATAATTTTATGGCAATACGTCAAGTCCATATATAGTATTATAATGCCTAATGGAATCAGGAAATAAATACCTTTCTATTTTCAGTGCGTTTTTAATTTATTTTTGAAATTCAGTCAGCATGTAAAATGTTACTTTTAATCCTATATAGTAATGCAAAGTTAATTCTGTATCAGAATACACATAGTGAGATTACAGCATAAAAGAAAAGCAACTTACACAACCTCTCACTGATATGTTAACAAGTTTATTATAATCAATATTACATGTTTATATTTAATTAAAATAATAAATAAACAAACTGACAATAAAGGATTTTTGGAGACGGTGAATAATAGTCCTTTAAAAAAAGAAAATAGTGTCACATTCTATAGCTTCTGACAATTACACTTTAAATATACATTTATACTAAAGAAAATTACAAACATATAATAAAGATATATTAATTCATAGAAATATTTATAGATCAATAAAATTACTTGTGTATACTTCTTACACCTCTAATTATATAATATTGTCAAACAAAAAATATCAACATCATTATCAATACCCAAGAGCTAGTTGATGCAAGTAACTATTTACGGTATTCCCTTTTCATTACTATAAAAAAAAATGATATTTTGCATGCTGACGGAATATCCAAAAGAACTGCAGGCTTTACAAAACTGCATTCTTAACTATAAAAAAGTATATTGTCATATACAGGAAAGCTACATTGTTCTTAAAATATGTTTGGCAAAATCAATTTATTCCAAGCAAACAGCTACTTTCAGGAAAAGATCTAATCCGTTTAAAAGGGTGGAAATATTATTATTATTTTTTTTTTTTTTTTTTTTACATAAGATCATCATAAATTACAAGAAAACTAAAACATTTACTTTTGAACTTGTTTTCTAAATGTCACTTCAATTTAAAGGTGATGTAGCGGTAGTTCCCCCTTAAAGGGGTGAAAATAATTTGTCCTAATCTTATAATCCCCATGCATCCAAATTCAGAGCAAAAATGAAAAAGTTTGTTCATGAATTATTTTACGTCCATTTAGGAATGATTTTACTCCCTCTGGTTAGCCCTTAGTATAAAATTTATCCTAATTTTACAAGAACATTCTGAATTAGCAAATTATTATTAAAATGAGCTTATTCCATAAGATTATTTGAAAGTATTATCCACATTATAGCCAAACACCGCCTAAAAGATGTGTTTTTATTTTATTTTTAGGGTGTTATAACCATTTTAGAAACGCGCGAGCTCGATTTTCGTAATCAGCAACCCAAAAAAAACATACAGTATAATAGGAATGGTCTCAAAGTGGAGCTTATTTCGACATAATAACTCAGCTTTATAAGTGGGCTCTTGTATTTGTATATATGCAAGCATGTATATGTATATAATCACTAAAATATTTATATATTAGAGCAGAAATGGAGGTGATTTTGTATTCGAATGTTCCAAGAGTGTCGCACTATGAAATCAACATAAAATGTTTCTCTTAATATTCTTTTAGAGTAATTTTATATCATGAAAGCGGGAATATATATTTTTTTTTACAACTGTGGTCTTTCTATATTCTATTTTTTATTTTATTATTTTTTTTATTTACAGTAATTTTAAGATGACAACTTCAACGTTTAGAGCTGCCTAGTTTGTTTCTCCTTTTTAAATGTAAATGTTTATATTTTATTAAATTGTTTAGTTTTTATTTGTACACACGCTTTTTATTAGTTAGAGTGAGTGTGTGCTTGTAAATTAAAAATCCGTACGTATTATCGTCAGGCCCGGCTATATTGTTATTAATTTCAGTTTTATTTTTAAGTGGAATTTTAATATGTTATTTATTTTTATTAACTTTGTTAAATGTTATGTTAGATACTACAAGAAGTGTAAGTTATCCGTTGTCCTCTATTATTCTTTCCCTTAGTAAAAATGTATTAGTATTTAGTATTGTATTGGTTTTGTTTGTGCGAGTTTAATTTTTGTCCTTCTTCATTTAAAAGTAACTATTTATTTTAATCAAAAAATTGTATAATTTTGTGTGTGTTCATGATTTACTATTTGAACAATTGTATTAATTTTATTAACTATTAACTTGTCTTTATTTAAAAATAAACCTTTACAATAAAAAAAAGAGTAAAAAACATACATTTTAATTTTTTAAACTATAGCTGTCATTTCCGTCAGACTATACAGTTGTTCCGTAACATTAAATTTCTTTATATAAAATTAAATCATTTTCGGATTTCTAAATACAACTTTTTATTTTGTAGTATAATTGAATAATAAATCAAAATATAACAAATATTAATTATAAAAATATTTACTTTATCACCAGAAAGCTTTTATTGAAGTGTTAAAGTGTAAAGACGGCTTACACTTATCTGTATAATAAAGTCCCTTTTTGTAAGTCACGTCACGCTACTTTATAAATGGGATTACGTTCTTTGGATATATTGTGAAAGAAAATCATCTGTAGTCATCATGGCGCTACAGTAAGTGATTGGATAGTATTGTGAAATGTGTTAAAATACTTAGTGGCCTAACTGTGGAATATTTAATTTATTATACACATACGTATCTCCAAATTTCATGAAATATTATATTTCGAGAAAGCTTTCGATTTGATCAAACGCAAAAAGATATAGGAAGGACAAGAAATATGGGATACCCCAACCAATTTAGTCAAAAGGTGAACTAAGATTACACGCCCCAAGTAGAACACTGTAGTTTACTATCTCGGGATATATCTACTAAGACAGAATTCAGACTGCGTGGTCTTCTCTTCCGTATTCACTTTCTGTTGGTGCTAAATAGCGCTCTGAGATGTGAGACGGAAAGAAATCGAGGCCTGCAATGGGGACGAAACACCTGCTTGTATCAATTCGATTTCGCTGATGACCTTTGACAACAGACTTTTAGAGATGCAAAGATGAAGCTGAATGACCTAAAAATGGACGCAAGAATGTTGTGACTTGAGGTCATCACCAATATAACATAACAAATCGTCATAGCCAATCATCGCAACAAGAGCAACCTAACTTGAAAGCGTGATGGAGCATCACAGGATGTAGAAACTAAATGGAGTTTTTGCCCCTTATGGTGATCATCTGGAATCCAGAGGAAGACAAAATTGATGATTTTTAATACCAATGTCAAGTCCTATTCAGATGTGGAACCTGGAAAGTTACCACCTAGATTACGTGCAAACTCCAAATATTCATAAATGAATGTCTACAAAATATAATAGGATTGTAGCAGCCAGAACTATTTTCCAACTACAAACCTTTGGTAGGTCAAAAATGAGCAGTCAATACATTTAAGCAATGAATTTGGAAGTAGATAGGCCTCTCTCAGACTAGGATTGGATTCACAATTGAGTGTACAAGATGAAGGACAAGTGAAGGATTGTTGAAAGAGAATTGGAAGTGGCCGACAGGACGTGGATCTGAGGCAGGAATCCTCATCCAAGATGGAGATTGAAGACATTTCATAAGAAATAGTAATTTTAACAAATAAGTATAAGTTATTCATAAATTAAGGCAATTTTTGTTAAGCATTTTGTTGTAACTAAAATGGCGACCGTTAGCGTGATTGTATTTCCCCACTTAGTTTTATCGTTATTTCTTCAATGTTAGTATATGTAAATCTTCTCAAGGTTCAAAGCTACCTTAATAAGTTTTTGTCACCTTAAGGATTTACGTGACTAAAAATTTTAAATACTATATATGGTCATGTGACATCTCATTTTAAACATCTTAATGAGAATAGGCAAATGACATTCCCATCATCAAAATCAGAAAAATCTGATTGTATTTAGATAGGTACACAATAAAATATTAATAAGAGTACACGTTTCTTCTCAACCATCCCTGTATATAAAGAACATTTCCGATACGTAACTAAAATAACAACCATTGCAATGTTATGTGATTAAAGTTCATTACTAAGTTCGAGTCCATTCCCTGTTGAATTGGCTTTGCTGAACTTGGCTAAATCCGATATTCTCTCCGATACGTGATTCCACTGAGAACAGTAATTGTATTTTAAAATAAAATTGAGAAAATGTGTTTTTCAGTTCAGTCAAAGTTTAAAATTAGAGTACATTACATGCCTTAATTCTAAACATAACATTACTAATTTATGATTTATTTTTATATTGCAAGAACCTTAAGTACAATATAAAAACATAAAACACTGTTTATAAATAAATATTGAGCTTTACTTGTGAGATAATATTAAATAGAATCAAGCTCGAACACAAGACCTCACAAAAATTACTTTTACTTAATCATACGCGTTTCAACGACAAATTAGCCATCCTCAGTGATACATGAGCTACAATAATAAAATTAGAACTAACTAAACGATAACTATTTGTTAATTATAGTTTAGTTATTGTAGCTCATGTATCACTTAGGATGGTAACTTTGTCGTTGAAACGCGTTTGATTAAGTAAATGTAATTTTTGTGACATCTTGTGTTCGAGTTTTATTCTATCTATAATACACTGCGTCAAGTTCCATTTTAATTTTTAAGAACCATTGCCTGAACACCATATTGAATAAGGTCCTGTACATAAGTGCCATGTTTTAATAACTTGGTGGAAATTCTGTTAAAAAACTTAAATTATAATTCCATATTTAAAATCATTAAAAATAAAAATCAATGTTTTAATAATATTCCGAAAATTCAATAAATTTCATTTTTAAGAAGATGAAAAAGATAGAAAATTAATTGATTTTTATTTAATTTTATAAATTCTACTTTACGTCAAATTATGAAGCAACCAATTCCAGCATTGAAAGCATTCACACTGTAATGTTACCATAGTTATTTGTATAATAAAAATAATAACTCAACCTACTACAACTGGAATGAAGTTTCTCTGTGAATACAACACACACAAACTTCCACAAACTTTCTTTCATTCACGCACACACGTAATAAGTTGTAAACATAATCAAAAACAAAATTCAGTGAATCTCCATTGAAGAATTATTCAATATTATATTTTGTATAATATATTGTATACAATAATATTTGTATAATATTTGTATACAATATTATTCTACCAAATGTAAAATAATTAACTACCAATTAATTGTAATTAACTGTACATGTATATTCCAAAAACCCACTCAAAAAATCTCTCACATCAACAAAATTAATAATAATAATGTTTGTCTTTATCGAACATACGAACAAAATAAAATAATAATAAAATGTAAATGAGGGGGGAATTATACAATTACGGAATATGGTAGTCTATTTCACGACTTGTGAGGAAACAAAATTAAAAAATAAAATAAAATAACGTAAACAATGAAACGAATGTAAGGCGCCATCATGTACTTACACAGATCCAACATACCATGTAGTACAAGAGGATCCTCAAAATATAATGCCCGAAAGTTTGTTTCTTGAGCCTTATAGGATATAGAATCACTAGAGCACTGTGGTGAATATACAATAAAGGAAAGGATTGTGTGGTTTGGGATTTAACCCTTTCCTTTATCTTATAGGAAATGTTAGATTGTATTGGTAGATCAAAGAGGGTAAATTTGTTACAAGGGTTTCTGATCTTCGAAACTACGTACATCATTAATTTTTTAACTTCAGCTAGGTTCTTTCGGGCATCGTAATTGTATATATAAAGTATCCACTGTTGTCAGTGTCTCGTCCTAACAACCGAAATGATAACACACACTTAAAACAGCTCACGTCCATTGGCTTTAATAATTCAATACAAAGACAAGTTAGGCGTAACCTAGAACAATGTGTAACATTTTCAAAATGTTATTAACATGATTTTGGCCAAAGTTTAAGTTTAAAGATTAAGTTTGTTATATCGTTATATATTTTAATATATGTATTATATAAACATATACATACACATTATATAAACATTGTATAGATGTATTTATATAAACTAATTATTTTCATAAACTATAATTTCGATTTCCATTGTAATATATTTGTAGGCAATTGAACAATCAATGTTGAATGTGAAAAATTCTTGTGCGAAGCTAGTTCTAAATAAAAATAATGATATGTTCTTTCAAATCTGTTTTAAAGATTAAGTGATCATTTTTAACAACTATTTCCCCTTCATTCTATTTATATGCAGTCGTTGCTACCTAATTAAACCAGTAGTAGGTTTTTGGAAGCGGATAAAGTGAACAAATAATAAATACGATACCAGGAATGATTAAAGCCGTAAATACGATTAGAACTGACAGAAACATGCAAATAACTGAGACAAGTTTAGAAGGTTGCGTCGTCACCTTTAACGGCGCTATTAAAGGCATAAATAAAACAAACATTTACACAATACGTTGTGGCTTAGGATTAAATGTGGCATAGGAACGATGTTCCAGCGTATGATATCTATGAAATGGAAAATATTTTTAAAAAAACATCCAATTTATAATTCTTTAGAAAAGAGAGAATTCCTACGATGATCGCTGTTTTCAGTTTATCGTAGTGTTTTCCGTCCTGTTACAAGTCAATTTAAAATTGATTTCCGTTCTGATATTTCTTCCTATTACAACAGTTTATCTTTACAATTCTATGATATGGTGAGATTGCAGACTTTTCCATGAATGAGTTACGTCCTGGTAGTGATAAAATTATTACAACTACCACAACTTGTTGTAAAATAAAACTAGAAGAAAGAAAGTTGAAGTCAATATCGCAGCAGATCACGTACAGTTTGTAACTAGAAATTTCATTAAAAGTATCCTTTAAGTTTGATAAACTTTAACCAACTTTGTTCAACGTAAGTATTTATCGATACAACGTAGTTGTATCCTGGTTGTAAAGGATTGATTTTACCGAATTAATTTATAGAAGATTTGTTAATATCACATACAAACCGCTCTAATTATAACAGAGAATGTTCCTACATGGATCAACACTGTATGTGGGAACACTGTCTAAAATAAAAACCTAACAAGAAAGCTGTATGGTTTCAAACTACCAACAACTCTGCACAGAATATTCAAATGAAAATAAATTATAAATAAAAAGATAACATCAACTCAACACATTACTTTTCGAAAAGTAAGCACAATACTTTTTTTTTTAACATCCCAACATACAACATCCAACATCCCTAAATTAAAACTATCAATTGTAAAATACAAAACGTTTAGTAAAGTAACTAAAAAAAAAACTTTGAAAATTAACAACTAAATTAAAATTTAAACTGCACACAATTCGTCAGAATATGTAGGGAAAAAACAAATCAAAAAGTATTTGAGAAATAAAATAAAATAAACTACAGTACTCACATTTCCAACACACAACTCTACACATGCTTACACACTCATACAGTTTACAGTGACTATCCAAATAAGTCATCTTCTATGCAATTCAGACCTTGTAAATCACAGCACTGTCAATGTCCTTCCTGTCAACAACCAACCATTAATAATTGTCCTCTTATACTACATGACTCAGTATCTCTTATTTCGGTAAATTTTGGAACAAAATATTAGTTATATGGAATGCATTTGTAGTGTTAATGGTTTTAATAAAACGAGTTTACAACTGTTCCAACCTTCGTTTGGTGTATTGTGAAATATTGATAATTTAATGGTACGGCAATTTATATTATAATTAAATTTACTCGTCTGAAGTAGAGTAGAAAGAAAAATGGAGCATAAACTGTGACGGTATGACTGATTGCAAAACAATCGTCATCAAAAGTATTGTGGGCAAACTATTACGTGGTGTAAAGTATTATTTTGCTAATTTTTAAATGAAAAATTTACAGATATTTATCGTAAAGTTTGTAAAATAGATGGTGAAGTGCTGTTAAGAGATATTTTCAAATTTAAATATAGGTGAAGTTATAAATACAACAAAAGTTTAGTTTTGGAAGGCCTTTCACATGGTTTAGAATTTGACTTATCTTGTTATTTGGAAGTTTTTGACATGTCTGTTAAAATGTTTCAAAAATTAGAATTGATATATTTTGGAGATAATTTAACAAACAACAAAACGTATTTTTTTACGTAAGTTTTATTATTAATTCTGTTCTTTGATCTATGTCAAACTCAACATTTCAAACATCCTAGAACTCAATTTATAATCGTGAGTGTTAAAAAAATGTTGATGACAAAATATTTAGTTTTCAAATAATAAATGAAGTGTAACTGGACATGTTTTTACTTTTGAATATTATTACAATATACCCCTACTATTCAATATATGACCCAGTTTCGGCCCCAAATTCGAAAGAATAATTCTCTACAATGCAAAGTCATTCTCAATATGCAAAGAATTAGGTAAAATATTACACCAAGCTTTTAGCCCACAATCCATTAAAAAATGTGTTTTGAATTAACATATGTATACTTACAATCGATTTGGAACTTGACGAGGTTGAACGTCTTCAATATCTAAGTTTTGAAATCTCAATCTCAAGAAAGAGCATGTCTACTAATGACTCACTAGAGGATTAAAAAATATTTTCTTTAGTTGCAGTTTTACATCTATGAAATATACTTCTGACAAATTAAATACTATTTTGTGAAATTTATATTGAGATAATAATTATTATTAAATGCAAATTTACAAAGTTATCTGTGGTGATCAAATAAGGTGATTTGGCAGAGGTAGTAAGTGATTAAAGAAAACAAAACACTCTTCCTTTTGATAACAACCGACAATTAATTTTCCTCCAAACTATAACCCTCGGTATCTCTGATTTCAGAGGTAAATTTTGGAACAATATTTGTTCTATGTATTTCATTGGTAGTATTGATGGAGGTTCAACTGTTCCAAAAAATACAATCTAAACGACTATACACCTACGTATACACGTATACAACTCCTCATGAACAAAAAAACTGTTATTCATAAACCGTACAAAATACATCACTAAGAAACTAAAGAGAAAAACACCCTAGAAACACAAACAAAGTGGTTGTTGTGTTTTCATTCATTTAGTGATATGCTATACATACAGGATTAGATCACGTACAAGTATAAATTAAACTATAAACCATATTAAAAGGATCAACTAACTTTGTTTAACTTTAATCAACTCTGTAAAGTTTTAGCCTAAATTCATAGGATTAATAATTAGTAATTGTGTGTGTTTTTATACAAGAAGAGATTCAACTGAAACGGGAATTAAGTTATATTCAATTAAACATATGTACATTCTCACAAACGTATTATTTTTTTTAAATAAAAGGAATCATTTGCCACTTTATTATCTTTCTTTGGGAGATCTTCTAACATTTAGTAACTTTCTAAAACGATAATTTACTCGTTTTTTTTAATTATTACATTGGTAGAACCGAATTAAATATGCATTGGGTTGTAATGAATTTACACCAATTGTAAACAGCGATTTTAGTTATAAGCAGTTTATAATGATTTCTACAATTATTGTCTATTCATAACTAAGTTTTCTCAACGCAAGAATCAAATTAAAGAAGAGAGAAATATCATTGATGTAACTATAAGAATAAACCTATAAAGTGAAGTCTAATAAAATAAAGATTACGTTCTATGACGATACTTTTATATAGGATAAATTAATTCAAATCCAACTGAGCAAAGCGATACATCGATAATATCAAGTGACTCTATTAACCTTAACAACAAGAAGGTTTTTCCTCTCTTAGCCCTAATGGTCCATGTCTGCTAAGCTTTCCAAGACAGTACGATTTAAATGCTATTTAAATTCCATTTTTATTTGCCGTTTGATTTCTCTACTTGTAAAATGTAGCTCCTAAAGTGGTTTTTAGAACGGTATTACCTTTAACAAGTGATATATTGAATACATAATATACAAATGATATATCAAAGTGTATACTAGGGTGTTACCGAACTCGCCTTAAAACTTCGGGGTATTGTTCCTCGATTAAAAACAAAACAAAAAATTATTGCAACTCGAGTTCTATCGCGTTTCCTTGTTCTCTGTCCGCGCGTGTGTTTTCTTATTTTATAGTTTGACGAATTTGTTTTTAAATTGGATGAAAAATAAACGAGATTTATTTTTATTTTTTTTCCCAACCATGGTAAATGTTCTTGTTTTCTTCAAAATAGGTTAATGCTACAACAATGAAATGAATAAATGATTTTACTAATAACCTGATGATGTTTATTAGAAGGAATGTATAGTTTCTCTCTCTCTTTGATAAAACTATAAAAATACATTAAATAATCTCTCTCTGTTTGTATATACACAAAACATGTTCAAACCTAAGTCAGTGAGCAAGACTACAAAAAAAATTTATAAAACCATACTACGTACACATCGTGCGGGAATTGAAAATTTGTTGAAATTTTTAACGCTATGTACTTTTTTCTAAATTATCTTAAAACGACTCTCGATTTTTGAAGACCGCTAATAAGAAGTTGAAGCCCCTAGACTCTAACAAAACATTTTCGGTTTAGTGTGTTTTGTAGATTGAAGACATGTAAGCATTATCAAGTTTATTAACCTAAGAAAATCTACAGTTCATCTCAATTAAAACAGAGGACTTTACAAACTAACTACTCAACATTTTCCCCACGTACTAAAGTGTTACCTCAATTATTGTGACGGTAGAACAAAGAGAAAGTTTGTTAAAATGGAAAATTATTACCAGAGATAAATGGCGACATGTTTCTAACTCTTATTGTCAAGAAAAAGATGAGGTGAACTTGTTACACTAAAGTAAAATTCATTTTTGTTGATGGTTTTGGCATAGGGTGATTTAAAACTTTTACACAGCATCAATAAACGATACAACAACAATGCACAAACTTTCTCACTCACCAATCCCCAACAGCAAATTAAACCAAGCAAAATTACTCGTCACCGAAAATGGCAATTCGGAAGTTAACTTGCTTCCTTTAAGTTACAAACTAAACTTTAAGTTCCTTAGGGTATTTTATAAATTTTAAAAAGTATAATTATAAACTACAATTACTTTATATTTACGTTCAGAATGATACAGTACTAACTTTATTTATCGTACGACAGATGTTTCGGAAATAAATACCATCATCAGATGCATGCTTGTAGAATTATAAAATACACTCAACACATTTACAATCTCCCCTCTTATATATAAAAAAACTGACATATATGTAAAATCTGACCAAGAAAAAAAATTCACTTAATGCGATACTACATATTATTACTTTTAAACTGAATAGTTACTCAAAACTATCAGACCATAAGTATTTATTTTGTTCAACGTTTATATTAACACTATCAAACAAAAACCTTTGAGATAGTAAATATAATACAACTATATATAAATGACCGCATATCGAAGAATCATTGTAAGTTGAATTCTATCGTTGGAGAAGAAAATATTTTTACTTATATATTTCACAAGTTCTAATGGAGGATTGGCATCACCATACGAATTGAAATAACATATTTGAGTTTTAATACGCTGTCTAATGTGAACAGTTTGAGTCCGAATAGCCTAAATTAATTACACCACAATCTAATATTTTAAGAATCATTGGTAAAAAACTTCTGAAATTTAAATTTTGAAATTTATTTAAAGCGTGATAAAATATATCTATGTTTGTTAATGGATGTTTTTTATTGTTTACAATTATGGTTTTATTCTTTTTACTTTTGAATTTGTTTTTTTTTTATTATTTTTTTTATTTGAAGGTTTTATTCTTTTTACTTCTCGCCTCTGATAATCAATCCTCTTTGTTCCATCGCTTTATTATATCTCACTTGTTCTAATCATTTTTTCTTACTATCTTTGTAATCAATAATAGAATTTGCAACTTAAGCACTTCCATGTAGTAGAGCAGCTAACGTTCCGATTACAGCAAACGCTGAAAGAGAAATCGTACTCTAGAAATTTAACTCAATTGAGTGAATGGTAACATTTATCTACAACCCTCTCCATTTACTCGATGTTTCTGAACAGCCAATTGCTGTTCTATGGCTGCGATTTTATCTATTCCGCGTTTTTAAAAATTTTTTGCTATAAAGTTGAATCGTTTCACCAGATTTTTTTAAAAACTACGAACGAAGTTTATATCTCTATCTTACGCATGATTTCTTCCCTCTTATACAAATCTTATTTAAATTTGTTTTGTATTTAATGTTTTTTTTTTTAAATTTGCTTCATAGTTTTCATTTCAATTTCTGTTTTTAATCCGCCATTTATACGTATGTTTATGCGCGTGTAATGTGTTCTACGTGTTTTATAAATTTGTTGAAGAGTAACGACCTCTTGAAGATATCATGAACCATGTACTATGTTTCTGAAATGTGTTTTAGATTGTACATTCCCCGAAACCATGGTAGAATAAAGTAAGAATATTAAATAAGAAAAATATCAAAAAAGGATTAGTAGCGGAAAGACATTTTGTATCTAAACTACCGATGTTTGTAGGAAGAACGAAACTGTGTCCATATAGCAAAGATATAGGTTTGGATCTCATATAATTTCAGTCTATTATAATAAAAATAATTGATAAAATGTTTAGAGAGATCCAAGACTGAAAATCCTATAGATGGGTTTATTAAAATTAATTTTAGATCCATACGACAAGCTAAGAAATATTCATGAAATATGTTAAACTTGTATCGTTTTCTCGTTACAAAGTTATATATTTTTTCTCACTCTTACGATTTCCGTTGATTTTCCAAACATATCAGTTTATGGATTGTTCATCAGTTTATAGAATCGTATAACACATTTAGTTTCGGTTCGTTTCTGTGTTCTTAAATCTATTTACTGTTTCATAAATGGTTGTCGTTGGAATTTAATACATCTGTTTATGTTTCTTAGTTGTTAGTAAACCTGTAGATTTTATATTTATTACGTAATCTTTTTTATCATCATTATTGTGCATAATTTTTTTATTCTGGTGCAAGTGGGAGATTTTTACGTTCATCGTGTAAAGTTGCTGGATACTCTAGGTCAACTTTTAAGATAAATATGAAGTGTACCTAACGTAGCGATTTAGTAGTGAAATTTAAGCAAATCGTGTTCTAAATACTTTTTTTGATCATTCTTTTACCTGAGACCCTTTTGAAGTGTCAAAGTCCAATATTTCTGTCAAAAATAAACAATATCCAAGTATACATTCCATGTTTAACAGTACGCAATGAACCTATGTGCTATGTGTCTAGGTTTCATAAGTTACGCATAGGTAATAGAATAGCGTAGGCATATCGTTAGACATATGCACATTAAATGTCTTCTAAAAAGTAAATATTATTCGCTGTATGATTTCAAAATATATATATTGACCTTTCAAAACTTACAGTTCCTTTTAGGTATGGTTAGATGACCATATATATATACTACCGTAAGGCGGGGTTACTTTGCTCCACTTTTTTCACATTTTTTGATAAAATTAACATAACTTTTAAAATATTTATGGCACATGTATAATTGATAGTGCTACAAAATGTCCAAGTGTTGTATTACTATGGGTAAGAAGCTCATATAATTATATTTTGTTTTTGTTAATTTTATAACATCATAAAAAGTGGTGCAAAGTATCCCATAGGATGAGGATACTTTGCACCGCAATTAAAATGATATTAAAAATTAAAGAAAATGTTAATTTGGTGCAATGTTATAATACAATAAGAAAACTTTGCACCTTTAAACACCTATCACAAATAAACAAATCTATTAAAATTTTATTAAAAATGAAGAGAAATTTTTATTTGGTATAATGTTATAATACAATAAGAAAACTTTGCATTTTCAAAACAATCACATATAAACAAAACTATTACAATTATATTAAAAATGAAGGGAAATGTTAATTTGGTACAATGTTATAATACAATAAGGAAACTTTGCACTTTTAAAACAATCTCATATAAACAAAACTATTACGATTACATTAAAAATGAAGACAAATGTTAATTTGGATAAGAAAACTGCATCTCTGTCACATATAAAAATCAGCTAAAACCAAATGTCTGAAAGTTCTGGAACCAAGAAAAATCCTCTTTTATTTATTGGTCTTGGTGGATTAATGCAACCCAAAATCTTGTCCCAAGTATACACCATTTTATCTGGTTTGGTGGGCCACTTCCAAGCTTTTGTCGAGCGTTGCATTGATGAAATGACCACTCTTTCATCAGTAAAATGTTCGATAATTCCAGGAAAAACTTCACCTTCATAAGAGAATACCACATACTCCCCAATCTTCTTATTTAAAGGACGAAATGTTTTTCCAAATATATTTTGTAATTCTTTATTCTCAGGAAATAAATCTTGAAAATCTTCTATTCCACTTGATGAATCATGAAGAGAAAAAGCATCTTCACCTTCTGATGAAGATTGGTACCGGTAATCTAATGATTGCTTACTATTAATTTTCTTTTTCTTTATCTTAACTTCGCTTAATACTTCTTGAACATTTACAATTTTATTTGAATTAATTAAGTCTACAGTGTTAAGGTGATGTTCATCAACAGTTTTTTGAAGACTTTCTTTAGATTTTTCTTGGTTTACAATACTGACTTGTTTGGACGAACCAACATCAGTTAGTACCGGTACTGGTACCGGTACCACATCATCAACGTACCGATAAACTTCATGAGCAATACTTTTTCCAGCTGCAACATTCACTTTTCTCTTTTTCTTCATTGGAACTGTATTGCCTACAACGATATCCCTCTTCTTGGATAAAAACTCTTTAAAACTGTCCTCGATTGTTTCTTTCTCACATGTAATGCCAGGTAAACGTTCTAGAAGGACGTCCACGTCACAGGGGAAAATTCCACATTTTCTAAAACCACTGACTAAATTTTGAACTGATGTTGGCGCCATTGCATCCATTAACTTTTTTAATAGTAGAGGAAAGTGTTGCTTTTGGAGGACAGCGTTTTGAATTCCGGCTTGGCTTTCTTTGTAGGATCCTAAAATTTTTCTCCAAGCACATTTGAAAGGACGGAAAAATGCAACGTCTAACGGTTGAGTAAGATGGGTGCTGTTGGGGGGCAAACATACAAAACAGACATTATTTTCTATACACAGCTTTAAAACAATGTCATTTATATGTGAGGATAAATTGTCTCCTATAAGCACCTTTTTCCCTTCAAGCTTTTTTAACTTAGGAAGAACGATAGTTTGGAACCAATCTGTAAATATTTCTGTTGTAAACCAACCAGATTTTGAATTATTATATCTACATCCTACAGGTCCTCCTTCAGTCCAAGTTGACCACATATTTTTTGATTTATATACTATGTATGGGGGTAAAACTTCACCAATTGCAGAACCACACATCATTAAAGACACACTTGCCTTGGAAGCATTGCGAATATTCTCAGGATATTTTACGCCTCTTTTAGTAAGAACCCTTTTCGAACCCGGGTCATCGGTTAAATTACTCTCATCATAATTAAAAATATTGGACGGTGGCACATCAATTAAAACCTGATTTAAATTTTGAATATACTCTCTAAGTGTAACTTCGTTTATTGATGCCCTAGATTTTTTTATATTTGCTGCAAAACGTACAGTTACTTCAGGATTTCGTTTTAAAAAGCTTCTCAGCCATTCTTTTCCAGGAAAGTTATTCGTAAACTGTTTAACTTGTCTTCCAATTCTAGATAGGTAAGCGTTGACAATACATCTCAATTCTAATTCATTAACAGGGAATCCGAACTCACTCATGGAAAAAACACAATCTACAAAAGTTTTCTCTTCTTCTACACTAAAAATAGCAGGTTTTCCTGGTTTACTTGAATGATACCCTTTCATTTTATTAATAATCGTACGTCTGGGAATACCAAAATGTGCCTCAGCCTTTCTTGTTGTCATGGTTCCATTTCGAATAGCTGATAGACACTCATTCAACTTATCCGAAGAGTAGTCCATGTATTGCCTACTTCCAAGCTTTCGTTCGTATTTCCTAGGCATATTTCTCCTGAAACACAACAAAAACCAAAACATGTTTTAGTTCATTAACCAGACAAATGAAAGAAAAGAGAAACAGAATGTCTTTATAACCAGGAATATACTAGGCCAAATATATATTGGATAAAACATTACAAGCAGGTTATGCGATCATTTTTAAAGAAAATATAAATATAAGCAGAATATTTGTAATCAAGAAAGATTAAATATGTATTAAATCAAACTTTACAAGCAAATTCTATACATTTTTAATGATATTTTTAGTTATAAGTAACACATTTGTTGCTAAAAATACATTGGGGTTACTTTGCTCCATTTTCTTACTGGAGCAAAGTATCCCCAAACTAACCAAATTGTTGATAGAGCATGGTTTTATATGAACTAAGAACTTTTCACTGAAGGTTTTCTAAAAACACTTAAATTTATATGAATATAGGCTAATACAGAATAGAAATAAATTGGCCTTACCTGATAATCTCTTATACAGTTGAATGTAGCAAGAAAAGTTATGAACATGTATTCTTACACACTTATCACAACAAAACTTCATTTGTAAATCTCAGTTACAAACTTTGGCTTGGATAGCATCTGTTTGCATTCAAAATATGCATTGGAATGCCATCTACAGGGTACATTAAGAATTATGTTGATCTAGTTTGATTGTTTACCAATAGATGGCAGCAAATGTTTTTATTTTAATGGTGCAAAGTATCCCCTGATGGAGCAAAGTAACCCCACCTTACGGTACTTAATATATATTACTTTATCTGTCTGATATATATATATATATTTGATTTTTTTTTAATTTATATAAAAACTTCCAGATATCGGTTCACATTTATTTAATTTCAATATAAAACTTTTATTTATATGATGATGAACCGTATCCTCCAGATGGTTGATGTTGGTCTTCTTTACTTTTTAATCTAAGAAATTATTTATTATAAATTCCCCGATATATAAAAGACATACTACAAAAGTGTTCTTGTCCGTTGGTTCATTGTCTTCTGTAATCAAATTCTAACATCATTTGTGCTTTTCACTATAGTTCCTCTTGATTGAATATTTCTATGTGCCTGTACGCTTGTTCTTTTAACGAGTTGAAAAATGGGGTTAAACCTTCGATATTATTTGCATTGTTCAATGTAATTGTTTTGAAATCTTCAGATTGGGGAATAACTTGTTTCATCGGTGAGGCAGTACCACTTTTATTTGAATGCGATTCCGAAGCCAAGTGTAATTTTTAATTTTTAACTGCGGTGTTACAATCTTTACAATACAATGTTTTCAATTTATTATAAATTTCATTGGTAAGCTCACTTCGTGTTTTTAAATTACTATCTTTTATACGTAAAGTTTTAGCTAACTTTCTGATATATCTGAATGATCGCTGGCTCAGTGTTTTATGGCTTTTTAAAACTAATTCTATACGATGATTAATCAGCTCATTTCTATCGAGATGATTTCAATCTGTTATATGTAAATTACTAACGATTTCCGTCAATTTTGCTAAATTGAATGCAGAAACATCTTTTTTTAAACAAAGTTTAATAAATTCTGAATTTGTTGGTGTTTTTCAACAGGCATAGATTATGAATATTACGAATATTCTGTACCCTACCCTAGTCTCTCAATGTAACTAACTGCTCATCGTATTTAAGAATAGAAATTACGTTTTAATTGTTAGTTTGTTTTCCACTAGATTTGTTTTCATTACGATCATTGGATTGTAAAAAAAAAAAAAAAAAAAAAAAAAAAAAAAAAAAAGTGGAGGAACAATAATTGTACCTTTTATTTCTTTTTGGTTTTTCTTTCTGAATCGGGATGGTAGCTCCAGAGAAAGTTGGAAGTGTTTCACCGTTATAGTATGATTCAATATTATGTTCAGGTGTTGGAGTAATTGGTGGATGATTTGATATATAATTGGAATTAGGTAAACAAGCTTTTCTTTTAAGAGTAACTTAGAATGTAACTTGTGAAAGTGTGTATACAGCTATGTTGGTCGTGTAGGTTTCCTAATTAATTATAAATTCGGAAATATCATAATCTAAAACTTAAGCATGTTTTTGAATGGGAGCTCGATAGACTTTTGGATATCTACTCAATAAATTAGTTTACTACCTTTTTATGTTTACAGTGGCTTTGAGGTGTTTTATCTTTAACAACAATCTTGTCGTATTAAAATTTGTTTAAGTGTTTCCGTTGAACGAAACTCTTCAGTATTGCATAATTCACAGCAACGTGATTTATTGCTACTCTTTTCCTTGTTAAAATTATTTTAATTGCAGTTAACGTTAGAAATTTCTAGGTTTAAATGTTATTTTTTTATTTTCACTTGTCGACAGAATTCGACTTTGAATTATTTTTATTACAAACATCACAAAATCATAAGATGGTGATTCCATGTTATACCTCTCCATCATCCAATAATGGTCTGGATCCTCCTTCAGACAGGAAGAGGCACGCTTTTATAAAAAGTTTTATAATCTATTTGATTACGTGTTAGAACTCTCCATCTACTTATAGATCTGGGTTCTCTTTTAAACGAAAAGAGGTACGAACGTATTAGAACTCTCCATCTCTTTATAGAATATAGATTTGTGCTCTTTTACAAAGAAGAAGAGGTACGAACGTAAAGAACAGGTCTGAACAGAATCAAATTTTTTTCAACAGTTCTGAGCAGGAATCAATTACTGCGTAATAAAGTGACGTCATAATGCTCGATTAGATTCAACATTATTCCAAATTAATAAAAATAAAACTATATTCAGAAATAAAGAGACAAGTGAAATTGTCCAACTGCAGTGCGGGTTGCGTTCGCGATTGTCGCTCGCCTACAGTGTCAACAACTTCTCGTGAGATTTTAAATCAAATTTAGCTGATTATGTCTGCACAAAGTCCGCCAAAGATTGAGGTAAGGTCTTATGCTTTCATTTAAATTAATTAAAACAATTTTCAGTTTCACAGAGTTAGAAGAATATTAAATATGAAAATATAAACAGTTCCTCTGTTTTGTGTCACCGATTTCCACGGAAAGTTAATTAACTTGTAACATCCATCAATGAGAGTCAGAGTGAAATATAAACAGGTGCAGATCAATTGGACCTCCAGTGGGGGGACGGTTAAGACAGTCAGCATTCCGATGATTATGAACAGAGATGTTCATACCATACCCCTTGATCTCAATGAATCACAATCACAATACAAAGAAAGAACCAACCGTAAAGAATTTAATTTGAATTATTTTTCTCTGAGTAACGTTCAGTTCAAGTATACAGGTAGCTGTGGTATTATATACTTCTTGGTAATAGTTTACGTGTCACGTTAGTCGCTAATCGGGAATTGCATTGAATTTTGTATAAAAACGATAGATTGAACTTGTACAATGTAATGATAATCGAGTTTAATGTCTACAAACTCTACATCTTACAACAATACAAGTAATTAGTAGTGGGAGTGTGCTATGAGGTGCTAATGAATCAACTATAATTCAAGCTGGAATACGTGCACCGCATTGTCATATGAATTTTGTATTTTAATTCATTTGGAATGACAGAAACAATTTATTTTAAACTACTGATAAAACATAATTTTGTTTGGAGTGATAAAATATTAAGATTAAAATCTTATCTATTTGATCTGATATTTTGATTAATTTATTTAAACTTTCTATAAAGCGGTAACAATTATTGTATTGAACCAATACTGTCTTCAAATCAGTGTCTGCTTATTTACAACTGTTATGTGCGAATTTTTATTCTTTTCAGATTACGAAGAATCTATTTTTTAGAATTGTTAGTTTTTTATTTAGTGCAGTTACTATTAAGTTAGTCATGAAAGTGTATTTAAGAGTATTTATACATATCATAAACCTGATATTTGTAATGCTGCCCACCAACCAGAGTACGAAGGTAAATATATTGTAAATAAATACTTAATTCCAGAATCAATGTAAACAAGAAAAAATCGTAAAACAAACAAAATAAAACAATTATTTCTGAATTTATATTTTAACTAAATATGTACAATTACATTTAATTAAAAATAATAATAAAATAATGAAAAATATCCTTTTTTACATTGGACTTGTTCAATGAACTATACAAATATTATTTTGTAAGAAGATAAAAGATTTACTAATGTTATTTTTGTTAAAGTAGTATCATCAGCAAGTAATATTGGGTCCAACATTTTGTGGTAAATCGTTTACATAAATTAAGGAAAGCAATTGCTTAACGATTTGCTTTGTGGACTACCGCCCTCCCACCCGTTTAAAATGATGAGAGTTTAAACAGCTGTCATTATAGACAACCATCTGTTTTCCATTATAAAAATATAAATTAATCCCAATATTTGTTTCCCCACATAATGTTCAAGCTTTTATAATAAGATGGCATGAACTACACAATCAAAAAGCCTTTGTGAGATCGCAGAAGATCGATGCAGTTTTGGTGTTTCTCCTCAACGATTTTTATAACCATATTTAAAGCAGAAAACTCTTGAAAAAGTTATATTAACATTTTCGAAATCCAAATACATTTTTTGTCCTAAATGTTGTATTTGTCAAGAAAGAATCAAATCTTTTCATAGTTTACGTTTAAAATGTATTTGAAAAAAAAAACTGAAACAAGTGATATGGAAGATAATTGTTTTTTTTATCGCTTTTTTTTAAAGCAGTTTTATGACTGTATAGGATAAGATTTCCCTGGAAATGTCCCGGTAAATATTGGATTATAAGAAAAGATAATGGCTTTGAAATATTATAAGAATATGCTTTTATTACTGATGTTGAAATATTATCACAGCTAACAGTCTTCTTAATTCTTAAATTTTAGCTAACATTTTGTAACCTTCCTTAGGACTGTAGGGTGAAAGAACTAGGAGTTTGTAATTCTGATCTCACTTTTCACTCGATCTCATTTTCTTACTTTGTAATTGATGATTTTCTTCACTCGAAAGTCGAACAACATAATAGATAGTATTTTGCATACTTAATAACTGCATCCTATCATGTTAATCAAATGTTTTATAACATATGAATTAGGAAAACAACATAACCTCAAAATAGTAATTTTTAAAAATCTGTATAAATCAGAATTTCAGTTAATTCAGCGATTGCTTTCACGTTCTGAATCCACTCCATAAGTCTATCTCTCGATTTATAATACACCAGAAACATTTACTTTAAAATAGGATTTATATACAGTACCAGTAAAAAATGACTAAATCATTTCCTAAAGTTCCCGTTTTGAAATTAATACGATTATCATTTTATATAAAACTAGTCTTTACCATCTCAGAACATGGGTATCTATTATAACGTTTTATTTTATATTATAAACATAAAAAACATGTTTTCTTGTAATGAGTACACTTGTGGAAACTTCATTTCCTAAAGTTCCCATTTGAAGTTACATACAATTATCATTTTATGTATAACTAGTCTTTACCTACTCAGATGCCCATCTATTATAATCTTTTATTTTATATTATAAACATAAAAAACATGTTTTCTTGTAATGAGTACACTTGTGGAAACTTCATTTCCTAAAGTTCCCATTTGAAGTTACATTTGAAGTTAAAATTATCATTTTATGTAAAACTAGTCTTTACCTACTCAGATGCCCATCTATTATAATCTTTTATTTTATATTATAAACATAAAAAACATGTTTTCTTGTAATGAGTACACTTGTGGAAACTTCATTTCCTAAAGTTCCCACTTGAAGTTACATACAATTATCATTTTATGTAAAACTAGTCTTTACCTACTCAGATGCCCATGTATTATAATCTTTTATTTTATATTATAAACATAAAAACATGTTTTCTTGTAATGAGTACACTTGTGGAAACTTTAATCATCAAATGGAAGAAAACACAGTTTTCCACAATAAAAACTTAATTCTAACAATAACTTTCAATGAAAAATTCATCTTCCTCAGATTTCGCACATACACAAACCATAAATATCGTGTAACAACTGAATGATGACTTGATCATTAAAGCTTCATCTTGTTAGGAATAAAGTGTATATTGTTGCAATTTCTGTTTTATTTCACCTGACGGTAATAGTAGGCCTATGTGGAAATTCCAACTGAATTCTTTTAATATTAACATATTATTTCATTATACACACTTCAATCTTACTTATGCTACACACAACAAACAGGTCAATGCAGAACTCTCTGACAGCTTCTAGATTTGTCTACAGATTTAACATTTCCTTAAATTGATTAAAAATATAAAGTGACAACAAAACCACAGTTTTCTAAATAAAATACATAAAATCTTAACATCGCTTTTACTTTATTTCAATTAACGTTACCGTTTATTGCCATTATTTTATTTCGTAATAACACATAATGTACACCATTGGGAAGAAATACATTTTACAATGACAAAATATTTTACAAATCGGTTAAGCAGCTTCAAAGGTTACCTCTTACAAACTCACAAAACATTTCTCTTTTATAATATTAAATAAAAACACTTCCTAATAAATAATTAATTCAGTATTCTTACTATTTTTAGATTGAATGTGAAACCAGTTTATCAGATTTCAGCGTTATTATAAAAGACAAAACCTTTGTGGACAAGACTCTACTAATAAAAGAACTCTTTAACCCACCAGATCTGAAACTAATTACTGCACCAAGAAGCTTTGGTAAATCAACAAACATGAACATGGTAAAGCGATTTTTACAAATAAACAATCCAACAGATGAAAAAGGTAATCCAACAGAAAGAACAAAAACAATAAATTATAAATTGTTCACAGAAAACAATTTGATGATTTACAAGCAAACAACATTTTTTATGAAACATTTTGGCAAACATCCCGTGTTGTTTATAGATTATAAACCGCTCAGTTCGATAAATAATTTTGAAAATTTGTTAATAAAATTAAGAATTATTTTACATAAAACGTTTAATGAACACAAATATCTTATGCAGAATTCAAGTTTGTGGTTAAATGAAAGTGAAAAGAACCATTTTTTTCAATATATTCACCCAAAACTTTCTCTAAATTTAACTGAAATTGAAATAACTGACGGGTTTGTTTATTTATCCCATCTGTTATGCACACATTTTGGTAAACAAATCTTTGTTCTAATAGACGAATATGATTCATTTCTTAACAGCGTTATCTTCAAAGAGCCGGACGATGATATCGTTACTTTATTTCAAACAATAAATTCTGTTTTATTAAAATCAAAGTATGTAGGGAAAGCATTTCTAACTGGTGTGCTTAGAATTACTGGGAAGGGATTGTCACTTCCTGGTGTTAATATACAGGATTATAATTTCCTGGATAATCATCCTTTTAGTATTTATTACGGACTAACTGATAATGAGCTTGATAAAGTTCTAAATGATGTAATAAAAGATGAAGAGGAACGAAACAAAACAAAAAGCAACATACAAGAATACTATTATGGATATAATATAATAAGGAATCAAAGTACTGAAATTTGCAACATAATGTCCGTTTTGAAGTATATAAAAACAAGACGATTGACGAATAACTGGCATTTTCCTGAATATTTAAATATTTTCAAAAAAGTTTTTACTTCTCCTGACATCTTACATATAATGAAAGAACTATTATTTGGAAACACAATTGAAATAGATATTTCAAATCCAATCACAGAAAAAGATATATTAATGTTAAATCATATAATACACAGTGGAATAGTTCAAACTCCACATAGAATGATGACATTTATTACGTTTCTGAATCATATAGGCTATTTATCTTTAACTAAAGTGTTTCATAGTGATGTAATATCTTTAAAAATTCCTAACGAGGAAGTTAAATACGAATTGGCAAACATTGTTTCCAAAATTTACACGGAACTGTATCGTTTTAACCCTCTATCTATTCAAAATTTCCAAAGAATTTTCGATTCGTTTCGACCGCACAAAGAAAATCAATTTGATTGTTTGTGTAAAGCAATAAACGATTTGTTTAACAGTTCGATATTTAAGCCACACACAGAAACAGAAAACGACTTTCAGAGTATTATATATTTATATCTCCTAACTAAAACAGAATACAGTCATATTAAAACTTTCACTGATTCAGAAACTACAGAGAGTCTCGTTGGACACACACACATATCATTAAGGAATAAACACGATGTATATATTTATATAAAAGTTAAAGGAAGTTTGGCTGTTGATGACGAAGAGCGCTCAAAGAAAGCAGGGCTAACTCTAAAGAAAATGGTTGATAATAAACAATACGAACAATTTGATGAAATGCATAAGAATCCAAGATGTAAAATATTTATTGGAGTGTGTTTTGATTTAGACAGTAGAGCGAGTATTGCTTATTCTTATTATTTTAAAAAAGGTGATAATTTGGAAGATTTTAAAGTTATATCTTAAGAAAACACTTAAACTTACGATACAAATTCTGTTTGTAGTCTGGTAATTTTACAAAAAAAAGTCGAGAAAATAACCACCAGCCAGTTTTACAAGCAGGATGTTTACTGATACTGTAGCATATGATTCCTAATGGTTTTTTAACTTGTAGGAATCATATGATTTTCTGGAATCCGATTTTCTAAAATCTGGAGCCAATAGAGCTCAGCAGGGGAATTCTTCGCTCAATGAAATACCTATTTGAAAAATTAGTATTAATATAAAATCTATGATTTTTAAAATGATCCTATTTCCTGTTATTTAAAGATGAAAAACCTCGATGCTTATATAAGATAAGTGTATAAAATAAATACACAGTGCCCTGGAATACTCAGAGCCGGGAAGGAACAAGAGTTGGTCTTGAAACACTAGATAGGAAAGATCAAAGGAAAGGCTCTACATGAAAATCGGGTGTAGACCCAGCTATCCTTCGCGATTGCCTATAACAGATGTGCTGAAATTTGTTGTATATTTATTCATAGCAGTAGTAAACTTTCTACGAAGAGGTTGGAAGAAATTCTTTGTTAAAGACGTATATTAATGTTTACTTATGAAACTTATCCAACATGATGGATCTAGCAAATTTATTTCGGAACGGTTTTAGCGGTGGCAAGCATTGTGTTCTACAAATATATACATAGGTGTATTGAAAATAAATCGTGATAGTTTCAAACTTTATTTCCTCACGTTAAAACGTTAAAAGAACTAATTGTAATATATTTGAGCTTATCCGCTCAACATAGAAAATATAATAATGTACAGTATACTAACAAATGTATATATTTAGGTGTTATAAAGTATAATTAGAATAAGTATACGATTGTTTGTTTTATATTATTTATAATTATAAATAAATTCTGTTTCAATATTTAACTATTTAATATATTTTTATCATATGTGATCCTGAAATTTAAAATCACATTTTTGAAGTACAATATAAAGTGCGGCAATAACTTTGCTCATCCAAGTATAAACGTTGTTGTACATTTTGTCAAAATATGCATGTTTAGTGTAAAATTTCGTTTATCTATGAATATGTTATGTTTGTATGTATTAACTTACATACCTGATGAAGGATAGGTGTGTTTGTATGTATTAACGTGCCTACCTCATGAAGAATGGATGTGTTTGCATGTAATAACGTGCCTACCTCATGAAGAATGGATGAGTTTGCATGTAATAACGTGCCTACCTCATGAAGAATGGATATATTTGCATGTAATAACGTGCCTACCTCATGAAGAATGGATGAGTTTGCATGTAATAACGTGCCTACCTCATGAACAATGGGTGTGTTTGTATGTATTAACGTGCCTACCTCATGAAGAATGGATGTGTTTGCATGTAATAACGTGCCTACCTCATGAAGAATGGATATATTTGCATGTAATAACGTGCCTACCTCATGAAGAATGGATGAGTTTGCATGTAATAACGTGCCTACCTCATGAAGAATGGATGTGTTTGCATGTAATAACGTGCCTACCTCATGAAGAATGGGTGTGTTTGTATGTATTACCGTGCCTACCTGATGAAAAATGGGTTTGTTTGTATATATTAACGGGTATATCTGATGAACAATGGGTGTTTTTGTATGTATTAACGCGCTTACATAATGAAAAATGGGTTTGTTTGTATATATTAACGGGTCTACCTGATGAAGAATGGGTTTGTTTGTATATATTACCGGGTCTACCTGATGAACAATGGGTGTATTTGTATGTATTAACGTGCCTACCTGATGAAGAATGGGTTTGTTTGTATATATTAACGGGTCTACCTGATGAACAATGGGTGTGTTTGTATGTATTACCGTGCCTACCTGATGAAAAATGGGTTTGTTTGTATATATTAACGGGTCTACCTGATGAACAATGGGTGTGTTTGTATATATTAACGGGTGTACCTGATGTTCAATGGGTGTGTTTGTATGTATTACCGTGCCTACCTGATGAAGAATGGGTTTGTTTGTATATATTAACGGGTCTACCTGATGAACAATGGGTGTGTTTGTATGTATTACCGTGCCTACCTGATGAAGAATGGGTTTGTTTGTATATATTAACATGCCTACCTGATGAAGAATGCACTTGTTTGTATATATTAATGGGTCTAGCTGATGAAGAATGGTCGTGTTTGTATACATTAATGGGTCTACCTGATGAAGAATGGGTGTGCTTGTATGTATTAACGTGCTTACATAATAAAGAATGGGCGTGTTTGTATATATTAACATGCCCACCTGATGAAGAGTGCGCTTTTTGTATATATTAATGGGTTTACCTGATGAAGAATGGCATGTTTGTATATATTAACATGCCTACCTGATGAAGAATAGGTGTGTTTGTAGGTATTAACATGCCTACCTGATGAAGAGTGCGCTTGTTTGTACATATTAATGGGTCTATCTGATGATGAATGAGTCTATTTGTATGTATCATACATTTGAGAAAGTTAATTTGAAATGTGTATCTATAATTTTTTTTGTAAGACGTTATATTGCAAAGACTGTACGCCAAACCCATGTTACATGTTTAAATTAATTCTTTTAACTATTTCAAAACATTTCTAATATTAGAACTTTACGAGAACAAACACAAACACTCATTGCAATGTCGTTAAGTTAACAGCTGACGTCAAATAACAGCTGGTTGACAGGAAGTGAAAACTGCTTCTTGTGCAAAACTTAGTTCGTTCATTATCAAGCATTTTGTGTCTCAAAGTTTCTTCATTTTGGTTAGATGTCCATTGGCTTTTGGACGCTTTGTACATAATAATTCTAAAGTTACTTATCATAAGATAATTAATAAAGCAATTATTATTGACTTTTTTCTAAGTACCTAGTTTCTTTATATTAGAAATTTTAATTTTTAATTAAAAATTATGAATAAATTATACATGAGATAGTTTACATGTATTTCATAAAATACCAATGATTTTAAACAATTAACATCCTATAATACACAAAATGTATTAATGAATGAATATTGATTGTTCCGTCTACATCAATAAATATTGAGCTTGGCTTGAGTTCAAACATTAAAATAAAACTTGAACCCAATTTCTTATAAACACGTTTATAAATTCCAATGTATTTCAACGACAGTGTCGCCATCTTCAATGGGTTAGGCCACATACAAAATTCCATATTAATGTAAAATAAAATTGTGTAACTTATATATGAATATTAGTAAAGTAATATTGTACAGTATTAGGTTCCTTAGTTTCCTTAGAGTGGCGTATGGCATATTTTATCCCTTTCCTATTTCGGAAGTTGTATAATAGGTTTAGGCTAAGGCTCTATCCTGAATTCTGTATAAATTGAGGGCGTGGCACAATTCTAATTAGGATAAAATAAGCACTAGGCTATAGTTTCAAATGTATTTAATAACTTAATTAGCTACAATTATTTCGCCTTGCGGCATCTACGGGCTAGTGGTAATAGTAAGCCTAAACAAAGTTAACGGTACAGAGAGACAGGTCCGGAAGTAACACAATGGAAGGGATAGCTGGAAAACCCAAGCAGGTAGGAAGGGGAAAGGTTAACATATTACACTATTGGTTTAAGAAGTGGAGAAGAGTTTAATAAAATTTGATCATTTAAATTAAAAGTAGGTTTATGTAATATAGATCTATTTATTTCTAAGCATTCTAGATTATTTAGTCTAATACTTTTATTTTGAATGTGTAATAATTTTACATTCAGATTAGGATCAAAATTATGACCCGAGTCCAACAGGTGGTTAGCAAAGTTGGAGTTACTAAGCCCATGCTTCCAACTATTTATATGTTCTTTAATTCTAACATTGATCGATCTCCCTGATTGACCTATGTACTCAGAGTCACAATTCTGACATACATTTTATAAACTCCACTATTTTCTAGCCTTTCTTTTTTATCTTTATTATTAACTAACATTTTTCCTAAATTATTATTAACACTAAAGGCGACAAAACGATTACATTTAGTAGAAATAAGATTACTGATTTTATAACTAATTCCGTTAATGTATGACATTTTACAATATTTGACTTTATCGATTTTAACATTATGGTGAACAAGTTTTTCAGCTTTACGTTTTAATTTCTTTCTTAGAATATTATTAATTAACAAAGTGTCATACTTATTGTTAACAGCAATTTGTTTAATAACATTCAGTTCATAATTGAAGTCGTCAGGTGAAAGAGGCACAGTAATGAGTCTATGTAACATGCTATGAAATGCGGCATGTTTATGGTTAATGGGGTGATCCGAATCTGCAGGTATTACGGTATCTGTGTAAGTAGGTTTTCTGAAGATTTTGAATGTGTGAGCACTGTTGCTGATACTGATATTCAGGTCAAGGAAATTAATATTATTATTTTCACCTATTTCCATAGTGAACTGAATGTTGCTGTTAATCGAGTTGATAGTTTTAAACAAAGATTTTAATTGCCTTTTTGTACCATTGAACAAACACAAAACATCGTCAACATAACGGTACCAATAGATTATGTTTTTAAATAAAGGATCGGCATTTTTAAATAAAGTATTTTCGAAATTAGCCATGAAAATTTCAGCAAGAAGGGGTGACAGGGGCGAACCCATTGCCAACCCTTCTATTTGTTTGTAATAATTATCATTAAATTTAAAATAATTTTGATTAATGCAAATTTCTATGATATTTTTTAATTCATTAGCAAAATTTGTATTACCCAAGGTATCGCTAATAATTTCATTGACGACGCTTTTGCATTCGTTGATTGGTATGCTAGTAAAGAGATTTTTAACATCAAAAGACACTAATTTAGAATTAGATGGTATTGTAACATTTTCAATTTTGTTAATCAAGTCTAAAGAATTCTTAATACTATATTCAGATTTAAAATCCGTACTAATTTTAAAAACAGAGGAGGCCTTTTGGGCGAGTTTATAAGTAGGCGCATTGTTAAATGATACTATAGGCCGAACAGGAATATCATGTTTGTGCAATTTGGGTAATCCATATAATCTGGGAGACTGAGGGTTCATAACTTTGTAGTATATGCCAGCGTTGTTAGGGAACAAAGTAGTACAATTTTTTATGGAATTACAAACTTGTTTATTATATTTGGATGTAGGATCTCTTTTTAATGTTTTAAAATTAGAATTATCATTAAGAATAGCATCAACCTTAGCAACATAATTAGATTTATCTAAGATGACCACAGAATTGCCTTTATCTGCTTTAGAAATTATAAGGTTATTGTCTAAAACTTTATTTTGTATATCCTTAATAACAGTCATCTCATTATTAAAGAATCGTTTATTGAGACTACTCTTAACAGTATCCCCAATAATATCTGAACATAAATATTTGATTTTAGTATCTACTTTCGTTATAGACTCAATATCCACAGAAAGGGTTTCAAGGTTATTAGGCTTGAGAGAAGTTTTGGGATTGTATTTTAGGCCTTTGTTAAGAATGTTCATTTCTTTCTCATTAAAACTAGTGTTAGATAAGTTTACTACTCTATTAAAGAATTTGTGTTTACAAACTACATTATTATACGGTTTATTGTTATAACTATTTTTGTCTTTTAAAACATGAAGTTTTTTTCCTTGTACTTTAAAAGTTTTATGAATTTTACTGTGAACAAATTCAAATACATCATTACATAAATAATCAAATTCTATAGGGTGCAGTTTATAGGCTAATTCGTCGTAAATTATTTTAAGATGGCAACTCACATTGTCTCTAATTCTGAAATGTTTCTTCCTTTTCTCTTGGATCCATGTTTTTCTCGCGGCTTCGTTGGCTTTAATTGCAGAAACACTAGAACACTTCACTTTAACACTTACATAATTTGGTGTTAAATTATGTTTAAGACATTCTCCGTTAAACCAAAGGTGTTGGTTAGTCAAACCTTGTTTAAGTTTTAGTTTTTTAAAAAATTTAAACAATTCTAATTAGTTATACTGTATGAGCTGTGACTACGAACTGCGACGAAGTTCGTATTTCAATGTCAAATTAAATATGATAAATTTCAAGATAGGATCGTTATTATTATTGCTTTCCAATAAAGAGGTCAGAGTTTTATTAGAGAGTCCTTACCTGTATTATCCAACTTGCATACCAAAATAATTTACCTTCTTGGTATTTCCATTGTGAAGAATTCCATCTTTGACTAGAATGGTAAGTTTATCGACCATCATTTCTTACTTCGTGTGTTATCGATTCTTAAAATATCGGCAAACTGTTAGAATGACTTGCTCACGATCCAAATATAAGCATCTTTGAATATAATTTAAGTAAATTTTAAAGTATACAAAATATTAGTTGTAACCAGTGTCTAAGAGCAAAATATAGTCCGGTATATTCATAATATATTTTGAAAACAGTTTTGAAATACTGTTACCAAGTTACCTTCAAATTTACAACCCAAAATCTAGGTCTATAACATACCTACAAATAAGCGCCTATAACATACCTCCAAATCTGGGTCTATGACACACAAAAATGATTTACAGACACTTTTTACTGACTCCCTTTGGAATTCTGTTATTCGTTTGTTTAGTGTGACGTAACAGCTTACATACGTCTGCTCTTGATCCACACAAAATCCTCCCCAACTCGATGTTCTTCTAAGGCACCTTTCTTGAGTTTGGCATCCAGATCGCTGCAGTGCCAATGATGTCAGAAAACCACTTTTGGTCATTCCCATTATTATACTCCTCACTAATTAAAATTACATCCGAATTATTCTAGAATATTATTTGTTGTAAGTTCGTTTAAAGTTCTACTCCTGTAAACATTTCCATAGAGGATTTTATCATCTTCTGGTTTTTACTTTTTCTAGCACTTGTCTGTAAATTCTGCATCCCTTTGAACTTGGAAAATGAAAGATTATTATTTACGAAGCTTAATATACATCATACTTCGTTTTTGCAGGTAGCTGTTAAATGTTCGTCAACAGTAACATTTGTAACAGCAACCTGACTTGTTTGGACCCCTATAATACGCTTTCGTATCTCCATATGATAAGCACTTAAACAACTCTATATAGTAACTCTTTCCTTAACCTAGACTTCAACAATCTTACTTTTAATTTTGACATTTTGAGAACTTCATTTGATCTATCTCATCCATCTCCACTATGGCTGTCCTCTCTTCTCTAATATTTGGCTTTGTCAAGAATACTTTTAGTTGGTTCAACTGTTAGGTCATCAAACCTTTCTTTACTTCCTCTTCTGTTGTCAATCCTTTCATATATTTCAGGCGATGTTTTTTTATATGCATATTATTGCAGTCACACTGTCTTAAAACGTACTGCCAACTACAAGTGAAACAGAGAATAGTAGAATATTTCATGTTTGTTAACAAGGAAGCAATATATCAATTTCATTCACAGCTGTATTCTAAACACATAACAAGTATATTAAATTCAAAAGAAGCTTTAAATTTACCACGTCGTAACTTTTAATATACAAGATAATTTAAGTAGTTTATTGCAAGCCTACATCTTCTCTTCCCTCTTAAGCTTCTTATGTTTAAGTTAATAGAGACAGGAAAACAAATTAAGTTTCCTTCAACAAGTATAAGATGGAAAGCGACGAGTTTAGACAAATGAACAAGCAAACTTTATTTGTTATAATTAGTTCAAATCCGTTACAATATGAGATTGTGATGTGCTCACTGATGTTAACCATTGTAGTGATTTGCCAACAATTTTACTTACCCAGTTTACGAAGTATATGGCAAGTTTGGTAATCACAAAACCATCTACCTCATTTTTTTTTACTGATCTTGATGTTTCATGGCCTTAGGAATCAAAAACAAAACTTTCCGTCCGTCGTCGTTGTCGTCTGTACGTAAGCACGTACCAAGCCGACATTTTTACGATAAAATAGATCATCAATTATAAAACTAGGTACAATACCTGATTTTTGTTTTATTCCAATCCAGAAATCACTTGGTGATTACCGCGGTTTAGGGTAATCTACGTACCCATCTTCAGATCACAGAAATTACACAAATGCCATCAATATGTGGTTGTGAAATATGTTATAAGTTACACAAAATAAAAGTCACATAAAACACGCATCACAAAACACACTTAAAACACTTTTTTAAAACATTTGAAATATTGATCAGGCCTAATCACACTAACCAGTCACGGGTAAATGTTTAATTGGAATAAGACAAAAAGCAGGTATTGTATCTAGTTTTATAATTGATAAAATTATCCAATCCGTGGGCTAACATGTTGAAAGATAAAATAGAGTTATTATCAAAAATGTAATTTTAAACCCTAACCTCCAACGAAAATGCGGGTGACATCCTACCATAACTACATAAGCAACAAACATGTCTTCCAACATGAATAAAAATGTGTAAAAAACCTACCCAAACTAAACATGCTTCGTTAAACCACCCTGAATCACAAAATAATTGGGTACAATATTTTTATTCACAAAACCTTCAACATCTCCATGGAATCATCCGACTTTGAAAAAGAAATGAACATCATAAAACACAAAACACAAGCCGATGGTCACTCATCATCAATAGTTGAGAAAAACAAACAACGAAAGGAAATACATAAACTAACAAACAACCTACTAACACAACCAGTACAGGACTACAAATAATACACCAGCATTAAATAAACCAATTATAAAATCATACTTTCAATAGTTAAAATTAAAGGTAGAAAAACAAATCTATATTTGAATAGTGGAGTTTACAAACTCACTTTAAAAAATAGCTACTACACGAAAACAAAAATAACTTCAAATCTAGATATGGAAAATACCAATGTTCGATTAATATGAAGGTCTTACTCTCCATCATTTACTAACAAGATTGCACCACCTGAAACAAATTTTAAAATGTTGTAAACATCCCATAAACATAAAGTAAGAATTTCGTCTGTTAAAAATTGAATGTTTTCTGTAGTTACACTTAAGACGCGAAAATATTTAACACAATAATCGGATTTTAGTGAAACAAAGCAAATTCAATTATACAAATTAAAAATTTACGAGTATTTTTAAATATTTTTCAGATATATTGTGTTTTTCGAAATATTATAAAAATTTATTTTGTCAAAATTGATGACTGCCGTAGTTTTCGTCGCAAACCGTGTTTCATCTCACACCATTAATTTTTAACTATCTGTTATTATTTTTTACAAGATGATTATTTGTGGAGATTTGAGACAAATATTTCGACTTTTATATTCTCAAAATTACGCTGTAAATATCTACTTTAGATGTCGATAAAACTGGATAAGAGCCCAGTAAAATTTAACATTTTCTACGAGGCCGAAGAGACCAGTTTTTGATATTACATTTAGAGGATTTGCTTGTATTACATTATATGATGGGTCTGGATAAGTACCATGATGGCAACAATCAACCTATTTACTTAGGTAAGATTCATACCCTTACGTTTTAAATAATTCTGTGTTCGAAATTTATTACTTTGTAATCAGTAAATTTCAATTTGTTATATAACACTGACACACTTTATTGTATTAAATATGTACCGTAAATATTCTTGTGAGTTACAATCACCGTGAGAAACTGTTTGACCGTATTAACCCTTGGCCTGATGGCCCAGGTCAGTTGACCTATTCGTCACGCCATAACATTTAAAATGGCACAAGTCCGACATGAGTCAAGTATCCCATTTGTTTTAAGGTTCGCAACAAACCGGACTGGTTTCATTCTTACGCAAGTCTACGCCCATCTTTTACAGATCACTTTGTTATGTCCTCCTCTTGCATAATATTACCTGTCTTTAAAGTGTGGGAATGACTCACAAACTTGTTTAAGTGAATTTCTAATGTTGAATTTCCAAGTTTTTTTGATCTCCCTTTTAGTTATGCCGACACCGTGTCTACTGCTACTGTACGTAGATTTGGATTACTCTAAGTTTATAAAATATATACGTTGTGCCCCATGAAGGTGTTGCAATGTTTAACTTTTAACAACAATTTGATTAATCGGGTTGTTGGAGTTAACCATTTTGAGTTAATTCCGGGGTTACCCCCTCCCCATTTTTGGTTCACAAGTAATCTTTCATTTAAAAATTTTGTGATAGTAGGTAACCTATATTTTGTACATTTTAAAATTGTGACAGTTTTCTAGAATATGCGATGGTATTAATGTCACTACGTCTACAATCTTAACCTTAAATCTAACAGTACAATAATTGATTAAACGGTTATATTGGCTTTCAACAAAGATTATATTTAGACCTGTCTTATTTTGAAAAATATAATATTATGACCAATTGTTCAAAAACTTTAGAATATTGTTGTCAAAATGTTTAACCCATAAGCTCATAACTAGCCAGTACAATAATCAATTGTGAGATTGGCTATCAACAATGGTTATAAAATATTTTAAAATGTCATAGTTTTAAAATTTTAAAAGTATATTATCTGATATTTCGTATATTTTTGAAATTTCCTCAAATTACAAAAAAGTCAACAAAGGTACAACGTAATACGTTAGTTTTTTTCAATATCTAAAGTTTAATTTTCAAATTTTTTAAAAACCAAAATTTCCAAGTATTTTTAACTGAAACTTTCTAGTTTAAAAATCTCGAGCTTTAAAGATATGTTTTTAATGTTAAAGTATACGTAAAAAGTTAAAAAATAATCTTTCCTAAAGTATGTATAAAATAAAACCAAGATTACCCTAAAATTCTACATTATAATAAGAATAAGTTTGAAAGATAGAAAAAACTAATGTTTTTTAGTTGAGTAATATCTAAAATTAGGTTAAATAGTAAATTTTTACTATTATTAAAATGTTGTAACAACGGTCTCGGCCTCTGGCCAATATGAAGAAATTAAATATCAAAATTGTGAGAAAATAAAAAAAATCGACAAAATTACATTTAGTTGTGTTCTAACAAAAATAGTAAACCTTAATATTCTATATTTACGTATTGGAATGGACTACTCTTAAGCTAGGTATACTGCAAACTTGAGCAATAATCATAATTTGTATCCACAATAAAATATTAAACATGAAAGAGCGTCCAAACTAAACAAATCTAAATATCGGGGAAAAGCAAATAGTTGAAAGTATACGAATGGAAAAGGGCTATTCTGTAATCTCAAAAATATATTTTACAGTTAAATGGGTCTAGGTAAAGCTAAATCGGCTATAATGTGTGCATTTTATAAACCTCCAACACAAATTGTATACATTTAAGTATATATGTACCTAAATTAGGTTAAATGGGAACTCAATATTCTATAAATCTAAAAATAGCTTCTACAGTAAAATGAGCCTAAATCAATGTAAATCCGCTATAACCTGTATATTCTGTGAACCTCCAACAAATGTAAAATGTATGTAAATTGAGTTAATTGGGAAGACACACTTTGTTTTCAAACCGACTTAAAGAAGAGTTTGTCTTCAGACTTGTATATCGTCTATTCTTTCTCTATATTTCTGTGTTAGTCTCTTGTTTTTAGATCAATGTGGTTAAAATTTACACGAATGATGTAAATATGTGTAAAAGTATAGCACATAATGTTCCAAATAAACGGATATTTTTGCAAGAGAATTAGCAATGCCTTTTTTTTTTATCCTTTGATGTTCTAGCAATTTATACATAACCATTAAATCTATATTTTTGGTGAATATCAAATACTACTTTTGTTTGGATCTTTGGAGAAATTATTTTATAAATCAAACTAGAAATATCAAACCTGTGTTATTGGCAAGAAAACAACCAACAGTTTGTGTTTGAAAGTACATTCTAGAACCTTTTTGATATCCAATAAATCAGAAATTTGGTGAGATAACAACCACTATCTATTGTTTGGATCCTCCCAGTCTACACTATAGAAATTTACTCATATCCATTAAATCGGTATTTTTGACTGAAAACAATCGAAACCTTTTCTTTTGATCCTTTGAGACTAAATTATAGTAATTTACTTATAATTAATTATTAAAACTGTATTTTGGCGAAATAACTATCAGTACCTGTTATTTGCATCCTTTGAGACTACATTTTAGAAACGTACAAAATAGTATGCACCGATATTTTTGGCGCCATTTGTATGGATTTTTTTGAGACAATATTCTATCAATTTACTGACAACTTCCGACAAAACAGATTTACTTTTTTTCGAGAAAACTATTTTAATTTGTACATATAAACTTTAAATTCTTGAATTTTACTGAATACCATTCAAACTATATTTTTGGCGAGATTGAAATCTATATTTTAAGTTTTTATCATTTCAGACTACATTCTAGCAATCTACTGATAACCGTTAAACATGTATTTTTGACAAGAATACAACCGATAGCCCTTGTTTGAACCCTTCGAGAATACATTCCAGGAATTTACCGTTAAATCGGTTTGATTTTTGTTTTTGTTTTTTTGCGAAATAACAACCGACTTTAATTGTTTGGAACTTTTTAGACCCCATTCTTGCAATTTACAGATAACAATTAAAACAGCATTTTTAGATTAAACCAATACCTTTTATTTGAATCCTTGCGACCATATTCTATGATATTTATTGATAACCATTAAACCTGTATTGTTGGTGAAATATTGAAACTTTTGAGACTTTCCTAAGTTTTTTTCTGATGGAAATCACTGTAAGTCAAATGTACCGCATGTTCTTTAATATAAATAACAGTGCACTAACTTTTAATAAACACATCAAAAACCAATTAAACTCTAAATTTGTGGGGAAATTGCCGTAAGATAAAACAGAACTATCAAGTTTCTCAAAAATAGTTTTAATTTCTATTAAACAATAGAAACATAAACATAGAATATATAATTTCAAAATGGCATCTATTTAAAAAAATTTTGTTCATACCTTGTAACAAACTAACTTAGATAAAATTTTGGGGATTTCATTTTTACGTATAATGGTACTGACCCCATCTGTCATCGATAACAAATAGCAACGTTATCAACAAAAATGTAATTTCGAAACCTGACTTCCTAAAAAAATACTATATTCGTATAGTTACGGCATTATCAGGCCTAATCACCGACACTAACAAAGTGGCAAAACAGTTTTGAGGCTCACAATGGTCGGGAAACAGACACGAACTAAGCCGAGCCTACATCGAGTATGTAGGTGATATACAAGTTACGAGGTTCAGAAAACAAACTGAAGAGAACGACCTTGTCGTTGAAACGCGTCTGATACTTAGGCGTTTTTTTTGTTTTTTGTGAGAATTGTGTTCTGTGTGTTTGTTATACTGTGTAATTTTTCTCATAAGTCAAGCTCAACATTTAATAAAGTAACAAACGTTTAAGCATTACATTTAGGTATTTGTAATAAAATTTGTATTACATTTTAAGACTGGGTAAGTACCTCGATGGCGCCTATCAAGTTGTTTTTCTTGTGATTGGAGTTTTGTTCAAATCTAGCTGTCGTTTTATGATATACTGTCACTCCCAAGTATATGAATACTGTGTCATTTAAGTGCTAGGCAGTAGCCACTTTGAGTTTACAGGAATAATTAATTCACAAAACCAATCCTTACATGAACTGGTTTTCTTTTTTTGAACATAAAAGTACTTGATTGCTTTAGTGTTTACGTTGTAATAAAAACCTGTTACAAATTATCTATGCTAATTAGTGAAAGTTATAAGATTGTAAAACTTAAAAAAAGTTCTGGTTCAACGTATGTTATTAAAATAAATACGAATGGTTTTTCGATTTCCGTATGTCTGTGTGTTTCTTGTTATCAAACGTTAATTTTTCAAAATGTCTTACATTTAATATTATTGTGAAAGTTCGTGTTTTTAAATTTAAATTGTAAGATTAAGACCAAATATAATTTAATTGATTACGTTCATCACATAATATTCGTAGTATAGAAAATATACTTGGTGAGTCAAATGGTCAATGTCAAGGAAATATCAGCCCGGAAACAACTACAATATTTGTGAAGTGCTCAACAGCAGAAAAGGAGGGAGAAAATTTGATAAACTTTGTTACGTGAGAAAATTCAATGTTCATTTTTTTTTCTTAACTTTATCAAATTCAGCTATGTAGGTTAACTACCCAAACAAAACGTATCCAGAGTTAGTGGTTAAATGAACCGTAAGCGTTGTAATAAAAGTGTGAATATTGTAAAACCGGGATGACGATACGTTTAAATTTTTAAGATTTGTAACAAATCCTTGTGACATAAATTGAAAAAAACTTAAATGAACACTGACTTTTTCGTTTCTTTTTAAATTACGAGGGGAAATGTTTTTACTGGAGGTTTGGAGGTAGGTTAGGGTTATAAATATAACTACATATTTAAATAAAAATTCTTTTCCAATTTTGAGATACTCCAACTTTTATTACTGTTTCCCTTTTTAAACAGATAACTCCTAATCAGGTATTTTTGTGAAGAATCTCTCAGACGCTCACGAAGTAAGTACAGGGTTGGCAATCCCGAGGGAGAATAGCTGTATGTGAATCAATTTTTATTTATTCTTGGGATAGATCTCTTTCAGATTTCCAATATATAGTCTCTCTTAAATAACCCTTGTTCCCTTCTAACCTTGGCGCTATTAGATTATTCGAGGGAAAGTGGTCTTTATTTATCTACTTTTAATTTTATAAGGGGATGATTACCGAAAGGTTTTTCGCAATTTAAACAACAAAGTAAAATCAGACGAAAAGTTTTGAAAAAACAACATTATTCAGTTTTATTTTTGGGAGGATCTCCTTACATTTTGACCAATCAATAAAGAAAGCATCGGAATACAACCAAAACAAGCCTCATAACAAATTTAATCAAAAAAGGTTGACTAGTTTGGATCGTATGACACTTAATAATAAGAGAGGATTCTAAAACACTTTTGGGGATTCTAGGGAATATCAAAGAGATTTCTCATAATCAATATCGATTTTGTGACTCACTACTTAAATTTCTCAATATTACAACTCTTCAAGAACATAATATTTACCATGAAGCGAAAACAACCAATAAAATAGTGCCAATACATGTTTTACAGTGTAATTAGTAATCCTTTTTGATTTTCTGTAATTTGTGTCTCTTGAAACCACTCCAATTTCCTCAACAATAAGACCACGTTTCTATAACTAAATCATCATCTTCAATTTTTACTGGTGCACAAAACGGAAGATAACTATTTACATTAGTAAGAACTGAGAATGACGAATTAGTCTCTGAAACGTCTCATTGTTATGTAATGTAAATGGAAGAGTCTCACTAAATACAGTATTGATTTACTTGTTATTTTACGAAACGGGTTGCTTGCTGATCTTGTGTCTGGTTGTTACACAAGTTTTGCAGAAGGTCGCCATGTTGTTGCTATATATATACTCGTTACGGACTTCACAATTTGCTGTTTACCACCCAACTTCCAGGACTTCAACATGCGTGTTTTGGTAAGTTCTGAGGTTACGTTTTTATCTTTTGTTTATTCATTGTTTTGTTTAAAAAAAAAAACACTCAATAGAAAAATAGTATATTTCATCACTAAGACCAAAAGTGAAGCTTTTTAATACAAGCTCAAGTTTAACGGCCGAGGCCGGAAAATGAGCAAGAGTAGAAAAGCTTCTTTTGGTCCAAGTGATGAACTATATTTTCCTTTATACTGATAATAATATAAGAAAACAATTTCACAAAAACTAAAATGTTATAACCTATTTATCTTCAGATCGATGAAGATAACAGCTATTTTAACGGTTATTTACAATCGAGAGTATCGGTTGTTTTTATAGATGCTTTCCAATCGTTAATTACTTCGTTTAAACGAAGTAACAGCTGATGTTTTTAGGTCCTAGGACTAAAAAGAACAACTTTAGCATCTCAATGCATTGAAAACAGCTGTTTTTGAAGTAGTACGACGAAAATTTCTTTTTTTAATATAACTTTTCCCTTATACTTCGTATAGAGAGAGAGATGTGTAATGTTTGAAATAATAATCCTAGTAGTTGTTATTTTGTCTGACAGTCTGTCGTCTGTGGAATACTGTAATTAAACTTGCCATGTTGGAATATTTTAGTACTATCTGAATTAATTTTTCTCTTCTTTTTTCTTATCCAATTTACATAAATCTTATTACTAACGAGTTTTTGAGGTCACTGATAACGAAGTTGATATCCAAATTGTAATAAATCAGCCGGAAAGATGGCGGTTATAAAATACTAAAACATGATGATAAATTAAATATTTTTATTAAAGTTTATGTCGAGAAGTTTTTAATATTTCTGATGAAGTACTTTTACGTTAAAATAGACTAAATTTTAAGTTCAAGGAAGAAATTCAAGATGGCAGAACCAATATGGTGGCAATAAGATGATAAAACTAACTTGAATTGTTAAAAAATTTAAAAAGTAAGAATTTTTTTAATATATCAAATACGACTGCCATACATTAATTATCAATCATAAATATGCGATTCAGACCTCCATTAATGTTCAACATAACCCGAAGTAGGTCATATTAATATTTCTTTTTTATCTGCTAAAATATAATAAACGCCTAACACAACGAGCTTTAACACAAGAATATTAAACCTGACAACCTAAGGCTAGAAATTTGTAACAATAACTCTAAACTAAGATATGCGTAACATAAGTAAAAGCAAAAACTTTATTCCAGGAATTTTAAACCCAACTTAACCTAAGACAATATCATTAACAAAGAACTTTATAGTATGAACCGTAATCTTACATAACCTGAGGTTATATCTTTACACAAAGAACTCTAAACTTAACATAACCTAACGCAAGACTAATATAACGAACTTTAAACTAAAGCAATAACTTTACACCAATATCTCTAAACTTGATCTATAAACATGCGTAGAACGCGACATTAAAAAAGTGAAGAAATCATATTTTTTATTAATTATTATTGTTAGTAAAAAGATTCAGTTAACCAAAAATTCCAAATATATTAGGGTTACAGTAACCCTAGACCTAAACTTACATATCAACCGTCTGTGTTTTTACTTTAAACCATTTCAAAATTCGTTACAATTCGTTACCAGTTAAACAAATTGATTCTTTTATTATTATTTCCGTTGTGTCACATACGTATTTTACCTCTTTAGATTAATATCGTTTGGGACGAGTTCACTCGATTTTACCTTTTTAAGAGGCAAAATTTTCTTTAAACTTTCAACAGGAATTATAAAAGAAGTAAGGGAATTTTGAACGGCACCAATTCTTATTGATGAAAATCGAGATATCAATACACAGAGTGATAATTTTATCGTGAACATTATTCTTATTTCTTAAACGATCCAATGTAAAAACTTAAATGTGGGACCTTCGTTTCTATTTACATGGAATTTAAAAACCCGTTTCAACCTTTAAAAATGACGGAGTTTTCCATTATGGAAGCGATCTAATTTTAAAATCCCTTAAATAAACTTATATTGTTTTCTATGTCTCATGACTTATAATTACAGTATTTATCTGTTTTGCGAATTGGTTATTTAATCAAATTGTATTGAATTCAAGCCCCACTATACAGTAATATTCATATTTCAGCAAAATTTTAAGAAATCGGTTGAGTTTATTTTGAAAAATTAGGACTTTTATAAAAGTTCCTTTTTTGATAGGTATCGACAACGTTTTATTAAATCTACATTTTATCAAAATTTAATAAAAATCGATAAAAACAATGTTGTCAAAATCTGAATTCATATATTTGGTCTTATGACAGTTTCTCCCAAATATTCAGTTACCTAAAAAAGCTCGCAATAAAAAATAAGTCAAATTTTAAATTTGGTACAAATCCGTAGAACACTGCACACAACATAGAAGTCGCTCAAAAACTACTCTCATGAAATTGAGACAAGAACAAGAAATTTTGTATAAAGGATTATAGTGAGCTCATATTGAACCCTATTGAAATTTAGAAATATCAAATTAATATAGTCAATGTAGTGGGCATTTTAAACAGTTTATTGATATCTTGTGTGTTATTCAACTTAAAATATACTAAATTAGATCAAAATCTATACATGTTAACTCTGTGCGTTATACGACGACAAATAGCGAAGTCACTCTCAAAATTGTAATTTTTAACCGTTCGTATAGTTACGAGATATGGTATTTCCGAGTCTCCGACACAAGCGAAGCGAGTGGAAGCTCCTTCTCAGCTATACAGCTTCGAGCAAAGCGAGAGGAGACTATTTAATATATTTATATATATATATATATATATATAAATATATATTAAATATATATATAAACAGACCAATAGGGCCTAGACGACAAGTAAGTAGTTATATACACATTTAATTACGAGGTTCAGAAAATCTGTGTCACTACTTTTTTAAAGAAACTTACCATATACTAATTATACTGAATATACTCCTTCATAATAGCATTACGATTTAACATTTCCAACAAGGGCAACTTTTAGGCATCACATAATGTAAAGAGGACGTGCCCAAATAGATTGTATGATGGGGCTAGGTAAGTACCATGATGAAGTAGTTTTTTTATTCAAATAGCGAAAATAAAATCTGCAAAATACAAAAGAATAATCTGTCTTCAAGTCGGTTGTAAATCACTATTAAAATTTAATTCAAACAACAATTTTGTAATATTAATGTTCCAAGCGGAAATATTTCACAATAAATTGGTTGAAGAATTAAATTCATTTATCTTCCTTTTGTGTAAAGTTTTAACTTGCAACACAATGCTCTCGTTATTCATAGTTTTCAAGTAATGTGTGTTAATCTGATTTCTGTTTTATAGTAAAAATAATGAAGATTGGTTATCAAATTAAAACTCTCAAATAACTCATTTAAGATAATTAATATAAACATTGCACAATCTTTGTACAAATGATCCGAAAATAAGAGTACAAACAAATCGTACTGTTTGTCATCTACCGCAAAAATTTATTGAAAGTTCCCTCTCCGATTTTATTTTTCCACATATTACACGTAGGATTAAAGTTATTTGGTAGGATAAAAAATTCTATTTTGAATTTTTGTCAGTTAACTTTTGGCCACTTGAGTCCGATAAAGTGGTATTTGGAATCATCTTTATCTGCATGAGGTAGTGCAGCACAAACACGTTAACCAATTTTAATAAAATTTGTTAAATGGGTATATTTTGGACATTTACTTAATAATTTGAAGTAATCTGCCAGAGGAAAAAAACAGAAAATTACGATTTTCTTCAAATCGACTGTAACAGTTTTGACAAAATTTTGCTCAAAGATTAAATCGGCTGTAGGGTGGTTATAAAAAAATTAATTTATCAAAATAGGTATTTCCAATTTCGTTAAAATGTTAGGGATACATGAATAGTTCTAACCCAAATCTGTGTGATAATTTGCAAGAAAAAAATACTATGCTTCAGGAATAATTGATAAAAAACAAAAATGAACGTCGATTGGCATCAGTAGAAACTAGATTTTAATTCAATATAATTTAAGCTGTTTATACCACAAGGACGGAAAGCTAATTTAACCTTTTGTTCAATTAATAGGCCTATATATAAACATTTTACTGGAATTTTTGCAACGATTACTTTCTTCTGTTTGTTTTGTATTTCGATTGTGAATAATTTTATAAGAAAGTTTGTGCAATGTTTTTGCACCATTAAATTTGTTTGTTTTATTAGTGCAACAATTTCACTGGTTAGATTTCAGTTGTGTTTAATTTTCATGTAATTAGTAATCAGCAACTCCCACCTGCTTGTGACTTTACACAGGTTTACCTTTGGAGTACCTAATTACAATTTATTTTTTGCACCATAAAAATTGAACTTAAGTTTTTTTAAAAATAACATAGAACTTTTTTCCCCCTTTATTCAATCGTAACCTTATGTTTTCAAAATTTTATTTATTGAAATTTTAAGAAATTAGATTTCTGATCTTCTTTCCAAAAATGTTTATTACTTGAATTTTGACATATTACAATAGTATGTGATGGATTGGGATCGTCTATGCAGTGTTTTACAGCTCACACGACATAGTTTGGCCGTTTAACGACGTCGCTTTTAATTTCTTTGATAATTACAAATTTTAAGGTAGCTGTTAAAATACAAAACTAATTATACTGATTTTCTCAATATCTTTTACGATTTTAATCAAATTTATATATGCTGTAACCTCTAATATCAAGGAATTAAAACTTAAGAGTCACCATCTCTTAAAAAATAACTTGATTGACACAGGTTTTTTATAGAAATTTGAGAAGGTTTGTGCCGTATTGATTTTATTATAATTACACTCCTAACTTGAAACATATTTAGGTATAAGTTTACAATTTTAATTTTTCCTGATCAATTCCAGGCTGCCATCAGTCTCTTCGTCATCCTCTACATCGCAGTATGTGAGGCAGGGTATCTCGGAGGTTATGGAAGAGGGTATGGAGGCTACGGAGGTTACTATAGACCAACTTACGTCAGAACCTACTACGCAAGACCAGTAATATACAGATCATATGGAGGATATGGCGGAGGATATGGCGGAGGTTATGGTGGAGGATATGGAGGTTACGGAGGATACAGGAGTTATGGAGGATGGAATAAGGGTTACGGAGGTTGGTGGTAAAGGTTTTTAAATGCCATTAAAAACTACCATCTTTGTCAAATTTATCAAACTGTATTTAACTCCACAACTGTGTAAAGTATTTGCACACATTGTTGGACACACAGAATATATTTGATTCTACAATTTCTGGTCATGTATTTCATAAAGTATTTGACCAAAACTACTTGTAATATGTAATATAAACGTAAATGTAAATTAAATAGTACAATCAAACACATTTTATTAATGAGAGTATTATTTTTTCCATATGAACCTTTCTTTTGATCAATAATTGACTAAAAAAACAATCATTTACTGTAATAGCGTTAGAATAGTTAATTTTCAATAGATATCTCTTCGGTCTAACGGGTTGTCAAGACCGTACTCCCTATAGTGAGCCCCTGAGTAAACATAACCTCAAAGTTAAACCGTGAAAAATCATTATACAAAATGTCGCATTTACCAGAATAAAACTAACTAAAGAGATTCGTGACAAAAATTTAGTTCTTTAGTTTAAAGAAAAAGTGAAAATTTATAGTGAATACTTTTGGGAAAACAAAATTACATATTTAAATAGGGCCTCAACTTGCCGTTCCTCAACTCAGCGCAAAAGGTATTTATTAAATGACGAAGGTCAAAATATATTTTTGTTTTTTGCAAATTATTCAAGAGCCGTAGTAATTATAACGTTAAAATTCCCCCCCCCCTCCTCCCAGCAATGAATGCCATATTGTAGCAAAATATTGTACTCTTAATAAATTAGGTTCACAAATATTCCTCAAAAAATAAAAAGTTCTGATCATAGATTTTATTTTCTTATGTAATGTTGAAATCTGTTTTTGCCCATTTAAATTTTCATCTAAAATTACACCTAAATATTTAAAATGATTACTTTTCCCTACTGCTTCACACATACAATTTGTAATACTGTACCACAATTTGAAACATGGTGAACCAGATCTTCACAAAAGTCAAAACTATAACGTAACTAAAATTAACATATTTTGTTTAACTAACATTTATTTGTATTTTATTCATATTCTCACCATTCCCAAATCTTTACTTAGATTAGCCATATAACATCAACACTTTTTTTAGAATAAAAGAAAGCAACTTCCTCTGATAATGCACTTGCACACTCATGAAGTGGTAAGTTTAGTAATTTATTAATATAAACCAAAAATGAAATAGCTGATAATACTGATCCCTGTGGCACGCCTGTTTTAATAGTAAGCGGTTTGCTCAACTGGTCTACAATTCTGACTTTTTGAATTCTGTTATTTGGAAAACTTCTAAACCAATCAAAACCAGTTCCCATTACTCCAGCTACCTCCAGTTTTGACTGTAAGATATAAAGCAGTTTTAAAATCAATACAAAGTCCTGTTATCCTATTATTTAAGTTGAGACTGTTATAGATTTTATCAGTTACTGTTAATAAAACATCTTCCTTTCCCCTTCCCTTTCTAAAACCGAATTGGGAGAGGTTAAAAAAATTTAACTTGTCTAAATAGTATACAGTCTGATTGTCATTAATTTCTCAAATATTTTAGAAATGACAATAAACAAATCTGTCTTACATTATCAACTTTTAAGGAAGAACTTTTTTTTTTAAATTGGAACCACAGTTACAATAAGTTATTATAAGTTTATCTGGGAAAGTGCCATTTTGAAACCTTTAAGTTGATAATATGAACCAAAACGAGAGAAATAGATACAGCTACCAATTTAGCGATATCTAAAAAATGTTTTTATAACCTGTTTATTTTTCATTTTTTCAATTTTTCATAGTAATCAATACTTTGATAGCATCAGTTGGCGCAATAAAAAATGAGTTATTTCAGTGCTGGTACTAAAAAAACTGGCAGTAATGAGGAGGGGATGAGTGCAGAGTGACTGACATCGCCCTGACTTTGTATTGAGATAAGATTAGCATTGATTAATTCCACTACCTCTTTAATGTTGTCAACAATCTTGCCGTTATCTAACTCAATCTTATCAACGCCCTTTCCTGTCGACGCGCCTATTATATTAATTATAACTTTCCAATACTGCCAAAAATCTCCATTACAATTTTTAATTTTATTAGGAAAAAAAGTATTTTTTCGCTGAATCTATATCATTCTTAAGTTTTTCACAAAATTGAGCTAAAATATGATCTAATAACCTGGTCATGTGGACGCTTTTTGGAAATGTGGAGTTTTCTCACGTTTTTGTATTTTGATCAGCAAATGCGAATTTAACCATGGGCTAAAATATTTAGCCTTTTGTAAGTTTTTTGTTTGATAAACAAACGTACTATTCAAATTTTCTGACAGTAATTCATAGAACTTTTCATAAGAATATGTGGTATCATTTGATAAAATGCTTTCACTCTAGTCTAACTCAATTAGATTCTTAAATTGCAGCTAAAAAAATGCTTAACAAATGATTACTACAATCAAAATTCGATCTTTAAAACTTATGTTTTATATCGATATTTAAACCCAATAGACCGTGATCGGTAAGACCAATGTCAGAAATAGATCTTTTAAAACAATCCGTAATTTGTATGACGAACAAAAATATGATCAAGTCTTTGAGCTATCTGCAATAATTCTTGTTGGATAATGAGCGAAGTAAAATCGTTGTTTTATTCAATAAACTAATATAGTTTCGCACACCTTGACAGGTAGCATCAGAATTCAGATTTATACTCTCCAAAGTAAATAATATTATTGTTTAAATTTTTAACCGGTTCGAAAGTTCATTTATGAAACTGCAGAGACAAAAAAGTTTCAAGTATGAGCGTTTAATATTTAACTATAAAGAATCAGCGGTTTCCATATCAATATTAATCTGTGAGGCAATTTAGTTTCACTTACATAGCACGATACGCCTCCGGCACTATAGTTATTATTTCAACCGGCAAACATACTGTAGTCTTGCAGTTTATATAAATTTAACTCATCATTATTAATCCAAATCTCTCTAAGTACGATAAAATTAATCGTATTCTTGATTTGGCTTATTTCGGGTAGTGAACTATTAAAATTCTTCCTTTTACTCCTTATATTTGCATATATAATGAACATAGCTTCGAGATCATGAATTCACTGTATTCATTATAATAAACTTTACCATACATATTAAATTTAAATTTGTTACATAAATATCTATTTTAAACAGAAAACAAAGGAACAGAAATCAAACATTATATATACAAAAAACTTCATACATAATTGCTTAACATTCAGTTATCCGTAAGATTACCGTTTTGTTTACTTTACTTTATCAATATCAGCCATGGTACTCACTTTTTGTACTTTTTCACTTGCCGCCTTCCTGACGAAGTACTTCAACACTTTGTGCGACTCTTGTGACTGGCTCTGTTTGGAGTGTTCTTCGTCAACGTTTGTACTTGAAGTTATCAAATTACCATGGTACAACAAATTATTGATCCACTTATAGTCACTCTTCAGGGATTCTGTGCAGAAATGTTCGAACGAATAGGAAACTATGAGTCAAATTTTCACAGATTTATGGGAAGGTGAATTTCCACAACTACAGAATCCAGGGTAACAAAAATACATTTGAATATTTGAACTATTTTCACGATAGACCAAAGAAAATGTTATTTGTACCTTTAGCAAATTTTTAATTTGTAGCCCGTTCTTATAATGGAAAAAAATATATAAATATTAGACTATAATATATCTATATAACCTACAAAAGTTTCTCATTCCACACTTAGGAGAAGATGACCAAGGTGGATTCCTTCATTACCAGCAAAACGTAACTCCAGTGCACGCTAATATAAAGGCCCACATGCTCACCAGATTTTATTTTACTTATCCAGTATAAGATAAGTTTGGTAATCTCCAAAGTTTCAATATCTTTTTTTACTTATCTTCATGTTTTATGAACTCAGGAAGCTGAAATAGTGATTTTCGAAATAGTACCTGTCATCGTCGTTGTCATTGTTGTCATTGTCGTAGTGATATAATGTCATACACAAACATTTAGTGATATAAACAAAAATGTAGTGATATACATAATTACGGAGTTCATAAAACCGGGCTAACAACTGCTTTAAACAAACTTCGCCTAGTGGATAATACACCTTGATCTACCAATACAATTGAATATTTCCTACAAGGCCAAAGGAAACAACTTTTGGATATTACATTTAGAGGATCTGCTTGTATTATGTGACTGAGTAAAGAACATGATGACACCCATCTACTTGGTTTCTTATTGGAGATAACCTAACATTTACCTTTCATGGAAAGAGATTTACTGGTCGCATAACTACTGAAGAAGTGGATCCTAGTTTGTTATGTAATACAATCCCGACGGTCTTGAGAGAAATTCTAATTGCTAACTACGTTTAATTAAAATTATGTGAAATTATTTCGTAATAATTATATTATATACAGAGAGACTCTGAGTAGTGACTAAAATTTATTAAGGTAGGCTATATTGCTAATACAACTTTGGAATAAAATGTATTCCATAAAATCTAGTATGGAAAATCTTCAATTTGATTTTTTCCCCCATTTAATTTTTGATATTTAATGTTCCAGGTTAAATTTTCGACATGTAAAATGTGCAGGTGGGTTAAGTGATACCTGGATTTAATATTTTAGTGAAACCAAACAAATTGAAATGAAGTTGTTTTTTTTTTTGTTTTTTTTTTTTAATAACTAACGTTTCAAAATAGCCTTAATAAAATGTTGGTATTATAGAATTTTACAATTTCTCTCTTTTAAATATGCTAAAAAAGGTGATATATTTAAGTAAACAAAATAAATAATCACCTTTATAAAGAAATCACTAGAGCACTGTGGTGATTCTATATGAACAAGGGAAAAAAACCCCAAACCACAAAATAACACAACTACACAAAACTGTATAATGCGTTTATATTACCTTATGTACATTTCGATAGCTCTGCTATCATCTTCAGAGGTACACTACACTTCAGTAACTGTATAATGCGTTTATATTACCTTATGTACATTTCGATAGCTCTGTTATCATCTTCAGTACTGAAGTGTCGTGTACCTCTGAAGATAATAGCAGAGCTATCGAAATGTACATAAGGTAATATAAACACAGTATACAGTTTTGTGTAGTTGTGTTATTTTGTGGTTTGGTTTTTTTTTCCTTGTTCACCTTTATAAAGATTTTAAACTACTTCATTAAGTGAAAGTAATGTCTCAACCCCAACTGTAAATACGTTAAATACATTTATCTCAAATATTTTAAATGCAAGAGAGACTGGTTGTATTTAATTTTAAAATAAGGAAACCAAGGATTCCCCAAACCACAAAAACAAGAAACCAAACCAAGACTGTAATAAATCCATTATTTTACCCTTATGTACATTTTATGACATAGTCGTCATTCTCACAGGTTTACTGGTTCTTAGCTTTGGTACTACTTGAGAGTTAGCTTTAGTTTTAGTTTTGTCGTAACATAACTGAATTTATTACAGTCTCAGTTTTGTTTCTTGTTTTTGTGGTTCGTAGAATCCTTATTCTCCTTATTATGAATATCGCCACAGTGCTCCTTCGACAATTGATTTAAATTTTACTCAATTAAAAAAGAAAATAATAAGAACATTTCAATCGGTCACAGTTTAAATACAAGACGAAAATGTACTTTTTATATGTGCTTTACTACCCATTATACAAGTATAGGGTAAAAATATGTAATAATTGAAGGGTGGGGGTATTTTTTATGTAACGAATATTTACCTAACTCATATAATCTACACAGTTCATTGCACACAATTTTAACAATTACATATATTATAATTATTTAATTAAACACAATGACTTTGTTAATTAAGTGAATGTTCTTGTGTTTTCCTTTGTAAATTGATGTACTGAAATAATATAGTCCAGACATAAACATCTTGCACATGGTATGTGTGGGTTTTTGTTGATGTGATAACCCAGCCGGCAATTAACTTGTTGACCTACTGATATTCAAGTAGTGAAATCATCCCGGAATGTTATTAATGAAATTTCATTACAGGGTATCAGATTTATTTTATGTTTATTATCTGTATAATACGTATAAATTTCATACTACCTGACAGCATGCAGGAATTATACGCATCCTTTTATGTAAAAACGTAACCTCAAATTTAAGTTAATATTGTGACCGACATAACGTTGCTGGTTTTACTTTCTTACATATAAAGCAGTATAGAGTTATGTAATGGGCCTAAAAGCCAGCTCCTGTCGTCTGTGTAGAGCTTTAGTGACCGATCTTAATCAAATTTGATAGTGGGCGAATCTCGTGACTTTGATCTATGTACTCTAGATCGTAAATAATTATAAATATATCTAATTAGTAAAATTGTGTGCAATGAACTGTATAGATTATGTTAGTTGTTAGGTAAATACATGTTGAGTAAAAAGTAGGTGCCCATCCTAATTTTTTATTTATTATTTATTTATTATCTTAATTTTTTATTTTTTTATCTACAGTAACAATATTTACAGAAATATAATTACAATTTATAAAATTGATACAGTTTATAAATTAAACTTCATTTACAGATAATTTTTAAATTGTAAAAATAAAATGAATGGATATGTCCCATTTTTATTGCATCACAACTAGTAGGCTACACTTTTGTAAATTTGTATATACAAGAAATGTATTCAAAAATACAATTTGGGTATAAATTTTGGCTAATAAAATAAAATCGGGGTGGATTTTAAAACGCTACTGAACACTGTTGTAGTAAATATAAATATTTAGGAATTTCCTTGAGCTTAAAAAAAAAGTAATAAAATTAAAAAAAAAAACTAAATGTATATATTTGTTCACGTAACTTATACGTAAGATAATGTCATATGATCGGTCAAGAAATAAATGTTGGGCTTTTTGAGGATATATTCATTTTGACTTCACCGAATCAAATTGTATTTTTTAATATTCAAGATTTGTTGTGCTTCAGTGTCGTGAACTAATAAACTGATTTAATCCTATGGAGCTTACGTTAGTAAAACGGGTTTGGCAATCCGAGAGAATTTAGTTGGATCTACATTTTTTCTTATTTAGTCTTGGTTTAGATCCCTCTCTTTCATCTTTCTTATCAGGTTATTCGTGAAAATCTCTTGTTCTTTTCTAATCCTGACACTGTTAGAGTATTCGAGGGCTAGGGGTCTTAATTGCATTCAATGTTCTTCCTTTTCTTAAAACAAGATAATAATGGAGAAGTTTTTCTTTTTTAGCTGGATTTGTATACCTCGTTTACACAATTATGTTTAATACCTTATAAAACACTGTTATCCTAGATGGAGTGTCAAATAAATAATTGGAAAAGTTGAGTACCTAGCTCGTTATGCTTCGTTAACACTATTACATTTAATAGTTTAAAGGGACACTCTATTCCTAAATAGAGCAACCAATTCATTATTGTAAGAGTTCAGTAACAGGCTATTTATACTTGGTTTACAATATCAATTTACATATTTTAAAACAACTCTGTATTTCCAGATAGAGTAACCAAATAAATAATTTAAATATGGTTATTTAAATAAAGTATCTAGCTCGTTATGCTTCGTTTACATTTAATACTTAAAGGGACACTCTATTCCTAAATAGAGCAACCAATTCATTATTGTAACCCTTCATTAACCAGATATTTATGCTTAGTTTAAACTATCATGTTTCATACTTTAATGCAACAATTTATTCCTAGGTGTAGTACTCAAATAATAATTGGAAACTTTGAGTATCTGGCTCGTTATGATTAGTTTACACTAATATATTTAATACTTTAAATCAACGCTTTATTCCTAAATTTATCAACCAAATTCATAATTGAAACCGCAGAGCAACTGTATCGTTATCCCCCCTACATTATTTAATACTTTAAAGCGACCCGAATATATATATATATATATATATATATATTCAAATATTGAAAAAAATATGTTGCTAGATTAGACCACCCAAATTCATAATTGGAGCAGTTCCGTAACTTGTTCTTTATGTCTAGTTTACACTATTACATTTTATAGTTTAAAACAACACTCTATTCCTAAATTGAAAATCCAAAATCATTAAAATCCCGTTCCATAATTAGTTTATATGACTTGTTTACAACTATTTTATTTAATTCTGTATAGCAGCACTACATTCCAAAATAGAGCTATCAGATTCATAATTGAAACCTAGTTAAATTATGTTAACTAGTTAAATTACGGCTCGTTTTCACTACTACATTTAATACTTTAAAGCAGCATTACATTTCCTTAGATTAAGTACCTAAATTCCTAATAAAGACCCTTCAGTAACCGGTTCGTTATACCTAGTTTATACTATAATATTTCATACTGTAAAGTATCACTGTATTCCTAGAGGAAGTACCCAAATTCATAATTGAAACCTTTGAGTAACTGATTCGTTGTGGGTCGTTTTACACTAATATGTTCAATACTCTAAAGCAGCAATGTGTGTCTAGTTGGAGTACATAAATTAATAATTGGAACTTTTCAGTAACTGGTTAGTTAAGCTTTGTTTAACTATTCTATTTCATATTTTAGGGCACCACTGTATTCCTTAGATGGAGCACTCAAATTGATAACGGATAGCTTTCAGTAACTGGTTCATAATGCCTCGTTTATACAATATATTTAATACTGTAAAGCAGCACTGTATTCGTAGACAGAATAATCAAATTCATAATTGTAACCGTTCAGTAACTGGTTTGTTATGTCCCGTTTACACTGATATATTTAGTACTGTAAAACAGCAATCTGTTTCTAGATGGTGTATCAAAATGAACGTATAATTGAAAACGTTCCGTAACTGGTACGATAACCCTTACTTATATTATTATGTTTATCACTTTAAAGCAACACCTGTAATCGTATTTAGAGTATCCAAAATTGTAATTTCAACCGTTCAATAACTGGTTCTATATACCTCGTTAATATTATTATATTTAATATTTTAAAACAACAAACACTCTATTCCTAGATGAAGCTTCCTAACTCATAATAATAATAGTTTTCAATAGTCACTGTTTTCAAACGTGAAATAATTTTAAAAACCTTGGTCACACATGTTTCTGCCAAGTTGTAAAGAACAAAATTTCGAAAAATCATAATTATTGTTACACACATTTGTCTAACTGCGTAACAACACACAAACCAACATTAAATGCTAAATGCACGAAATAAACATTAACATTAATTATTGGAAATAAAAACGGTACCTTGTTTCTGTTGTTCACAGGTTTAAATATGCTATTCATTTTAATTCGCCACCGGTAAACAATCTCCAAACTTAATGAAGAAACTGCTTTCATTCCTAATCCTAATTATATTGCATTGAGTACAAGTGACATATTTAAAACTAACACAATACATTAAGTATCGTATTTGCATATCCGTGGGAGTTGCTTGTAAAATTTCCGTGTAGGCGAGTAGATGTAAATACGTGAAAGTGGTTTCATATTATGCAATATTATTTGTCGTTGAAAAACTAGACACACATTCTTTAGTTACTCTAGAGGCGAAAGGACAAGATGAAAGCTTTCTGGCTATATGTAAGTTATAGATTATGTATTTTTAGGTAAGGTTTTTCGTTGAATTGGTTTAACAAGTTTCTAACTGATTGTTATTTAGTTCTATGTATAAAGAGTTTTAAATTTAGAATCTATATTGTTTATAATTTTATACATGGAAAATTAAATCAATGTTCTAGATCTTATTATAAACACTGAAGATGGTAATCATCAAGTTCAACATTTTTATAATACTATTACAGACAATATTTATAGCATCATCCATTTAATTACATATTGGTCTCTTTCCATAGTATGTTGTATAGCTTTCTTTACATTTCTATGTCCAATAACAAATTTTGCAAAGAACTCACTTGTAATAAAGAAATTACTATAAATAATCGAAATGATGTTGACTTCCCAGCAAAAAAATGTTAAAAACTTAATTAAAAACCATTTTAATTATATTATTTTTCCTACAGTTAGTTGTAAGAATATTACACACAAATAACGTAAAATAAACTACTTTTGGTAAAGTTATCCATGTTGTTTGGAATATAATAGATTATAAAAGAAAAATCACTGTCTGCTAGATATTTATTCCAAGAACGAATTAGAAAAAATTTCAGGGAAATATAAGGATAAAATTAATAATAGAAAACAACTTGGCGTTTTTGAACTGATGTGTAAACAGACCGTAATTTTATTTGTAGGTGTGAGCCGTTGTACTACAATGACTCTAGCTTTTCAAACTATTTAAAAAATCAGGTAGTGTCCGACTTTTTTCTAATCTTGATTTTAAGATTCTTCATGTCTATGTTAAGAGTAGAAAATTAAAGGCTTTATAAATTGAAGAAATTAGGAGAATGTTTTGTAAAAATACTTGTGTAGCTTTGAATGATGAGTTAAAATTTTTCACAATTTTCTTTCAACCTTTATCTAGGTCCTATGACCATCTTCTTAATCTCCCTTCAACCTTTCTCTACACCTTATGACCATCCTATTATTCTTCATTCAACCCTTGTCCAAGCCTTATGAACATCTTCTTAATCTTCCTTCTTACTTTGTCTAGGCCGTATGCCCATCTTCATAATCTTACTTCAACCTTTCTCTAGCCCTTATGACTATCTTCTTATTCTTCTTTCAACCCTTGTCCAAGCCTTATGAACATCTTCTTAATCTTCCTTCAAACTTTGTCTAGGCCGTATGCCCATCTTCATAATCTTACTTCAACCTTTCTCTAGCCCTTATGACTATCTTCTTATTCTTCTTTCAACCCTTGTCCAAGATTTATGAACATCTTCTTAATCTTCCTTCAAACTTTGTCTAGGCCGTATGCCCATCTTCATAATCTTACTTCAACCTTTCTCTAGCCCTTATGACTATCTTCTTATTCTTCTTTCAACCCTTGTCCAAGCCTTATGAACATCTTCTTAATCTTCCTTCAAACTTTGTCTAGGCCGTATGCCCATCTTCATAATCTTACTTCAACCTTTCTCTAGACCTTATGACCTTCTTCTTATTCTTCTTTAAACCTTTGTCCAGGTCCAGGCCTTATAAACATCTTCTTAAACTTCCTTCAAACTCTGTCTAGGCCGTATGACCATCTTCTTAATCTTCCTTCTACCTTTCTCTAGACCTTATGACCTTCTTCTTATTCTTATTTAAACCTTTGTCCAGGCCTTATGAACATCTTCTTAAACTTCCTTCAAACTTTGTCTAGGCCGTATGGCCATCTTCTTAATCTTCCTTCTACCTTTCTCTAGACCTTATGACCTTCTTCTTATTCTTCTTTAAACCTTTGTCCAGGCCTTATGAACATCTTCTTAAACTTCCTTCAAACTTTGTCTAGGCCGTATGGCCATCTTCTTAATCTTCCTTCAAAATTTGTGTATGCCGTACGCCCATCTTCCTAATCTTCCTGAAGTTTATTTTCTAAGAAAAATAATGATATTTTCCTAAATTATTTGATTTTTAATACGAGTCCTTAGTCTGTGTTACTAACTAACGTGTTGTAACGTAACTGGCGTAATTATGGTCGGCAAGATTCACTAAATTGTAAAATTTTACTAAATATTGTGTATTATGTTTTCTGTTTTGAGTTTCATTTACATGGAAGCTACATTTTACAATCAATTTTTGAAAAAAAAAAAAAATACCACTGTTTTTAACGAGTATGTAATACACTAAATCTTGTCATAGCTAATTCTTTTATTTTTGAAAATGACAAAGTTCTAACTTCTCATAGAACTCTGTCAAACTAACAGCTTCAATAAAGATTAACATCCTCAAGATGAAGGTCGTAGTTACTAAATAAGCAAAATACAATTTTTTTTTGTTTTTGTTATAAATTATCATATTTCACTCTTTGTGTAAATATATTATAGATAAAAACATATGAATGAATCAACTGTAATGAACCACACTTCTAGAACTTCAATAACCAAATGAATGAAACCTTGATTTTCCACATACAAAAATACAAATACAAGAAGACGTTTGACTAAATCCACTGTCGGTAGGGTTTGTGTGAATGTAGCAACTGAGGATGATTACTAGGTTATTGAAACTTCGTCTTTGTTTGTTTTTCATTAATTTGGTTATATGAATGTATAAAATATAGAATGCAATTTTTGTTTAAATTTAAAATCAGTTTCATTTCGTAAATCACAATCACTCACAGGATGTGCCTGTAATTTCCCGTGATTGAGGAAGTGGATGCAATGATGTGTTTCTACAAATATCCATCAGGGATATCGAAACAATGGTTAATCTTTCTTGATGGCCACTGTGTCAATAATATTTCCATAACGAAATTAATTATGAAAATGAAAAGTAGTTAGAATCTTGTCGTTGTTTTATTTCTTTTATTTTCTACCAGATCGAAACAGTGTTAGTTTCCCATATGTTGGATATACAATTAATTTATAACTAAAAAATACGCACATAACTTCCTGTCAAATATATACAACGATTCCTGTAATAATAATGAAAACAATTTTTGAAAATTTTATATTACCGTTTTGGGTAAATTTTCTGCAATTTTTTTAAATAATCTAGCTACCGCACTCCTCGTGTAAACGCTGACATCCGAGACTATGCAATGTGTGATTTGAAATGTGTAAAACATTATAAATCTCTGAAAAGTTGACGTAGCCTAATATATTTCTAAACATTGTAAAATTTCAAATCTTTCTTATCCTACAATTTAAGTGATTATTGAAAGCGAACGATGTTCTACATAACGTAAAATTTCTCTACCGAAATTATTTTTAAATATCGTACGTACATAAAAAAGAAAAAAAAATCTTCAAATATAGTTTTATTATTGTAGCTCATGCTTCACGGAAGATGACGACGTTGTTATTGAGAACGTCAAATTATTATTATGGTTGTTATAATAAATATTGTTTATAAATTTGAAAAATTGATTGTCTAAATAGTGAAATTGTTTAGTAATTCAAGAAATAGACAGCTGATTTTTAAGTTCATGTACTGTTAGTGGGTTTGAAAATTTTGGTTAATCAAAACTTTTCCCTGAGGTAAAATATAAAATTCTGTATGACAGATACGTTGTCAAGTTCTATTTTTGTAGAAAATATTGTTATAATCAGTCTAATAGTTTCTTAGTTACAGAGTTTATTAGACGGTAATTTCAACCCTCTGGTAAGGTAGCAAAGCACCCCTTACTTTAATAGTTTCATTTATTCAAATTTTATACGTTTGTTTTTGCCCATAAATGAAACCAACATATTGACCTCGGCAACTTGAATTTATTTTTTTAACCTTAATACTAATTATTATTACTAGAATGTTTACACTACATTATCTTTACAATGTCTATGGTCATTATTACTGACTAACTTCCCTCAGGAGTTCACTGTAGTAAAAAATGGGATTATCAATCTTGTGGACTTTCAGTATTTTTAATGTAGTCATGAGTTAGATCCATTTTTTCTATTTGGGACCTCTTCACCAATTCTTGTTCTCTTCTGGACCTGACGCTATTAGACCATTCCAAGGCATTTCATATTTTATTATTTATAAAGCTTATTTATAAAGTTTTATTATTTATCAAACGATAAGACAAAAAAAGTGACTTATCTCATTAGAGTTTTGGAGACAAAATTGTGTAAACCTGCGGAATCAAACATTGTATTGTATTGTTCTCAAATTAATTTTACAGTCACTACTAGTTTACGAAACTTCAAGGTGTGGTAAAACTGGACGAAATTAATCTATTCTACTGTCTTCAATGTTATCAGTTTCTTTTTGAAATGTAATATTTATATCTAATGAAATAAGAGGAAAATTGTTTATAAACATACAAACTACCAGTTGTAGAAAACAAAAATTGTTTAATTATTAATATTACATAATGATATTTAAGAATGAACATAAATGAAGACTCGAATTTAGGCTTCATGTTTATTATTTAGGCTTCAGTAGTTAAACACAGTCAATTGTTGTAACTATTGTCTTTCCAGTACGAATTTTAAATGGAATTTAAACCTTTTCCTTACATAGATATGAATAAAATTTAATTGTTGTTGGGAACAATTTTTTCCTTGTTATTTAAAGGCGAAAAACTACTCGGTATTAAACGACAATAACATAAAGGCTACAAATACTCTGATATAAGTCAATGTCAGAAGAAAATAGTACTGGTCGAGAACTGGTAGAAACGGTGAAAGGGAGTTAACATCCCATGGCTACATGTTAAAAGAAATAGATTCATCCTCTTAAATATCTGGAGTGTTTCCAAAAAGATTTTAAACGCTAGATTGTTCTATTCTTTTGTCTCTACATTCCAAATTCTGTAACTAACCCCCACCCCCTCAAGATTACCACGAACTGAGAGATTGTAGAGTGTTTAAAACTGCAACGAAGCGAAAGATTGTTTTTCTTGTAACTCTGCACCCTTAAAACACACATTTCTTCCAACTTGATAGGTGTTTGCAAGATTTAAATATTGTAACTTGAAGCTCAATATTGCATTTTGTTGTATTTCTGCAACCTAAATCTACTAATCTTCTTCCGCTCGGAATTATTTCTTTCTGAGGGTTGCTGGATTGTTTGCAAGTGATTTATACAATGTAACTTGAAGCTCAATATTGCATTTTGTTGTATTTCTGCAACCTAAATCCACTAATATTCTTCCTCTCGGGATTATTTCTTCCTGAGGGTTGTTAGATTGTTTGCAAGTGATTTATACAATGTAACTTGAAGCTCAATATTGCATTTTGTTGTATTTCTGCAACCTAAATCCACTAATATTCTTCCTCTCGGGATTATTTCTTCCTGAGGGTTGTTAGATTGTTTGCAAGTGATTTATACAATGTAACTTGAAGCTCAATATTGCATTTTGTTGTATTTCTGCAACCTAAATCCACTAATATTCTTCCTCTCGGGATTATTTCTTCCTGAGGGTTGCTGGATTGTTTGCAAGTGATTTATACAATGTAACTTGAAGCTCAAAATAGTTTTTTGTTGTATTTCTGCAACCTAAATCTACTAATCTTCTTCCTCTCGGTATTATTACTCCCTGAGGGTTTCTGGATTGTTTGGAAGTGATTTAAACACTATACCATGATTCGAAATATTGATTACAATCTTCTCCCCCGTCTTACGGGATTACCACGCCCTTAGGGGCTAAAGTAAATTCCAAGTGATTTAAACATGAAGTGATAAATTGTCTTTTTGTATCAATGCATCGTGAATTAACTAATCTGGTTTCCTTCGTAATTACCACGCGTTGAATGGTGCTACATTGTATAATATGTAACTAAACCGATCCAACGTGAAGCGAAATATTGTTTGTTTAGTATCTCTGCATAATTAATTAACTAATCTTCTTCCCTTCTTGTTTTAAACGCAGTATAGTTGTTAGAATGTTTGTAAATGATATAAACGCTGTAAACTTAAGCACCTGGTTCTTTTATTATTGTATCTCTCCATCCTTGATTCGTAAATATTCTTCCCTCTCCCACGAAATTACCATGTCCTGAAAGTTGTTACAGTCAGTGGTTTGCAACTAATTTAAACATTGTTGCATGATGAACCAGATTGTTTTAATCCTGTAGATACAAAGCTCTGCATCCTTAATTCGATATTCTTGCGGTATTGCTAAGCCTTGAGGGTTGTTAGAGTGTAGTAATTTATATAAACACTGTAACTTGAAGCATCAGATTGTTCTATTTAATTCATCTCTCCATCTTAATCGCTAAACTTTTTCGTCTATGGATTAACGTGCCCTAACAGTTACTAGGATGTTTGCAAATGATTTAAAAGATGAAACATTAAACGAAAGATTGATGTTATGGTAAAGGTGCACCTTTCACTAATCTTGTTACCTTCTTCTTTACCACGCTCTAGGATATTTAAAGTGTTTGTAAGTGATTTAAAGACTGTAAAATTAAGCACCCCCCCTCAAGGTTTACTACTCCCTACGGGTTGCTAAATATATTTGTAATTCTATTAAACAATGTAACATGAAGGATCAAATTATTTTGTTCTTGTATTGTTACATCTTTAATTCTACATTCTTGTGTCCTCCCCCCCCCCCCCACATGATTACTACGCCATAAGAGTAGTTTGAGGGTTTTAATTCAATTAAATGCTGTAACGTGAAACAACAGATTGTTTTATTGTTGTATATCTCCATCCTTAATTTCCTAATCTTTTTTCTCCAGATATTACCAGGCCCTGGAGGTTGTAAGAGTGTTTGCAAGTTGTTTAAACACTGAAAGACGAAGCGAGACTTGTTTTCTTGTTGCATATCAGCATCCAACGTTCAGTAATCTTCTTCCCTTTTTGTTTACCACCCCTGAGGGTTGTTAAATTGTCTGTACGTGATTTAAACACTGTGAAATGAACCATCGGATGTTCTATTCTTATGTCTCTGCTTCCTTAATTCGTTATTCATCTCATCCTCCACCCCCCCCCCACACAGAACTACCACGCCCGATGGTTTTTAGAGTTTTTGTAAATAATTTAAACACTGTAAAATGAAGCACCGGATGTTCTATTGGTATATCTATTTTTCCATAATTTCATATTTTTCTTACCCCTTTTCAGGAGTAACACGTCCCAAGGGTTGTTAGAGTGTTTTAAAGTGATTGGAACACTGTAGTTCAAGTACCGGATTGCTCTATTGTTGTATCTCTCCTTCCTTAATTCTTTAATCTTCTTCATTCACGGATTTCCACGTCCTAAGGTTTGCTAGAGTGATTACAAGTGATATAAAAAGTGGAAATTGAAGGACTAGATTGTTTAATTGTTGTGTCTAACCATCATTAGTTCTCTAATCTTCTTCCTCTAGGTACTCTGGACTTGTCTAAAACATTAGGTCAGATAAATCCTATCACAGCCAAGCTGTCATGATTCGGTAAATCGAATCTGGTGGACTTTAAATATCCAAAATTCATTCACAAAGTCTCACATTAAGTCTCACATATAGTGGAGAGTCTGTTACAAAGGCTATAAAGTCTTAAAAACTAAAATTTTGATGGGTCTCCAGTTTGTCCCTAGGAAGACATTCAGAATAAAGTCTTTTCGTCTTGCTTTGTGGCATTTTTCGTGAAGAACAAAAATTCTCAAGAACGAACGATCCAATTGACTTCAAATGTTTGATGTGAGATGTATATTGCAATAATAAATTATTATGTTTGCTATAAAAACATATAAGAATTGTAAATAAATATTGTTTAAGGATGAAGCGTTATTGTGAGCTTCCAAAAAGAAGAGTTTTTCTTATTAATATCAAATTTTTAGGTAAGTGCCGGGTAGAGTTTTCATGGGATGATTAGATTTTGGTCTTAATCGCTTAAAGGATAAAGAATGAAAAAAAGAGGTCTGCATAGAATTTTTGGAAATTTGAGTTAGTTACTTGAAGATTTTTAACAAACACATAAATTTCACTTATTTTGGAGTACTGAGTTGGAACTTGGAAAACAATTGTAAACTTAAGTTACGCAGAAACTAATAGACATTAAAACTAACGTCATCCACTTCTTTGAATTAAAAAATTTGCAAGAATACACAGCTTTTGGTTACCAAAAACTTTGGAAGAAGAATATTACGAATACCATAAAATATATTTTGCTTTTTTAAATGAGTAACAATAAAACTTTTCTAAAATTGATTAAAGAAGTTAACATTTTAAATTATTCTTGTTAAAGATGAAACAGGGTAATGAAAACTAAAATCGCTAATTCTATACTTGTAATAGATAAGATAGAAAATGTTTATTTTTATTAATAACTTTTTTCTTTGTTTTTAAAACAAATCATACAATTCTTTCATTATACACTGCAACTCAATGAATTGAAACAAAAATTGACTTATATATATAAAAATAAATATATTAAATCGTAAAACTTAACATTCACAAAAAAGGATACAAAAGTAATAACTAATGTGATAATAATACATTAAAGATAATAATGATCTACTGATAACAGAAATAAATAATATTAGAATATTTTACTTAAAGGCATAAATAAAATAACTACCGCTTCAAAGAGCAATGTCTGTTTTGAGTGTGTATAAACATAGTAATGAATTGACAACTAGAAAGAGATTGGAATGATTATGGGAGCACTAAAATTGCAAAATTATATAACAACAAATACATTTAAAGATTAAGCTGATCAACTCATAATATAATAAAAAGACACACACACACACACACACACACACACACACACACACACACACACACTACGACGGTTCATTTAAACTGATCTCAATGAAGAATTTTGAAAACTTCACACACACACACACACACACACACACACACACACACACACACACGTATGCAAGCTCCAGTGGGTGTTATTCAATGGTAACAAACACAATGTACATAGTTTCCGTTATATGAACACGTCCAACAAATTCACATCTTCAAATCTCAACAGCCATTTTTTTTTTTTTTTTTTTTTTTAAGAAATGTCTTAATATTTTCAGGCAATGTTTTGTTGATTTTATGCGCCATATGAGAGTAAAATTTAGAATAAAAAGATAATTTTGGTGTGATTACAGTTTCCCTATTCCTGTTTCTTAGTGAATAATCAATTATATTATTTAAATCAGTGTCTCTTTTTTTAAATATCATTATTTTCTACATATTATGTAAAAAAAGACGGCAATTAATTGGTTCCTATAACAATTTCAGGTTAATCTAAAGTTTAACAATATAACACTATAAAAATAATTAATTATAACGAATATGAATAATGCAAACATATATTATATGAAAATATACATATATTCACGCACAATATACACTCGTGTCCACACACATACACACACACACACACACACACACACACACACACACACACACACACACACATCCTTAAATATATACATCCAAACATCTTCATCATTCGTACATACATATACTCATACACTCATACATACATACATAAATATAAACTCATATGTATACTTACATACAATCATAAACTCACTTAAACGTACAATGAAATAATTACAAAAGAAAATCTAACACATCAAGAAAAACACTTAAAATAAAAAATCTCAAATTCATACAAAAAAAACTAATACAAGGAAAAAAATTATAAATGACTTTAGTAATAAAAATATTTGTTTTAAACAGATTTAATATAAACAAATTTTCTTATCATCAGATATGTTAAAATGACTATATAATAAAATGACAACATTATAAATGTATATATAAAACTAAAATATATAACACCAAATAAATGTTTAATTTCAACAAGAAACCAAAACTAAAATACGGCAATCAATCTTATATCCATGAATAGTAATAAAATAATTGTTTTAAACCTGTTATACCGTACTAAACTATTTTCTTCAAGTTAAGTTTGAATTGAAAATATACAAGGTTATACAATAAAAATACATCAAAAACGTATACATAAAAATAATAATATCGAACAAAACTTTAAAAGTCTTCACCTGTAAACAAAGCTAAGAAGAAAAACAAACATATAATAGTGTAACTGAAATAATAAACTTCTAAACACCCAGTTTTAAAAAATAATTTTCTCTCTGTCAGCTTTGTTTGAGATCATAGTCTACGGACTATACTCACTTTAGAATTTTGTACGAATCTAGCATTACTACACTACAACAGCAATAAAACTAAGCAGATAATAACAAAGTATTAAATACACTTCTAATTGTTTCAGTTATCAACGTCATCCTGTATATTGTCTGTCCTGTTTGAGCTGGCATCCAGTGTACCAGTGAAGTTTCCAGAAGAAGAAAGTAGAGTCCAACCAATTCAAAGATCTAGATCTTATGAAAGACACCAAGATGAATCTGGAAGGATATTCCATCAACATGGCATCAAGAAAAAGAAATTACTTCAATGCCTTCTAGGTGGAAGGAGCTCCTCAACACAGCCACAAGAATTAAGAACATTTTTTGTGAATATCTTTCAGTTAGATTTCAATGGAGGCGGAGGATCTCCTAACCATGATTTCCCGAGCAGTGGAGGAAATGGTTGTCTTGGGAATTTAGGTGGGGTAGGAGACAGCGATGACGGCGATGACGGAGATGAGGACGAATCAGATGATCCTCCTTCAAGTATTGGGGGAGGGATAAATAACTTAACACCTCTTTTAGGGCAAGCTCCTGGCAGTATTATTAGTTCTGTAAGTAATACTATTAAACCAGTTTATGAAAATCCAGAAAGATACCTAAACAGGTATGTTTTCAGACCTCTGTACAAGTCATTTAGGCCTTTTTACAGATTATTTTGAACTTAACAAGTAGGCCTAAGTTTAATATTATTCAGTTGTTACCTACATCTTAAGATTATTTTATATATGAATTCCAAATAATAAATATGTTAATAAATAGAGCTTGTTAGATTTGTTTAATTAAAATTTATTTCGTTGTTAGACTACAAACAATACTATAATTATTATTAAATATTTGTTTATTTAGTTATTTGTCAACATGTGTGCACAAAACACGGGTTTTAAAGTAATTGTATAATGATGGATTGTTCATGATTGAATAATTTATTCATTAATTTCGTTTAATTTTTCAATTGTATACTCGACATTTTGAAACTGAACTGTCGTTATCAAGTGGAAAACGTAGAACATACGAAAAACCGAAATCGCTGATATATCTTTATTACCTAGGACTTTGTTGTAAACTAAGACTGGAATAAATAATCTAAGAAAACAACTAGGCCTGTGTTGTTAAGATAAACAAGATTTTAATACACAAACGTGATCACAAAAACTACAGGTGAACAGTACAAAACCTATCATAAGAAATTATAAACACTAAGTTGTACACTTGTTAACTAAGCAACGAGGGTTTTCTACCCTCTTCCAAGAATTTACTTCACCTTGTAGTCACCTTTACAGAGAATCCTTACAAAATATATTCTGGATTTAATTGTTTTAAATTTACATCAAAGATCTAAGCTGTTTTGTACCTTTCATGTTTCTCACGGTCTAAGTTTTATCAATTGATAACGCGAGTTGACCTATACTCTCGAAACGTCGTGTATTAATTTATATTTACAAAAACGATGACAAATTCTCGAGTTAACTATGTAAATAATAAACATAAAGATATTTTATTTTTTAATAGAGAAGAATACATCCATCATGGACTTGTCTCATCTGGACCCTTTCACCCAGATAGTGTCTGACTCTTACCGACCATAACCCCTGCTCTCATCATAATCTCTCTCCAGTAACTCCACTGCGGAATCGGTGGCAAAGCATTACTTCACTGTAGATTAGCTATTAAACTCTTTCTTCTCTATTACGCAAAGGGTTAAATTTTCACAAAACCAATAGCGTGTTAGCAAAGTTCTAATAGAGACATTTTAGTTACGGATGTTTCCTTCTTGGAATTATCGATACCTCAGACCACCATTCTTACACATTGGAGTAATTTGGGACATTATTGTATATATGGGATTGTATAAGTGTTAGTGAACGCTGTAGAGGTCGCAATATTAGTCAGATTTTGCTTTTATTTTAGAAAACCATTTTACTATTTCTAGGAAATCTGGTGCTAAGTTACACAATAGAGGCCAAGTTTAATGTGTACAAGAAAAACCAAATACAGAAGTCAATTTTCGTTTGTATATCTTTTTGAAGCATGCTACGTTTACAAGGTAACACACAAATCATAAATTTTTTTTAAATCACCATATATTACCCGCACCTTGTATTAAAACATGTTGTGTACCGTAAATAAGATGTTGTGTTCCTTTCAAATCATTTGGTACATCTGAAAAGTGGAACACGTGTATATTTTTATTATTTCCTGTGTTGTTATAATTATAGCAGTGGATCTGTGAACTGTAGATCTTGCTTTTCGAAAGTTGTAGTACACACAATAAATTTTTGTTCTTGTTAAAACCCAAACTGCTAATCACCATATGATATCATATTATATGATAATGATAGACAATGACCACATTTATAAGTCAATTAATTAAAATATTAATGTAATATGTAATTGCACAGAGTGTCACCTCCTTAACACTTTGAAAAAATATCTTATATACAGAACCCTGAAATTATACTCGTATTACGTCATTAATGACAAATTGAGTTATTCTTCCAATGGAATATTCAATGCTATAACCCACCCCCCTACAACAACTATCCCAAATTAACAGACATCCACATTGACCAACTTTATTTAGTTGCAACTTTATCTACATGAAAGAGACCCAATTCAATATTAGTTCTAAGTATATTAGTATAGTGTTCATATGTGTTTCTGTTTTTGTATATGTTTATTTAACATGAAAAGTAAACACAATTTAAGCTTCTTAACAACCTGAAAGTTGGGGAAACATTAAAAAATGTCATGGCTTTGATTGTGTAATATTTTATTTGAGTGGATCTGAAAATGATGGCTTAGAAGCCGAAACCTGTGATTACTTCATGGGATTGTTGGACGGACAAAACACAAGGTTATTCTTTATAATTACATAATATATATTGAAAACAGGATAGAAGTTATAAAAATAATAATGTATTTGGAATGTATACTTAATATGAAGCTCGAATAGAAAACTTAAACATCAGAAAAACAACAAATGTGAAGGTTTTTATTTTTGTTCAGGTGAAATTAATGTCGAATTTTTGGGAAAAGGTTTAAATGTGTTTTTTTTCTCAATATACCTCGATACACTATTACCCAAAATACTTTTGAGCTCTGTACTCTTGTATTAACTGTTCTTGTTTTAATTATTAAGAATTATAGAATAACACCTAGAACTAATTTTGAAAAAAAAACTGATTTTTATTTTGGCTTTATCAACCAAGAACCGCCAACTTTTGAAATGATATAAATTGACAACTACGACGAGTTGATGCGCCCATGCCACAAGTACACCACAATAATTTTTAAATCGGTCAATCTGTTTGGTCATTAATGCACTGTAATAACCATAAACAAATAGGTAGTCATCATTATAAACCCTTAGTTCTTAAGTCAGGGGTTTAATTATTATGATATTTTAAAAGTAATGTCTTCTGAGATATATATGCATTTGGAAGGGGATCCAGTGGATTGGTTTTCTGTTATAAAAAAATATAATTAAATTCAAATTAAAAATCGGATGTTTCTGAGGTAGATGTAATTTATCAAACTGAGTATTTTACCTTCATAATATGCAAACATAGATAATAAAAAGTAATTATAGGAGGTCTATACTTTAAACCTAGTTTGGATGTTACAAATTTCACGAAAATACTTTATGACTGTTTAAATAATGTTGTTGTTCGTTTCCCCGCGCATTGATTAGCAATCGGCGACTTTAATGCGAGGATTGGAACTCTAAATATCATTGATCAATATGTTTTTGAACATAATAAATATCTTGGAAAGAGACAATCTACTGATAGTGTAATCATCGATCGAGGCTTAAAACTGGTAAAAGTAATGGAGTATTTTGGTCTGTTTATATGTAATGGTAGATCTAAATCGGACTGTCCACGTTCTTAAGTAGCCTTGGCTGTAGTGTAATTAATCATGTGTGGACAAACTTTGAACTAGTTGATATAATAGACGATTTTGAGGTGATTAATGTTTGTGTTTGTGATCATGTTATGGATTAAAGATATAATTATAACAGGATTACCGATGTTGAGCGTCGATTCAGCAAGAAAATAAATTGTGAGGAAATATTTTTGTCTTTTTTTTTTTTAAATATTATGGAAAAGTTATATCAAATATATTTTAACAGTCATTTTATAAACCAAATTAATAACAACCTGTCATTAGCAGTGGAAGTAGAAATGACAGTAAGTGGAATAATTAATGAAACTAAGATCTCAAATGCTAAAAATTATGTTTAAACAGACTTTCGTATAACTAAACTGTAAAAGAGCAAAGAAGAGGACAAAATATACCTTAATATGGGATTGTAAACGTTTGAAATATACACCTGAATCAATAGATATGTACCTTAGAACTAAGTAAATTTACAAAAACAATAATAATTCATTCCAAAAAACTTTTTATGAAAATATCAAGATTAAATTACGAACAGCCAGTTCGAGTAAAGACTTTTGGACTACAGTAAATTTAATGAGGAGAAAACCTTTTGTTACTTGTCCAATAGTAATATCGGAATGGGAATTTTTCTCACAGTCATTGAATGAAACCAAATTTTGCAGGAAGAGAAACATTTCCTAAATATAAGTCACCCAATCTTGTATTCTTATTTAACCTTGGATGAATTGCTTAACAGTATCGAGAGAACTAAAAAAAAAATAAGGCGCCAGGTACTAATGGTAGTAACGCCAGTAAAAACGGATAACGTTATTAATAAATGTTTTATGCATTTACCATCTAAATGGACTCATTATGTTTTACATATGTTTAATAAAATATGAGATGAAGAGAATATGCCGAAAAATTGGAGCAGAATAAAGTTGAAAATGTTATTTAAAAAATAAGATAATACCTGTGTTATCAATTATCGACCAAGAGCTTTGAAATACGATTGTGAAGGTTTTTACTAAAATACTATCAAACAGGTTAATAATATACTGAAGAAGTAAAATTATAACCAGTAAAACAATTTGGGTTTAGATCAAAAAAAGGAAGCAGAGATGGGGGTGTTCTGTTTGTTATCTATTATCAATATACATCTTTCTATTAAAAGGAAGAAACTATTTGGGATTTTTGGGGACTTACAGAAAGCGTTCGACAGTGTTTCTCACAACAGACTCTGGATGAAGCTTCGCAATCTGGGAGTAGGAGGCAAACTAACAAGAATAATAAAAAATCTCTACCAGTATAACAACAGTAGCAATCCATCAAGATGGGATGTATACCAGTAAGCACAGAGTAACGGCTGGTGTTCTGCAAGGTGAAATTCTAAGCCCTATATTGTTTATACTGGTTTTCCAAGATATTTTAGATTTTTTCTATAACCATGGCTTAACTGGATTTAATATTAATGAAAAAAAAACGGAGATAAAATGCTACTATTTGCTGATGGCAATGTTTTGCTTTCCTACTCTTGCTCTGATTCTCAGTGAAAATTGGATTTTCTTCATAAATATGTTGAACCACATGGTCGCCAGGTTAATATTTTAAAAACAATTCTATTGAACTATCACAATAGAAATAGCTCAGGGATGTGGATAAATCTTTGTTATAATAATGAGCCAATAGATTTTGTTAATAATCATAAATATTTGGGGGTGAGGTTTTCATGATCTGATAAATTTAGAAAGTGTGCTGAGACTATTTGTTCAATCGGGTTTCCTGCACTTTCAAATCTGTACAATCTAATCAATAAGGAGCAGTCCAGTGTTTGGAGATCAGTTTGTAGACTGTTTGACTCACTTGTAAGTAGTATTTTGTCATACTGCGGTGAAATATGGACTTGCAAAAAGAGTACAACTGGCATACCTAAAACAGGTATACTTCATTTTCCACGAAACACACTGAATGTTTTTATACAACTCGAAACAGGCAGAATACATATGGATCTAAAGATATTTAAACCAGTGTTAAACTGGTGTTTGGCACTTTTGAAAATGGGAAAAGATATTTTCCCCTACTTGTGCTGTCTTAAGCTTTGCTCTACTACTATGTCTTCATACAATTGGTTTAATAGTCTGAAGGATACGGTAGGAAGGATTAGTTCTGATGACTTATCGATGGCAAGCAATCCTTGTCACTTATTAAATTTTAAGTGCTCTGATTTAAAAATTCAGTAGCTCTGAGTTGTAGCTCATACACGTCTTGCAGGAGAGAAATATAATAGACTCGTTCTTCTTGGTGAAAAGCACAATTTCAAGCCTAATGATAATTCTCTGATTTGTAAGTCGAATAATGACACAATAATGCATTTTCTTTTGGAGAGTGAGGGTTACAATTTATTTAGATTTAAATACTTAGTGAAGTATCAGTATTCAATTCAGTTAATTTTTGATGTTTGTACCAAAAAGGCTTAAAATTTTTTTTTTTGTCTTGTACAGTTTAGAATTAGGAAAATGTATAACAGATTTTGTAAGCACTAATACTGACACTAATACCAAACAATAGGTTGTATATATGTTAACAAGTCATTTACGTTCATAAAATGTGAGTTATACAATTATTAGTATGTTTATGTTTTATTGTACGGAAAATTTATTTGTTTATAATGAATTTATATTTTTGATTGATGTTAAGTTAATGTTTAAAGATTTTCTCTGTATGTATACCAATGTGGCACAACATATGTATATATTTTTTAATTCTAATCTAATATATAATTATAAAGTCAGGGATAACCAAAAATATATTTAAACGCCTACATTTCGTTGACCCACTACAAAATATTCAAGGTAATGTAGCTACTTGAAGAGGATATATTTTAAGTTTAAAATATGATTAAGTACAGTTGGTATTTAGTGAAATTCCAAATAAAGGCAAAATAACTAAAATCGAAATTTAACATATTAGCAAACTTTATTTGTAACAGCAGTTTCGCCGTTAGGCATCTTCAGTCAACTAAGAACGAAATTAATAAAATCTAACTTCATGGTAACAACAAGACTGTTACAGTGAGGACAATGACCTGGAAAAAACGTGAGATTAGAACGGCCTAACAGGATGTACAGTGGATAATAGGTTGCAGTAGAGAGAAATGAATTAGAATAAGGTTAGAGTGCATTGGTTAAGAATCTCTCGTTCATTAAGATTATAAGTATGTTTTTCCCCAACTTCTAACCTATTATCCACAGTACACCATACTAGATTATTCCTCTCTTAGGTCATTGTTTGTAAGCACTCCACTCACTCTGAATCTTGTTGCTAGTATAAAAGTAAAATTTTGTTCTTAGAGTCTGAAAATGTCTAAACAACAATCACAAATAAAATTAATTTTATGTGAAATTTACTTTTATGTTATTTCTTACTCAAAATATGATTACAATATCAAACTTAAAAAAATAAATATGTTTCAATTAACAAATCAGTAAATTATTTCTTACGACTGACATTTGACTTGTATTTACATTTAATTGATAACAATTAATTATTCTTGTTATTTTAGATACAGTTCGGATAGAATCAAAACTCCAAGACTGTATTTTTTTGTGAATAGTTTTTAATTTGAATTACACTAAAAGTGACATCAAAACTACTGTAGATCATGAAATCAGTAAGTGTAAAATAGTAAATTTATATGATATATGACAAATTGCTTCTAACACAATCATAGATTTTTTTTAAATTTTCTATGGTCACATAAAATGGTATCGAAAAATTCACTTGTAATGAGCAAAAAATGCGTTAACTTTATCGTCAACAAAGGGAAAAGACTTCATTTGTTCAACTTCTACTGTACACAAACCAACTATCCTCAGAAGTTTTAATTAATTTCAAAGCCAATAATGATCACATTACAAATTATAACGAAATCCGTCAACCTGTTTGGTAAACGTAGGTATATTATACTAATATATATTACCAATTACCAATTACGTGTGTTGTATAAAATTACCTGTATCCAGAGCAGGAACTTGGTAAAAGTGAAAATAAAAACAAAACATACTATAGGTAATTTACTGGAACACTTTTAGTCATCCATCGCGTATTGTTAACATTGTAAATAGTTATAAATTAATAATAATAATATTATATAGAAATAGCGTGGGTTACCTAATCACCTGTATCGAGTAGCAGTGATTTGGCAAAAGTGAATAGAAAAACAATACAAATTATACTCGTATTTAATTTACTCGAACACTTTTAGTCATCCATCACGTTAACATTGTAAATAGTTATAAGGTAATAATAATATTATTATATAGAAATAGCGTGGGTTACCTAATCACCTGTATCGAGTAGCAGTGATTTGGCAAAAGTGAATAGAAAAACAATACGAATTATTGGTAATTTACTTGAACAGTCTTGGTCATCCATTACGTAATGTTAACATTGTAAATAGTTATAAGGTAAATAGTTATAATAATAATATTAGTATAAAGGAATAGCGTTGGTTAACTTGTCACCTGTATCCAGTAGCAGTGACTAAAATGACAAAACATATTATTAGTATATTACTTGAACACTCTTAGTTAACTATCGCTTAATGATAACATTGTAAATAGTTATAAAGTTTTGAGAAGAACACCGTTACGTTTTAAAAGTACGTTTACTTTCTTCCACATATTCAATTTCTCTTACAGATTTATTTCCATTATTACAACAACTTTACATCTTGAAACCAGGAATTTTTTAAGTTAATAATGCATGATGTAACACTTAAATTTCGCTTATTACTGAAAAATGTTGTGCGTGGAAAATACATAAACCTAATATGAATTAAATCAAAATCTTTCCTTAAAACTTATTATATTTTGGTTTAGAATGTTCACAATTATTTTAAGTGTATTTTGTTGTTATCGTCTTTCATGAGACAGTTATTGCTTACTGCTTTCATTAAAATATTTTATATTTTATTATTATTTGCTTTGATTATTAATACTTATACCAACAGTAATCGTCGTAGTAATATAAAATTGAAAAATATAATAATGTAAAAATAAAACAAAGGAGAAATATTCAACTTATTCATACAATATAAAACAGTTACAACTCTCTACCAATGTTTTAAGGTATTTTTACTTGACCAAAAGCGAATCCAAATATCATATTGAAATCGTCTGAAAGATCCCAGTTACTCACACAGGCGCAATTTTGTTTTTTGCACGTATTATTATTATTTGTTTAAAAAACCATCAAACGTATAATTTTGAAGTTTCGTATAACAATTGGAAATCCTGAAAAAAATCATCAAAATATTCGGAAATCCAAATCCAAAATTGTGGCCATTTAAAATATTTGTACAGAAATAACTTTAAAATGGCTAATTTATACAATTTTTTTATGAATAAACTGTTTTAGATATTGTCATAACAAATTGACCGAAGATTAATTTGTTACTCTTATGGTTCGCGTCTATTGGTAGAATGTCGAGTTACACGGCTAACATCCTCCACCACAATGCAACAATCATTAACTCTTACCATGGTTTTAACAATAAATAATTCATAGCTTCAATTCCGAAACATAAATAGTCGGATATGACTGACTGCAGTCATCCGGAACTAAGTATTAAACAAACTGATGGATTTTCTGTAGCTAGGAGTTATCGAATGAACGGAGAAACTGTAAGCCACTCCTATCAAATCTACCGTATTTGAAGAAAACAACTTTGTCACAGAATCTGGTAACGTGATGAAATAGACTGCCAACTGAACAACGTTTCTGGAAAGGTTGAAGCAAAAAGTGGCAAAAGTTGTTCATGTACTTACCTCCGTAGAGTGAGGAGAGAACATTACTGTTATAGCTTGCTGCAATGCGGAGATAGTATCTTCCTCTTGCAGTAATTTGTAAAAGTATTCGGGAAAAGAACGAATTTTCAGATGGACTACTTCCCGGATCCACAGTATTTATGAATTAAATGTCATCACACATATAAGGCCGGTTAGGTTAGGTTAGGTTAGGCTGGAATCAGAAGTACACACCAGCAGGAATTAAGATAATTGCATCGCATGTGATGAAAAATATTACTCAACAGAAGTAGTAGATTGAATAAAATGTGTATACTGTAAGTAATGGTTTCATGAATTGTGTACTATGTACGGTAATAATTGCAAAGTATATGGAAAGGCAGAAAAACTAGCAAACAAAACGGATAGATGGTTTAATATAAGATAGAACTACATCAAAACTTACTATGTTTATATTAAATTTGATATTTTCAGCGTGTAGTATTGCAGTAGAAGTATTTATAGTTTAACAAATTTCAAATTATGTTGTTTTAATATTGTTTTGTAAATTTTCCTTTGAAAAAGTTATGTAATGCTTTCGTAGACAGCATTTTGTGCTTAATTCAATGACGTGAGGATTATTTTATTAATAAAGTATCTCTCCCCCGGTGGTTAGGTGTCTCCCCCGGATATACGGGGAAGAAGATGGCCAAGTGTGGTACCCATAATTTTAATATGAAAGTTCATAGGATTTTAAACAATTCATGTATTATGAATAGGCAATAAACGTTTGATTTTCTGTCATTTATAATAATTATTGTTATAAATCTGTTAATTTTTCTATCTCGTAAATACCGTACCTTGAATCAGCTCAGAATAGTTGTTATAGGATTCTTCACTATAAAAAAAAAAATAGTTGTACATTCTCACTATTTATCATGTCAATTGAATCCTTCACACGCGCCACAGTTTAGTGGTATCGTGCGGGTTCCTCGCTGCTGGCTCCGACTTATTAGAGTTCCAGCGCGATGGCGTGTTTGTTGAGGCTCATTACTGCGGGTTCAAACGTTTGTCAGAAGGTCGAAACGGCAGGCGGAGTAAGTCTCTCGAAATTAGCTCGGGTGAGAAAATAAAGGTAAACCGTTGATAATTAATTAAACTATATTTTTTTACCTCATTTTACTTTACACATACTCTACTAACTCGAGGTACATACTTAGGGGGATCAAAGCAAGAACACGGAGGTCTGCCTCTACTCACGGTTCTAGCCAGACTCTGTTCCTTTAGGTCTGTTCACTGTTGCAACAGCATCAGTCTCAAAACGTCCCTCCATTCTTCTTTCCAAAATCATGACTGCATCATTTCCCAATATACTTTGTTTAGTGTGTAAAGAGTGTTGCTGTACTTTCCTATTATTATATAAATATATGTTATAATATTCATAAATGTTTAGATGTTAGTTTAAGATGTAGGTTACCTGTCACAGTATTATAATATAATTAACCTGTTATAACTAAAAATCGAAATTAACACAGACAGGCCTCACTCAGCATACTTTGAAAGTTATAAGTAGACTCAAATCATCAGCTGACTCTCGTGTGTTCTAGTTAAGAACCAAAAAATATTTCCGCTATCTTTTAACTTGCAATAAAAACAATTATCTTATACATTAATTAAAAGGTTGAAATATTTTGAAATTTATTTTTTTTTAATTTACAGTTATCTTGTTATTTTTAAAATAAAAAAGTTTAAAAAACGAGATTTTTAACAGGCTAATGAAAATTGATAAGATTTTGTGTTACACTACAAACTAATAAACATTTGACAAATTGGTTTCGATATCTCTATACGTTCTGGAGGTATATTTATTTTTAAAACGACATGCATACAATCAGATATACGGAAAACTAGGCACATTTAGACATTTCTTTATAGAAACTCATTTCCTTATTTTGTTGTCTGGAATTTGTAGTTCTCAAATTATGATATCCTACTGTCATATACTCTGTATGTGAAAAAGTAAAAATAGAATTTGATATATAGAGTGATTCTACACATATGTTTAATTGAAAGTTTCGCGTAAAATGTTCTCTGAAATCATATCCTATTTATTTCTGAGCTCAAGAAATCTCTAAATACACATATATTTGCAAACCTATGCGACAGCTTTTTTTTCTATGAAAAACAGAATTCTATTATTTTTTTATGTCAATACACGTGTTCTGATTGTTGAAGTAATAATCCATTCGCGAATGTACTACGAGAGTGTAAACTTGTAAAAATTCTTTAACTGTTATACACCTTCTGTTTTTAGAGTTTGTAAGGATCGCATTTTATGGAAAATGTTTTCTTAAAATTTGTCTAGATTAAAATTTTCTACAATCTCCAACTCATGTGAATTTTTGTTTATCCACCATTTTGGGGAAAAAAAATTGTAAAAATAATAATATAAATGTTATTAATTATTAACATACGAACAGGTTCCTGCTACCCTCGTAATTAAAACCTACATCTATTTTCAAAGAAAATACTTTAAAAATTTTAAATATTTTTTTTTTTTTATTAAAAGTAATTTTTAAAATATGAAATTTTATTAAACAGTGATATAGTATATAATCGCACTATATGTTTCATTGATTATGCAACTTTGAGCACGTTAAAACTAATAACAAATTTCAATTATATTGCATAGTGAGCGATAATTTATGTAAGGTTATTGTTTACCTGTATTGTTATATTCACAATTTTTTGTTTAAGGTGTTTAAAATATACCAAATAATATGAGTAGAGTGTGCTACACTTTAGATCAAACATGGCGGCTATGGATGGTGGGGGTACCCCCTCCCCTTTGCCCCTCCCCCTTTGCCCCTCCCCTTTAGCCCCTACCCTTTAGGCCCCTCCCCTCTAGGCCCCTCCCTTTCCCCTTCCCCCTTGGCCCCTTCCCACCTGTGACGTAAATTATTGTTGTCGACACACACACACACACATGACGTCGTACACTTGTCTTTTTTAATACTAGTGGGATTCGAACCTGTGAAGTTGGGATTTGAAGGCGGACACTCTACCGATTGAAATATCGTGCATAGTATTACAAGTTGGATATTTAACGCTGTATATAAGCCGCCATGTTATAACTTATGTTAAACACCAGAACATTTCGTAGAAGTTCGGACACGAACCCCTTACCGTAAGACGTACCGAGTTTTTCGCCACCGCGAAAAACTCGCGTACGTCTTACGGTACAGGTCTGACCCGAACCTCTGGGTTTAGGAGTTTGTGAATAGGGTGCTAAGAAATAAGAATCAGTGTACCCATAACCAAGTATATATTAAATAATGATTCACATCAACGACAATAACAACTACTTACATACCAAGTATATATATTTAGATTCACATCAACGACAATAACAACAACTACTTAATATTCAGAGTTAAATAATCTTAATATTCAAAGTATAGATAAAGATGACAGTTGTTCTCCACATTTCCCCTACAAAGATGGCACCTCCTGCATTGTACGATGCAATCGGAACAGAACACGTGACCGCAAGGTATCAACGCCACAGTAGGAAGTTTGATGAGGCATACTGGACAAGGTGAGAGCATCCGACTATGTACGAATACACTCGAGGACTGCGGATCTTCCTGTAAGCAGAAAAAGGTAAGTCACATTATTGATCTTCTCCGTGTGTGTGTGTTTGTGTGTATGTGTGTGTGTGTGGTGTGTGTGTGTGTGTGTGTGTGTGTGTGTGTGTGTGTGTGTGTGTGTGTGTGTGTGTTTGAAAAGGTTACTTTTTACAAAGCTTTAATACTTACAGGGTATCGTGCTCGGAATTCTGCCTGCTGCATAGTACTCATTCCTTTGTCTATTATTACACGTAAATCTCTCATCATGAGCCGCCATACACTCTGTGCGAATGTTTTCCAGTCCTGACGTAAGGACGTCTAGCAGCGTTTTCCAAATCATGAATAAGATACTTCAATGCAGGTAATGACCCTGAAAGTATCTCAATAGCCGTCTGAGTTCTGGCCTCGTTGACGGAAGACTGTGAAAAGAAATAGATTATTTACAATGTAATCAATCACTGGACAGTTGACAAGCTCTCTCTCTCTCTCTCTCTCTCTCTCTCTCCTATACTTACAGAGTAATTGTTGTCCACAGCCTGATACATTATTCCGGAACACAAACAGAATCCACAATCCAGTCGGCTATGCGGTTGCATCGCTAGATGTAGTGTCTCATGACTGACTGGGCCGTGATGTTGTAACGTATATGGTTGTTGTGACGTATATGCAGGTTGCGACGTATACGCTGGTTGTGACGTAGGCGTGACCCGAGTAGTGGAGGAACGTACCCGCTGCTCTACCATTTGTTCTGCGTCAATAGGCACAACATTATTTTCAGCCATCCGTCTATCCAGAACGTCGGACAACGCGGCCTGAAAGGACGTTAAATTGTGAGACAGCCCTGCTCTCATTGCCTCCAGATCCCGTCTCAAGTCGTCGCAACCGCCAGCAAAACATTTTTCCAATTCTTCAAGCTTCCTCTCGGCGTAGGCAGTCATCTATAAAATTTAATCATTAATGAACGGATGTCTATAAAATTTAAACAATAATGAACAGATGTCAATAAAAGTTAAACATTATTGGTCGGTTAGTGACAAAGTTCAAAAACATAACTTACACTACAAGTGCCCTGTGTTGGAGCTGCATCCGGCGTTATTACAACTGTCCCTTCTACATTGTCAGCGGCTACAGCTGCTGGTTGTGGTGATGTTTTGCCGCGCTGCTCCTCGCTTCGGTAGTGGGTTCGAGTAGGGTTCTTCTTGCCCCACGTTGGAACGCCACTTGCCACGCTGCGTCTCGCTGTGTGACTTCACGAATTTAAGATTCTTGTTCCCTTTTTTGGAACACTATTTTCACGAACTCTTAAACTCGCTGTACGATCACCACCGACTGGGCGAACCACCTTTCTTTTCAGAGCAAGCGCGGGCAAGGCCAAGGTGCTCACTTTTACTTTTTTAAATCAAAGATTTTGCAACTCTTGGCTCTAATAAGTATGAGCTTGTCCTCATAAACTTACTAAATTTTAATTAACGCAAAATTCCCTGAATTTTATCTCAATGCTCGAATATTTAACTCTTTTAAGATTAACTCTCTCTCTCTCCAAGGTCGTGCCTTTTGGGAGAAATCGGCTCTTAAGTTCTGATGATAACTTTTAAAATTTTCAGATTATATTACCAGAGCACATATATAAAATTTATGTTAAAACAAGGTTAATAGCATACACAGAATGGATATATATTAAAAACACAACAAAATTTGGAAATGAATTGTTTGTATATTATTTTCTCTTTTGCACAGAAAAATTTTATATTCAAAACTTTTTTAATCACACCAAACAATTTAATTGAACAATAACACAACTATTTATTTATTTGACAAAATTAATTAATGTAATATTTTCTATATCTTAAACAAAATAAAAGCGCTTGACTTTTCAGACAGAACCACAAACAGTTTTTCCTGCACTGAAAAAGTCGTATTTAAATTATTAATAATTTTCAACACCAAAGCAGAGGTTTAAAATGAATTTAATTTTTAATAATTCCCCTAATGACGTTATATTTAAAAAGAAGTTAATATTTGCGAATTATTCCTTAAGTATAAGATACCTTCACACTTTAATAGAAGTTCTAGTTGGATTTGGAATTTGTTGTATTATTAGGATGATGGTGATGTGATGTTTTCTATCCAGAGTCTGTAAGCTGCTATGTAGTTGAATGCTGGTATCGAATTCTTCTAAGTCGCCTTGAAGATCGATTAAAGTTGAAATTATTCTAAGTCCAATTAGTAGAGTGACAGTTGAATCTTCCTCTCAGCTCAGAGTCGGTTGCAGAAGAAACGTCCTTTCAGCGTCGATTCCAAATCAAAAGTAACCGTCTTTCGACGGTTAAATCTCGGTCTCCCTGTCAGTGGGAATTAATCCACTTTTCTGGAGCCAATTTTCCTCCCTTTTTGGGAAAAAGGTATTTTCCATATATTATGTGTTTTCAGGCCCTTTTGGTCTGAAATATTTACACTATATATTTTATTAGTCCTATTTCTTGACTAATGAATGGTTTTCTTCCTTTATTATTAATTAAAACACCTTTTAACTAATAATTTATAGTATTTTTTCTTTAACGTTATCTTTGATCCATGTTGGCAACATGATGTTTCTGACTTTAGACTCCGCTTGAAGATGCGTGCGCAACTTTTCATGTTTTTGCATGAAAATCTCTACTTTTGACGTTTTTTCGTCCAACTCGCTATAACTTTCGAACGCTCGAACCGATTTTAAAGTTCCTTTCGGATTCTTCTTCCTTTCCATCTTGTGGGTCTTGTGGAACTTGATTCATCGCTCTACTACGCTTCGTTCGCGAGTTATCGCCCTTTTCCCGAAATTTGATTTTTCCTCTTTTCAAATTTTGAGATAAGTCCTTTTTCAAAATTCTTTTGACGAAAACTTGTTCCTCTTCTACTACGACGAAATACTATGTTTTCACTTTTTACATAACTCGTTTGGTTGTCGAGTTATTCGCCTTTAAAGTCCTTAAGTTTGTGTCGTATGAGTTTATGTTCATAAAACCCCCCCCATTATATATTATTACTTCTGCTTTGGTGTTTTACAATTTTACAGGCTAGATACATATAATTATCATGTTACTTTACCCCTTTAACGTTTAATTTACCCGCTTTTGGGCTTTGAAGTTTTACATTTTGTAATTATTATATCTCCCTTATTTTATTCTCAAGTTTGATTCTAAGTACATATTATTGTGCCCTATTGTGGTCTCTACAATAGTACTTATTATTATTTTTTAAATGATCCCCCCTTCAACTCAAAAATTCCAAAAAACTCCCCAAGAATGACTTTCTAAGTCCATTCTCACCTGTTAATTATTATTAATTCATATTTTTTATTTATGATTATTATTAGTTCCCCTCTGAGTTATGACTCTACGTTTTTTGAATTTTGAATTTACGTTTTTTCCAAATTTTAGGTTTTTGAGCCCCTAGAAAAACTTGAATAACTTTTTTGTTTTAAATACTTTTAAATTTATTCTTCGATATTCTTAATCGGTTGATTCTACTGTACATTAATTTATTTTAATAATTTAATACTTTAATAAAATAAGAAACCAGACAGAACGATTGTACACGATTCAACATGCAGTGTTCGACACCTGTTGCCGTGACGTCATCGCTCCCCCTCGTCCCTCATCCACTAGCTTTATCGCGGGAATTTAACTTGTTTTAAATGGACTTGAGACGTTTGGCTTTTCCCAAACCGTCGCAATATGCCCCCTTGAACTAAAATTTTCGGTTAAAATGAAAAATTCCTATTTTTCATTTTTTTAAAAAACTAAAATTTTAGTATTAAACCCCTTTTTGACATTTCACATTTCATATTAACTATTTATTTATCATCTCCATTAATCATCATCATAAAATTTGACATATTAACCTAACAATATACATAAACATATATATTTATATTTAAAAAACATCTCCTCCATCATTTCATATATTTATGCTCAAAACACATTTTATTCATTATAGTATAATATTTATATATTCAACACACATTTTATTCATTATATTATAATATTTATATATTCAAAACACATGTTATTTATTATGGTATACATACAAATTTGCTTAATCGTTCTTTCTAGTCCATTACAGCCGTTTCATCTAAACGTCCTTGCTGTAACTAAACACATTATCACACACAAAACAAATTACATTTATATAAGGAATAATTCGTCTTATATGATTATAATTATCTGCTTTGGTTGAATTTAAAACTATGCCTTACTCATACATAAAATACTTGGTAACTACAACGATTACTATCCTAATTGCAGTTAAAAAGAAAAAATATTTATGCTATCGGAAATTTCCCTTTAATAAAAAACAAAACAGTACACATTTAAACATTCATTCATTCCAATCCCCCTCAGCTAATTTGTTGAACACGCAGTCTGTCAATATTGGTTGATTGACGTCCGGTTCTCCCCTTCACCTCCTCGTCTATGCTTTGTTTATTCAGGTGCGGCTTGTAGATGCGTGTTACCGCTATGCTCCTGACCTTGTACACTTAGTAATTTATTCGGGACTTTTCCTGTTATTCACTGACCTAGGCTACATTCTTTTAATCAGCTCATAGTCCGTTATTTCCTTTTACCTCACTCGCTTCTACACTTTACATTTTACAATTTTTAAACATTACAACTTATACAATTTATTTATGAAATTTCTTACTTTCAATTAATATCTCCTTAGTCCTTCACATTTAATTATTACTTTCCCTTCGGGCCTCCCCTCTTTCATCTTACACTTCGTAGAATTTTTTAATTTAACTTTCTTCTTCCAATACCTTAAATTTCGTCCATTTTGTCTTCTTTCCGGATCCGCCATTTTTATTATAGCTCTCCATTCTCCCCCGTCTCTGGCGTCGAATTTGTCTGGTGTAAGTTCTGAATCGTTTTCGGAGTTATTTTGCAAATTTTCGTCGTATTTTATTATTTTATTATTTTCGTCGATTATGGCCTCTGGCCCAATATTAATTCCTTTATTCTCCGCTTCTTTCAGCCCTTCATCTTTATTAATTAATTTGTTACCCTTATCCCACGCTTTTAACAGCACTTCATCATTATTAAAATTTGCATTTTTCCTCTTCGTCGATTCATTCCTTGTACTTAACTTGCTTCTTCGCTTTTGACTACTTTCTGTTTCGTCACTTCTCGGTCTAGACACGTCCTTTGCTTTTGGTTTTATGTCTACCGGCGTTTTGGTAGACAACGTATAAGCCCCTGATACTCGCTTATACGAATTTGAGCCTCCTTTATTCGCAGCTGACGACGCTACCATTTTACCGGTTTCGCCGCCATCTTGATGTTCGTTCTGCATGTTTCTTTTGCTCAATCTTGATCTCCTATTCTCCGCTTTTCTAAGCACTTCTTTATTATTAATTTTTTCAAAAAACTGGCTCACCCTATTCGTACACTCTTTGTCACCTCCAGTATAGTCACATTCCAGTCTAGACACGTCCTTTGCTTTTGGTTTTATGTCTACCGGCGTTTTGGTAGACAACGTATAAGCCCCTGATACTCGCTTATACGAATTTGAGCCTCCTTTATTCGCAGCTGACGACTCTACCATTTTACCGGTTTCGCCGCCATCTTGATGTTCGGTCTGCGCGTTTTTTTCGCTCAATCTTAATCTCCTATTCTCTTTAAGAAAATCTACAACAATAAATTCATTTTCCTTTACCAGTTGTAGGAAACCCTTTTCCATATTAATTCGACTTCGATATTTGCACATTAAATCACAACCCATTATCATTTTGCTTTCCAGCTTTTGTACCACCATAAATACCCCTCTTATTGATTGGTTATTTATTCTAATCTCCAATAATGCCTGTAATTTAATCTTCTGTCGCTGGCTTTTTATCGCTGTCACCATTTCCGTATTTACAACTGGTAATTCCATGATTTTATCGTTCCTATTTTTAAGCACATGTTTATAAAAATCCTCTTGAACACAGGACATCTGAGCTCCGGTGTCAATGGACATATTTACTTTTATATTTTCGATTTCTATCCCTATTTCCGGACATTTTTCTTAAACTTCACTATTTAAAATTTTATTATCTCTTTCCTCCATTAAATCTTTTTTAATTTCGGTATTTAAAATCCCCAATTTAATTTTATTTATTTTCAGATCCCCCCTTTTATGTTTGCTAAATTTGGTTTTATCGTCGATCTCAATTCCGTTTGTATTATCCTTTTTCTGCCAAAAATTTTGCCTTGAGATCTCGTATTTTAGTTTTTTGTGACCTTGGGTGGGAATTTTTGGTTTGAAGGACCAGGGTTTTGGGGTATCTGTGGTTGAGGTTTATTTTGGGTTTGACCATAGGATCGAGGGTTAGGGTTTTGGGATGGTTTTGAGTAGTCTTGATTCCTTTGCCTGAAATTTTGATCTCTTTGTGGTCCGTCCCTCCTTTCGAAACTATCTGGTCGGCGAACTTCTCTCGTCATTCCGTCTACGTTTTCTATTGTCCTCAAAAACTTAATGGCGTCCTCCAAATGCTCACTAGCCCTACCAATACACGCTAATTGAACTTTTTGATCGAAATGCCTCATTAGTTGGTATATAAGGAACTCTTCCGGAATTTTGGGTTCCAAATATTCGGCCTTCCGCACCATTTTACAAAAATAATCGACCCTACTCATATTTCCGTTAGGATTATACCTATGGTTTTCTATCTGATTCCTAACTACTTGTTGCGTTTGATAACCCCAATAATGCTCTAAAAATAGCAATTTAAATTGGCTATATTCTTCTGTATCTCGCTTGATTATTTCCCACCACTCCATGGCAGCTCCTTTCAATTTTTTCTCCACTACTTTCAATTTATCACTTTCTTCCATAACCGGATTTATTTCTTGAAACACTTCCTCAATTTGTTTTAAAAATTGCACAGGATTATCTCTTGAATTTCCCCAAAATTCTATAGTCTTTGATTCTAAATTTGCCCTGTCCAAATAAATTATATTTTTAGCATTACCACCGGTTTCTTTAATTTTGGCGACTTCCCTAATTTTAACTTCTAATTTTTTAACTTTCTCCCCAATTTCTATAGTCGACTTTCCCTGTTCCTTTAAATTGTCCGTCATTTTTTTAATTTCCCCTACGCACTCTTCCACTTTTTCTTCACAATTTTCTATTCGCCTCGTATTTTCGGCCATATTACTATCTATAGATTCCTTAATTTCCTCCATATATTTCCCTATTTCCTGTTTTCGGGCGTCTTCCCTTTGGATCCGTTTTGTCTCCATTTCTTCCTCTCTCTTTATTCTCTTGGCTTCTGCTTCTTCTCTTTCTTGCTTCCATCTTGCTTCCAATTCTTCTCTCTCCTGCTTCCTTCTGGCCTCCACCTCTTCTTTTTCCTGTTTCCGCAATACCTCCACTTGGATCCATTTGGCTTCCATCTCCTCCTTTTCTTGCTTCCTTTTGGCTTCCAATTCTTCATCTCTCTTGCTCCATCTGGCTTCCATTTGGATCTGCCTGGCCTCCGCTTCTTCCTTTTCCTTCTTCTGCTTGGCTTCCATCTCTTCTCTCTCCTTCTTTCGTAATGATTCCATTTCCTCCTTCTCCTGGTTTCTCTCGATTCTTTCTTCTAATCTTCTTAATTTGTCCTCGTCTTCCTTATCCTTTTCTTTTTTAAGTTGTTCCGCTTTGTCCTGTTCCCTCTCTTGCTTTCTTCTTTCCTCCATTTGGTTCAGGTACCTCACCATTTTCTGCATTTCTGTCTCCTGTTCCTTTGAACCCTCCTGTTTTGCTGGATCTTTCGCTGGTCCCATTTTCACTTCACTTATTCACTTGATTTTATTGATTAGTTAAAAAATTTAAATTTCGGTTTAATTTGGACTCTCCTTTTAATTATTATTATGTTTGCAATTTAGTATATTTGTCGTTGTAATTACCAGCACAACTTATTACTAACACACATGTACATATAAATTATATCAGAACTTAAGATATTCTCGTTCGTATGAAACACTGAAAAATTCAAAATTTTGAAAATTTGTTCCAAAACTTTGCTTTTTCGTGCTCCACGCTATTGGGCGCCACTTGCCGCGCTGCTCCTCGCTTCGGTAGTGGGTTCGAGTAGGGTTCTTCTTGCCCCACGTTGGAACGCCACTTGCCACGCTGCGTCTCGCTGTGTGACTTCACGAATTTAAGATTCTTGTTCCCTTTTTTGGAACACTATTTTCACGAACTCTTAAACTCGCTGTACGATCACCACCGACTGGGCGAACCACCTTTCTTTTCAGAGCAAGCGCGGGCAAGGCCAAGGTGCTCACTTTTACTTTTTTAAATCAAAGATTTTGCAACTCTTGGCTCTAATAAGTATGAGCTTGTCCTCATAAACTTACTAAATTTTAATTAACGCAAAATTCCCTGAATTTTATCTCAATGCTCGAATATTTAACTCTTTTAAGATTAACTCTCTCTCTCTCCAAGGTCGTGCCTTTTGGGAGAAATCGGCTCTTAAGTTCTGATGATAACTTTTAAAATTTTCAGATTATATTACCAGAGCACATATATAAAATTTATGTTAAAACAAGGTTAATAGCATACACAGAATGGATATATATTAAAAACACAACAAAATTTGGAAATGAATTGTTTGTATATTATTTTCTCTTTTGCACAGAAAAATTTTATATTCAAAACTTTTTTAATCACACCAAACAATTTAATTGAACAATAACACAACTATTTATTTATTTGACAAAATTAATTAATGTAATATTTTCTATATCTTAAACAAAATAAAAGCGCTTGACTTTTCAGACAGAACCACAAACAGTTTTTCCTGCACTGAAAAAGTCGTATTTAAATTATTAATAATTTTCAACACCAAAGCAGAGGTTTAAAATGAATTTAATTTTTAATAATTCCCCTAATGACGTTATATTTAAAAAGAAGTTAATATTTGCGAATTATTCCTTAAGTATAAGATACCTTCACACTTTAATAGAAGTTCTAGTTGGATTTGGAATTTGTTGTATTATTAGGATGATGGTGATGTGATGTTTTCTATCCAGAGTCTGTAAGCTGCTATGTAGTTGAATGCTGGTATCGAATTCTTCTAAGTCGCCTTGAAGATCGATTAAAGTTGAAATTATTCTAAGTCCAATTAGTAGAGTGACAGTTGAATCTTCCTCTCAGCTCAGAGTCGGTTGCAGAAGAAACGTCCTTTCAGCGTCGATTCCAAATCAAAAGTAACCGTCTTTCGACGGTTAAATCTCGGTCTCCCTGTCAGTGGGAATTAATCCACTTTTCTGGAGCCAATTTTCCTCCCTTTTTGGGAAAAAGGTATTTTCCATATATTATGTGTTTTCAGGCCCTTTTGGTCTGAAATATTTACACTATATATTTTATTAGTCCTATTTCTTGACTAATGAATGGTTTTCTTCCTTTATTATTAATTAAAACACCTTTTAATTAATAATTTATAGTATTTTTTCTTTAACGTTATCTTTGATCCATGTTGGCAACATGATGTTTCTGACTTTAGACTCCGCTTGAAGATGCGTGCGCAACTTTTCATGTTTTTGCATGAAAATCTCTACTTTTGACGTTTTTTCGTCCAACTCGCTATAACTTTCGAACGCTCGAACCGATTTTAAAGTTCCTTTCGGATTCTTCTTCCTTTCCATCTTGTGGGTCTTGTGGAACTTGATTCATCGCTCTACTACGCTTCGTTCGCGAGTTATCGCCCTTTTCCCGAAATTTGATTTTTCCTCTTTTCAAATTTTGAGATAAGTCCTTTTTCAAAATTCTTTTGACGAAAACTTGTTCCTCTTCTACTACGACGAAATACTATGTTTTTACTTTTTACATAACTCGTTTGGTTGTCGAGTTATTCGCCTTTGAAGTCCTTAAGTTTGTGTCGTATGAGTTTATGTTCATAAAAACCCCCCCATTATATATTATTACTTCTGCTTTGGTGTTTTACAATTTTACAGGCTAGATACATATAATTATCATATTACTTTACCCCTTTAACGTTTAATTTACCCGCTTTTGGGCTTTGAAGTTTTACATTTTGTAATTATTATATCTCCCTTATTTTATTCTCAAGTTTGATTCTAAGTACATATTATTGTGCCCTATTGTGGTCTCTACAATAGTACTTATTATTATTTTTTAAATGATCCCCCCTTCAACTCAAAAATTCCAAAAAACTCCCCAAGAATGACTTTCTAAGTCCATTCTCACCTGTTAATTATTATTAATTCATATTTTTTATTTATGATTATTATTAGTTCCCCTCTGAGTTATGACTCTACGTTTTTTGAATTTTGAATTTACGTTTTTTCCAAATTTTAGGTTTTTGAGCCCCTAGAAAAACTTGAATAACTTTTTTGTTTTAAATACTTTTAAATTTATTCTTCGATATTCTTAATCGGTTGATTCTACTGTACATTAATTTATTTTAATAATTTAATACTTTAATAAAATAAGAAACCAGACAGAACGATTGTACACGATTCAACATGCAGTGTTCGACACCTGTTGCCGTGACGTCATCGCTCCCCCTCGTCCCTCATCCACTAGCTTTATCGCGGGAATTTAACTTGTTTTAAATGGACTTGAGACGTTTGGCTTTTCCCAAACCGTCGCAGTTTGTTGAGTCACTACTGGACCTTGATTCTGAAAGAAAAATAAAAGTTAGTAAGAGTGTGTGTGTGTGTGTGTGTGTGTGTGTGTGTGTTGTGACTAAAGTCGAAAGAACTACCTGTTGCTCCAAGAGCTGCCGAAGCCAATCTGGTTGCCAATTATGCCGCCTAGCGACAGGTGGAACTTCCTGAAATAAATGCAATAGTTAAGGTGTATGCTTTTGAATGTAACATGCACTGTGTGTCAAGAACAAACAATATTTAGTAAAAAGAAGTGGTTATACCAAATACCATTGGTCAATAGTGTAAATCGAGTTACCTGTTGTTCCTGCGGCTGCTCTTGCGGCTGCTCTTGTGGATGCTCCTGCTGTTCAAGTAATCGGCGAAGCCATTGTGATTGTCGTTGACGTGACATATTTACTATCCTGCAAATAAAATAGCGTTACATGTCGTTTGAAGAGCGAGATTGAACCTTATGACCTTTTATAATAAGTTTGGACCCAACAATTTCCGACTCGCTCAGAGTGTCAGCGTAACGCTTTGGTAGAAATGTCCCTAATCGGATTCAGAATCGTTAAGCAGATCAAAAAAAAATTAGACTCCTATTTTCAACGATTTAATTGCTACCGCCTCTACGGCAGCGACCGTATTGAACTTATCATTGGTTCAATCTCGCTCTGAAGTTTTACTAATTCTACTACAGAGGATGAACGTATCATCCTCTGCGAAGCCGCCCCAACCACGCGACTCCTGGTGACGACCATACCATGAATCGAGTGTCGCCTCCCTGACAACCGGTAAAAACTAGTGCCGCAACTCTACAAGTACTGTCTTCCCGCTATGACCAGTCACAACAAGTTTCGAGCCAACAATTTCCGCAATATCCGATTCGCTCAGAGTGTCTGCGTAACGCTTTGGTAGAAATGTTCTAATCGGATTTTCTTCAGAATCGTTAATCAGATCAACAAAAACACACGCACCGAACTTTGACTCAACAATCTTCGCGTCGATAATAGGATATTCTAATCCTATTTTCAACGATTTATTGCTACAGCCTCTACAGCTGCATAGCTGACCGTATTGAACTTATCAATAGCTGATGATGACGCCATGTCAAACTTACCCTGTACAGCGGTAGACAAACCAAGTACAGAATGATTACTGAGCTCACAGAACAGCGCTTATATACTGTTTGGGAACCAATCCCACTCCTACCATTACCACCTCCACAAACATAGCAGTCACCTCCACCTATCCGTCTGATAGTGGGGATTGGGCGTACCGAAATTATATAAGGGACTCGCCCCCACCTATCATTCTCATTCTTCTTGGAACGCTTGGTGAGTAAACTTGATAGCTGTAGTACTCTTTAGAATTGAAATTTGAATAATGTCCGTGTACGTTGTTTCGACTTGTGATTCGTACGTAAAAAAGTTTCGTTTGTACGGGACCAAAGTCGTTTTTAAATTCAATTCATTACCGTCAGACGTGGAGGAAATTGAATTGATCAAACGTGGTTTAGAGGAGTTGATCGATCAAATGACTGAAAATACGACTGACGAAGATCAATTAGGGTTTACACTGACTAGTTTGAAAGTAAAAAATCGCGAGCCTGGGTACGTAGCTTTCAGACCCGCTACAGATATAACTATATGTGCTCTGGAAAATATTCGGTGGTATTATTCAGAGCAATGCAGAAGGCTTCAAGTCTAGCGATACGTTTAAAGTAGCATGTACTAAAGTAAAAGTACCTGTAGGTCGAGGACGAGTTAGACCGGGATTTTACAATAACTTTGACGAAGAATGTAAAGCTAGAAAGGGTATTGTCGTGATTAAGAATACAGACTCTCTTTGTTTGCCTTACTCTATTGTAGTCGGTAAAGCCCATGCCGAGAAAGACCAAGACTATGCGGCTGTGCGTTTGGACAGACGTAAGAGACAGACAATCGGAGCAAAGCAATTAATGACTGACGCCGGTGTCCAAATCGGTGTCGAGGGTGCAGGGGTGCAGGAATTGCAAAAATTCCAAGACTTTTTACCCAATCACAAAATAACTGTGTACAGTTATGGAAATAAAGGGCGTGTCGTATATTTCGAAGGTGACGTAATCAATCCTCAATACACAATTAATCTACTCTTTCACCAAGGTCATTTTAACGTAATCACAAATCTCACAGCCGCTTTTGCTTGCGGTTGTTTTGTGAAACGTGTCATGTCCCTTTCGATCATCGTGGTGATCATAGATGTTTGGCCACTTGTTACGGTTGTAAACGTTCACCACCGTGCATAATGGAAAACGGTCACATCCATTGCGGCGATTGCAACAGACAGCTTATGAACAAGAACTGTTTGTTGCACACACACGAAATATCTGTTCCAACATGAAAAAGTGTCGCGAATGTGAGAAAATAATCATGACGAAAAAGCGTAGTACCGAACACGTGTGCGGTGAAACGTACTGTAAAGTGTGTCGGGATTACTTGCCCTCTAATCACATGTGCTACATGAGAGTAGACTGTAGAAAACCGATGGAAAAAGATTTCTTCTTCATTTTCTTCGATCTGGAGACGCGTCAAGACGAAGCTCTCGACTCGGCTCAAGTACACAGAGTAACTTTATGCGTAGCACAACAGTACTGTTGGGTATGCATAAACGGTGAAGAGTGTGAAAATTGCGGGGACCGTACACACGTTTTCAAAATTAGTCCCGTCGAAGGATTCATGTCCTACATAATGGACGAACGTAAATCGTACAAAAAAGTCTGTGTAATCGCTCACAACGGTCAGGGATTTGATTTCCAGTTCCTCCTAAAGTATCAGCTGGAGAAAACGCAGTTCACTCCAGAGCTCATAACACGCGGTACAAAGTAATACTCATGGAAATAGACAATGTAAATTTTATAGATTCTCTGAACTATATGCCTATGGCATTGTCCAAATTGCCCAAAGCATTCGACTTGCCACCTGAAAAGAAAAAGGGATACTTCCCTCACCTTTTCAACACGGTGGAGAATCAAAATTACGTTGGTCCTATCCCCGAACAAAAGTACTACTGTCCCGACTCGATGTTCGACAAAGGACACAGTGAATTTATAACATGGTACGATGAGCAGGTACGATGCGAGTACGTATTTGATTTCCAAAAGGAAATATTCGAATACTGTCTCTCCGACGTGGACATTTTGGCACAAGCGTGCATAAAATTTAGAGCCTCATTCCTCCAAGTGTGCAACGTAGATCCCTTTTCGAGGCCGTAACAATTGCCAGCGCGTGTAATCTGGCATTTAGACGCAACTTCTTATGATCCAATACCATAGGCCTTGTTCCTAAATAAGGATACCGATTGGTCGATACCCAATCTGCTATTGCACTGCAGTGGTTGACGTGGGAGGAAGATCAGCGTGGGGCCCTAATGGAACATGCAGGGCGTGGTCGTGAAATAATAGTGGATGGAGTGCGTGTGGATGGAGTGTGTGAAGGAAATCTGTTCGAATTCCACGGTTGTTACTGGTACGGCTGCCCCAAATGTTTCCCCAACGGTCGCGATGAACCCCTGGAAGACGATCCGTCCGACACGCACAACGCCCGACTAGCTCGCACGAAATCTAAGATAGCGAAGCTGTCTTGTGATTACGATGTGATCGAGATTTGGGAGTGCGACTTTTTAAAGTTGAAAAAAGGTAACAAAGAAATGACCTATCTTGAAACACACCGATTCTAGACACTGCACCCCTTAACCCTAGACACGCGTTTTTTGGTGGTCGTACTGGTAATACAAGATCCTATTACGGATACAAGGAGAAGGGTGAAACAATTCAGTACGTGGATGTATGTTCACTCTATCCTTGGGTCTGTAAATACGGCAGGTTTCCAGTAGGCCATCCGACAATTCACATCGGTAACGAGGCTTGTCGGAAGCGTGGGATGAATGCAGAGGGTCTTTTGAAATGTAAAGTTCTACCACCCCATGATCTGTATCACCCCGTACTTCCGACAAACATGAACAAGTAATTAATGTTTGTCCTGTGTCGAACATGCGGTCAAAAATTAATTTCCGGTGAGTGTACATATACAATTGACGAACGAACGTTGACCGGTACGTGGACAATGGACGAGATACGAAAGGCTGTGTCTACAGGATACGTAATAGTGGAAATGTATGAACTCTGGGAATATGAAATCGTGTCGTTCAACGAGGGGAGTGGTGGATTGTTCACAGAGCTCATAAACACATTTCTGAAAATTAAACAAGAAGCGTCAGGGTATCCTAGCTGGTGTAAGACTGACCAAGACAAGACACAGTACATTAACGACTACTTCTATAACGAGGGCATACGATTAAATACAGATAAAATAGGCAAGAACGAGGGTCTACGCTCTCTGGCAAAACTTATGCTCAATTCATTTTGGGGTAAGTTCGGTCAGAGAGAGAATCAGAGTAAGACGTCTATAATCCGACAACCTACGAAACTTTTCAAAATGCTAGTCAGTCCGTCCGTCGAGGTGAATAATATACAGGAGGTGAACGACAAGACGGTAATGGTTAACTGGCGATACGTTGAAGATGACTGTGAGGTATTGCCGACAGTCAATGTTGTAATTGCTGCGTACACTACGGCCCAGGATCGACTCAAACTGTACGAGCATCTGGATTCACTCGGTTCACAGGCCCTCTATTATGACACAGACAGTGTACTCTATGTGCATAAAGAGGGCTTACACAGAGTGCAAACAGGTGACTACTTGGGACAAATGACTGACGAATTGCAAGACTACGGTCCTAGTTCATATATAACAGAGTTTGTGTCCGGAGGTCCAAAAACCTACGGTTACAAAATTCTGACACCTGATGGACCGGTGACTGTATGTAAAGTTAAAGGACTGACTCTGAATCTGCGAGCCGACGGTATTGTGAATTTTGAAAGTTTAAAGCGCATGGTTCAGGAAGAAGAAGAAGAAGAAGAAGAATCTCTAACGATAACCGAATCACGGATCCGTAGAACACAAGATCGTGATGTGGTTACCGTTAGCGAAACTAAAAAGTTTAGAATCACGGGTGCGAAACGAAAAAGAGACGGACAATATGATACACTACCCTATGGCTATTGTAAAACCATGCGTTCCGAGTAAGAAAGGTGACCACTGTCTATTACTCTCACATTGTTGTGTGTGTGTGTGTGTGTGTGTGTGTGTGTGTGTGTGTGTGTGTGTGTGTGTGTGTGTGTGTGTGTGTGTCCTCTGGAGCGGTGTAAAAACCCGTAAGGCTGTGGTGCCCTCTGTCGTGACGTAACTGTCCACAAGGAATGTATGTACTTTGTTAGAGTAACAGATAATGTCTAAAAGCCCCTCGTCATGGTCCCGTCTGACGGTAGGCCTCTTTAAGAGGGAATCTTAACGACACCATAGAACGGCTACCCTGGCCTTCTCAATAGGCTATAGGCTATAGCTGGTGATGGAAGGTTCCACCGAGAGGGTGGTTCATATATATATATATATATATATATATATCCTAGGGGATCCGCCATACTGACTCATTCGTGAAATGGAGGGCGTAAGACAAACTATTGCAGCAGAGTTGCACAAACCGGCTCGAAGAAATTTCAAAACACGACGTGTAACGTTGAAAGGTGTGAATGATTTGTATCAAGCCGATTTGGTAGAAATGATACCGTACTCTGGTGAGAATCGTGGTTACAAGTATATATTGACAATGATCAATTGTCTGACAAAATTTGCTATTGCAGAACCGTTAAAGACGAAATCGGCTCCCGAGGTGTCCAGGGTACTGGAACCTATATTGAAAAAACATCGTATGAATAACTTTCAGACAGATCAGGGTAAAGAGTGGTTTAATTCGCACGTGCAAAAAGTGATGAAAAAATACAATATAAATCACTATACGACATATACGGAGAAGAAAGCGTCCATAGTTGAACGTTTGAATCGTACTTTGAAAAATATATTGTGGCGTGAATTTACAGCACGCGGTAGTTATGCGTGGTTGAGTCTCTTGCAAAGTGTAGTAAAAACGTACAACAATACTGTACACAGTACTATCGGTATGAAACCTGGTCGTGTAACGAAAAAGCACGAATGATTACTTTTGGAAAAAATTGCACCGATGACCAAAAACCCCAAATCCGTAGCGAAATTCAAATTAGACGACAAAGTTAGAATATCGAAATATAAAAAAACTTTTGCTAAAGGATATCTACCCAACTGGACAAACGAAGTGTTTACCGTGTACGCCGTTGTACCGACGAAACCCGTAACGTACGTTTTACAAGACTCGAAAGGGGAAATTCTAAAGGGCGGATTTTATGGTGAAGAATTGAGTAAATCGAATGTCGGTGATGTCTATCTTGTAGAAAAAGTATTGCGCAAACAAGGGAATTGAGTTTTTGTAAAATGGTTAGGCTTCGATAAAACACACAACTCGTGGATAGATAAGAATAACCTTGTGACGTAATAAGGTTATCCGTCGCGACAGATAAACCTTGTGACCTCTGATACAGGTTTTTGTTGCGCAGTAACCTCAATGACCGCTGGCTATCTAATCAAGTCTCACCTCAATGACCGCTGGCTACTTTGCTTATAACTAGTCTCACACTTTCTACTCAACTCAGTGTTACGTCATAATGCGAATAGAAAACACATCGCACGTGCTCCCGATGACAAATTTCGATTTATATACAGGATCGGGTGTAGCCGAAAAAAGAAAACGACACGGTCCACTATTACCGAATACAATACGAGCTATAGTGTGCGGACCGTCGAATAGTGGTAAAACCAATGTTGTATTCAATTTATTGTTTGAACCCAACGGACTCAGATTTCGAAATGTATACGTATTTTCAAAGTCACTTAACCAGACAAAGTACAAGTTTTTGGAAAAAGTATTAGGCGGTGGTGACGACGACGATGAAATTGGTTATTTTCCATTTTCGGACAATGAAAGCGTTATACCGCCTAGTGCAGCTAAACCGAATTCCGTGATGATTTTCGACGATATTGCTTGTGAAAAACACGACAATATACGTAACTCTTTCACCATGGGCCGTCACAACGATATAGACTCTTTTTATTTGGGTCAAACGTACAGTCGTATACCGAAACAATTCATTCGTGACAACGCCAACCTGTTGATCTTATTTAAACAGGATGACATGAATAATTTACGTCACATTTATTCTGATCACGTCACACCGGACGTATCGTTTAAAGTTTTTCAAAACATTTGCGCTACGGCCTGGAAAGAGAAAGACGGATTTGTCGTTATAGACAAAGACAGCGAAATAGTAAACGGTCGCTATCGTATCGGTTTTGATCGTATAGTAAAGGATATATAAATGCGTATCTATACGTACAATGATGTGCATGCTTATTCGAACGCATCGTGTTTAACAAAACCAAAGTCAAATTTGTGTTCCTGGTATTATCCGGATAGAACAGTTTTGTGGTAATTATTGTAGTCGTACGAGTAAGCACGGATAAATTTTCAATCGACGCTGTTGGCGTCATAATGTAGCATTCAAATTTCATAAAATAAATCTGCAGCTGCTGGCGCGTAGCGTCTTTCTCTAAAAGTTAAGCATCGCATGATTCATGGAAGCACAAAGTTCAACTACTGGTTAGGCTAGCCGTTCTAAAACTCGTTGTCAGTCTACCTGTAATTACTCATCATGTACAAGAAACCTTCATAGCTCCGCAAGTTTTTTTTTCTTCGTCACATCAAAAATTCATGTTTCAGTTTCATAGATAAAATGTTATATCAGTTTACAATTAAGCGATGTGTTCTTTTGGTGTTCTAATAAATAGTTGAGTAAATTTTTATATTCACGGCACAAGTTCACGTAAACTGCGACAGGATTTTCCAGCTAATACGCTGGTTGGAGAAACTTACCAAAACTTGTTTCATATTGCATACTCCAGCAAAAGCGCATAACATGTTTCTGCCTGTTTACAAAACACGTTTCGTATAATAGATCTACAAACTTTCAAGTGCACAAAAGTGATGTTTTCCTTAAAACTGACTCTACAGAACTTTGTCTAAACTTATATTGTACATGTACCTAATTTGCTTCAGCGAAATGTGTTTCCTAAAGCTGTCATTTAAATGTAGTTTTGTGTAGCTATTTATAAATTATATAAAAAATCATTAGGTGGTGCCTGCATGCAAACTTTTCGGTCCTAACAACCTCCAAGAGGTTATTTTCTAAATTAACAAAAATTGACGTCAATTAATAAAACTTCAATATTCCAAATTTTCATTTCTTTTTTTATATAAACTTCTCATTTTATAACAAATTCTTTTATTTAAAATATAAGTTTATTGGCCAATTTAGTATTTAGGAATTTATCAAACAAATCATGATATGTAATATTTAATCTAATAATGAACTTGTTAAAATTAATATAATTTTTTTGAATTTAAAATATTATATCATTTATAGAATCTTTTCATCTTTTTTTTATATTCTAATTTTACATTAAGGGCGTATAATCTTTTTTTTTTGATTAATCATAATCCTGTTAATTATTAAGCTGTGCTCATTGTCTTTTTTTTTATTGTTAAATTTTGTAACTATATATATATATATATATATATAAACTAAAAGGGGGGATAAATTTTCAGAATCTATTCATCAATTTTTTTTTTTTAATTATTATTATATGTTACATTAAGGGCGTATAACTTTTGATTAATTATAATCTGGTTAATCATAAGCTGTGTTTATGATGATCTGTCTCAGGATGTCTTTTTTGATTTGTAAATGATAAAATCTGAACCATCGAAATTTCCTTCTTTTTAATAAATTTGAGCCTTGTTAATTACTAAATTTGTCTTTGTCTTTTTTTTAAATTTTCTAAACATTGTTACCATTTTGGTTCCGCCTTTTCTTAAATTTAAGTCCCCTGGTAACAATAAGAGACGAGGTGGCTACAGTAAGAGTCTTCCTCCGGTAGTTATACTTATGATTACATCGGCCAATAGGATATACAATAGAGAAATTTGGTTGAAATTTCTAAACGAATGTGAAAAGAGCGGTGTACCTATAGAACTCGTCATATACATTGAACATATGCTGAACGGTACGGTGAGACATTCGCAAAATATGATTTCACGTTTCAGACCGTTCCCCGACTTGTTCAACCGTACGGTGACACCGTCTCACGGTGATGTGAAATATATGCAAGTCTATCTGGACATGTTACAGTACGGATGCTCACTACCTTTAACCACAAGTTGTGTAGTCGTCACGGAGAGAACTATACCTATACGTGGTCCTATAGCGTTATATAGATTGATTCTAAAGTCAAAGTGTTGTATCGATATCAGTTACAATGTAACGTATGTCTCTAGACCCCGGGGTCTGCCTATACAAGCACGAGGCAAACAGTTTGAAGCTGTAAACGATAAGGCTCAAGGTCTCTTTACCGTAGCATTTCTTAAAGAAGCTTTGCCGACGGTACCGCAACAATGTGCTCGCTTCGGTCTCTCCTTTGACGGTAGTACTTATACCATCACCGATCCTACACTACTAACGACTTGGCGTCGATATATTTGTGGGAATTTGGACGAATTTCTTCTTTTAAACTCTTATCTTCTAAGTATTACTAACGCTACTGAACGAGCCGTTGTCAAATTAGGACAGTTTATGGAGAACACACCCAGAAACGATCATCTCTTTGTAGCCGAAGTACCGCAGTGGCGTGACAATATAAAAGGCACCTATATATTTACGAGTACTGACAAAACAGAGCTCATTCGTCGTTTCGACAAGCACGTGTACGAATACTTTAGAGGATTACCACTGTGGTCCGGTGGTATACTGAAAGCATCCGCCGGTGATATTATACAGTTCCTCTTGTCTAGGAAAAAGTATCCGTGTTTTTCAGATCTATAGATTTTCCGTAAGGTTGGGATGTCCGATCGACACGTACTAACGATGGAGATTGCATGATTGAAGGACGCTATCAAGAGAAAATATCGTCGAATGCATTACGGTGACGTAGACTCTGAACTAATACTCACAAAAAAATATAGCCCCATACTAAAAGAGTTGTCGAAAATAAAGGGTTCGCCGTCTGCACCCGATGTCAAAGCCGAGGTAAAGAACGAGATCCTCCTGAGGAGAGGGGAGGGGATGAGGAGGAGGAGGAGGAGGAGGAAGAGGAGGAGAAGGGGGAGGGAGATGTGTGGGGTTCTCCTAGATTTATGGATACCGAAGTAATTGCAGTGACTTCGGACCCGCCGCAGCCCAGTGTTATGGAGCTATTGTCCACACCTGAAGGGCAAAGTGAATCTGAAAGGTAAACAGTACTTTCGCACATCCGCTGGCGCGAAAATACATGCTCAAAATGATGAAAGATACCGCCGGTAGTCAGAATATAGATTACAGTTACGGACCGAAAATCGGAGCCGACTCTATGACGATCGGTAACAAGACTCTTCTGTTTTCGGACGATGGTGAAATTATAATTGACGGAGTACACTATAAAGGGACGCCCGGAATGTACGAGTTGGTTGTTACGCGATGATGAAATATATACCGAGGCCAATTTACGAGCGTATAGAGATATCTGTGTGAGATCCAGTGCACACAAAAGATTATACGATCCGAACGGACACGTTAATCGTAACAGATCTATGAAATATAAAAACATTATAGAGCAGTTATTTCCTCCTAAAAAAGTTAGCGGTAGAGGTTATTCATACTGGGACGATCCGAATGAGCTGTGTGACAGACTGAGACTTTTATTGTCATCTCACGATGACGGACATACGGGTCACGCAAATGAAATCGCTTCCATCGTTGAAGAACTACGAGAGGCCGGATTCATAAAAGGTTAGGGTAATAGAAAGATACGGTCATTGATACGATGAGTGTCGACAAGTTCGGACGTTATTCGGTGAGAAGGGCTTTACCCTCCACCCAATCGATAGTTAGAGGGTACGACCTTACCCCTGAGGGGAATTACGATATAAAGGGTAAACTCTTGCGTAATGTAGCCTCTCCCCTAACGGAAAAAGATGCTGTAAATCTAAACACTGTGGAGAAGACGTGTATAACCTTTGATAAAGTCGCACAAAAATATCACACAAAGGGCATACCCTTGGGCGGTCTGGGTCAGACTAAAGATACCGATGACGCTGTAACGAGAGGATATCTCGAATCGTTAATACCGATTAAACTTGTGACCGACTATTCCGTTAAACAGAGTCGAATACAAGATGTAGGTGAGCCTATAGACGACGGTGATGCCGTCAACATAGCTTACGCAAAGAAAAATTTTATCTTGAAAAATGTTGAGGGGAGCGATGAGGTGGAAGCGAGGGCCTTTGATGCTTGTAACACTAGAATCTGTAATTTAAAGTTGCCCTTTCGTAAGAAGGACGCCGCCAATAAGATGTACGTTGACAATAAAAGTATTATATCTGACCATATGGCCTATTATTTTCTTCAACGTCGAATTGCAAGTGTCGGTTCTCCCGTCTACGCCGATGATGCTGTCTCTTTGATTTTCCTCATGGAAAATACTGTAAATCTACACCAATCACCGACATCCGGTGAAACGGTTTTCAGTGCTGAAAATAAGAGGATAACTAGTGTAGCCGATGCCGTCGACGATATAGATGTAGTGAATTTAAGACAGTTGAAAAAATACACTCAAGAATTGGAGACGTGGATAAGGAACAATGTGTTGTTGAAAAATGGCGATTGTTTTAATGCCGAGGGGAAACGTATTTGTAATGTCGCCAAAGGCGATGTTGATACGGATGTAATTACAGTGACACAATTAGCTGAATCTATAAAGGTGATGGAAAATGTTTTTAAGGCGTACAGTAAATCGGAACTTATCGATTTCCTTCGTGTTATTGAGAGAGAATACAGTAAAGTAGATGTTTCCAAAGACCAAGTAATGAACTGGAGATCACTATGGGGTTCAAGCGATAAGGAATAATTACTCTTATAAATCTAAACATAGGGATTCACTCTCATTTGTAAATATGCCTTTGACCGAAGCGGTTGTCGTCTTTGTACTCTGCTGCAGCGCAAGTCTCGCTGAAGATTCCAGCAACAGTACTACACCTGAAACAGTAGATGTAACAGGTTTTGGATATTGTGGTTATAACGATAGTGTTAGTCCACTTGACGCGTCGGGACAATCTAGATGGATAAATACTACGCTAACGTGGTATTTGTACGGTACGGGTAATCGTGAACAAATGAAAACTGTACAATACGCTTTCGATCTTTGGAGTCGACATTCCAATTTGAAATTTTTTCGCGAATGCTCACTACCCAATATAGTCATTTCTTTTGGTGAAAAGGATCATATGAATTTGGTGAACGGTCGTAATAAGTGTTTTAGTGATTTCGACGGTACGGGTAGGACCCTTGCACACGCAACTCTACCTACACTGACCACAAAGCAGACGGAAATTCATTTCGATATGGATGAAAATTGGGACTTTAGTATGAAACGACCATCAAATAGTCATCAATCATTCTATACGGTCCTTTTACACGAAATCGGACACGCCCTAGGCCTACACCATTCCCCTAGTTACACCTCCACAATGTTTCGTTATTCTATTCTACCTAGAAACATTACAGATATGTATCAGGTAGATCTCTCCCCTGACACTATTTCCAGTATACAACAGTTGTACGAACCTACGACGACGACCACGACCACTACCACGACAACTCCACGACCAACAACGACAACAACAAAACCACCACCACAAATTGTCGTTACTACCCCCAAGTCACCCATTTCTCCTCCCGATCTATGCAAATCAATACAGTGTTTATAGCTAATAAACATATATATCTGTTTTACGAGAAATACGTGTGGATAATAGCTTTGGACGAGACGAAAAGAGAACAAAATATAGTACCCGAGTTGATAACGGACTGGTTGGATTATTTACCGAGAGACTTTGTACGTATTGACGCCATTTATCAGGCGCCCAATAGCGAAATAGTTTTAATAGCAAATACGTCCGTATACATCATCAACTATCCTAGTCTGCGAAGAAAGTACATGTATAAACTCGAAGATTGTCTTGGTCGAAAGATAAGAAGTCACATAAACGATGTACTAAGTAATAATCGGGGTATGACGATGGTGTTGTACGATAATAGTTATGTGCTTAGGCACGACGAGTGTTCTCACATAGGCCTGCACGAAGGACTAATTGCCGATCTCTACAGCGGTATAGCGAATACTGTAAAAGGGGGTTTCAGATATATAGACGGTAATCTTTAATTTATCGGTGAGAATAATGTGTACGGCTGCAATGAGTTTTTGGGTTATGTCACGGGGGTTTATGCTGATATTTTCGATGTATTAAAAATCACTTGTATGAAGGAGAAGCGTCTCAAGGAATTGCACACGTTACTATCGGAGATATTTTATACTCGTACATAAATTCTGTGTCACCAGTATAGAAATGGTAGTGCAACGGTCAACATCGCTCAGTCGTAGACGAAGGGTGAAGAAGAAAGGACGTGGACTTGTGTCTAGGTGATTGAGTGCAGGTGACGCGGTTTTAAACAAAGCTATCGATCTATTACCGGTTGAACTACATCTGCCATCGTACAATTATTGCGGTCCGGGTACAAAACTAGCCAAGAGATTAGCTCGTGGTGATAGAGGAATCAATCCGCTGGACGAAGCTTGTAAAGAGCACGATATAGCGTACAGCAAATACAGTGATTCGGAAGATAATGATACAGTTTCTGATGTCATCATTAGTCTTCCCACGGGTTCGTACGAAATCGAGGATATTGAAAAATATATCAAAGCCCAACTGCCGTCGGGGGTGCATTTTCACTGAAACCCAACAATAACACACTTAAAGCTGAGAATAAGTGTTCTGCAACGATTCATTTCGTCAACGACGATTCTATCGGAAAATTACTCGGTTTTAAGAGCAGTAAATTGGAAGCTATTACTAAACACGAATCTGATTTACCGGTCGATATTATTAAAGTGAATGTGATCCGCATAGAATGTAACATTGTGACCGGTTTCTTTCAGAACGGTATAGAGTCTCACGTTATGCATGAGTTTTATCCTTAATTACCGCCCGGTTACAAGATTATCGACTCTCCACCGACAATCATATATCTACCTGTCAAGGTGAAAAATATTCATAACATAACCGTACGTCTAACTGATCAGAACGGTGCTCCTATAGATTTCAGAGGTGAAACAGTCTCTGTCAGACTACATTTACGTAAGGGAAATGGATCTCGTTATTAATAGCGGTCGTACAAACACACGCATCAGTATACATCAACCCTCGGTCGAGTTAACACGACGAAATATCTTGCTCCTGAGAGCTTTGGGTTTTAAAGTGAAAAATGGAACTGTTGGCAATCGATAGTGCTGCAGAGTACAATGACGTCATTAGCGGTCTGGAATACCATTCGCATAGGCCTTATGCGTCGTCAACGTATGGTAATAACGATGAAATTCGTATTCCCATAAATCAGCAGGATGTGATGACGTCAGCGTTTGAAAGTCAATTGTATACAAAGGGTAAAGTAAGTGGAACAACGGCGACTGGTGGAGCTGCTACGGTCAAGTTGGTCAATAACGCTGTAGCTTTTCTCTTTGACGATATACGTTACGAGATATCAGCCGGCGAAGTGGACCGTACGAGAAATGTAGGCATCACGAGTACACTGAAAAATCTTTTGTCGTTGCGTGAGAGTGAAAAGAATAAACTCGGCAATGCCGGTTGGTTAGGGGCTGGAGAAGTGAAAGCTGTGACGTCAGACTTTACACTCTGTGTCCTTTACAGAAGTAAAGCTGTGACGTCAGACTTTACTTTAACGTCATTTGAAAATGTTAATGGGTCTTTTTGAAGACTACAAGAGGATAGTTGTCAACGTGAAACAAGAACTCATACTTTTGCGTTCGTCGAGTGATTTGAACGCTGTTTACAGTGACGATGCTACGGAAATAAAACTCGAAATAACCACGATACTTTGGAGGGTTCCTCACCTGACGGTGACCGATGCCTATAGTTTGAAAATTTTGAAAATGATCGAACGAGACAGCCCCATTCACGTACCATTCCGTTCGTGGGAAATTTACGAGTTTCCAACATTGCCTCAGACGAGTCAATTATCGTGGACGGTCAAAACGGCTAACCAGCTGGAGAAACCTCGATACGTTATTATGGCTTTTCAGACGGGTAGGAAGAATCAGATCAAAAAGGACGCCAGTCTGTTTGATCGTTGCAAAATTACCAATGTAAAACTGTACTTGAATTCTCTCTACTTTCCCTACGACAATCTCCACGGTGACGTTTCCACAATGTACGAAATGTATACACGTTTTCAACAATCGTATTACATGCGTGAATCATCTCCGTCCCTCGATTTGGACACATTTGAATCTCGAGCCCCGATATTTGTAATAGATTGTTCCAAAGAGAACGATTCCATTAAATCGGGCCCCGTGGACGTACGCCTAGAAATAGAGGCAAGTGAAAATACACCGGCCAATACTACAGCCTACTGTCTCATTCTACACGACTCGCATATCGTGTACAATCTCCTTTCGGGTACAGTCAAAAAGGTGATGGTATAAGTGCGCATGCGCACAGTCTCTCTTATAATAAGATACAATTATCGATCCAGTCATTCACGATCGAGACATCATGTGCTCCACATACCCAGGAGTCGTTCATGCCTTCCTCAGGCTCGTGCCTAAGGATAGATTACCGGATTTACAGGACTTTATTGACGAAAGCGAACTAATGGAATTTGACCCTACTGAAATAGATGATGAGTTGACCACGGCATTCACAGACTACCTCTACGAAAACGATAGATTTCATGTCGATAAGTCGCAAGTATCGGAACACGTCTATACAGCTTTAAAGAGTTGGTTATCTTCGGGTAACATTGGCCGGTCTTCAGATTCGGTTTACGTTTTAGTGGGTGGGGTGGGGATGGTTTATTGCAACCATTATTGTGTCTGTTGTAAGGAGGCAGATATAAGAGACGAAATATACTATCAATTCGATTTCGATGATGCTCGTCTACACGAGTTCCCATTGGTTCTAATCGAACCGGAACTTGAGAAAGGTTATTTGCACGATCTACTGTCGTTTTATCAAAGAAGTCAGTTGTAACCTCAGTCAGTCAGTCGAGACAATGGATCCGAGTAAGATGGACGTGGAGCGAGCTCCTACCAAGCGTCAGGTGCCACCTAACCTCCCTTTGGGAATTTTTCTTAAAGCCGTTCGTTTCTTAAACAAAGAGTGCACTAAATTCATAGCAACCGGTTTATTCCAGCATACAGGTTTCACTCTCGGACTTTTAGTACAGAGTGGTAAAAGATTTGTTTACTTCAATCATAATCTACTTGACGAATTGTCGATTCATTTAAAATTTATAACGGCAGCTCACGGCAACAAGAGTACGTTAAAATTCAACATGAGTATCGGTGACGTAATAGTACGGAATACTTTCGGTAAACGTTACGTTCAATTGTACGACGGCCAGCATTGTATGACCTTGACCGCTGACGAATGGAGGCTATTCGAGGAGAGTATGCCGCTCGTGTCCAGACGTGTCGCCGAGTTGTTTTTTATCGAGAAAGAGTTACGCTCCTACATCATTGAGATCTTGACCAGCGACGAGCTCGTATCTAGCACGCTCCCCGAAGCGGACAAACTGTACGACGAAGTCAAGTTGTTTAAGAAACATGCAGGCGGCTGTAGTTGAATTTCACGCCTTTCGAGACAACGACAACAAGTATATAGTCAAAGAATTGGCAATTGTCGGTGATCAATTTCAAAGTGTTACAGTCTTTAAACCGCCCTACAGATTTTCTCCCCTAACGAAAAATCTCAAAAATCGGCTCCCTGGCTACAATCACGTTTTCAGTATATCAGGTAGGACGAGGGCGGTACATCGTATAGTGAAGACACGATACGTACCTTGTGCAAACCTTTTGCAATCATTTTCACAAAAGGATTGGAGAAGGCACTATTTTTGAGACAATTCCATCCTCACGTCATGGAATTGCCTCAAGAAGAGAAATTCACCTATAACAAAAACATTAACTGTATATTACCTCATCATAATAGTAACGTAGATAGTAAATGTGCACTAAAAAGTGCTAAAAGTTATTACGATTTACTTCTAGCCTAATTTGAGTTATGTGCGTGTGTTTCTCAGGTCCATGGCGAGGAGTTAATTCTCTCGTAAACCTGTGAGTGTGTGTGTGTGTGTGTGTGTGTGTGTGTGTGTGTGTGTGTGTTTCTCAGGTCCCTGGCGAAGAGTTAATTCTCTCGTAAACCTGTGTGGCTTGAAGTAAATTTGTAAAAAAATTTTAAAAATCAAAAAAAAATCAAAAAAAATTTCGAGGCCACAATTTTGTAATGGAGTGGTGGTCACAGGAAATAGCGATGGATTTGGGGCTATTTCCACAAGGGGTAAAGCCTTCTGCTTGCCCCGGCTTGTAATGTGAGCACGGGGAACAGCTTCACTGTATCACGTGACGGTTCCAACCCCGTGAAAACACAGAGGACAAGTCTATTTCGTTTCAGTTACTGGTTAGAAGCGCGTGAGAGAAGATGTGGTGGAACGACTGCATAAATTTAGAAAATGTATACGATTCCCTATAATCGACTTACACGGCACGGCTACAGACCTATTCAAATTGGGACTATCCCTTGTCAGCGGAGAAATTGGCGGAAGCAGGATTTTTTTACACCGGTGTTTCTGACCATACAAATTGTTTTAGCTGTGGTTTGGGTCTTGGCGATTGGGAGACACATGAAGACCCTATTGTCGAGCATTACAAATGGACATCTAATAGATGTAGATATAACAGCACTGAGAGCACTGGAACGAGTTCGTAGTACCACGTTACATAACAACAGTATAAATAACAGCAACAGTTCGGCCTGCGAGTGTAGGCTATGTTAAATTTGCTACGAATCGGGTATATAAGTTTGTTTGTTGCCTTGTGGTCAATCATTGGCTTGTACGACTTGTTCACTCAAATTAAAGCATTGTGGTCTATGTAGAGAAAAGATAGCTGCCACCGTACGCGTATTTTTTACATAGATATACATCGCAGGGATTTGGCCCCAACATGTGCTGAGACCAATCGTCCATTTGGTCACGTGATTTTTATAACTTGTACGGCTTGTACTCTCAAATTAAATCATTGCGGCCTATGAAAAGATAACTACCACTGTAAGCGTATTTTTTACATAATGGAAAACACCTGTCTACTTTCGTTTTTCTCGCAACTAAATATTGTTTATTGTTTTCAGATGATGGATTGTACACCTACATATAATGCGGTATTTCCGCAGTATGCGCCGTACAGAGTACGATTATTTTCGTAATCTCTATGGCCCACCGGGTCCTACCAACACCCGGCCTCGTTAAGTATGGCCGGGTTTTTTTACAAAGGTCGGGATGATGAAACGATCTGTTTCGCATGTGGAGGAGGTCTTTGTGGGTGGAGGGCTTCAGATAGCCCTCTGGAACAACATAAGAGGTGGTTCCCGCTGTGTCCCTTCCTGAGGGACCTTGAAAGACAGAATGCATTGAGGAGGAGTACGACGTAAGAGAGAGAGAGAGCTTCGTAAGTCAAAACATATAACTTAATACTAACTAAACAAATAATATAAATACTAACTATTAACTAAACAAATAATAACTAATAGTTAATATCTAAAAGATTGTAATAATATGTTTTAATAGCATTCGGTCTTATTGGCCGCAACTCTGCGCTTAACCGTATGCAGGTTGATTATATTCGGCTTAATGCATTTAAAACTAATTAATATCTAAAAGTTTGTAATATTAATATGTTTTACAAGCATTCGGTCTTATTGACCGCAACTCTGCGCTTAACCGTATGCAGGTTGATTATATTCGGCTTAATACATTTAAAACTAATTAATATCTAAAAGTTTGTAATATGTTTTACAAGCATTCGGTCTTATTGACCGGAACTCTGCGCTTAACCGTATGCAGGTTGATTATATTCGGCTTAATACATTTAAAACTAATTAATATCTAAAAGTTTGTAAAAATTACTAATACTAAAAGCCTGACTCTACCTCGAGTGTAGAGTGAACTGTCATCCCATACGCAATAGTTTATATATTGTCTTGATAGAGGTGAGGATTTGCCTTGTATGACACACACGTGCTCACCTTACAAGAGCCTCAATCGATTAACATACCATTCTCTCTCTCAAATGATTACAATACAATGCGACTGTCCTAAATTAATGCGTTCAGATGTTTTGGTAAATACAACACACAGCATTCTTTCTTTTACTTATTTTTTATAAACAGTACATCTGTGTGTTACTTCTAATTATTTCACATGTTAATTTGTATAGACTTAATTTTTCACACACACACACACACACACGATGTATGTTTTTAAAAGTATCTCAAACAACGCTCTACAAATTTTAATGACACTAATGAATAGACCGTTTTTATTTCAATATTGATTAATACATTTAATTTTTATAAACAGTAAATCAGTGTGTTACTTCTAATTATTTCACATGTTAATTTGTATAGACTTAATTTGTCATACACATCGTTGTATGTTTTTAAAAGTATCTCAAACAACGCTCTACAAATTTTAATGAATAGACCGTTTTTATTTCAATATAAGATTAATACATTTAATTTTTATAAACAGTAAATCAGAGTGTTACTTCTAATTATTTCACATGTTAATTTGTATATCTTCCTCTGGAACGTGTATGAACTCATCTGGTTCCATGCCCACCAACTCTTCCAGAGTTGGTAACTGATCGCCATCGAGAGATTGCGCTGGTGGTATTGATTTTTCCGGATCCCTTTCATCGCTCTGTTTGTTCTCGGCGGGGCGCCAATCAACCGATGAGTTAAAACTCCAAATAACTCGTGTCTCTCCGGAGGCTTGAAGTGCCCTCAGTGTTCTTATAATGTCTCTGAAACAAAGTAAAAACACACAATTGGTTTTTTGTTTTAAGTTAGCCTATACAACAAAGTGAACACAAATTATTTCCTCTGAGGTAACTAATAATTTTTGTATATCATTACAAACAGTCTGAACAAAATAAAACTTTTTCAACTATCTCTACACATAATTACCATAGACTTACCTTTTAACACCTGACTGGATTTTACCTATCTCTGCCTCCAAATTACGCCGTCCATACCGCGAGTCCATTTTCCGGATTTTAATATAGTTGTTCTTTCCCATGACGTTGCGAGTATGAGCTGTTGGAATCAAAATCGATGTTTTTATACATTAGAGGGTGCTCAGGTTGACCCCTATAATACCATTACAGGGATATTTATTGATATGTTATAGCTTTAACAATTTTAGGCCATGGTTAGGTCATGGACTTTATTAGAATTCTCATTCTGATCAGCTTGAACAATTGTAGGTCATGAACTTCATTAGTATTCTCATTTTGTTCCAGATATTGCACGGTTTAGGTTGTGTAATGGTTTTCATTAGTATTCTCATTTTTGTTTCAGCTGTTGCAGGCAGACTGTGGACTAGACACTAATAATTGGTTAAATTGTAAAGTTTTTTGAAATAAATCTAACATTTATTAAACATGGAAGTTAACCTGCCCTACTTTTTTATAGCCAAATGCAGATATTTTGATGCCTACCAATCCTTTCATGGAGGTGAAAGGAATGATTTAACTTTTATTTATAACGATGAGCTAGAAGCTAAAAGGTTGATTGATTACTTTATGGTTGGATCGAAACGTCATAAACCTTCCAATAAATTGAGACGTATTTTAGACTATCTACAGTATGACACGGTTTCAACTTTATGTCTAAGCGGTGATCTCGAATTGTTGTACAATTTTGTCGAAACTTACATTGTAAGAGTGATAAAGAAAAACTTTTGTTTTTTTTATTATTATTGCATACATTCATGCTGATTTCTCACAATGGGTGGAGTTGCAACGAATATAGTCATACATCGAAATGTCGATATTTGTAATTTCTCATACATAAGTTTTCATAGGACAAGTATTACTATCACCAATGAATTGATTACCAATATGACATTCGTCAGGCCATGTCTAGCCTTACTAAATTTAGAGATTAGTGTAAAAATGCGACAAATATAATTATCTTTCTACAGATTTGCGTCCGGCACACGCTTCGTGTACTTTCAGTAAATATATATGTATTAAAATATTAGCACAATTAATTTCAATAATTTTAAAAGCCAACGGCTTGGACTGTTAGATCAGTCCCTTTTAAAACGTATAATTGTTTCACCAACCTACTGGCCCGAACATTCGACATACATGTACCTTTACGAATTTACAAAAACGTACTTTGGATCTTTGGGGCGTAATTACATACTCCCATCACTGGATCAGTATACATTCGAACAGTCATCACTGGATCAGTATACATTAGTTATAGGTACACATCAACCATTTCGGTTTCCATCCACTTCTGAGGATAATATTACTTATGAATGTAAAGTTATCGAAGACATATGTGGAACCGCAAATGCACAATTACAATACACAAAGACTTTATCGTCAATGTATGGCGTGAACCTTAATATAGGTGTTGTATCCTTTTGTGAATCGCCATTTGAATACCTACATAACATTAAATGTTATCACGCCTCTGATCGATATCTACTACCAAATCGATGTACTAAGGTTATGTTAGGATATCTTGCATAATGATTACAGCGTATAAAATTGTACTTTTTCACTGTAAACCTATTTGTTTTTGGTAATTGAACTTCTGTGTTACGTTGTTAAATTTTTAAACTGATTCTATTTAATGTGATATAAATTTAAACTTCCATATTAAGTTCTTATACTTTTAAATTGTAAACCAATGTATTAACTATGTAATACAAATTTAACTTCCATGTTAAGTACTTGTTACAAATTCTTTGAAATTGTATACCTATATGTTTAAACTTTCATATTCAATTGTAAACCAATGTGATTAACCATGTAATGTAAATTTAACTTCCGTGTTAGGTACTTATAACTTGTAAACCATTGTGTTTAACTATGTAGTATAAATTTAACTTTCACCATTATAGCTGTTAGATATTGTAAACCTATGTGTTTAACTAGTATAAATTTAACATTGTTAACCAATGTAGTATAATTTTAAAGTCCACCGTTGCCAATATACTTATCTGATTCTTATTTCTTAGCACCCTATTCACAAACTCCTAAACCCAGAGGTTCGGGTCAGACCCGTACCGTAAGACGTACGCGAGTTTTTCGCGGTCGCGAAAAACTCGGTACGTCTTACGGTAAGGGGTTCGTGTCCGAACTTCTACGAAATGTTCTGGTGTTTAACATATGTTACAACATGGCGGCTTATATACAGCTTTAAATATCCAACTTGTAATACTATGCACGATAGCTCAGTCGGTAGAGTGTTCGCCTTCAAATCCCAACTTCACAGGTTCGAATCCCACTAATATTAAAAAAGATAAGTGTATGACGTCATGTGTGTGTGTGTGTGTGTGTGTGTGTCGACAACAATAATTTACGTCACAGGTGGGAAGGGGCCAAGGGGGAAGAGGAAGGGGAGGGGCCTAGAGAGGGAGGGGCAAAGGGGGAGGGGCAAAGGGGAGGGGGTACCCCCACCATCCACAGCCGCCATGTTTGATCTAAAGTGTAGCACACTCTACTAATATGCATTTTTCTTACCAAACATTTTTAAAGCTCTCTAAGTTTCATAAATAGTTCAAAATAAATCTATTTAACGTTTATTTCTAATGTAGGAGCCAAAAATTATAAAAACAACCACACACACACAAAATCGGCTTATAATCAAAATTTCGTTTAGTTATTTTAAAATTATGTTTTAACAAAACCATTTTAAAATATATCGTTCTGAAATTGTATACGTAAATTCAATGATAGTAGAAGAAACTTTCTCCCATATATGAAATGGTAAGAATTTGTTAATTTAAATCAATTTTTTTTTAAGTTGTTTTTAACATGGTGAATCATCAATTTAAAAAATCAACTTTGAAATTTTTAAAAGCTGTAGAAAATTTATTCACGATCAGTTCCGTAAAAAAAAAAAAATAAATAAATAAAATAAAAAAAAGTCCGTTATCCTTGATGTACGCTGTTCTGTGTGGCAGGAGATTTATTATGGATTAAATGTATGCTAAGCCGTATGCGTTAAATTTCGCTAAACCCATAGAAAAACATGTTTACTTGTTCTTCAATTTATGTTTCATAAAGCCGATTTTTGAGTTCAAAATATATTTTATGTTAAAGCGTACCATGACTAATGTAATATAATATGTACAGTAACAATTGAGTTGATTTGTTTCTGTTTTAGGTACTCTACTTCTCCTGCATTTCTTGTCTGGTCCATCTATCTTCACCTCAAGCAAGTGGTAGCAGTAATATTTATCACGAGACAAAACATATAACAAAAAGAAATTATCTTCTTCCAGCAGGGGTATCTGCTCAATTAATGGCCCAGTATATCTATCAGGGAAATAACAAAGTTTCGCGAAAAACTGGTTCTCTGGGAGAAAATATTGAAAATAATAATTATAAATCTTTAGCGGCAAATAATCACAAAATGTTTCCAATTCGGATACGAAGAAAAAGAAATCCTTTATTTGGAAAAACTGTAAAGCGTTCTTCTTATAGCAGGAAACGACCGAAGCACAATAATTTTCATGGACGACACTCTAAATCTACACATGAACATATTTATAAACCTCGAAAAAAACCTACAAATCATAATATTCGAAAGTCTCATAATAAACCTACACATGAACATATTCACAAAATGCAGGGTAAACCAAAACAAAAACAAAAACATAAACCTCATGATGAACATACGCATGATCAAATTCATAAACCACATGAGAAACCAACACACGAACATACTCATAAACCTCAGATTAAACCGACACATGAACAAACTCATAAAAGTAATCAAGAATCTGTTCATAAACCTAAACCTCCTGATGAACCTAATAAAGTACCTATGCATGAACCTAATCATAAACTTCTTCAAGAATCTAAGCCTATTGATGAACTTAAACATAAACCTAATCAAAATTATTCTGCTCGTGAAGCAAAACCTATTGATAAACCTAATCAAGAATCTACTCATAAACCTGAGCCTAATCATAATCCTCAAAAAGTATCTATTGGTGAATCTAAACCTGTTGATGGACCTAAATATAAAGATAATCAAGAATCTACTCACAAACCTGCAGATAATCAAAAACTTAATCGAGATTCTGTCAATGAAACGAAACCTATTGATGAACTTAATCAAGCTTCTATTCATAAAATAAACCCTAATTACAAACCTAATCAAGAATCTATTCAGGAACCTAAACCTGTAAATGAATCTATTAATCTCAATAATCATAATCATAATAATAAATCTCTTCATAAATCTGAACCGAATCATCAAACTATTAATGAAAATACAAATAATAAAAATATAAACAATGAAAATACAACTAATAAAAATACAAATAATGAAAATACAAATAATATAAATACAAGTAATGAAAATACAAATAATGAAAATATAAATAATGAAAATACAACTAATAAAAATACAAATAATGAAAATATAAATAATGAAAATACAACTAATAAAAATACAAATAATGAAAATACAAATAATGAAAATACAAGTAATGAAAATACAAATAATGAAAATATAAATAATGAAAATACAAGTAATAAAAATACAAATAATGAAAATATAAATAATGAAAATACAACTAATAAAAATACAAATAATGAAAATACAAATAATGAAAATACAAGTAATGAAAATACAAATAATGAAAACACAAATAATGAAAATACAAATAATGAAAATACAAGTAATGAAAATACAAATAATGAAAATACAAATAATGAAAATACAAATAATGAAAATACAAATAATGAAAATACAAATAATGAAAATACAAATAATAAAAATAATAATAATGAAAATACAAATAATGTTAATAATGGAGCTGGACTTCATAACAATATTGAAGTTACAAATAATAAGTCTGGTCCCAGTGAACGTGTCAAATCAGTGATGTATTCAATGATTGGAAGTTTAATTCGAACAGGTACAAACGCATTAAATCAAGCAAACGGACCTAATTCTTCGCCGCGTTATTCGGATGGAGGGGATGGGATTGCAGATGATTATAATAATGGTGACAATAATCTTAATGGTAATGGTGACAACGGTAAACAAAAATTAACATCAACAATTTATAATTCACTTGGAACACTCATTAATAAAGGTACAGATTTATTGGTGCATCGAGGAACACAGCCTAAGCCGGATGTAGAGAGCGGACCGCCTGATCAGAACGAAGATAATACACAGGATGAAACTGAAAATCAAATTAAAACAGATCAACTAAACGAAGAGGTTAAAGAGGATGAAGTGAATAAACAAAATGAGGAAGTTAAAGAACCAGAAGCAAATAAACAGAACGAAGAGAAAACATTGGATAATCCAAGTGGAAAAATTAATACTGCTAAATCCAGTTTAGGAAAAATTTATAAAAAATTTAAGGATCTGATTGTTAAAGGGGAAAATTTATTTTTACATCGTACTACACAGTATACACCGGTTGTTTCGGATAAATTGGATATACAGCAACAAGCGGATAGACAGAACGAAGAGGTTAAACAAGATGAAGAGGTTAAACAAGATGAAGTAGATAAAAAAGGAGAAGAGGATAACCACGGGGAAGTGAATAGTCAGAACGAAGGGGATAAACAGAAAGAAGGGAATAAACAGAAAAAAGAAGAAGAAGAACCGTATGAAGCGGCTAAAAAAATTGAAGGGGGTGAGCAGGATGATGCTAACAAACGGAAAGACAAGGATAAAAAGGATGAAGCTGATAAAATGAAAGAAGATAATAATGAGCCTGAACCGGATAAATACAACGAATCTGATAAACTAAACGAAGGGAATAAACAGAAGGAAGATGATAAAAAAGATGAAGCAGATAAACAGAACGAAGCTGACAAAAGGAAGGAAGGAGACAAACAGGAGGATGCGAATAAACAGAAAGAAAGGGATGAACAAAATGAAGCGGATAAAACGAAAAACGATGAAACAGATAAAAATAAAGAACAAGATAAAGAGCCAGTAATGGATAAACACAAGGAAGCGGATAAACAGAACGAAGGGGATAAACAGAATGAAGAGGATATACAGGATGAAGCGGATAATAAAAAGGAAGGGGATAAGCAGGATGATGCGAATAAGCAGAAAGAAACGGAAAAACAAGATGAAGTGGATAAAAAGAATGAAGAGGACAAAGAACTAGAAACGGATAAACTCAAGAACACAAATATACAGAACGAAGGGGATAAACAGAAGGAAGAAGTTAAACAGGATGAATCGGATGGAAAAAAGGAAGGTGACAAGCATGATGATGCGAATAAACGGAAAGAAACGGATGAACAAAATGAAGCATATAAAAAGAAAAAAGACGATAAAGAACGAGAAACTGATAAACACAAAGAAATGGATAACGAGAACAAAAGTGATAAACAGAAGGAAGAAGATAAAAATGATAAATCTGATAAACAGAACGATGCTGATAAAAATGAGGAAGGTGATAAACAGGATGACGCGAATAAACGGAAAGAAACAGATGACAAAAATGAAGCGGATAAAAAGAAAGAAGACAATAAAGAGCGAGAAACAGACAAACACAGAGAAACTGGTAAAGAGAACGAAGGGGATAAACAGAAGGAAGAAGATAAAAAGGATAAATCTGATAAACAGAACGAAACTGATGAAAATGAGGAAGACGATAATAAGGATTATGAGAATAAACAGAAAGAAGCGGATGAACAACAAGAGGACAAAGAACTAGAAACGGATAAACAGAAGGAAACGGAAAAACATAACGAAAGGGATAAACAGAATGAAGAGGATAAACAGGATGGAGCTGATACGAAAAGGGCCCATAAGCAGCATGATGCGAATAAAGAGAATGAAAAGGATAAACAGAATGAAGATGATAAAATAAAAGAAGAGTATAAAGACTCAGAGCCGGATAAAAACAATGAAGCGGATAAACTAAACGAAGGGTTTAAACAGTCTGAAGAGGATAAAGGGGATAAAGCGGATAAAGAAAACGAAGTTGATCAAAAGAAGGAAGAAGACAAACAGGTTGATGCGAATAGTGAGAATGAAACGGATAAACAAGAAGAAGTAGATAAAAATAAAAACTACAAAACGGAGAAAAATAAAGAAGAGTATATAAACGAAGAAACGGATAAACAGAACGTAGGGGATAAACAAAAGGAACAGCTTAAACAAGGTGAAGCGGATAAACAGACCGAAGCTGATAAAAAGAAGGAAGGCGATAAACAGGGTGATACAAATGAACAGAATGATAAGGATAAACAATATGAAGCGGATATAAATAAAGAAGAAGAAAAACAGAAGGAAGAGTATAAAAATAATGGAGCGAATAAAGAGAACGAAGCTGACAAAAAGATGGACGGAAATAAACAGGATGATGCGAACAAACATAAAGATATGGATGGACAAAATGAAGCGGATAAAAAGAAAAATAATGAAATTGATTTAAAGAAAGAAGAGAATAAAGAGACAGAAACGGATAAACACAAGGAAGCCGTTAAACAAAACGAATTGGACAAACAGAAGGAAGAGAACGAAAAGAATGAAGTGTATAAAAAGAAGGAAGAGGATGAACAGGATGGTGCGAATAAACAGAAAGAAAAGGATAAACAACATGAAGAGGATAAAGAGGGTAAACAGAATGAAGTGAATAAACACAAAGAAGACGATAATCAGGAAGAAGAGGATTCAGAGGATTATCCTAGAGGTGTACCTATGAAAGAATCTAATGAAGAAAGTGAAGAAATGAATTTAGGAACATCAATTTTCAATAAACTAAGTAATTTAGCTGGTAAAGGTATGGACTTTTTGCTGCGTCGAACTACGCAGCCTACACCGAACTTAGAGGGTGAATCGGATGAACAGAACGAAAAGGATGAACAGGATGAATCGGGTGAATCGGATGAATCGGATGAATCGGATGAATCTGATGAAGAGGATAAAGAGAATGAAGCGAATAAGCATAACGAAGACGATAATGAGGAAGAAGAAGATACAGAGGATTATCCTAGAGGTGTGCCTATGAAAGAATCTAATGAAGAAACTGATAGAAGGAATTTAGGAACATCATTTTCTGATAAACTAAGTAAATTAGCTGGTAAAGGTGTGGACTTTTTGCTGCGTCGAACTAAGAAGCCTAAACAGGATTTAGAGAGTAAATCGCATAAACAACAATAAGCAGACATACAGAACGAAGAGGTTAAACACGATGAAGGGGATAAATAGAAAAAAGAGAATAAAATGATGAAGTCGACAAACAAAACAATGAGGATAACAAGGTTGAAGCGGAAGAATCTACTGATAAATCTATTAAAAGTTCACAAGAATGACATAATCATATACCAAAATATATTTTTATAATTTAAACAGAAAATACCGTCGGTTATAGAGTATTTTTTAAACTAATAACTTATAACGAAAATACTTTTTCACATATATGTTTAATTTTTATTATTAATATGTGTTCAAATAAACTAATAATTATGAAATAAGTTCATTTCTGAATATAAATGTTAATAATTATTTTAGTATCTGCCAACATTTGTGTACATAAAAATTAATGCACGGCAATTCTAGAATATGAGAATATGTCAATTTTCGATATAAAGTGATAAACCTAGAAAACACGAAATGAACACGGGACTCAAGCTAGATCTGAACAATCATAAAAATGAAGACTGTATACTAACGTGATATAAAAAAACACAGATTAACACAAGGACTTACAAACATCTAGGTGAAATCTGATCATACAATTTTCAACTAATAAAAGCGATTAAGTAACGTAAATATCAAATAATTTATTACAATATTATATTACGTGACTGTTAGAACTTATATTATAATTTGGATTTGAATTGGTCAATAATTGCCTGAGTTTATTAAAATGGTAATTTTAAAATATGTGTTTATGAATTAAAACAATAAAAGTAAAGTATAAATAAACACTGTATATAAATAACTTTCTTACACAACCTAATGAACCAGATCCTAATAAAATAAAAGGTAAAAATATTGCACAAAATAATTCACAATCATAAATCCCCAAAACCAAATAAAAACCAACTAAAATATTTCTTCCCCAAATATATCTCTGCGGTAGTTGTCTTTATGAACCATGGATCTAGTTTGTGGAAAAACATTAATGTATTTATATACTCAAGATCTTTCATGGGCGTAAATTTTATTTGATTATTAAATCAGCTTTTAATGACAACGGTTAACTTTGGGTTTTCGTAAATAATTCCTGATTCGTAATATTTCCTACTCGTTTATGTTTTTAATGTCCACATTTAATTAAAATTTGAACGAAGTCGGTAAAGGCGATTTTGAGAAATTATATATTATATTACCGTTTTTTTTTGTCCTACCAATAACTCACGAACCATAATTTTTGTTCTCAAGAACGGAAAAATTGTTTGGATGAATAATGGCTAAACTTGTACAAAATTTGATCAAATTTGTTATATCCGAATTTGATAAATACGTAATTTTATCTTTGTTCAGTGGTAGCTACAAAACACTGTAGTATTATGTTTCATGTACGTTATAAAAATTACGACGTTTTCGATGGAGATATCTTTCGTGGTATATGATTAGAACACCCAGAAATTTGTATACGAAGATTTCTTTTCCTTAAATAAAAATTATATATATATATATGTATATTGATATTAATTATATATAGATGTATATTTTTAATAATAATAATAGGAAAAAACCAATATTATAAATTACAGAGTGTAGTCAATTATTAGGAAATTTTAAATATTTTATTTTATTATTTTCTAAGGTAACAAATAATACTCACTAGTAAATTTCACAAAAACACAAATATATTTGTAACAGCTATTTCGAAGTTAAGCATCATGAGACAACTAAGAACTACAATTTACAAAACAACTTAACAAACATCACACAAATAGTGGTGTTTAGTAAAATCATTGTAGTGACTGTAATTATGAAAATATAGGCCAAACAGGTAGATCAATTAAAATCAGATTAAAGGAACATATATATATATATATATATATATACTGCTGGAAGCAGGGTATAACAGTCAAAGTTTGTTAACCACCTACAAGAACCAGGCCATTCTTTTAATCCCAAGGATTATATACAGTCTTGTATATTGAGCAGAAAAGTAAAAAACTAAATAATTTGGAAATTTTAGAAATAAACAGATCTGTATTCAATGAATCCTAACCTAACCTAACTTAACCTAACCTAACCTAAATGAACCGGTACATAACCCAATCCTGCCGTCTCAAATATGCGTAGTATACAGAAAATTAGTAAATGCCAAAACCAACTCGTACAATCCGAGCGTTCCTTTACAGTTAACATTGTCGACAATAATTTCACCATTCTCTAACAACTAAAGCGACTTGTCTCCAAGTTTCGGTAAGTAACTAACTGTGATTTAGATTATTGGAGGAATCTTTCGTCAATATGAGTATACAGAGAGTAATATAAGTTACAAGATATAAATTTAATGGATTCTATTCCACGTAAAACCTCTACCGTACCTATTATAACACTTTTACTGCTCTTTAAGGAAAATTACAATGGCGCCCACTTTTGGAAAGGAAGCAAAGGAGGTAACTTTCATTTTTTAAATGGTAACCCTTATTTTGTGACATATCATTGGAAACGTCTATGCAATAGAAAATTAATGGCACCTCTAAAAGGTTTCTAGTACATCCTTAACAAAAGCTACATGGAAAAATAAGTTATGACTAATTTGCATATATCTCTTACATGTTTTAATATAACAAGAGATGGAATTGGTGACCTTCGGTGGTTTAGCAATGTGTTAGCCGTTTGTAAAAAAACGAGACAGCATTCACTAAAGATTCTCTTGAAATTGATTTAGTTTTTGTAAAATTCTACCCTGTAAGTCATTGACGTCAGTTGGGTTAGTTTCATCAAGATTTTCATAACCTCACAAGAAATAGTCTAGTGGATTAAAATCAGGAGACCTTGCTTGCGCCTCTTCTGTCAAACATCCATCTTTTTTATAAAAACATTGTCCATGTATTGTCGTACGTCACCCCGTAGTGTGGTGGTGCTCCATCTTGTAGCAACCAAATGTGTTCCGTCTCCTGACAAAAAATATTTTGGAGTGAAGGGATGTACTTTTTCCAGGAATGTACTAAAAACCTTCTGGATGTGTCATTATTTTTCTATTGCATAGAAGACTGCCATTGATATGTCACAAGATAGGGCTTGCATTTAAAAATAAAAGCTTCCCTCTTTACCCCTCCTTTCAAAAAGGGGGGTGAAAATTTAAACCCTCCTTAAACACCAGTAAAATTGTTATAATAAGTATGGCAGAGGTTTTATGTTGATAAAGCAATCTATTTAAATTATATATCGAGGTATATCATGACTTATTTTACACTCTGTATATATTTTGTCATGCAAGTGGATGCTTAAAATTACTGTTTATCGATTTTTCAGATTCACTTTGTGCTAAATAAACGATAGCACAATTTCACTTTGTGGTATAAACGATAATGTCCTTACAATAGGCTCCGGTTGTTTAGGAATTTCTGTAATTATATAGGTATCGATAAAAATAACATTAGATGTTGGTTCTTCCTTCAACTCTCCACCTTTCTCCGCACTTTCATCCCACTTTTCATCATCATTTCCCGTCTTTTCAACCCACCGTTTGGTTTTAATTTCTTTTTTTCGATAGACACTCCACTTTTCTTCCAACTCTTTGATTATCGGTATATATTTCTAAGTATATAAACGTTAAGCTCCGGCTTCAACCGCCTGTACGTTATACTAATAATCTTAAGTAATTTGGATATCTATAGCGTTAGATTCTCTTTATTCTCACACATCTTGTGAAATTGAGTTTGTTGTAAGTAGCAAGTCTTTTTAAAATTTTGTATAAAATCTGTTTCAATTCTGTCGAAACTAATTCCATATCTCCCGACTTCCGATTCACTGTCCTTATCTATTACTACGAATCCATGTTTGTCTTTCCACGCAGATGTAGAAATGTTCTTAAAATCACGAGAATCCATATGAGTGTTCAAATGATCAATGTAACATACCGTAAAATTGAGACCATTCTAATTGAAAAGCACCAAAATATTGATATTATCACAGACCAAATGTTTCAATATTCTGCTACATCTGCAATCTGGTAGCCGATGGTGGTAATATAAGTGAAATTTAATAAATTATGATACTAGTCAAACACATAGTCTACAGTCTACAAGATAGGAAAATTACGAATTCAGACAGTTCTGTACACATTGAACAATATTTTTATATTCTTCTAGTTGGAAACCAAATACCGTCCAGAACTTTGACGGAAGCAGCGAGGTCAGTCCAATGCTCGGAGATGGGTTGAAATAGAAAAGACAGCGCGCTCTGGTTTGCATATTTTGATATTACAACTAAAAATTTAATACAATACTAGTCCAACACACACTGTGTGAAAATACGATGACAAACGCGGAGAATAGGGCTAGAGCTAGCTTGGGAGTTGGGTGAGAGCTAGCGCTGGAATAGGGCGAGAGCTAGTTTCGGAATAGGGCAGACACGAAGGTTAGGATGCGGCTTCGGATAGGGTTTACGACCAATAACAATAATCTTTATTTTTTGAAACTAATTTAGGACCATAAGTTTCTCTCTCGCAAGTAACCTTTAATAACATATTACATATCTAACATATCACATCAAAATTAATAAACAAATAAGAAACTATGAAATAGTAATTATTTCTAACACATATTACAAAATACATCAATTTTAATAGTAAAATTATTTAATAAACAAGTAAGGAACCATAAAATAAAAATTACTTCTAAAAACATAATACAGTAAACTTGAAAAAATAAACACATTTATCTTCAAAGTAAAATATAACTGAAATTAAATTGTGCTTTACAAAAATCAAAAAAATCAAACACACATACACTCAAGAAGACTCGCCAAAACACCAAAACTTGCCCAAGCACTCGACACTACTCGGAACGGTCGCAAAACCAACAACCCTAAGTTTTCTTGAACTAACGCATCATGATCCTTGATGCCTTTCAAACTCTCCGGCAAAGAATTTAACCGGAGATGTTTAACAAGTTCTCCTAATTGTTATATATTCTCTGTAGGCCAAAGTATGCAAGTCCCTATAGAATTTTTAGAAATGGGGGAGATTAAAAACATCTAAAAACACAACATTTTTTAATATAGGCCTATATCGTACTAGGGCTTTAGTTACTACTTTATCAAATAAAACCAAAATATAAAAGCAACTGATTCAGTAACCTACACAGGTTTTATATAAATTGATATTATGTAGTCAAATCATTCAACCATATTGTACAATTAATTATAACATTTTTTTTTATTACATTTATCATTCCATACATAATTGAAACCAATATAAGAAATTGAGTATTGGTTATATAACCAATATTTAACGCCATAGTTGTATTCATATAATAATCATTTGTCCAACAATGGCAGGGTAATAAATTAGCAATAATAATTGCGAACAAATTTCAATATAGTATTTCCATTTTTTTTTCTAATATTGGTATTCAATATTGGAACATTAAATTCCAAAATTGGGATAAACGTAAATTCTTTTTTTTCAAAATTGGAGTAATTGTGGGAAAATACTACATTTCCTGACTGACCAAATATTGACTGGGTAAAATATTACCAACAATAAGTGCCAACATTTTATCAATATTATAATTTCTTTATTTTCAAAATATTTCTATTTATTATTTGAAACCAATATTAAGTGCAATAACTGGATAAATATCGTATATTCTTTATTTTGCTAATATTGGCTAAATTGAAGGTAAATGATACATTTCCTCATTGGCTCAATATTGGAAGGTTAATATATTACCTATATTAAATGCCAACAATTTTCCAATATTTTATATTCGTTATTTTCCCAATATTCTTATTACTATATTATGTTACCTATATTAAATTATAAAATTGTATAAATAACGTATTTTCATTTTTTTACCAATATTGAATATATCGTGGAAAATTTTGCATTTACTGATTGGCCCATTAATATAGGATTATATATTTCAAATCCCAACATTAATTAAATATTGTATTTAATTATTTTCCCAATTTCGGTTTAAAATATTTTACCTATATTAAATTCCAATATTGATCAAATATTGTGTTTTTATTATTTTCCAAATATTGTCTATCATGTAAAAAATGTTATATTTCCTTATTGACGTATTATTAGAAGGACAATGTAAACCATCATAAGTTCCAACAATTTTCCAATACTGTACTTTTATTACTTTCACAATGTTGGTGTTACAATATCTTACCAATATTCAATTCCAAATTGGATAAATAATATATATTAGCCTAATTATTTTTCCAACATTTACTTCCAATATTGGGTATATTTTGGGGGAAATGTTACATTTCCTCATTGGCTCAATATTGGTAACAATATATATCCAATATTTCGCCAAAAAAAAGCTACTTGGGCACATATACAACTGGTAACAATCTCCTGATTAATAAATATTTATTCAAAAATAAAAGTAAATAAATAAATTTATCACATACAAAACAAACAAAAAAATAACCAATATTTGTATCACCCGAATATGTTAATAAATTATTAATTATTGCATTACTTGCTAGGAATAAAACTTTTAATTTTTATACTGTTGCGATTTAAATTTTGAAATTAAGTTGGATGGTTAAGTGACATTTTTTCTTCAAAGTACCGACAACAGTTACCAGAGCAGAAACAATAATTACAACATGCAAAAAGTTTAAAAACCGTTAGGTTTGAACCATCAAACGCATTACGGATCACTCAAATACATATAAGCCAAGGATTGCAGAGTGTCATCTACGTTGTTGGGTTCTCCTGCAGGACAGTCCAGAAAACCAAGGACCACGAAGAATCATAGTACGGTTAAGCTCCAGGAACAGAGGTGAGGATGGTACTTGTGAACTCTGTTCTTCTTATAACTTCATGCAGATCAGCCTGTCGCAACATTCCTTTCATTTTGGTTTAAAGATATTAAAATCATTGTAAATTTAAGTAAATGAACCGCCGATGATTAAATATTAAAGAATTGTAGGCCTATTAAATAATCAATTTGTAAAAAAAAATATTGTTAACTGAACCATTGATTGTTATTTAATAAATTGGCTCTTCGTATAGTTTAATCTATACGAAATTCAAATGTTATGCCAAATTTCATAATTCTTATCTAAAGGCCTAGTAATGCTTACATCAACAACCATACTTATAGCTTTGTTCAATTTCCTTTCCATTTCGTCATTATGACTGTCGGACACTTTAAAAGATAAATTTATGCCTAAATATTCCCGTCTAACTGAACTCGCTCTTTTAAAAGCTATGCATTCACTTTTAACTTTTACTAAGTGGAATTATCTAGTCATACTATTTTTGTAACAGTGCTGGATTAAAGAATTTTGGAAATGTAGCCACAAAATGTAGAACACAGAAGCTCAATCTCCCTCCAATAGTTTATAAACAATTTCTCTGGCAATTGAACCCTGTTACTCAATAGAATTAACAATATTTATTTCTTCAGCACTGGTTCAAAAACTCCAAATTTGCCTACTCGTGAATCAGTTACCCTATATCTTGAAATATTGTCGTCGCTTCTTCCTTGTTTAAAGTTTGAAACTCTGTTAATGATAGATTCATTGACGTAACAGATTTAAAGTTTTTATTCTATTCATAACAATCTGCCCGTGACGTAATAATCTCACAACATAATTCTGTGACATGTAAGCTACGTGTCAGCAGACCTTGTACATCGTTTATTTGTAAACGAACAATAAAACGCTTTCGATTTAACTTCTGTCTCCGTTACTCAATCCTCCAATAACATACACAAATATCAATTATATCTTTGTAAGACTACTTCCAAGAAGACATACAAATTCTAGGAAAGAGGAAATCGCCAAGTACGTACCTAGTTCGGTGAATTTATTGACCCCGATTTATAATTGATAAAGTCAATTATAACATATTTAGAAAAAAATAATAATCTCAGACTTTTCTAACATAAATTCTAAATTTATTAAGGACTTTCCTTTTTTGTAAATGAATTCACAATCGGATGTCCCGCTTCTATCTCTTGGAGCCGTATATTAACTGTTATAAATAATATTTGTTTCATCCTTAGTGCTTTTATTTCAGCAATCGTAGACCTTTAGGAGAAATTATTTTATTTCATTAACCAAAAACCTTCAAATTGTAGTTGCCATAATTGAAAACATCGCGAGTTTATATGTGTATACATCAAGTATACACTAATTTTATAATTTTTCATCCTGTTTTATTCTTGGTGAACTGTACGCATCACAAACAGACTGTCATCAATATACAAACCAATTTTTTAACTCAGGCGATTACAAAAAGGATCTTTCTTTGAAAATGTCAATTTCGATTAATCACCACAAAATGTTTACTATACTGTACATCTCTAAAAGAAATATTTTAAGTACATAATTAAAATAGAATGATTATATCTAACTGTTGGTTGTTTAACAAAACAAATGAATAAATTGTTTTTATTAACTGACATTTGCTACGCTGTAAATCTTAGTGATAACAATTAATCTTGTTTCTTTTAGATACAGCTCAGTTAGAAGCAACACTGATATAATTAATGTTGTGAGAACAACTGATCTCATACCTATATAATTACACAACCTCTGGTAAAAAAATGTCATCGAAACTACTGTAGAAACAACATCATGAACTCTGTAAGTGTAAAATAGTATATATTGGTTAAAATATAAAATTTGTGGTTTAGTCTTATAGGGTTTCTTAATTTCCGTTCTCGCACATAAATAACATTGAGAAATGTACTTGAAATAAATAACAGCTATTGTAAACATTGATCACCTAAAGAAAGAGAACAAAATTTACGAGTATGTGTGATCGTAAAAATACGTCTAAAACGGTGCTTCTGCACATTTATTTAATTGAAAGTTTCACTGATTTTAAATAATATAAATTATGAACCATAAGAAGTTTAATAAATTATCCAGATATTACATTATAACTGTCAAGATATTTATATAATTAGATGGGTGTTGGAAACAATCATGATGAAACAGTCTCTTATTTGAACTCATTGGCTAAATATACTGCTAACTTTTAACTATGGAAATGGGTTTATAATAGATAACTTAGAGGCAATTGAACACAGAAACAAATTCAGATCTAGGTACTTTTAAAAATTATATTTTTTTGTAGGTTTGAAGTTTTTGTCCGACATCTTAGCTTTTTTTTTTTTTTTTTTATAATAGGAAAGTGGACATTTAATGCATGAAATTTGCCATGAAACATGATGGTGAAAGCAATTTTTCGATAAATGCCTTCGTTTTTTATTTATAAGCATTCAAAGTTGCAATTACGGGAAAATCGCGTTAGCAATAAAATAGGGTAAAATGCGCCGTTGAGACTTTTCTATTATTATTTTTCCTGGAGAATACATCCAATAACGAACTTAAACAGTTCTAAAAAATTAATAATAAACAATAACTAATAATCAACAACACAACCACAAATTAAATATCAACTGTTATTATTCACTTTAAATATTCCAAAATGTAATTTTAATATTTAAATAAATGTTTTTGATCATACATTACGAATACAATAAATTTTGAAAGGATACCATTCTGCAATAAATGTCCAAAATGCGTCCCCTCTACAGATTGTGAATGGGCTAACCTAAATTAATATTCGTTTATGAAAGTTGGTCTAGTTTAAATTAATTCACATCAGCTTTTTGCATTACGTTACAACAATGCAACTTATTAACTATTCATTTCGCCTGTAAAATTAAGTTGTAGTGGTTCAAAATTGTTTTCTAGTTCGTTGTTGGATGTATTCTGCAGGAAAAAACACAATAGAAAAGTTTCGAAGATGTATTTTTACCCCGTTTTATTACTAACGCGATTTTTCAGTCATTGCAACTTTGAATGCTTATAACCTAAAAACGAAGCAATTTATTAAAAAAAGGGTTTAAATGAAAATCGTGTATCACGTGTCCATTTTCTATTTAACAAATAAAGTTTGATTAACATGGCGGATCCAAGATGGCGGACAAAATTAAAAACTTACAAAAAGTATATTTTTCTAACCTACTTAGATCCACATTTGTTTCTGGCTCCAATTACCTATCAGTACGCAATATAAAGCCGCTTCGATAATTAAAATTCACACTGTATATTGAGTTACAATTATGCATAAGGTTAAGATGAATTATAATTCATAGAGATTTTAATAAAACTATGTATACAAGAGTTTCTCTTCAAGCCAAACTATGACATACCAAATTTAATCATAATGACACTTCTTATTGAATAAGTAACTGTTCAAATTAAATATTTTAAAATAACTTGTTAAATAAGTCTCAACTTTTATATGTAAATTCTATAGTTGCGAAATTCACTCTTGGGAAAAATTACAAGAATATGTTTATATATCAGTATTTTTAATGTTGTTTTCAAGATGGGAGATAAACATTTAAAAAAAAAAACGACTTTGAAATTGTTAGAGGTCAGTAAAAATTATATTCCTGACAACTTTTATGGAAAACACTTTTCCAAAGAATGCAAAGAATATTGACCAATTGTTTTTAAAAAACTGAAAACAAAAAATCTTGAACTAATTAATTCGTAGTATTCTCAACACTTAAACTGCCAAAAAATTATCATTAGAGTTCGTCAATGATGAAGTTCTTTATCGTGTGTTGCAGGAAATCAATTACGGATTAGATGCAAGTAAAGATACCTACAGATCCCACGTTGAACGTGTTTAGTTCATCTTCAATTTATATTTTATGAATTCAATTTTATTAGTTTAAAAAATATTTTATATTAAAACTTCACTGTATAATATATGTTCTTAGTATGGACACGAACTATTCAGATGGTTTTTTGTTTTCTTTCAGATACACATCTCCTGTATTTCTTGTCTGATCCAACTGTGTTCACTTCAAACAAGTGGCAGCAGTAATCCTCATCTCGTGATAAAACACATAAAAGAACGAAATGATCTTCCTTTGTCAGAGGCAGGTCAATTAAAGCCATATCTTGGAAATATTAATAAAATCCAAAAAATAACAGGTTCTCTGGAAGGAAATAGTAATTTTAAATCGTTAATACCAATTAATCACAAAGTGTTTTCAATCCGGAGGACTCGAAGAGCTTTAGTGCGCCCTAGAAAAATGACATTTTTAAAAAGATATCATCGTAGATTTTACCATACCCTCTTTAGTTATTTTGCAGATTTATTGGACAATACATTTACTATTTTAATTACAAAATTAACATATTACTTAACGAATAATGTGATTAAAATGTCTAAAAGTGTTCATAATCCAAATACTCATAACCCTATAACGAATACAACAAAACAGACATACAACGTGACCTGATTATCGACACGGTTATAATCCGTTCAAAAATATGAAACATAGCCTAACATTTAAACACAAAATACCGTGTCAATATATATATATATATATATATATATATATATATATATATATATATATATATATATATATATATTTAAAGAGTACGTTGTGAACTATTAACTTATGTCTTATAAACATTTTTTTCAAACATACATATCATATTTTTATAATTAATACGTGTGTAAGTAAATTATTAATCATGAAAGAAGTTTATTTCAGGAATAACAGCTTATATTTTGCGGACATCATTTGCTTAAATATGTTTATATAAACATTATTTACGCGACGTTTCGAAAGTGTGAATCCACTCTCGATATCAAGTGGTACACCTAGAACATATAAGAAATATGACAAAAGCAACTAAAACTAGAAAACTGAGGAAAGGACCAGGTAAATCTGAGCGATGATAATAACTACGACAAACAATGAATCCACAAGTTAGCACAAGTAATCACAAACAAGTAGTTAAAATCACATCATACAATGGTCAACTAACAAAAAAGGATTAACTAACATAATTACCTAATAACTTATAAACCAGATTAACATAATTAATATATTGCTTTAGAACAAATGTTATAAGGGTGGTCATTTTAATTTTATTATAAAAATTTGTTTATTTATAATGATAATTATTGTGTTTAATAAATAAATCAACAACAAAGAACGAAGCAACAACACTGTTACTTACATACCCATCAACAATACTAATCCTAATAAAATTACCTGAGTTAAAAAACATACCACAAACCAATCATCAAAAGAATACAGTTTCATAGTTCTGTTATAAGTAATAAAGTGTAAATGAGCCATGAGTATGAACTTAAATATTATCCTAAGCTTGCATCACCTTTGCTGAAAATACATCCTCGACGTAGGTATATCAACTATCGGATTTTTCAAGTGTTGGAGGTTTTACTAATAACGAGTTATCAATGACAGTGGTAAGAGTATATTTTAGATATTTTATCTTCATAGTATCAATCAGATTTTTAAAACTGTTAGAATTTTTAGGGATTTTGTTAGGAAATCTGAGTGGTCAAACTTTATTTTAGCTATTTCATATCCCTAGGAATGTCTATTTGATATTTCCAATGTTAAGGTTTGTTAACTATTGTAAAACTTTTAATGACAGAAGTCAATATGTATTTTAGCTATTTTTATCCTTAGAATATTAATCGGTATTTTTTAACTGTCGGATTTCTTAAGGATTTTAATAGTATCCAGCTATTAATGATAGTGGACACAGTTCATTTTAGCTTTTTTTTATTCTTAGGAGTGTTAATTTAATTTTTCAAAGTGTTAGGTTTTTTTAAGAAATTTTAGTGGTCAAAGTTTATGTTAAATATTTCATATCCTTAAAAGTGACTTTTTGAATTTTCCAATTGTTAAGCTTTATAATTATTATCAAGCTTTTAATGACAATGATCAAAGTTTATATTAACTATTTTTATCCCTAAGAGGGTCTATCAGATTTCGAACAGTGAAAGAGTTTGTTTAGCATATTTGACTATTAATAAGATTTTAATGACAGTAGGAAAATATTCATTTCAAGTACTTTTTTTTTTTTTAATTTTTTGTGTGTGTGTGTGTGTGTGTGTGGGTGTGTGTGTGTGTGTGTGTGTGTGTGTGTGTGTGTGTGTGTGTGTGTGTGTGTGTGTGTGTGTGTGTGTGTGTGTGTGTGTGTCTAGGAGTGGTCACGGTTTCTTCTTAGTTTCAATGTTTTTTAGGGTACTTAATGACAGTTGTAAAAGACCAGTTTAGTATTCTTATTTCTTTTTTTTTTTTTTATCGCTAGGAGTGTTAATCAGATTTTTCTATTTGTCACGCTTTATTAAATTAATTTCATTATTATCGAACTATTAAATGATATCCTCAAACTTCATTTTTAACTATTTTTATCCACAAGAATGTCTATCAGTTATGATTCTCTTTCAGGTTTCTTTAGAGTATTTTAAGAGGTTTTAGTGACAGTCCACGAAATTCATTTATATCTTTCTTATCCCCAGGTGCGTCTATCAGATTTTGTTCTCATTCAGGTTTTTCAGGGTATTTGATTAATATTAAATACAATATTCATGTATTAATAAAATCCTGATAAGGAAGCCGCCGAATTGCATTTTAAGTAAAATCACTCTCGAAATAAAAACGGAAAATACTCCCAATAAAGATCAATTTTTTATATGCTTTGCCTGAGACAATGTGCTTCGTTACGACGAATCAGCGGAGGAGGCAACACTAACTAAGGTGTGATGGCAGTTGTCGTTCTGTGTCTACGGAGTGAATGGCGCATGGGCCTGTCGTCCCAAACGGAAATATTAATAAACAATAATGAGCCCAGGAAAACAGCTAAACACTCCGAGGGTAGGATCCCAGGTACCGGTAAGGGGAAGTGCGCGAGCAGACTTTACTCTAGTCGTTAGCAAGCTGCTGCAAGGACCAAACTTCAACAGGTAAGATGCAGGAAGTTGAACCTTTTGAAAGAAGGTCAATATTAATGCGATCGCCAACAGAGAACAAAAGTTTCATCAACGACCACTCCATGGTAATTAATAGTTTTAATGATGACTTGGTCATTGGAACGTTTTTGCATGCACACAAAACCTACTAGAACTGTGTAATCCATAGTCACAAGTGTCAGTATTTTGTCTGAGGGTGTTGACTTGGTAATTGGAACGTTTTCTTGTATTTACGTGCATACAAAACCTACTAGAACTGTGTGGTCTATTGTCACAAGTGTCAGTATTTTGTCTGAGGATGTTGACTTGGTAATTGGAACGTTTTCTTGTATTTACGTGCATACAAAACCTACTAGAACTGTGTGGTCTATTGTCACAAGTGTCAGTATTTTGTCTGAGGATATTGACTTAGTCATTGGAACGTTTTCTTGTTTTTACATGCATACAAAACCTACTAGAACTGTGTTGTCCAGAGTCACAAGTGTCAGTATTTTGTCTGAGGATCTTGACTTGGTAATTGGAACGTTTTCTTGTTTTTACGTGCATACAAAACCTACTAGAACTGTGTTGTCCAGAGTCACAAGTGTCAGTATTTTGTCTGAGGATCTTGACTTGGTAATTGGAACGTTTTCTTGTTTTTACGTGCACACAAAACCTAGTAGAAGTGTGTAGTCCACAGTTCAACTTTTTTTTTTTCACATGGAAACGACCTCCTAATAGTGTGTTCCCTAGCTAGAGAGTCAGTAGAATTTCTGCGGAGGAGGATTCAGTAATATGTCATGCACCAATTAAATAGTTTTAATCCAAAATAGTGTTCATGATTGAAGTTTCCACAGGTGTTGTTACTCATTACAGTTGTTTTCACTTCACTCGTTTAATAGTATTATATTTATCTGAGAACTTGAGTAAACAAATGTGGAATAATGCTTACTTTAATCACTTAAGGCTTTTTCAATCGAAGGTTTAATTATTCTACTTTACATATAAGTTTTGTACTGTACATTGAAGTTTTGTCCTGTACATTGAAGTTATGTTATATGTTGAAGCTTTTTACTGTACATTTTCGTTTTTAACTTTATACTAAATTTTTTTACTATACATTGAAGTTATGAATAGCTTTGTGATTGATGTACAAGTACAACAAACCGCCCGATTGAAAAATCAAAATAACTGAAGATATATTTCCTTGAAATTTCAACATTTAATTCGTTGATCTATTCCATAATTTGTGAAAGGAATATTTAATTACAATATAATAATTATATTAAACTTAAGAAAATATTTATGTTTTTAAAAAACAAATCAATAAATTGTTATATATCGACTGACATTTGACTCCCCTTAAATCCAGTAAGATGTATTGATAATAATAAATTAGATTACATTTAAATATAGCTTAATTAGAAACACAACTGTAAGAATGAATGGTATAAGAAATGAGGTTGTAAAATGTGACATCAAAGCTACTGTAGAAACAATATCATGAAGTCAGTAAGTGTAATAATAGTATTTTTGTGTTTAAATGTTACAATTATTTTCAGCCACAATCTTAGGGTTTTTTTTGGTTTTTTTTCACAAAAAAAGTACAGAGATATTCACTTAAAATAAAAAATGGCTGTGTAAATTTTAATCACCAAATGATCAAAAACACATTTTCCACAACAAAACACTTTATGTATTCCATCAACTCTTCACCGACTAATTTACCTGTAGACTAAACTTCTTGTCAATATAATTGACTACAACGTTCTACAGTCCAAAAGTACTTCTATTATTTAAACTGTGAATGTGACAACAGTTTTGCATTATCTCGGACTGTTATTCAAATTATTATTATTATATTTATATTATAGGTATTATAAGTTATTTGTAGGTTTTCATAATGTGTTTTTAAACACAAACTTAATATTTTGTTAAATCGGTGGTTCTCAGGATTTATAATAAATTTTGCTCATGTGTAGCCCATAAGTATCCAAACAAACCGTGTTGGCATCTTTCCGAAAACGCCGGTTTTTTTAGTTGTACATAAAAACCTTAAAAACTTTGGTATTTTTTTTTAAATTAGCAGTAATGATTTCGTATCAAAGGCAGGGGAATTTGAAAACTTTAACCTTGACAGCCATCAATAAAACCACTGAAGTATGTATTTAAGGCACAAAGATAAATTGTTTAGGCCCATATATGAATATTTTTGTATCACAACGTCTGAGGTTTGTTTTCACTTTTTTATTGAAACTACCGTAATAACATTTTTTTGACGATCAGTATTGGTTTCTCCTTATTTGGATTTGAGGATGGGTAATCGATAAATTTGTGAAGTTTTTTCGCACCGTTTATTTTAGTTCCTTACCAGCAGACATTATTTTACATAAAAATGAAATATTAATTATTTGACTTCTCGTATAAATTTCTAAATAACACGTAGTCAGAATGTGTCAAACAGAGTAAAGTAAATCCGAACTTCAAAATAAATAAAAACGTTACTCTACACATATGTCATACAATCATATATACAGATAAATTCGCTTCATAATCAAATTTCTATATTAAACAATAGTCTAACGGTTTCGTTGCTTTCTAATCCAGTAGACAGAAACAAATCCACAAATAATGAACTGAACATTAACTGTTACTTTGCTTTCTAATGTATTATCCAAAAGTAAATCCACGAAATATCGGCTGATAATCAAACTTCTTAACAAAAAAATAACGTTTTCTTTATTTTAAAATGTAGGAGCTAAAAATAATTCCAGACAAAAATCACTTCACAATCAAATTTCTTTAATAAATAATAACAGCTATATTGCTTTCTAATGTAGGAGCCAAAAATAAATTATACACAAAAAACAGCTTGTAGTCAATTGTCATTAGTAAAGAAAAACTTTTCGTTGCTTCCTAATGTAGTACTGTAGACGAAAAGAAAACCGCAAAAAAAATCAGTTAATAATCAATTTTTTATTTAATAAATATCTGTTCAAACAAATCTCCATGATATAAAACTACTAATTTTATTAACCAATAACTCTAAAACGTTATCAGTCTGAAATATTATATGTATCGTCACTCTTTTAGAAAATGACTAAAATCTGTTTTGTTGTAGTCACCTGTAAAAACTTCTTTTTTTTTTTAAATATGATGGATCAACAATTTGAAAAATCTCCTTCAAAATAGTTACAGGCTGTAGAAATTTCTATTCTTCATAACTATCACAGAAGCGGAAACCAGAATTCTTGAAATAATTCATTATTAGTATTCAACACTTCAGCAGCGAATAAGAGTAGGAGTAGATTCCTTTAGTTCTTTGTCGTGTGTAGCAGGAAATAACAGTTATTTTATTTATGTTTCAGGTAATCTACATTTCCTGTATTTCTTATGTGATATATCTATCTTCAACTCAAGCATATCCCAGCAGTAATACGTATCCCATGACAAAACAAAATCTGGGAAATATAAATGATTTCGAAACGATTGGTTCTCTGGGAGAAGATATTAATTATAAATCATTAGTAGCAATTAATCGCAAAGTGTTTCCAATTCGGACAAGACGTAAAAGAGGTCTTCTTCATTTGTTAACTGCTATAACGCATCACAGAAATTTCAATGTTATTCTTACACTCACTGGGGTAATAATGAATTTCCTTAACGGTGTTACCAGGGAAATAAATTTAGATAATATAAGAAAGTATTATACACCTACTTTGAAACCCCGTAAAAAACCAAAAGTTAAAAAAACTTAAAATAGTACAGATGTTATAATCCTCGTTAAAACATGTAACGAAGCCTAAACATGTCTTTATAATTCAATCACTGCCAAATTAGTCAATAAATATATTCAAAGAGTATATTTTGAACTGAACCATTAACGTATGCCATGAATACTTTTATCATACCTGAGTCTTTTTGTATTTCTGTATAATAAATTATGCGTTCAAATAAATTAGCAAAGAAGTTATTTTAGAAATAACATATTTTATTCATAATTTTTATAACGACATTTACCAACATTTGTGTATATACAAATTATTTATACGACGCGACGCCAGTACTTATCAACTCCTTGATATTAAGTGATCATAAGGTACACGAAAACTGATAACATTATCCAGGAAACCAAACCGAGTAATCTTGGAAAGGAATCCAGGACTGAAGGTAGTAAAGCAATAATCCTTATCCCGTTTTACAACAAATAAAAGAACGGAATCATCTTCCGGCATCAGCTCAATTACACCAGAGTATACTTATCTGGGAAATATAAATGATATCCAAAATATAATAGGATATTATTTTGCCTCAGGAAGAAATTAATAATTATAAATCATTAGTACTCAATAATTACAAAGTGTTTCAATCCGGACACGAAGAAATCAACGTTTTCCTGATCGATTGAGACAATATAAATATTTTAAAATTATCCCCTTTATTCATAAATATATAATTTTTTTTAAATAACAATGAATATTTTATTTGTTATAGTAGCATATCTTATATTAGATTTCGTACGTAAAGCTGTTGGAATTACTTACTAAAAGTTTACTACGCTGACAAAAAGTGTGACCTAATTATCAAAACTGTTATAATCCGTCCAAAAATACTAAACATAACCTAACTTTTTTGAACTTATACATATCTTTATAATTAAAAAACAATATATCTTAAGTCAAAATATATATTTAAAGACTATGTCTTGAATTATTAACTTATGTCGTAAATACATTTTCAAACATATAATTCATTTAAATGAATACGTGTGTAAATTATGAATCATGAAAGTAGTTTATTTCAGAATTATTGATTATATTGGTGATGATTATGCGAACATTTGCTTTCATTTGTGTATAAAAACATTATCTACCCGACATTGCGAAAGTATGAATCAACCCATATGAAATATAAAAAAGGCAACATTCGCTAAGGAAACAAAACTATAAAACTGGGAAATGAACTAAGCTAAGAGTAGATCTGAGAGCTCATAATAACTGCGACTAAATACAAACCTGATTCCTAAGTGAATTCAGATCATAGAATAGCCAACTAACAAATAGGGATAGACTGGCTGATTTGACTTTATCAATGGTATTATTAATTTGTATTTATGTATTAAAATAACAATAATAAACGATAAAGAAACACTGTAATAGCTTCCATACCAACATCTCTACAATCACAAACCCAAAAAACCTTTGATATGAAAGCGTGCTCTTCGAAGATTAGAACTTTTAATGGTAGTGGTGCAAGTTCATATTTATTTTTAGTAATTATTCGGGAAATATATGATTATTTTAATTGTGATTTCACACAAGCGTGAAACTTCCCATTTTACTATACTTAGGACAGAATCGGTAAAAGCTATTTCAAAAAATTATTCCACACTTGAACAACTTCATTGAAATCGCGATAGCTTTTGTCTGATCTAAAAATAAAAAATAGAAGTTTAATATAGTTAACATATATAAATATAGTTAACACTTTTGGAGAGATTACACTAATACGAGCTGTTTGATGAGTTGAGAGTAGACATGAACATAAGATATTTAAATCGTTATTTCCAGTTACAGTTAGTGACAGAAGGGTTTGTAGGAATGATGACTTGCTCATTGGAACGTAGTCTTCTATATAGATTACTAAAAAAACCTATTAGAACTGTGCAATCCAGTCACAGTCTAGTGTCAATAGGGTTTGTGGAATGATGAATTGGTAATTGGAGCGCCGTCTTGTATTTACATACACACAAAACCTCCTTCAACTGTGTAGTCCAGTCAAAGTCTAGTGTCAATAGGGTTTGTGGAATGATGAATTGGTCATTGGAACGTCGTCTTGTATTTACATACACACAAAACCTTCTTCATCTGTGTAGTCCAGTCACAGTCTAGTGTCAATAGGGTTTGTGGAATGATGACTTGGTAATTGGCACGTCGTCTTGTATTTACATACACACAAAACCTCCTTCATCTGTGTAGTCCAGTCACAGTCTAGTGTCGATAGGGTTTGTTGGAATGATGACTTGGTAATTGGCACGTCGTCTTGTATTTACATGCACACAAAACCTCCTTCAACTGTGTAGTCCAGTCACAGTCTAGTGTCGATAGGGTTTGTGGGAATGATGACTTGGTAATTGGCACGTCGTCTTGTATTTACATGCACACAAAACCTCCATCAACTGTGTAGTCCAGTCACAGTCTAGTGTCGATAGGGTTTGTGGGAATGATGACTTGGTAATTGGCACGTCGTCTTGTATTTACATGCACACAAAACCTCCTTCATCTGTGTAGTCCAGTCACAGTCTAGTGTCGATAGGGTTTGTGGGAATGATGACTTGGTAATTGGCACGTCGTCTTGTATTTACATGCACACAAAACCTCCTTCAACTGTGTAGTCCAGTCACAGTCTAGTGTCGATAGGGTTTGTGGGAATGATGACTTGGTAATTGGCACGTCGTCTTGTATTTACATACACACAAAACCTTCTTCATCTGTGTAGTCCAGTAACAGTCTAGTGTCGATAGGGTTTGTGGGAATGATGAATTGGTCATTGGCACGTCGTCTTGTATTTACATACACACAAAACCTTCTTCATCTGTGTAGTCCAGTCACAGTCTAGTGTCGATAGGGTTTGTGGGAATGATGACTTGGTAATTGGCACGTCGTCTTGTATTTACATGCACACAAAACCTCCTTCATCTGTGTAGTCCAGTCACAGTCTAGTGTCGATAGGGTTTGTGGGAATTATGAATTGGTCATTGGCACGTCGTCTTGTATTTACATACACACAAAACCTTCTTCATCTGTGTAGTCCAGTCACAATCTAGTGTCGATAGGGTTTGTGGGAATGATGAATTGGTCAATGGCACGTCGTCTTGTATTTACATGCACACAAAACCTCCTTCATCTGTGTAGTCCAGTCACAGTCTAGTGTCGATAGGGTTTGTGGGAATGATGACTTGGTAATTGGCACGTCGTCTTGTATTTACATGCACACAAAACCTCCTTCAACTGTGTAGTCCAGTCACAGTCTAGTGTCGATAGGGTTTGTGGGAATGATGAATTGGTCATTGGAACGCCGTCTTGTATTTACATGGACACAAAACCTCCTTTAACTGTGTAGTCCAGTCACAATCTAGTGTCGATAGGGTTTGTGGGAATGATGAATTGGTCAATGGCACGTCGTCTTGTATTTACATGCACACAAAACCTCCTTCATCTGTGTAGTCCAGTCACAGTCTAGTGTTAATAGGGTTTGTGGGAATGATGACTTGGTCATTGGCACGTCGTTTTGTGTTTACATGCACACTCGTAATACTTTATACCTACTACTCGTAATATTTTATTCCCCAATTTGAATCCAGTGTCAGTAATGTTTTGAGGATGACGACTTGAAATGTCTTGCATCAATAAATTGGTTTTAATCTAAAATAGTGTTTTCATTGATTCATGATTGAAGTTTCCACAAGTGTTGTTACTCATTGCAGTTGTTTTCACTTCACTCGTTTATTAGTATTATATTTATCTGAGACTGAGATCTTGAGTAAACAAATGTGGAATAATGCTTACTCTAATGGAATTAAGATTTAATCAATCGAAGAGTTATTTTTGTACTGAGCATATAAGTTTTTTACTGTACATTGAAGTTATGTTTTGTCTGAGGATGTTGACTTGGGTCATCGGAACGTCATCTTCTATTCACATTGCAGAAAACCTACAGAACTGTTTAGCCCACAGTTCAACGTTTTCTTGTTTTTACATGCACTCAAAAATTTCTAAAAATGGTGATTCATTGGTATGTCTTGCACCAATTAATTAGTTTTAATTGAAAATTTTGTCATTGATTTCATGATTAAAGTTTCCACAAGTGTTGCTGCTCATTACAGTTGTTTTTATTTCACTCGTTTAATAGTATTATATTTATCTGAGAACTTGAGTAAACAAATATGGAATAATGCTTACTTTAATCACTTATAACTTATTCAATCGAAGGGTTAATTTTTCTACTTTGTTACCAGGGGACTTAAATTTAAGAAAAGGCGGAACCAAAATGGTAACAATGTTTAGAAAATTTTTAAAAAAGACAAAGACAAATTTAGTAATTAACAAGGCTCAAATTTATTAAACAGAAAGAGAAATTTCGACGGTTCAGATTTTATCATTTACAAATCAAAAAACATCCTGAGATAGACTATCATAAGCACAGCTTAATAATTAACAAGATTATAATTAATCAAAAAGAAGTTATACGCCCTTAATGTAAAATATAATAATGAAAAAAAAATTGATGAATAGATTCTGAAAATTTATCCCCCCTTTCTTCTTTAAGTTTATATAAACAGTTACAAAATTTAACAATAAAAAAAAAATTATGAGCACAGCTTAATAATTAACAGGATTATAATTAATCCTAAAAAAAAAAAAAAGGTTATACGCCCTTAATGAAAATTACAATATAAAAAAAAATTGATGAAAAGATTCTGATATTTATTCCCCCACCCCTTTTAGTTTATTAGATAATAGTTTTTTAAAACAGTTACAGAATTTAACAATGAAAAGATTCTATAAATGAGGTTGATATTTTAAATTCAAAAAAAATTATATTAATTCTAACAAGTTCATTATTAGATTAAATGTTACATAATATGATTTGTTTGTTAAATTTCTTAAATACTAAATTGGCCAATATACATATATATTTTAAATAAAAGAATTTGTTATAATATGAGAAGTTTATAAAAAAAAAGAAATGAAAATTTTGAATACTGAAGTTTTATAAATTGACGTCAATTTTTATTAATTTAGAAAATAACCTCTTGGAGGCTGTAAGGACCGAAAGTTTGCATGCAGGCACCACCCAATTCTTTCTAGAGAAAGCTGCTACGAGGCAGCACCTGTCAAGGGACGGAATAAGAGGGACGGCGAGTGGATTGTTGATGACAAAGTACAGATTTATTTTACTGAATTTAAAAGGACGTTACAACTTTACATATAAATTTTGTACTGTACATTGAAGTTTTATTCTGTACATTGAAGTTATGTTATATGTTGAAGCTTTTTACTGTACATTTTAGTTTTTAACTTTATACTAAATTTTGTTACTGTACATTGAAGTTATGAATAGCTTTGTGATTGATGTACAAGTACAACAAACCGCCCGATTGAAAAAACAAAATAACTGAAGATATTACCTTGAAATTGCAACATTTAATTCGTTGATCTATTCCATAATTTGTGAAAGGAATATTTAATTACAATATAATAATTATATTAAACTTAAGAAAATATTTATGTTTTTTAAAAAACAAATCAATAAATTGTTATATATCTACTGACATTTGACTCGCCTTAAATCCAGTAAGATGTATTGATAATAATAAAATAGATTACATTTAAATATAGCTTAATTAGAAACACAACTGTAAGAATGAATGGTATAAGAAATGAGGTTGTAAAATGTGACATCAAAGCTACTGTAGAAACAATATCATGAAGTCAGTAAGTGTAATAATAGTATTTTCGTGTTTAAATGTTACAATTATTATTTTCAACCACAATCTTAGGTTTTATTTATTATTTTTTTTTTCACATAAAAAAGTAGAGATATTCGCTTAAATTTAAAAATGGCTGTTTAAATTTTAATCACCAAATGATCAAAAACACATATTCCACAACAAAACACTTTATGTATTCTAATCAACTCTTCACCGACTAATTTACCTGTAGACTAATCTTCTTGTCAATATAATTGACTACAACGTTCTACAGTCCAAAAGTACTTCTATTATTTAAACTTTGAATGTGACAACAGTTTTGCATTATCTCGGGCCGTTATTCAAAATATTTTATATATAGTTATTTATAATTTTTTTTAAAACACAATCTTGCAATTTTGTTAAATCGGTTCTCAGTGTTTTTTATTAAATTTTGCTCAAGTGTAGCCCCTATGTATCTAAACAACGGTATTAGTCACCATCTTTCCAAAAACGCCGGTTTGTGAGTTGTAGATAAAAACATGACCAACTTTGATATTTTTTTATAAATCAGCAGTACTGATTTCATTTCAAAGATAAGGGAGAGTGAAGACTTACAGCTGTAATCCATGAAAAATCGCGAGTAAGTTATTAAAATGAATCTTGTCAGCTATCAATAAAAATTAATTAACCACTTATGTGTGCGTTTAATGCACAAAGATAAAACTTTTAGGCCCATATATGAATATTTTTATATCACAATGTCTGAGGTTTGTTTTCATTTTTTTATTGAAACTCTCGTAATAACATTTTATTGACGATAAGTATTTGTTCCTTGTTATTTGGGGATGGAGATGGGTAGGCGTCAAAATTTGTGAAGTTTTTTTTCACCGTTTATTTTAGTTCTTACCAGCAGACATTATTTTACATAAAAATTAAATATTAATTATTTGTCTTCTCGTATAAATTTCTAAATAACACGTACGGTAGTCAGAATGTGTCAAACAGAGTAAAGTAAATCCGAACTTCAAAATAAATAAAAAAGTTACTCTACACATATGTCATACAATCATATATACAGATAAATTCGCTTCATAATAAAATTTCTAAATTAAACAATAACGGTTTCGTTGCTTTCTAATCCAGTAGACAGAAACAAATCCACAAAAATGAACTGATCATTAACTGTTACTTTGCTTTCTAATGTAGGAGCCAAAAGTAAATCCACAAAAATCGGCTTATAATTAAAAATTTAATAAAAAGTCTCAGTTACTTTTATTTCTAAAGTAGGAGCCAAAAATAAACACACAAAAAAGACTCAATCAAATTTCTTTAATAAACAGGAACGTTTTCTTTTTTTTATAATTTGGTAGTCAAAAATAAATTAACACATAAATCAGAACACAATCGAATTTCTCTCATAATAATAGAAACGTTGTGTTATAATACAGGAGCCGAAAATAAATCTATACAATTTGGCTCAGTCAAATTTCAATATTGAATACCAACTCTTATGTTGATTTTTAATGTAGGAGCCAAAAATAAATCCACACATAAATTGTTTCAAAATCAATTTTTTTTAATAGACAATAACAGTTGCGTTGTTTTCTAATATAGGAGCCTAAAATAAATGCATACAAAAATCGGCTCAGCTATATTTAACAACAACTATTATGTTGTTTTCTAATGTAGGAGACAAAAATAAATCTACACAAAAAACATCTTGTAGTCAATTGTCATTAGTAAAGAAAAACTTTTCGTTGCTTCCTAATTTAGAAGATGAAAATAAATCCACAAACAAATTCAGTTCATAATCTTTTCTTTTTTTTATTTAATAAATATCTCTTCAAACAAATGTTTAATTATTTAAAACTACATTTTTATTAAACAATAACTCTAAACGTTATCAGTTTCAAATGTTATAAATAAATTCAACATATCGTCACTCTGAATCTGTTTTGTTATAGCCCCCTTTTAATACTTTATTTTTCAATATGATGGTACAAAAATTTGAAAAATTTATTTCAAAATATACAGGCTGTAGAAATTTCTATTCGACATAAGTTCCACAGAAGCGGAAACCAGAATTCTTGAAACTAATTAATTATTAGTATTCAACACTTCAGCAGCGAATAAGAGTAGCAGTAGATTCCTTTAGTTTTTTGTCGTGTGTGATGGGAAATAACAGTTATTTTATTTATGTTTCAGGTAATCTACATTTCCTGTATTTCTTATCTGATATATCTAACTTCACCTCAAGCATATCCCAGCAGTAATACGTATCCCATGACAAAACAAAATCTGGGAAATATAAATGATTTCGAAACGATTGGTTCTCTGGGAGAAGATATTAATTACAAATCATTAGTAGCAATTAATCGCAAAGTGTTTCCAATTCGGACAAGAAGTAAAAGAGATCTTCTTGAAATTTTAACTGCTATAACGAAATATAAAACATTTAATTCTACTCTTACATGGTTAGGTGTGTTATTCGCTTTTATTGACAGTGTTACCTCGGCAATAAATAGACGTTTTGCTAGATGGCAAATAGCTACTTGTAAAGCTTGTAAACAGGATAAAGATAAAAATACTTTAAATAGTACAGATGTTTTAATCCCAGTTAAAACACATAACATATAAAACATATCTTTATAATATATATACTGCAAGGAGTATTAGTCAATAAATATATTCATAGAGTGTATTTTGAACCATTAACTTATGACATAAATATTTTTTAAATACGTAAGTCTAGTTATATTTCTGTATAAAATAATATACGTTGAAATAAATTAGTAAAAAGTTATTTTAGATATAACATATTTTATTGTTAATTTTTATTCCGACATTTTCCAACATTTTGTGTATATAAAGGTTATTTATACCACTCCGGTATTTATCAACTCTTGATATTAAGTGATTAACCTAGAGCACATAAGGAATAAGAAAAGAGCCAACAATCCCCACGAAAGTAAACCTAGAAATCTTAGAAAGGAATCCAGAGCTAAAGTTAGTAAAGCGTTAATCATTGTCCCGTTTTAAAACAAATAAAACAACGGAATCATCTTCCGGTATCAGCTCAATTAAAGCATGAATATACTTATCGGAAAATATTATTGATATCCAAAATGTAATAAGATATTATTTTGCCTCAGGAATGAAATAATAATTATAAATCATTAGTGTTCAATAATTACAAAGTGTTTAAATCCGGATTCGAAGAAATATGTGTTTACATGATCGATTGAGACAATCCGTTTAAAACTTATTTCAGAAATTATAATGAAAATAATTTCATATCAGAATTAACCGATTATATTGGTGATGATTATGCGAACATTTGTGTACATAAACATTATTTTTCCGACTTTGCGGAAGTATGGATCAACCCATAAGAAAAGCCAACATTTGCTAGGAAAAATGATACTAAAACTGGGAAAGGAACTAAGCTAAAGGTAGTCTGAGCTGTGATAATAAGTGCGACTTTATACAAACGTGATTACAGGTTAACACAAAGAATTACAGGCACTTATGTGATTTTTACCCGGTTTTGTAATCATTCGGTTATAATTTTACTATTGTCTTCTGTGATAAGGAACAAAATGGCGACCTAAAACTAAATACTTCTTCCTTCTCTGTATTTTTTACTCGAGGTTTTATAAGATGTTGATTTGTGTACACAAAGTGTTAATGTTGAAGGAATAAACAAACCCAGCTGGGTTATACTGTCCCAATTTATATAAATCATCTACCATCAACAATATTAATTTGTGGATGGTATAATTCCGTTTGCAAATGACACACCCTTGAATTTTAAACCAAACTCAGTTGTATCGGTTGAAATGAAAACTGGTCATGAAATTAAACAAAATATTCTCAATATTTTCGGATAGCCATGAATGTGGTGTAAGTTGAAATTTGATGATCAGTTGATAAATACTTATAATATCAGTTGTATTATAAAACCTAATAAGGACGTTATGGCATAAAGAGATCAAATATCGAGGCATTTTGACAATATGATTTGACGCAAAGTGTTAATTAACACAATTATTTTTCCACGAGTAAAATAAAATTGTTCAGAAATTTCGTTTTTGTTTTATTTGTTTTCCTCAGCCAGTTCTATATCCTGAGTATTTGTTTTGCATTTCCTGGAGTAAGAGACAGAGTTCAAGAGTAAGCGTTCACCAGTTTCTGTGAATTTGCCACAAAGCCTGCATTCCGATTGACGAAGTTTCCAGGTGATTTTACTGTTTCCATCAGGAGCGACTGAGTGACTTCGAGAAAACTTATTTAACTCAAAAAATGTTTACACCTACCTGCTACTGAAAACAAAAACTTTATCATTACAGACCATAGTTGGAGTGGTGTGCTTTTATTCGCCAAACTCACTAAGGCTTCTTTAACTATAGAGAAGTTTTTATTCTTAATTTCTTGTGTTTTTACGTGTAATAAAATAATGCTTTACACCATAATCGTGACATTATACCAGTACATCATTATGTTGTTTTGCTTATTTTGTTTAGAAAAGAATAACATTATGTTTTTACATATTTCTACCACAATACAAACAAATAAACTCAACAAACACATTAATTTATTTTAATATTTATTCTTGATAAATCTCTGATTGTTCTTACATTATGAATCTTGGTTGTTTAAGCTTTCGAATTCTCTTCACCGAACAAGATCTCTTATTTTAATAACCACCACATAATCAACAAAATTTAAATTTATTATTTTTTACTTTTAGAACAATACAAATATATATTTTCAAGATTGCCAATCTGTACCAAAAACTGAACATACAAGTTAAGGTGTATAATGCTATTACGGCATAAAGGATAAAGTTAGATTGTAAAAATATAGCTTCTTTGTAAATATCACCGGTTTTTGTTATTGTAGAGCTTTGGAAAGATTTGTGAATTGGTTAATGTTATGTCTAGTGGTTAACCTTCTGATATAGTGGTTAATATTCTGTCTTCCGTGTTCAATCACCGCGGGAAATTAAATTTTCCAACTTTGTGGTAAATTGGAAAACTACAATTAGTAACGAACTCTGGTTGAAAAAGCTAGAACAACGGTGACGGGAAGTTCGATGTGCTAACCACACATTAACCGACTTAAAATGCGTCTAACAGGCATTGACTCTTCCCGGACTGTTGCACAATGGATATCAAAAACTTAACATACCAGTTAAGGGGTAAAGGTCGGTTTATATTACGACATAGAAGATAATATTATAATATGAAAATAGCTGACAAAACGTAGCTTTTTTACTGGTTCTTTGTTGTAGTAGAGCTTTGAAAAGTTATGTGAATTGATTACTCTAAAATATGACCGTAATATTCAATTTTGTATATTTTTAAATGATACATTATAATGACCAAAGAATTAATAAAAAGTTTCTGAAGATTCACTTACATTTCAACTTATAATAGGTATTGAAAAAATGATATTGCGTTTCTAAATGACATATTGTCAAGATATGCTTAGCTGATTTGGTTTCTGTATAGACACATCAAAATAAACCGCTCTTAGGTTATATAAATATAATTCTGACACTTATTAATTGCTTAACGAATAACGTGATTATTAATAACTTTTGTATAGGTTTTAAATACACCACTAGACCATCCTAGCAAATTTGTAAAGTTTGCTGAACTTAAACGTAACTCAAATAAAAAACAAAATACTAAATTTTCCACATGTTTGTATTTCATATAAATGTTCATATAAAAAATATATAATTTATAATAACATCTAATCATTATAAATATTGAGCTTGACTTGGAGATGTTTTAAAATTAAAATTTTAATTTGAGCACATTTTCTCACGAAACAATACGTTTAAATCAGAAGGGTTTCATTAACAATATCACAGCACATTACTGGAGATAGCAACACGGCGCATCACTAACAATATCGCCACACCGCATCAGTGATAACGACACAGCGCATCACTAACAATATCGCCACAGCGCATCACTGAAGATAGCGACACAGCGCATCACTAACAATATCGCCACACCGCATCAGTGATAACGACACAGCGCATCACTAACAATATCACCACACCGCATCAGTGATAACGACACAGCGCATCACTAACAATATCGCCACAGCGCATCACTGAAGATAGCGACACAGCGCATCACTAACAATATCGCCACACCGCATCAGTGATAACGACACAGCGCATCACTAACAATATCGCCACAGCGCATCACTGAAGATAGCGACATTTTCGTTGAAACACGTTTGATTAAATAAACAAATTGTTTGTAATAAATTGTGTTCAAGTTGAATTTTAATTTTGAAAGCTAGTTAATCAAAATTTAAACATATTATAAAAATTTTATTGTGTAAATTTCTCTTATGTAGGATATGGTTAATCTAAATTGCAGTAAATAATCTAATATAAATAAAAGTCAATAGTGTCTATCAAATGATCTATCATGGTCAAAATTTGAAAGATATCTTCCATCAGGATGATAATTTGGAAGATATCTTTCATCAGGATGATAATTTGAAAAATATCTTTCATCAGGATGATAATTTGGAAGATATCTTCCATCAGAATTAAATGATCTATCATAATGAAAATTCGGATCCATTGTTCTATCAGGATGAAAATTCGGATTCATTGTTCTATCAGAATTATAAAAATATGGATTAAATCTTCTATCAGGATGGTAATTAAGAGTACCTGTATTTAAAGCCCTGAGGTCTGATTGACCAGTGTTCTCAGTTGAGGCTTTGGATGACAAATATGGAGATATTATTGGAGTTAATGTTCTAAGAACGGAGCCATAGTCAACCGATCTAGTTCTTCGTGTCAGGAACGGAGCTACGTTGAGATTAAATGCTGCCAATGATTTATAATTATGAGCAATATCTGTGTTATAATTATTATTTGGAATATTTTCTTCTGGAGTTCCAGGTGATGGGGAATCTACAATTTTACGTTGAGTTTTTTTTAATTGATATGGAACTATTTGATTCAAGGCGAGAAGAGAATCGGATTGGTAATCTTTATTTATATTCGGTTGAACAGATTCAGTACTTTGAGAATCGAAATTAGTTTTCAGTTCCTTTTGAAAAGGGGTTGAGTTTGATGAATTTTCATTCTCGTCGTTATTAAGAAATAGTTGTTTTTGATTCCGCACTCTACCCATTCCTAAAGTGTTTTTATTATAATGTAATACACTCGGTGAATTTGTTTCTATTTTTAAAGTATCCTTGTTCTGTTTGACTTCATTATAATTTTCATTTAAATTTGGAATTAAGTTAATAGAGTGTTTTTGAGGATTAATCTGATTCCAATTTTCACTAGATATTTTTGAATTATTTTTTTGGTCGTTTGTAAAGTAAGAAAGAGGATCAATTAATCTAATAACATTAAATATTCCACTTCTTAGGCTGTGTATTCTGCGGCCAAATTCATCTAATGGATGCTGATAGCTGTAGGTTATAAATGGAGATGGATATTGATCACGTGGTATTGAACTTATAATCGTGGAATGAGGATTAATGACACTAGCTTGAGATGAATACAGATGAAACAGGCTGGTAATCCAAATGATGTATAGCATCTGTAACGAAAACAGTTTGTTAGTGTGACGACAATAACAATTAGAATATTAACAAAGTTTAAAAACTAATAAACGATTACCTCCCGATACAAATAAGTTGAAAGTTTGACAAGTGAAGCTAGCTCACCAAATAACATATGAGAGAGATATCATTCTGAAAATCGGTTTTTAAACCCAAGTGTAAACTTCATAGATTTTCCATAAAAAACTTTCTTTGTACTGTGTGTAAGAAACCAAAGTAAACTTGGACATCTAAGAACTTAGACGTGTCTTAAAATATCTAAACTACATTTTAAATAAAGATTAAATAAATGAATATACATTTGCAGTAGGGTGCTACTCAACATTTTTAAAGTGGTAACCCTTATTAAGTCTCACTTTGTTTGATTTTTTTTTTTTTAGCCGATAAAATGAAATATTTGATATGTCAACTCTAACCGAAATTGTAAAACTAAGTATTCCCATATTTATATTCCCAAATAGTGCCAAATTTGGCAACTTACAAAATTTAAATAAGAATTAAGCGTCCCCTCATTTTAAAGTACAAAATGTATATTTTAGACAATGTAAGAGTCATTGCAATTTTGATTATGTTTGTTCAACATAATGTGAAAATATAAATATATTAGTCAAATTATTTTCTTGATTTTTATAGTCTAAAGTGGTAGTTAATAATGTGATTATGTGCCAGATTTTTGGCGGTCATAACCGTTGTGTAAAATATGCCATGATTGCGGTTTTTATCAAAATATGCTGGAACGATTTTGTTAAATTTATTCTTAAATGTAACCTCTAAGAACCCAAGCAGAACTTATTTGTCGTTATCTTAAAACAATGCGGTTTTGAGTGTTATCGTTTAAAAATAATTATTAAAAGATTGTTGACGTTATAATTCAACTATTTTATAATAGGTAAAAACAATTTTGATTAAATTTAGGTAATATGTGAAGATTTTAACCGATGTGAATACATACGGTGCTTGAATAATTTGGAAAATACAGAATGTAACCCAACCATCATTACGTTATAGTCCGTGTCGCCAATACAAGCGTACTAGAGGCAACATTACATATTTATAGCTTCGAGGCTTGTCAGTGCCGAGACACTGTTACAAGCTAATTCAGCTAAGACTTTTTAATATATATGTATACATCTATGAAGCCGGTAAGAGCCTAGCCGACGTCAAGAAAGTAGATATACTCATTACAAGTTTCAAAAAACCTGTGTAACAACATTTACAAACAAATTTATCCAACTGGATAAGACCCCTTGACCTATCAATACAATTTCACACATTTTCTACAAGAGATAACAACTTTTGGGTGATTATATTTAGAACATCTGCTTGTATTACATTATATGTTATAGCTGGATAGTACAGTACTTTTAACTTCTTTAGAAACTTTATTGGTTATTGTTTTGGATACGCTCAATTGAATCACGAGTGATTTTCATACTTATCAAGTGCTTCAAAATCTGGTATCACTCGACCGCCGTTTCTTTTTAAGTTGTTTTAGTTGACCTAGGTAGAATGTTAAGATTCTCAACGTTTGAATTTTAAATTTAACCACATAGAATGAGGTCTGGAATTTTATGATACAGTGCATCTTATTATCAATAGAGCCAAAAGTAGTGACAAAATGTTAATTTCCCTTTTATGAGTTTTCCCCATAAGAGATAAATTCATTTAAACCAATCTGCCATTATGAACTAATTGTGACTTATTGAAGTATAAACTTCTCTAGGCGCACCACTCACAAATTCTGCAGAGGGTAAATTGGATACTGGTTGTCACACTATTTTTTTTCTAACATCACACTTGACTTTTCTTGTTGTTTAAAGGTGAAAATGCTCAGTAAGCTGCTGAAAGACTGATTTGTTAAAGATAGGCCATAGGCCTATGCTATAGATAACACCTTATTTTTACACACAAAAATTAGGTCTACATTTTCTCTTTAGCATACACTTTTAAATTTAATATTTTCTTACAGATACTATCTAAAATTTCAAGAACCTAAAAAAAAATACAAATAGAAGTAGAAATAAGATTAAAAACGAAAATTTGGATTAGATTGAGCCATGAGTGTGGTTGAACAAGCATAACCTTATGTTCTAAAAAAAATTTTAAAAAAAGCAAAAAGTTCATGCACTAAAAAGTAAAAAGTGCATAACTTTTTATTAGATATCATTAAAGTTTTTAGCGATTTTTAATGTTTTATGAAAATTAATTTAATTTAAACTACTGTGAATTCGGGTCCTTTTTTGCTCCGTGGATTTATGTTTTTAAGCAACTGCACTAGATAGCAGCACCTTACAAAGATTAAATCCAAATATGTCAAATATTGCAATCTTTTACCGCCGATAACAGCACCTTACAATACATGTACTATAAATTCATATTTGTATGCATTAATATACGTTATGTAATGCAATTTTTTTACGCCAGACAACAGCACATTCCAGACATACATTCTTTGGTTTTGAAATATTAAATCTGCAATAATATTACCGACATATATTTTTCTCAGTGAGGCGGAACAATTTACTAATAATTTTGTCAATTTGTCCCGTCTCACTGAGGGAAAGTCATAAATAATATTACAGATTTATTAAATTTATTTAAATTTTCACAGTCTTTTTGTTCATGTAAAGAATGCTAGGGTGCAGGTAAGTAGAGTAATTTATTATTTTCAACAAAAATGAAATGTGCAATGACTTTCCTTTTTCTCAATGAGGTGACAAAAAATTTTGAATATAATTTTTTTTTAAACCATCCCCTGTCAGGTGCAGCTATCTAAAATCAATTTTATAAAGTAATATTATTTAAACTCACACTTTAAAAAGAAACAATTTATTTTTAGTCGATTTTCATACAAAAGCTGTTTGAATCGGGTTCCTGTCCCTCTAAACTCCAAATGATTCTCAAATGTAAGATTGCTGTTATTAATAGCCGATGTGTACCAAAAATATTGCACAAACATTCTCACACACCTCATACAGAGCAAAACGAATAATCAATTTAAAACAATTTCACAAACTTTCTGAGACACATATACATAGTAAAACTAATAGCCTAATTGGTGCAAAAATATTGCACAAACTTTCTCACACACACATACAGAGCAAAACTAATAATCAGTATAAAACAATTGCACAAACTTTCTGAGCCACACATACATAGTAAAACTAATAGCCTAATTGGTGCAAAAATATTGCACAAACTTTCTCACACACCCATACAGAGCAAAACGAATAATCAGTATAAAACAATTTCACAAACTTTCTGAGCCACACATACATAGTAAAACTAATAGCCTAATTGGTGCAAAAATATTGCACAAACTTTCTCACACACCCATACAGAGCAAAACTAATAATCAGTATAAAACAATTGCACAAACTTTCTGAGCCACACATACATAGTAAAACTAATAGCCTAATTGGTGCAAAAATATTGCACAAACTTTCTCACACACCCATACAGAGCAAAACTAATAATCAGTATAAAACAATTGCACAAACTTTCTGAGACACACATACATAGTAAAACTAATAGCCTAATTGGTGCAACAACATTGCACAAATTTTCTCACACACACATACAGAGCAAAACTAATAATCAGTATAAAACAATTGCACAAACTTTCTGAGACACACATACATAGTAAAACTAATAGCCTAATTGGTGCAACAACATTGCACAAACTTTCTCACACACCCATACAGAGCAAAACTAATAATCAGTATAAAACAATTGCACAAACTTTCTGAGCCACACATACATAGTAAAACTAATAGCCTAATTGGTGCAACAACATTGCACAAACTTTCTCACACACACATACAGAGCAAAACGAATAATCAGTATAAAACAATTGCACAAACTTTCTGAGCCACACATACATAGTAAAACTAATAGCCTAATTGGTGCAAAAATATTGCACAAACTTTCTCACACACCCATACAGAGCAAAACGAATAATCAATTTAAAACAATTTCACAAACTTTCTGAGCCACACATACATAGTAAAACTAATAGCCTAATTGGTGCAAAAATATTGCACAAACTTTCTCACACACCCATACAGAGCAAAACTAATAATCAGTATAAAACATTTGCACAAACTTTCTGTGCCACACATACATAGTAAAACTAAAAGCCTAATTGGTGCAACAACATTGCACAAACTTTCTCACACACCCATACAGAGCAAAACTAATAATCAGTATAAAACAATTGCACAAACTTTCTGAGACACACATACATAGTAAAACTAATAGCCTAATTGGTGCAACAACATTGCACAAACTTTCTCACACACCCATACAGAGCAAAACTAAAAATCAGTATAAAACAATTGCACAAACTTTCTGAGCCACACATACATAGTAAAACTAATAGCCTAATTAGTCCAAAGATATTGCACAAACTTTCTCACACACCCATACAGAGCAAAACTAATAATCAGTATAAAACAATTGCACAAACTTTCTGAGACACACATACATAGTAAAACTAATAGCCTAATTGGTGCAACAACATTGCACAAACTTTCTCACACACCCATACAGAGCAAAACTAATAATCAGTATAAAACAATTGCACAAACTTTCTGAGTTACACATACATAGTAAAGTAATAGCCTAATTAGTCCAAAGATATTGCACAAACTTTCTCACACACCCATACATAGCAAAACTAATAATCAGTATAAAACAATTGCACAAACTTTCTGAGTTACACATACATAGTAAAGTAATAGCCTAATTAGTCCAAAGATATTGCACAAACTTTCTCACACACCCATACAGAGCAAAACTAATAATCAGTATAAAACAATTGCACAAACTTTCTGAGCCACACATACATAGTAAAACTAATAGCCTAATTGGTGCAACAACATTGCACAAACTTTCTCACACACCCATACAGAGCAAAACTAATAATCAGTATAAAACAATTGCACAAACTTTCTGAGCCACACATACATAGTAAACTAATAGCCTAATTAGTCCAAAGATATTGCACAAACTTTCTCACACACCCATACAGAGCAAAACTAATAATCAGTATAAAACAATTGCACAAACTTTCTGAGCCACACAAACATAGTAAAACTAATAGCCTAATTGGTGCAACAACATTGCACAAACTTTCTCACACACCCATACAGAGCAAAACTAATAATCAGTATAAAACAATTGCACAAACTTTCTGAGCCACACATACATAGTAAAACTAATAGCCTAATTGGTGCAACAACATTGCACAAACTTTCTCACACACCCATACAGAGCAAAACTAATAATCAGTATAAAACAATTGCACAAACTTTCTGAGCCACACATACATAGTAAAACTAATAGCCTAATTGGTGCAACAACATTGCACAAACTTTCTCACACACCCATACAGAGCAAAACTAATAATCAGTATAAAACAATTGCACAAACTTTCTGAGACACACATACATAGTGAAACTAATAGCCTAATTGGTGCAACAACATTGCACAAACTTTCTCACACACCCATACAGAGCAAAACTAATAATCAGTATAAAACAATTGCACAAACTTTCTGAGACACACATACATAGTGAAACTAATAGCCTAATTGGTCCAAAGATATTGCACAAACTTTCTCAAACACCCATACAGAGCAAAACTAATAATCAGTATAAAACAATTGCACAAACTTTCTGAGCCACACATACATAGTAAAACTAATAGCCTAATTGGTGCAACAACATTGCACAAACTTTCTCACACACCCATACAGAGCAAAACTAATAATCAGTATAAAACAATTGCACAAACTTTCTGAGCCACACATACATAGTAAAACTAATAGCCTAATTGGTCCAAAGATATTGCACAAACTTTCTCACACACCCATACAGAGCAAAACTAATAATCAGTATAAAACAATTGCACAAACTTTCTGAGCCACACATACATAGTAAAACTAATAGCCTAATTGGTGCAACAACATTGCACAAACTTTCTCACACACACATACAGAGCAAAAAGAATAATCAGTATAAAACAATTGCACAAACTTTCTGAGCCACACATACATAGTAAAACTAATAGCCTAATTGGTGCAAAAATATTGCACAAACTTTCTCACACACCCATACAGAGCAAAACTAATAATCAGTATAAAACAATTGCACAAACTTTCTGAGCCACACATACATAGTAAAACTAAAAGCCTAATTGGTGCAACAACATTTCACAAACTTTCTCACACACCCATACAGAGCAAAACTAATAATCAGTATAAAACAATTGCACAAACTTTCTGAGCCACACATACATAGGAAAACTAAAAGCCTAATTGGTGCAACAACATTGCACAAACTTTCTCACACACACATACAGAGCAAAACTAATAATCAGTATAAAACAATTGCACAAACTTTCTGAGCCACACATACATAGTAAAACTAATAGCCTAATTGGTGCAAAAATATTGCACAAACTTTCTCACACACCCATACAGAGCAAAACTAATAATCAGTATAAAACAATTGCACAAACTTTCTGAGCCACACATACATAGTAAAACTAATAGCCTAATTGGTGCAACAACATTGCACAAACTTTCTCACACACCCATACAGAGCAAAACTAATAATCAGTATAAAACAATTGCACAAACTTTCTGAGCCACACATACATTGTAAAACTAATAGCCTAATTGGTTCAACAACATTGCACAAACTTTCTGAGACACACATACATAGTGAAACTAATAATCAGTATAAAACAATTGCACAAACTTTCTGAGCCACACATACATAGTAAAACTAATAGCCTAATTGGTGCAACAACATTGCACAAACTTTCTCACACACCCATACAGAGCAAAACTAATAATCAGTATAAAACAATTGCACAAACTTTCTGAGACACACATACATAGTAAAACTAATAGCCTAATTGGTGCAACAACATTGCACAAACTTTCTCACACACCCATACAGAGCAAAACTAAAAATCAGTATAAAACAATTGCACAAACTTTCTGAGCCACACATACATAGTAAAACTAATAGCCTAATTGGTGCAAAAATATTGCACAAACTTTCTCACACACCCATACAGAGCAAAACGAATAATCAGTATAAAACAATTTCACAAACTTTCTGAGCCACACATACATAGTAAAACTAATAGCCTAATTGGTGCAAAAATATTGCACAAACTTTCTCACACACCCATACAGAGCAAAACTAATAATCAGTATAAAACAATTGCACAAACTTTCTGAGCCACACATACATAGTAAAACTAATAGCCTAATTGGTGCAAAAATATTGCACAAACTTTCTCACACACCCATACAGAGCAAAACTAATAATCAGTATAAAACAATTGCACAAACTTTCTGAGACACACATACATAGTAAAACTAATAGCCTAATTGGTGCAACAACATTGCACAAATTTTCTCACACACACATACAGAGCAAAACTAATAATCAGTATAAAACAATTGCACAAACTTTCTGAGACACACATACATAGTAAAACTAATAGCCTAATTGGTGCAACAACATTGCACAAACTTTCTCACACACCCATACAGAGCAAAACTAATAATCAGTATAAAACAATTGCACAAACTTTCTGAGCCACACATACATAGTAAAACTAATAGCCTAATTGGTGCAACAACATTGCACAAACTTTCTCACACACACATACAGAGCAAAACGAATAATCAGTATAAAACAATTGCACAAACTTTCTGAGCCACACATACATAGTAAAACTAATAGCCTAATTGGTGCAAAAATATTGCACAAACTTTCTCACACACCCATACAGAGCAAAACGAATAATCAATTTAAAACAATTTCACAAACTTTCTGAGCCACACATACATAGTAAAACTAATAGCCTAATTGGTGCAAAAATATTGCACAAACTTTCTCACACACCCATACAGAGCAAAACTAATAATCAGTATAAAACAATTGCACAAACTTTCTGAGCCACACATACATAGTAAAACTAATAGCCTAATTGGTGCAACAACATTGCACAAACTTTCTCACACACCCATACAGAGCAAAACTAATAATCAGTATAAAACAATTGCACAAACTTTCTGAGCCACACATACATAGTAAAACTAATAGCCTAATTGGTGCAACAACATTGCACAAACTTTCTCACACACCCATACAGAGCAAAACTAATAATCAGTATAAAACAATTGCACAAACTTTCTGAGCCACACATACATAGTAAAACTAATAGCCTAATTGGTCCAAAGATATTGCACAAAGTTTCTCAAACACCCATACAAAGTAAAACTAATCGCCTAATTGCTGCAAAAATGTTTCACTAACTTGTTCACACATATACCGTAAGTAGTAAAACTAATAACAGTAAAATTATGGCTGGAACTTTCTCGCTCAACCATACATAAAATAAAATTGTAAAAAATTCGTACACACTTTCTCATACAATCTAACATTGTAAAACTTACAATCAGTTCACACTTCTACCATGTGGGCTTATACACACCAATTTTTTTTGTAAACAATTAAAAGACAAAATTTCAATTAATCACTTAGAACCAAGTACAGACATGTCAACATTTTTGGGAATCGTAATTGATGAAAACATAAACTGGAGATCACATTTTACCTTTATTTCAAGTAAACTTCATTCAGCTTGTTGCACTACGTACTATTTCACTTATTTTCAGTTCGGATACAATTAAAACAGTATATTTTGCATATGTGTACTCTCGCATTTTACTTTTTGGGGAAACTCGGTAGAGTCTGGAAACATCTTTTCTGTTCAAAAGTGAATTATAAGAATAACTTGAAATTTAAAAGGTAGGCAATCTTCAGAAATTCATTTACGAAATTAAAATTTTTAACTCTTCCCCGTATATACATCCTGAATGTACTGTTCTTTTTTAGAAGTAATTGTATGGGTGTGGATCAGTACAAACATTGATATTCTATAAGACGAGAAATATTGCAACACCCAGTACATAGGTTAAAATTGTTCAAGGACGGGGTGCGCTATTCTGTCTCAGATTGTACAAGTTGCCAAACAATATAAAGGAAGTGTCTAGCATTAAAGATTAACTTAAGGCTTTCCTTTTAAAGCGGGCATTTTACTCGGTGGAGGAGTACCTTGGGCTTTAATTAAATGTTTATTATGTGATTAACGTTAAATAATTTATATAATTAGGTATGTCTTATTTATATTACTTGTATTATATTGTATTATATGTGTATTTAGTATTGTATTGTATTCTGTATATATTATCTTTATCATCACAACTCAAATGTTTACTGCAGCAATGCTATTATTTGTACACCAAATAAGGCTAATAAATAAATCAATCAATCAAGTTAATTAAAAGTCTGTTAAAATTTCTCCACCTAATTCAGAGTTTACCGAAAGAATCTCTTACTTTCTTTCTAATGACATATTATTTTTTAATAATTATCTATTTTTTACTCGTAGCTTATATTTCTAATACCTTTAATAGTGGTTTTATGAACTTCATATGGTAAACAATGTATGAAGAACGCTATCTCTACTCGAAAAATCCTTTCCAACCTTCCATAACAAAAACAAAACACGCCTTTTTTATACGTGTTAATAGGCCTACTAAAATTTTGAAATTTTTTCAAGTATTTAAGTTTATTTCGTAAAAATATTCGTGAAAAATAATAAGAGTTAGTAAAAAAAAATTTCGTGTTACTTCTCTTTTCTCATTACAGCTGATTGATACTAGTGCTTTAAATTTTTAAAAGTTGAATTAAATTTTTAAACATAATAAATACAGTTTTATCCTCATACTTGAAACTTTAAATTGAAATAGTAGTTCGTCTGAAAAATAACTTCCTATTTTTCTTAAAAAAACTTTTTTATTATTTATTTATCTTACTAAGACACTATAATATTCTTCTAAAAGTACTTCTTAATACATACATAAAGAAAAATCATTATTTTCCATGCATAGGCTACACCTGACATAATCAACAAAATAAGACGATTATAAATTAATACAAAAAAGGAAAGGATTGTAAAAAACGTGACACTATCAGACTTTCTAAAATTAAGTACTCCAAAGGATTTCAAACTAATAAGTATTTAGAAATGTATCGTAGTTAAGAAGTATTTAGGTTATATTTGGAAAACTGTACCTATAATTTCTATGAATTACTCTCTAATAATTAAAAAATGTTCCACATTTTCCTTAGCAAGCAGCCAATTCATAACATGTTTTTTGAAATTTATTAAACGTAGATAAAGAACTGATTTCGTTCCACAAAATATTGAACAATTTTGTAGTCATATGTGACCTCGTAACTGCTTCTAGGTAGTCTTCTAATATCATTTTTGTTATGAATCCCAAAATGTTATTTGAGAGCCAATATTATGTAAACTAACGCATTTTAAATTTCATTTACACATTTAAAAACTAATAATAATTCCCTAAGCTAATCAACATGTGCTGACCAATTCAATCTTTTAACAAACATTGCGTCTAAAGATACCAAAATCTATGCTTTCAATCTACCACAAGAACCATGGTTATTTTAGTAATTTCTTCGCGAATCTAATTTAATATTTTCATCAAAAGGACCCTATGGTCTCTAGGTGTGGACCCTATGTTCTCTGGGTGTGGACCCTATCGTCTCTAGGTGTGGACCTTATGCCTCTAGGTGTGGACCCTATGGTCTCTAGGTGTGAAACCTATGGTCTCTGGTTTGGTTTCTTAGAGATATAGAATGAAATTTTGATTTAAAACGTTTAGAGCCCATTATCAAATTAAAATAGAAACTTATTTAACAGATGCATTTCTTAATAATTTTTGTTTTATATTACTGTATAAATGATAATTATATATATACATATATATATATATATATATATATATATATATATATATATATGTGTATATATATATATATATATATATATATATCAATTTTTATTTTTAAGAAATTATATTTTGTTAAATTAAAACAAAACTCTATACTTACTGAATTCATGATGGTATTTTTACGACGGCTTAAATAACATTGGAATGATTTTGATGCAACTGAAATACTTTGGGTTCACAATACACTCCAGGTATTTTGTACTAATCAGCAGTTTTTTTTATTTGCAAACATTGCACTTTAGATGTGTAATTATTACGTTATGTTGTAAACAAGTGACAAGCGTGTTTCTTAATTAATATTAACTCAAGATGGCCACCATTAATACTAAAACTACAAGAACCTAACCTAATTTTGTATGACATTTTAAAATAAGTTATACGAACTTTGAAAAACCACTGAAATTTAACATATGGTAACCAACTTAGTTTTTTTTAATTGCAATAAAAAAAATTTTATTGTTTTAGAATATATTGAACATGTCATTTTAAGGCTCTTTTATTCTTTAATAAATCCAATCGTTTTAAATTTACGGCCTATGAAAGAGTAGAAATATTTACTCGATTTTTAGTGGGTGCTTTAATTATTTTGTATCTTCAATTTGGAATAAAATCTAATTTCAAAAAATAAGGGTGACATGTTATTTAAATGTGTAGAAGTACATTATATTAAATTATTTCACATTACCTTCTTTATGCTTGTATTTAACCTATGCTGATAGTGGACGCTTTAAAAATCAAAAATCAAAATGTTTCCTTGTTTATGGAAATATAAAGTTTTTGTTTAATGAAAATATATTTCAAGTTTAACCTTTCATAATCTCTTCAGAATTGCTTTTTTTTTAATTTTTGCATAATCATTACTTTCATTTTAACGAATTCAGACTACTGTTAATTTTAGGCCTGAAGAAATCAAAATATGTAACCATTTTAAGGTAGAGTAGAAGTGAAATATTTTTGGTTTAAATTTATTTTTACAATTCAATAACCTGTCAGCTTTATAATTTGTAGGAAGTTATATTTTTACCCCCAAATTGAAGATTAAAACGTTATTATGAGCCCTCACTAAAATTCAGTAAATAATAAATTTCCTCTCTCTAACATTCTAAATAGTTGGGTTTATTACAAAATATCTAACAACAAAAAAGATTTAATATTAGAAAATCTACCCTAAATCACAATAAAATCGTGGCGATACTAAAATAATAAGTTGACCTCCATATTGGAAAATGGAAATTTCTCAAATTTTGGATAATTTTCAAATCCCATAAAAAATTAGGAAATGTACTCTACTTTAAGTTTTTTGTATCTCTTACAGTTTTGGAAATAGTAATAGTGACCACCTTGGATTTATCCCTCTGTATATTGGTCGTAATTAAACAATTAAATAATATAAACAGTGCAATTACTTTCTCACACACCCATCTATAAAAACTTAAAATAATATTCGTCACTGTCTTCCCAAAAATACTATTTTTAGAAAAGAGTAAATTTATGTAAATTTTGTAAGTTTGTATAGAAGGATCGCCCTTCTATCAAACATTTGTTTTTAAATATAATGTTAAAAATGTTTTAATAGAATTTAGGCTCGCTTCGCTTACGTCTGAAAATCGTCCAACTCGTAATCCGTAGAAATGGAGGCGGTCGTCTTCGTCCTTTGGGTGTTATTAATAAAGAAACGTAATCTAGCTTGCCCAGTATACGAAGTATGAAGTATTATACACAGATGATTGACGACAGACATATTAAATCCATTGTACTGTATTGTAATACACAGATGATTATGGACTAATGGATTATTATACACTAATAATTATTATACTGAATAGGAATTGAATATCTCTCCCATTTCCAATCATATGTGTATAGAAACTTTTAAAATAATATTTCGCTTATAGGAATCCACAGCTAAATTATAATCTTTCGTAGATAAACTTGCTTAACTTAAGTGTTGTAACAATTTGTAAAAGCTGTTGTCATGACAACGAATTTCTAAATAGTTCCACCTTTGAAGAAACAGACACCTGATTTGTAAGTTCCTTAAGACTTAGTGAAATTGAAATTTTGAGTCAATTATAACTTTTAATATAGTTTACTCGTAGATATTAAAAATCGCCTTAGTAATAAAATTTTAATTTAGTTCTAGAAACAAGAATACCCATAGTTATCCAAGATGTGTTTTTATTCTTTTTAAACACTCCTTTAATTTTCTTCAAAGGACTTTGAGAAAAATACTCGTGTTCAAATATATATATATATATATATATATATATATATATATATATATTAATATTTTCAGGTTGGTGATTCCTATCTTCCTTAAATTTTTGAATGGAAAATGTAGTTAAGCATCTATCACCTGTGCATAGTGTTCAGATATCTCAGGTTGAATGATTATAGTAAATATATTTAGTGATAAACGTTGGATGTAACATTGTCTATTGCTGTTTCAGAGGACCCCACTACCCTAGTGGCAGAGCCAATGCAGAGTTTATATCACAGTTTGCCAAAGTTCACTGAATCCACCTGTAAATCAAGATTTATCAAGAACTTTTTCTTTTTTTTAATATTTTTTGCCAGAGTAAATCGAAGTGTTCAAGAAACAACCTTTGTTGGACCCTTATCATCACTGGCAGTTATATTGGATATCCCAATAACAATCATTTCATTACCTTTGCAACTAAATTTTACACCTGTAATTTCAAAATCTTTTTCAACCAATAGTTTTTCTTCAACCTTTCAGGTTTGTAATTCATCCTTTGTTTTAAATCCTCCACTTTTATGATAAGTTCTACAGAAGTGATAAACTACATTTTGCCCATATAAATTAAAACAATAAATATTAGAATCATTTAAACCATGGACTCTATTTCCGTGCAAAATAAATTTAATTTAATATTCTTCGGGGAAAATTAAGTACTCTGGTGGATAATTCTAAGAACTTCCTCCGGCAATATCCCCTTCAGTTCTGTTTTAAAGCTTTTTAGACTGGACAAATGTTTACAATGATTTTAGAAATTTACTGAACTGTTTTTATTGTGTTTCCTTTTTTAAAATTCTGTAAACATTTACAGCCTCAAGATGATCTCGTGAGAAAGATGTTAGATTGGATTTTTTATTGTTCCTTGTTTCATTACACATTTGGTAAGGACTAGAAAGGTTTGAAGATGTCCTCTGTCTATCGGCCTAAAGACGTCAATAATTGCCAATGAAATCAAATAACTATTGTGAAGTTGAAGTAGTTCAAGTCAATATGTAAGTTTTTTTTCACGAACTGCAAATTTTTTGACATCTGATGAAGGATGCAAAACTACTTTCCACACTTATGTAGCTGGTACAAACAGAATTTCAAAGTTCCAGTCATTGCACAAGAGTAACTTCCCTTTATTGTTCATTGTTCACATGCAAGTCATGCCTTTGTATAATGTGATCCTTCTCGTTCATGACATTATGGACCTACCTCTCTCGTATGGACACTCACAAGAGGTTGATCCCACCAAACCCCATTCATAAGGTTGACTCATCTATATTACGCAATAATTGTCTATATAAATTGATAAAAATACACACACATTAGGAATAGTTAGAAATTAATATGAAATATAATTGTATAATTGAAAACTCATTGCAACTTCAAGGTTATAAAATGTGTAATGATCACTGGTAATTCGTAAATTCAGTCAATAGAACGTTACTAAAATTATACTTAACATTTTATATTTAACATATCATTTTAGAGACATTTCGTCCAAATATAAAATTAATATGTCATGTTTCGTATAATGTCTTACGTCATGTGTAAAGGGAGAATAACGTTAACCCTTTAGGTCATAATAATTCCTTCTCGTTTTAGTCGGATGACCTACTAATGACTACGTAACACCCGGGGGTCGATCAGACCTCGCAATTAGGTAGCCATTTAGGTTTAATACCATAAGGTTAAATTGTAACAACGCGCAACTTCCGTCCGCTGACTTCGGCGCACTGTGAACGACTGTGTCTCGTCTTGGTACCCATGCGCGCGCATCGCATATCTTATACCGTGATCTTAATACGGTGATCCCCAAATACCCCAAATGTCTTCATAAATTATTTGTTACACATTGAATTTTTTTAAAGTTCCTTCTTTAGTAGACACTTCAGTAGGTGACATACTCTTCTATTAAGGGTTGGTTAGGAGTCGGTAGGTAGACCTCAGCTCTAACCACAATCAACTTTTGAACAGAGTATTCTTAATAAAAAAAAACTATTTGCTCTGTTGATGTATGAATTATACATACGATAGTCACCTGTATATACTTGATATAGATCCTACAAGTTTAATACACTCTAATACTCTACTTTAATGACAAAATACCTTGCCATTTGATCTATTTCTCCCACAAGGTTGTAGAATGTAACATTATAAGTATTTTTCAATTGATCTTCAAATTTTTTTTTCTACACCCTCCCATAACAATATTAATAGTTGTGGTTTAATTTCATTTGTAAAAGTTTTATTTAACCATTTCACTATTCATGTTTTTATTAGATAATTTTGGGTTTTGGTTTGTTGGGAACATAAAAATATATTGTTTCTTAATGTTTGAATTTTTTCATTGGAGCTCTCTATATTGTTTGGGTATTTGTGTTCATTTATAGTTAACTTAATTTTTCAATTATTTCATGGTACGAAGTTTGTGCATTAAATTCTGCATTGTAAAACTGTTTTTGAAAATTTCATTTTCAAAATATTTCATTTTCAAAATCAAGAAATATATTATTATGATTTGACTGTTTTTGCTCATATTTGCAATTACACAATTCCTCTTCTAAAACAATGTATAATTCCTGGATTTTTTTTTTCTTTTCAACAATTTAAAACATACAAGTTTCCCATTTCAAAATTTAATGTATGAATGACTAATTGTTTTTCTTCAAATTTTATAAAAGTGTCGTTTAAAGTTTGTAATAACTTATTTATAAGAGATGTCAACCATTAAAAAATGTTCAGATTGTACAAGTCAACAATATTATTTAATAGCTAATAACTCTCAATAACATACTTCTCCTATACATAAACCCTTATCAAAACCTAAATAAATATTATAGATTCCCTTCAATATCAGAGTTCAAACCATAGGGATATTTAAAACTAGCCACTGTCACTGGTTATGAAAATTTTGTAACTATAACTATTGACCTCCTTATTACAGAAATAAATCCTCTAGATGCATTTTCTATTGAAAGATATCAGTAGTTCATCATGAAAAACACAACTAATAATAATAATACATTTTTATTTAATGGTATTTAATACAGTAAAAAACCTATAACAATATTAATCTCTAAAAATTACGCTTACTTACATCCCCTATATACATCTTACTGTGTTCTCTGAATAATAACACAATTATTATTAAATTCTTAAAATTAATACAAGATATTCCACCCACGCCTTCCTCTACAATGAAATTCTACCACTTTATCAAACCTTTTATACATATTTATACAAATTATACATAACTCTTATTATAAAAATGTTTCAATATATGGTATTCCGTGGTCTATCTCAATGTCCCATTCCATAATGTTTATTTCCTCCAGGATACAGTTTATGTCCTCCTCCATATCCATAACTGTCATGCATATTAGAGTAGCTGTGATCCTTAGATGGAAACTTTTTATTGTATCCGGAATTATATTTATTATATCCTGAATACCCCTGGCTATATGGTCTAAGGAACAAACCGCGGCGATCTCTGTACATTGATTGAACATTTTTAACTTTGGAAGAATTTTCTATTTCTGAATTTGGATTGTCTTTGTAAAAATATTTCTCTTTTAATTGTGGGATTGTTTCTTTCCAGTTGTTTGTTTCTGTTGCTGAATTGGAGTTTTGAGGATATTGTGCATAATAATAACTTATTGGATTATCTATACTTTTCTCTAAATTGTCACTTTGCATGTAATCGTTGAGCGATGATGTTTTCTGTATCAAATATGAGGATGTTCCAACAGGATTGTAATTCTGATAATCAGTGGAATAATAAATAATAGGATTTATTGTTCCTAGAATAGAGTCTGACATCAGAGAATCAACATTCCCAAATGTAGTTTTATGATTTGGGAAAGATAGAAGTTTTGTTTCCTCTGATTTAGTATTCTGATTATTATTTTGGTAATAATTTGTAGGATTTGATTCTTTCGATAGTAAACTTTGACGGATAGAATCAGATTTGGTGTTTTGTACCTGATAAGGTGATACTTCTGGATTTGGTTCTTGAATAGAATCTGTAGTATATTTATTATTAGTTGGGTTCGACATTTCTAGGTCAGTACCAATCATTTGAAAACCAGAATGTTTGGAATTGGTGTTTGTAGTAAGAAATGGAGACACAATCGATCCTAACGAAGGTTCAATACTTGGTAATGACATATCTAATGTGGATGTTTGAATTGAGTTTGGGTTTGATGTTTCTATAAGGTTTGACATCTGACCAGGATTTTTATAATAGTATAGAAGAGGATTCGATACTTTTTTAGATGTTATATTGGGAGAATCATCTGATAATTTGCGTTGTTGTATCAAGTATGGCAGTGCAATTGGGTTCGATGATGGAATCTCACGATTAAAATCTGTTTGATAGTAAGTACTTGGATTTAATGAACCGGACACAAAATCAGTATTTTGATTGTCCAATAATTGTAGGGTTCGTGTCGTGTAGGGATACCCTGACATATCGAAGGATTTTTGAGTTAATTCTGGAGTATTTGTTTGTACTGACGGTGAATTTGTCAAATATACCGGTATTTGACTCCACGAATTTACCGTTTCTCCTAAATATTGTTCATTATTAGATACTTCACTTGGTGAATTACTATTCATTACTGAGCTATCTTGATTCTTATCGACTAATCCAATATTTAAACCGCTATTTTGAAATGTGTTTGTAGGGTATGAGAAAAGGTTATACTTTGTTGGTCCCTCCTGATTCCAATTCTCACTGGTCGTTGTCATACTTGTTCCGTTATTTTGATCGTTCCTGAAATAAGAGTAAAAACCCGGTCTAATCATTTCAACTCCTGGAATGTATATTCTACGACGAATTTGATTTGTAGGATATTCAATGTTGTTGTTGTATGATCCAAAAGGAAGGACATATTGGTTCGAAGATGGATCGAAGTAAGCAGAATAAGGATTACTGTTGTAACTAATTTGAGATGATGACAAATGAATGCAGGAGATGAATAATATCTGGAACAGAAATAAAATACATCCAAATTTGAGTTAAACTATTGTACAATTGATTGTTAAAAATTAAAAAACAAAATTAAATATACAAATAAAAATATATATTAAAATTAATCGTCTCTTTACCGAGATGATTAATTAAAAGAATGAAAATAAAAACATAAAACTAACTAACAATAATATTATAACAAATTACTGCTTTAGTATAGAACATTAAACCTCACTGTAAAGATTATATTTTTAATTGTTGAGAGTTCTGTTTCATTATTAATAGTTCAGATTTTTATCCAGTAATTCAAAGAGTACAGCAACATTACGGGGAGCTGATTACAAAAAAATTTTGTATAAACATAAGTCCGTAAACGCTTCATTTTCAGTCTTTCGGTCATTTTGTATTTTTACTTTAAAAAAACACTATATCTTTGAGTGAAGATTTGGTAAACGCATTATTTATGTAACCTTTTAAAAGAAAACCAAAACTTTATTTTATACATATTTAACAAGGCGGAAGTTTAAATACCTTGAAAACCATTAACATTACTAAATATTTACAAGAGACATAGCAGTTGTTTTCTCTTTTAAATGTAAACAAAAAATGTTTTTTAAATTTTTTCTGTAGGAAAGAATAACTGAATTATCAACAAAAAACTAAAACCCTAATTATCTACAACTACTAAGGTTACTAATAAACCAATATATTAAGGAATTATGATATATATTAATAGTAATGTTATAATCCATTGCTCAGAAATGTACCAAATATGAAAATGCTTCTCTTAACAGTTACAAAATGGTGACTGGTGTTTTAATACTAATTTAAATAATTTATTTCCTTCAAGATCAATATCCTATGAAAGATACAATATATAAGTTTTTTTTTTTTAATTAGTTAGGATTCAAAAACTTTTTTATTTTTAGCTGTCGTTTTGTTTTTTAAGGGACTTCTTCTATAAGTTCTACATACAATTTGAGAGTAAATTTGTAATTATCAACCTAAAATTCATATGGTGAATGAGTTTTGATCAAAATCGGTTTACAAATAAAAAAGTACTGTACTTTAAATTAAATTAAAGGAATTTTCACTATTTTGTACTCTGTGTTTTTCTTCATAGAACCTTGTCATGTCAAATATGCGTTTCGTTCATTTTGGTTTGTATAGAGTTAATTGTCTTAGGTATCCCCTCCAAGTGCTTATTATTTTAGTCCTCAGTGCTAAGCTAGTTCAACGCTCTGCTCAAGGCTTTTATTATTACAGGAAATAATAAACATTATTTTTAATGACTGAAATATGACACGTTATACATCAATATACATGTAGTTTGGACAAAAAGTTACCGTTGGTGTATCGATTTTAGCAAACCTTGTTTATTTAGATCGCGATCGCGACTTTTAGCACGACTTTAAACTAGATACGCACGTTTATCCGGCAAAATCGGATATCCAGCATGGCCGTGGTCCCGACCGTGCCGGTTAACAGAGCGTCTACTGTAATATGTTCAGTGACATTTTACAATTTTGTTTGAAAATTATGGAATAAGAGGAATTTTTAACCTTACTATAATATTATTCTGAAGCCAGTTTTGACATCTTAACTATTTGACGCACATGATTTCAGGACCCCCCCCCCCCCATGCTGCACAGAGAACTTTTTTTAATTAAGCAAAATTTAGTGTTTTTTTAACTATTATAAATAAAAGAAAGGCCACAACCGAAAAAACTCGAAAAATGTTTACTAACATGGCCGAAATCGTAGTTAGTTATTGACAATTACCACCTAGCGAGTGAAATAGGAAACAAAGGAGGATATGATTTACTTGAAGGTATAATAATCATTCTTAACCTTTTTAACACAGTAAAGAATCTTCGTACAAAATTAAAGTGTTACATAAGCTATTAATTTGTATAATTCTTTATGAAATAACTGATAACATAAATTGTCCTTCCCAAGATATATAACATTGCATGTAGAGCAGCTATACACAGATCACAATAATTTAGACTGTCTGCAATACATAACTTAATAAATGGGGTTGCTATTTGAAAAAATTAAGGTTCCTCCTAAAGGGCTCCAAAACCTTTTTATCCCATAAAAAAGTAAATGGACTTTACCTTGTGAGGTTTGGAGTAAGTTAGAAAGTTTCATCTCTACTTATTCAGAAATTATCTAGAGGTTGCAAGACTTTTTTCCAATGTATATCCAATATATATGTTGCATTCTTCAAAAAAAAAACTTTCAAAATACGAAAAAATATCAAATACAATTTTATATAAATAACAAAAAAATATATATAGTTTTCAAAATACAAAATAATAAAACCTAAACATATATCCCAAATTAAAATATAAAACTTATAATTGTTAAGAATTTCTTTAATTATTATTAGGTTAGGTTAGGTTAGGTTATCTCAAAGCTACTAAAACTAAATGTTGTGGTAAAGTTTGGCACCTAAATCATGATACACAATAATTATAAGTTATAGATTTTAAATTACGATAAATGTTTAGGTTTTTAATTTTTTGAAATAGTATATTTTTTGTTTATTTTCAATTTTTACTTTTTCATTTATCGGTGGCTGACTTCAACTAAAGTTTACTCACCGGTAAAAATCTGTAATAACTAAGAGATATCAAAGTAACTAAAAACAAAATGTTTGGTACAGTTTAGCATTAATTGACCACTAAATGTGATATACTTAAATCTGCAATTTTTAGTTTTTCATTTATGGGTGATCGACTTCAACTGAAGTTGGCCGCCCTGTAAAAATCCTAAATAACTAAGAGATATCTCAATGTAAATAAAAATAAAATTTGTGGTACAGTTTGTATTAATTGGTCACTAAATTGTGGTATACCTAAATTTGCAACTTTTAGTTTATTTATTTATGGGTAGCCAATTACAGCTGAAGTTTGGCACCCCTGTAAAAATTGACACCCCTATTTAAGAAATAATAAGTGCGCAAAATCTGAAATTTTGTCGGAAATTTGCTTTAATTAGGCACTAAATTATTAAGTGTTTTTCTTAAGTTTTTGGAAAAGTAGGTGACCAACTCCATATACGTTCCATATACAGCTTTAGCAGTGTTTTATTTTCATAGTTTAGCAGGTTTAGTTTTAATTTCCATCGTAGCCTTGGTTTTCTCGGGTTTTATTTTGGTATTTTCACATGTCTCATGCACTAGGTTTATCACTTGATGATGCTAGTTGATTTATACTTTTTAAATTCTGTGTATTTTCTTTTTATCCACACAAATAATATGTGATTAAACTATAACAGTAATTATATAGCATTCTGAATAGAATAGCTTATGGAAGAACATAATTCATTAGATGCCTTTTCATTGAATAGGCTACTTTTAAAATTTTAAAAAACATGATTCAGTAAGACATTTATAACGTTGATCAAGCTATTGTATCAGTTGAAAAAAAGAGAACCCAGATTAATTAAACACACAAAAAAGAAAAAATAAGATTCTGTGTTTTAATTTAGCGCATCTATACAATTCTTTTATAGTCAATTTTTATTTTGTAATGTATTTCAGAAACTGGTGTCAATTGTCACAATTTGTGACACCTTTCCATAACAAATTTTAAGGAATGATACTCCTAAGGTTAACATGGACCTAAAGTGTAATTTAGTAAACAAAATATTTGTAAAACCACAATTAAAAGTGACATTTTTAAGCATTTTTGTGGAGGGAACAATTGAACAGCAGTCAGGGTTTATTAAGGTATTTTTCAATTTACTCGGGAACCGTAATTTCCTTCTACTTGATGGGTGGCGCTCACATTTGAGCCATACATCTACACATAATTGTCCTCTAACGCTCACTAATTATTAAATAAAACAAATCTAGATTCCAAGTAAATAAAAATTACATTTATGAGGCAAGAACTGAAATATACAATAAAATGAATAAACAAATTGCCATCCAACATGAGTATTATAATGCAAACAATTATCTTAACTTCAAATATTAACAGATATCGGACACAATAGCTTAATGTAATTAAATTTCTGAAGAGGCCAGAATGGAACACTTTCATGGGCTGATATTCCTGAGCTCCAAGAATATTTAAATCTTATGAAACCCCTTGTAAAATAATAAAGGATGTAAATATGTGCTTGTGTAAATACTAAATATAAACATTTACATACCCGCAATAAATGATCAACAAATAATGACATCAAGAACACAATTAAACATATAGAATACAGATAACATTTTGAAATGACTACGGTAATTTATTTATTTGCAAATAGAATTAGTTAAGTTACAGCTTAGGCCTACTTAAAGTTAATTAATATTGTAGAAATCAGAAATACAAATGTTTAATTAATATTATTAGGCCTTTTATAAACATTTTGTTACGGAAGTAAAAATAATTTTCACATAAATGTAGGCTACACATAAGTATTTTTAAACAAGATCAAAAATTTAGACCCAACCAAAGGTTTTGGCTGTGTAACACCATAGTGGGACATTTAAGCGTCACACAAAAAATTCTTGAAACACATAGTATAATTGTGGGAAGTTTCGTTTTTTAATCATAGTTTAACTTTATCACTTTTCCAAAGTTTAATATTTCATTCCGTTAAAAAATAAATCTTTTAATCCAGCTTTGAAATAAACAACTAGGCCTACCTTAAAAACATTAATTCATCAGTACTGGACGTACAGATTTATGTATTCGATCATATATCTTAATCTTAAGCCAAAATTAAATTGTTACTCAATATTTATATACAAAATATATATATATATATAATACATTGAAATTGTACTAAAAAAAACTTAGTATGATAAATTAATTATTTTTAATAGTAATTTTCTACTTACAAATCTCATCATGGTGTTTCTACAGTGATTCATTAATGCACTATTTACTGGAAACAGGTATTAGTATTAATAGTGTGTTTCAGGAAATATTTCCAAGTTAACTTACTATGTCAAATGCATCAGCAGTTTTAGAAGTTGCAGTGTTGCACTTCAGATCCAGGCCAAGAAAGTTACATAACAATACATAAACAATAGGTGGAATTTAATGAATTTAACTTCTTTTTTTAAAGAAAGAGTTCTTAAAATATTGGATAGGAGTAGAATTTATATATATATATATATATATATATATATATATATATTACATCTAAATTTTATAATTTTGTATGGAACTTTGAAATCTACGACCAATGTTTGAAAACATGTTTATTATAATAGAAAATTAAAGAGTTTTAACTAAAAAACCAGAAAGATATTACTCATGGTATTTATTAGTCGGTAGAAACTAATTCGGGTCAACAAAAAGTTAAATATAAATAAATAATAGATAATTCTATCAAGAAATAGAAAAAGATAATTCTATCAAGTCTATAAAAACAAGAAAACTTAACCATAGACTTTGAAATGATTACATAAAAATTAATGGTTTTGAAAGTTACTTTTGGATTGGTTAAAAATCATTGTCAAGTTTTTTCAGATATCAATTTTGAGATACTCTGGTTTCTAAAAGTGGTTTTGGAATGATGTCTATTGTATGAGACAGCCTAAACAAGTAGACCTATTTAAATCAAATTTGGTGTGTAGGCATAATTTTTGCCCTATCATATGATGTTTCTTCATTTTTTATAACTCAAAATGTAAAGGTAACTGCTATAAAAAAAACAAGTTTCTCAAATTTGCTGTAAAAATTTTGATAGAAATATTCTCTTGTGTAGCTTCTAAGAAGTGAAACAAAACTTGGTCCCCATTTCTTCAAAAATGATGGTTTGTAAGTTTTCGATAAAAACAAAAATATCTGTGATGTGGAAAATCGTAAATGAAAAAATTTTAAGGTTCCAAAGTAATTGGTGAAAAACTCAAACAGTAACACGTGAACAATAACGACCCAAACTTGTGTGCAAAATCATAAATAAAAATTTACTAAGGTTCAGGAATAATTGGAGAAAAAGAAAAGTAACCTTCATTGCTGTCTGTAAATCTCAATATGACTTATGGTCAAGATGTGTTTATTAAAGCAAGTTTAAGTCCTTATTTAATTGTTTTCGGTGATTAATTTTGGTTTATTTTGTTGAGTTTTAGAGAAGGTTTAATTGGTGCCCACAATTTCAGTTACGTAATATCTTCTGGTCTCAAATCCCGCACTACACTTTCAAAAGTCTCAGTGACAACAGCGGATACCCAATTGGTACTTATCACCTGTGCAAAATAGTCTGACATCTCAGTCTGGACAATTTCAATATTGAACTTAGGCCTACTATGGTAAATATTTGAAATTAGCATTTTATAGCAAAGGATCCCACCACCCGAGTAAGCAAGTTCAGCAGCCATCCCAAAGTAAAGTGTCCTGCAACTGATATTTACTTCTTTCATTTCTTTTTTTTTTAATATATTATATATACATATACATAGAGGAGAGAGAGAGAGAGAGAGAGAGAGAGAGAGAGAGAGAGAGAGAGAGAGAGAGAGAGAGAGAGAGAGAGAGAGAGAGAGAGAGAGAGAGAGAGAGAGAGAGAGAGAGAGAGAGAGAGAGAGAGAGAGAGAGAGAGAGAGAGAGAGAGAGAGAGAGAGAGAGAGAGAGAGAGAGAGAGAGAGAGAGAGAGAGAGAGAGAGAGAGAGAGAGAGAGAGAGAGAGAGAGAGAGAGAGAGAGAGAGAGAGAGAGAGAGAGAGAGAGAGAGAGAGAGAGAGAGAGAGAGAGAGAGAGAGAGAGAGAGAGAGAGAGAGAGAGAGAGAGAGAGAGAGAGAGAGAGAGAGAGAGAGAGAGAGAGAGAGAGAGAGAGAGAGAGAGAGAGAGAGAGAGAGAGAGAGAGAGAGAGAGAAATAATACAATTATTACACTTCGGAGCTCTACGTATCCTCAAAACAATTAAAACCCCATCACTCAGTGCCATCTTACACCCTGATAACTCACAATGTGTTTTAAGGATGAAAGACTCAAATTAGTAGCACATTCATGAGATATACTATTTCTGGTAAACAGAACTACTCCATCCCTCTTTTTGAACACTTCTACAAAAGCTATGTAAACCTTCTAAACCAAAACAATTTACACTATAAGTTGGAAAAGCATTTTCAGTCAAAAACTTATTAGATTTATACTCTTGTCAAAATACTCGTACATCTAAGCAAACTAAGCATTTTGGTAAATAATTCTAAAACTGTAATTTCACATATGTTATTAGACATAATTGTATTTGGTTGTTAATACTAAAATTTTTAACACTACTGGTAGTTTGCAATTCACAGGTTCTTTCGTGCCTTCTCTACAAAACCCTTTCATTTTTCTATGATAATTGTTCAAGTCAGTACCCATCTTTCTACAGGTCGGTTCTTTCCCATCGCAGGAAACTTTCCCATCCTAAGAAGTAAATTTTTTTTTAAATACATTAAAAATACTCAGTTTAGGCTCATTTTTTAGAAGTGTAGAGACTCTTGACACTCTCTTTTAAATAAACTGAAGATTTTGACATTTTGTTCAATTTATATTTTGATTGTCATCATGATTTCTAAGTTTCCCACAGAAGCTGACCATAGTAAAATAGATAGAAATCTAATCAAAACAAAACATACACTTACCCTAATTGCCACAACTGCATTCCACTTCAAATCAAAATAATATTAGAGGAAAGACCTTTAAAAATTAAGTTCTAGATATTTAAAGGAAAATGTTTTTTATTCCATAGATGAATTTATGGAACTGCCATTTATTGAATGCTGGCATTTATAAGGTATAATATGATCTTCTGTTGTTCCTTTATATTTTTTAATGTTTTTTTATTGTGTAATTTTTAAATAAATATTGAGCTTGACTGTGAGATGGTACAGTATTCTATAGACTTGATAGAATAATACTTGAACACCAATTCTCACAAGTTTTACGTTTATTTATTCAAACTCCTTTCAATGACAAAGTCACCATCTCCAGTAATGCACGATCTTTATATTTTAGTTATTGTAGCAGATTATTGTACTAATATTATTGTAGTTATACTTTAGTTATTGTAAATATATAATGATTTTTGTACTGTAGCCATTTTCTACTGGAAAATGTTTTTAACGTCATATTGAGTTTGGACGTTAATAACAAAACCAAGTGATCTAAAAAAATATGATTATACCATAATTTTCCCGGTTTAATTCTGTGTTGATGGATGTCAAATTCTATATTTTTTTTATTAAAATCTATATTATTTTATTGTGGTTAAATGAATTTTTTTTTGTTTTTACAATTTTTGTTCTTTTTGTTCCAACTGCACTTCGACATCAATCAATCCAGAATTAAACAAAGAAAATTATGGTATACTGAAATTTGTTTAGGTCACTAGGTTAATTTCATATTAATGGCCAAACCATACATAGCGAAAAACGTTTTATTTTTTACGTGGCTAGAGAGCAAAGCTGAACACTGCAATACCAGACTAAAATAGAAATCAGATTTGAGTGTTACATGATTTGTGCACTCAACTATTCTGTTAAATAAAATCTATATAAAATATTGATTAAAAATTATGTTTTTGACATGTGTGTATTATACTCCTACGAGAAAGAGTTGCATAATACACCAATAACCAAATTTGTGGTATAACTCAGTGATGTGAAAATGTACTTTTCAAAATTGATAACAATTTTTTTTTTTTTATCAATCTAAAAATCTGAGATATCAGTTTTCCATATAAAACGTTTGCATAAATATTGTATAAATATTTGGTAGGGATAGGTTAGGTATGTTTATTAATTAGGATTATGGCATAATCAGATTTACTTTAGGTTATTTGGTTAATTTTATATTAACATTCAAACTAGAGTATCCACACCTTTGCAACTGACAGTAGTCATGGGTAATAGTCTACTTAATTTTACAAATGGTAAAATAAAACAACCAAAATTATAAACGCAAAACGTAAATTTATTAACTTTAAATATATTTCAACACCTCTTGATATCACATAACAAAATCAGAACTATGATATTACAATCCTCCAATCTAAAATGAACATATTGTTAAAAGCCAAAATTGAACTTTAAGTGTCACAAGCAAAGCACTTAAAATAGGGTTAGGCTCAATTTTGACAGGGTCTACACAAAACAAAAAATATACATTTTCATTCAGAACTATAGCCTACAGATATTTAATACAAATAATTGTCTTATACAACGATTGTTCATTCTATAATTGTCTATTAAATAAAAATCTGTAACTATGTTTGCAACCAGTTCTTGTTTTAAAATTGTTTGTAGGATATTGTGTACTGAGAACATTTTATTATAAAGCTGCTTTGTTAAAAAATTTAAAAATTCATTGAAAGGTTTTACTATAACAGAAAGTATTTCCTTAGATCTGTTTTTCCCAGAAGTTCTATACAACGTTATAATTTTCTATCTAACTTAAATGTAATTATTTTATTAAAATTAAGTCTGTCTACACATGGGTACAATTCACTTTTATTGACAGCAACAATTACCGCATTTTATTTGGATGAAAAAATTTAACAACACAAACACGTAAAATACACTTTAAATAGAAGGAACTGTGGATTTTATCAAATAACAACAAGTTGAACTAACATAGCAAATATAAAAGTGTAAATATGTATAAAGTTTATAAAAAATTACAAAAGGATATCAAATGAAATATAAATCAAATTTAAAATGCCTACATCATAAAGTTTAAATAATATAAAACACACTAAAAAATAAAAAAGTTCACAGCACACAACTTACAAAACAACCTTAGCCCAAGATTGGATAACTTCAAAAATAAAATGAAAAATATTGCCTCAAAAGTAATATATTAACATTTATACAACGTTTAAAATATATAACTTTCCTAGCTATTTTTATGTCCATAACTTAATTAAATTAAAATATAAAAGCTTTTTGAGTGATTAATTTTGATATAAAACAAAATATACCTTTTTTTTTACAATATTACATTCTGTAACAAAAAAAGAAACTAAATCATAAAGTTTAGAATAACAATTCTACAGATATTTACACTATGAAAGAAATAAAGGGATCAAGCAAAAAAACTTTAACTTTTCTCAAAACAATATTGTACAATTTAAAAATAATTTGAAACACTTATTAACTAAAAATCGCAGACTGGCAAAATTAAAAGCTTACATTCTAAATTATTGTACATTATTTCCAAATCTCGGACTCGACAAATAGAATAATAAAGCACACTGTAATTTTACTAACTGCTGTGCAGCATGCAGATTCTGATCAATATTCTGATTCTCCGGGTCGATCTGAAAGAAAAAAATCAGTTCCATTAAAACAAAATAATTTGTATTTTAAAATAGACATGTAATGTCTAAAGCTATCTTACCACATCATATTTACTTTAATTAAAAGTCGTCAGCTCATAACTATGAATTTTATCTTCTCATGCAGAAAGTATGTACACTTCAAATACACAATACATGTATTAAGGTTGCATACAATGACAATGAGAGTGCTCCATCAGTACCTAGAAAATCCTATGATAGTACTAAGGTCTTACTTCTGATATTATTTTTAATATTAGTCAGATGTGTGCAACTATACATATTGAAGAAATCATTATGGTGACTAATTGCTTTCAAATACAGTTTAAAGTAGTGGTTTCTTTCCTTTTCATATTCTTTTAAGGATTGCAGACAGCTGCGTGGATTTTTTCATTCTGATATTAAACATGTTTAATGTGTAATAATCTTGTAGGGGCTAATAGTTTTGAACTGTTAATTCAGGTAATGTTTCATAATGGAATCTCTTAAATGATGATAAACCACAATTGTTTTTAAATATTCCTAAGATTATTTTCAGAGAATATTGTAAAATAATAATTTTTTATTTTCATGATTTTATGGAAAATTGCTTTCTTAATTTAAAAAAAAAATTATATAGTCCTTGCAATACATGAGTTTAAAATTAGATCTTATTTTCATGAGTATCTAGGCTATCCTTTCTTGACAAATGAAAAGTTTGTATCACCTTTCATTGATATTAATTGATTTTTTTTTTATATATATAGATAAACATTTCCTTGTCATAAATAGAACTTTAAAAAAGTGTAATTTCAATTTACAAATTGAGAACATTGCATTACTATTACCAAAATTCTACCCCTCGCGACCAGAATTTCCTTGGATTATCCCTGGAATTTCACGGTTATCACTATAATTGTTTCACCCCTTTTCATTATTATTGATTGTGAAAAATTCAGTTTTATAATTATTCCTCAAATTACTTAGTTCTCTTAGATGTATGAGTATTTTGACAAGAGTATAAACCTAATAACTTTGCTAACTGAAAATGCTTTTCCAGCTTATAGTGTAAATTGTTTTTGTTTAGAAGGTTTACATAGCTTTTGTAGATGTGTTCAAAAAGAGGGTTGGAGTAGTTCTGTTTACCAGAAATAGTATACATCATGAATAAGCTACTAATTTTGAGTCTTTCATCCTGGAAACACATTTTGAGTTATCAGGGTGCAAGACGGCACTGAGTGGTGAGTTTTTAATTGTTTTGAGGATACGTAGAGCTCCGAAGTGTAATAATAGGTTATAATTGTATTATTTATGGAAATATATATATGAATGTTTTAAAGAAATAAAAGAAGTCGATATCAGTTGCAGGACACTTTGCTTTGGGATAGCTGTTGAACTTGCTTACTCAGGTGGTGGGATCCTTTCCTATTTGTATTCACATACTAATTTTTATTATTTATTGTACACTTTATAACTGTGTAAGCCACTAGACCAACCAGAAGTTCAATTCAAATGATTACTTTGATGAAAACTAATTATTTCAAAATATCATGCAACTGTTAAGAAGAAATTAATTTTCTTTGTAGAGTTAAATTGTAAAAATCAAATTTTGAGATAAGGTTTATAATATTTCAAGATATTGAATAGTTTCTTTCTACGTTGACTTTGGCAGCATATTTTCTTCTATTACAAGAAATGTACAATTGAAAAAACACATTTGCCTTCTGCAATTGCTTTCATTTTGATGAAATTGTTATTTTCAAACAATAAATTAAGTAAATTTGAGACATTAAGGAATCATTTTCAAATTAAATTGTTTATTCCCTTTTATAAGTTTGTGGACAACATACTTCTGGGCTTCACTTGCACTAAACATAGTAAAACACTATTGTTAATATACTTCACACAAATGTAAATATCTACATGCAATTTTTGCTTAGACTAAATTATGTTGTTTTCATGTTGTTTTTTCATCTAAGTGTATTGTATGGTTGTTTGTTTGTTATTCATTAATTCATTTGTTTAACTTAAATACTTATTATTTGTTCAACATTATTCATAATGAAAGTGAAATGCACAATACAGTTAGCCTACGAAATATGAAATTTGTTTACAATGGAAAAATACATATTTGTAGGATAAAAACCAGTTTTATCTTAGAACGAAATATTGTTTTAAATAAATGTGATGTGCAATACAGTTAAGGAATACAAGATTTGATTACAATGAAATACATTTGTTTGATAACAAATAAAAAATCATTAGGCTTTTTTTAGAACAAAATATTGTTTTAAATAAATGTGTATGCGTAATACAGACTACAAAATCTGATTACAATGAAGATGCTTTTCTGTGATAAAAAAATAAAAACCAGTTGGTCTATCTTATAACAAACATTGTTTTAAATAATTAAGTATGTACAATACAGTTACGGAATAAAAGATATTATTGCAATGAAAATACATTTGTGTGATAGGAAATAAAAACCAGTAGACCTACCTCAGAACGTAATATTGTTTTAAATAAATATGAATTTTTATTTTACTGTTTGTTTTAATTCTTTATCTTATAGCAATTTTATAAGTCTTCTTAGAGTATGACTATCCTTGAATAATATTGAGATTTTTTTATGTTTATATTTGTCTTTAATTATTTTAAATATTATTTTGTTAACCAATTTACACTTATGTTAAACTTGAGCATGTTCACTAAAACCTAATGAACACATGCGCACACAATGCAAATGGAAATTGTCTATTCCAATCATGCAACTATATATTACGAAGATCGTGCCGTAATTCGAAAAGAAACACAAGGCTAAAGAAAAGAAGGGGGAAACTAAATTCTGGAAACCATTCTCTTGCAAACAAATCAATGATAAAAAGCAAAACATGGTTTATCATATAGTATCTATCATACCATTTATATTCATTTAACTTCATAGTTTGAACAATACTTACAATAAAACTTGTTTTTTATACAAATAATTGAAGAACTGTAAAATTCTTATTGAATTTTTTTTTTTATCCTATGAATTAAAAAAATTATGTTATTAGCTATGTTTTATTTGTTAAATATGACTATACAATTGCAATCATTTAAACAAGAATAAAATTCCAATGTTATGTTTTTTACTCAAAATATTGTTTTGCTTAAATAGAATACTAAAGTTTCAGTTACAACGATTTCCTTCTCCTTTGAAATGAAATTATAAAATGAATTCATATTATTTACTACTAAAAAATCTGTTAATAGGAGAATCTACGTGTCTGATATTAACAATTGACTCAATAAAGTGTCATTAAATCGTATGATGAATAGTAACAAATCTAAATTTTATAGCGAATGGTGTAAAGATAACTAGAATGAATCGTGAGATAAAAACAAATAAACCCGTTGATAACATCTAACTAAAGTTTAGAGTACATAGTTACACAAATTTTAAACACAAATTGAACAATTCCTAAAAATAATAAAAGCAAACAGAATTCATTGTTAGTTGTTGTGATCCATCAAAACCACATTGTTAAAGTTCACAGAAGCCTGTTAAAAACTGTAAAAATTCTTCGTAGAAAACTGCACCTTTTGAAAAATCAAGCTCTTCAATGAAAAATGGCTTATGGTTAAGTGGATATATCCGAAAATGTGTATTTAGCACTCCATATTACGATTTATGGGAAGCTTGTTAATGCATTAATTGTGTGTTTTTATGTGAAAAATCTTACGAAATACAAGATGCATTCTGAATGGATTAATATTGTTAATTGAATGTTAAAATGTTACAATGATCCAGCCGTATGTTGCCACATAGTTCAGTTGAAATAAGATACAAAAATTTATAAAATAAACTTCAATCAAAATATTTTTAAAAAGGAGATATTTAGTGTGTATTCTAAAGATTATAATTTATTTTTGAACATTATTACAATACATAATTGATTGAATTTCATTTAAAAATTTTTCTAATCTGGTTTCAACTGATAAATCTTATACATAAAAACAAACGAAAATACATATTTCGTATTAATTTATTGTATAACAATAAAATAAAGTAAATTAATTTTCTACATTACGAATAAAATAATAATGAGCTATGCTTTTCTAAAGGTAGAGTTTACTTCAAAGACGAGCTCTTCATAAATGAAATTAGCTAGCAAAAATAATATGAAGAAAAAACAAAATAAATAATTAGTTTATACCTACAGACACGACAAAATTAGCTAAAATGTCACAGAAAACAAATTTGAAACAGATTTTTGTAGGTTTTATTCTTAACTACCTTCAATGAAAAACCTGGGAGCTTTATGTTTCATGACATTTTGTCAAAAATGCCAACAGATAAATTCCTGGACACATGCTTCTCTTTTCTTCATGTATCTGTGGATGGAGGGGCAAGTGATTCTGTTGTAGTTTTGAAAGGATCAGCTTTAAGTTCTTTGGGGATGTTTTTAGAGCTATACACACGAGGACATTTAGCCCAAAGACCTTCAATTGCTCCAGGACTAAACCCATTAGGTTGTGCGTGTTCTTGAAGTAACCTAAACGCTCTTGATGGTACGATATCATAACCTAAACTTGCTTCTAAGTCAGAATAATAAATTGGATTTCCCCAGGAGTTATAGTAGTTACAATAATCGTAATAATTTCCTCCATACATCTCCTGGTTAATTAAATTTGATTGACTGGCAGTGTTATTATTAGCTTGGCTGGTTGTTGCATCGATTACAGGTGAGTGTGTAAAATTACTATCCTCTGATGCCGAACTAACAGTATCATAAGGATCCATATCTTCTTTGAGAATCCTTAATGCAGCTGCTTGTAATTTTTCCATCGGTAGTTTTCTAAAGTTTCTACCTTTTTTCCTTCTCAATAAACTTTCTACTAATTCATTCACTAATCTATCATTTATTGTTGGTGAAGAAGGTGAATTCACTCCAGAAGATGATGACAAACTATCGGGATCAGAAATTGAAGTGTTTTGTAAAGGTAAGCTTAATTTCTCTTTTCTTGATGATAACGATTCATCATAGTATGTTTCTGGATGGAATTCTTCATTTTCATCCAAACCTCCACACTCATCCTGTAAGAGTTTAAATAATCTAGAATGAGTTGCTGCTCTTTGATACCGACTCATTTTTCTCATTTCACTTCCGCATTCAGCATCTGTATCGGTTTCAGAAATATGTCGACTCATATCGGACGTCACTCCTGAATCGTCTTCTTCACTTTCATCTAGTGACCTGTAACTTTCTCCTCTTATTGCCCTCTTTTTCATTTGTACTGTCCCCATATTTTCATCATTTTTCATATCAGACTTAACAAACAAATCAGCATTAATTTTCTCAGATTTATTACTTCCAATTTCAGTTTCTTTTCTTCCATCACAGCTGCTATCTGAGCTACTACTACTAGAGCTTGACGAGCTGGAATCATCTTCATCACTTGAAGAACTGTTATCCTTTTCATCCATAACAATATTAATATGTTCAATCATTTGCTTACTCTGTGATTGGATATCATCAACTTCATCAGCTGTTCCTGTCGCTTCCACTTCACTTCCACTGAAATTTTCACTTTCAGATAGATTTTTCACAATGCGAACTGTTTGAACACTGGTACTACTTGAATCATCTTCCCAATGACAATCACTTTCTTCTATTTTACCATCATCAGTTTCCGACATAGAAGATCTCAAACCATTTGACCGATTTGTAATTTTAGGAGATATTACACCATCAGATACTTTATGTATAACAGGTTCTTCGATAATTTCTTTCCAAAAATCTACAGGCGATTCAGATACACATCTGTTTTTCTTCAATGCATCAATGTTTGGTGACTTGTTATCATCCCTATTGTTCACTGTATCATTAATACTTTCTATCTCCTTAACCATATCCTTCACAGATTTTTTTGGTTTCTTTGGGAAAGTAAACGTAACAGAAACTTCTGGTTCTTCTTCATCTTTTTTTATTTCTTGAATTATTAACTCTTTAGGTTCTTCTTTTTCTGGACTGGAAGAAGCTGATTTTACTTCACTATTACCAACAATTACTGTTGTTACATCTTCATCATTTTCACTTCTACTAAATTTTAATTTCAACGGTAGTCTAACCATTACAGTAGCTTCATCTGGATCAACAATATCATCTTCTGTATCTTCGCAGTGATCTAAAGTAGCCGTTGAACTTTCACCATCGCTTGAAGTCCCCACATCTTCAACAATATTTGTCTTAAGTTTTTGTATACTCTCTGCTTCACTCGACTGCTCGCTTTCTTCAAAAATAACGCTTAACTGTTTTGGTAGATTCTCATCTTCAGTTTGTGCTATAGAACTATTCTCTTCATCATCTTCATCATCTTCCTCCTCATCATCGACATCTTCTTCATCTTCTTGCTCCTCTGTCTCAGAATTCTGACACAAAATATCAACAGAACTTGAACTATGATAAACATTAATATTTGGTACTGACTTGATAGTCTGTAAACCTGATGTTAAAATTTTATCGTTATCTTCAACCTCTGTGTCTGAATCCTCTGTAATTTCATCGGAATCTTCATTGTGAGGTGTGTTACAATTCACAACAATATTTCCAATATTTTCTTCTTTATCTGATACTACCTCAGAGTTATTTGAAAAAGAATTACTCGGAGTAATTACAATTTTTGGTGTTAATGAACGGTTTTCCATTTGATCAAATTGTTCATAACGATAAGGCATAACTGGCGGTGGATTTTGTTTAAAGAACGATCCATAATAAGTCATTTCATCAGTAGAAGAATACCCACACTCATCCGAGTCGCTCATATAACGAAGATTTTGTTGCCCTGGTGATGGTCCATACAAATGTGGAGATTGCATCCCATAAGGATGGTAAGGATATCCTGAGTTAACTTCAGCTATATAAGCACACATTGAATTATAATGATCCCAGAACTGTTGCTGTTGTTCAGGAGTCTGAGGTGAATAATACCAATAATTAGGATCAGGTGGTACAGGAGGATACGTAGGATAGCCATTAGGGGGAACCCACATTGCCCCTCCTCCATTATATAACTGAGGTGTTTTTCGCCCATCAGGCAATGTTGCTATAACAAATAACAACAGCAAATATACCAACCAAGTAATACATTTCAGTTGGTATGTATATTTTAAACTCGTCATATTATCTAAATTAAGTTAAACCCATTTTATCCCTCTATTTCTTGCCTTAAGTTCACTTCAAAAAGAATAAAATTATCAATTTCTACATGCAAAATGTCTTCCGTATGACATGAGGATGAATGATACTAACATTATTATGTTAATTAATACTAAATCTATTGCTAACTCAATCTAATATAATTTATCCGTTTTCATTTCTTAATTTTAAGTTATAATAAAAGTATTGCCTTTGGCCTATAGCAGTACCATATATAGAAACAAAATATCACTTTTTAATCTGCAGAGTTTTAAAATTTATAAATATTCATTATATCAATGGTGCAAATGGCCCGAGAGGCTTTTTACTTATGAAATACCCCTATAGCTGAAGGCAGGGGATTAAAAATAGAAATTTAAGACTCATATATAAATTGAAAATAATATTTATACCTTAAAACTTATTCTCGATTATTACATTATTCTAGGAGATGTAAGTACAGTAATTCTATATTAAAACTATAATATAATAAAAAGAATGAGTGTGAAAGATGTTACCACATAGATGGGTAAAACAACATCATGTAAATATTGTTCAATATGGCAACTAACTTAGTTCGAGAGTAGTTGGAAGATTGTAGCTGGAATGGAAATCTTTTACTTATCATTAGTATTAGAAGAAAGGAATATATTTCAAGGATGGTATAACAAGACATAACATATATGCATTAAATTTATGAGAAATGTATGTGTAAAGGAGGAATTGTTGTAAGGAAAACAATGTACAAATGGAATATTACATCATCAACATACATCCCTAAATAATCCAAATAAATTAACCAAATTATACTGAAAATCAGGATTTTTAAGCCATGTTCACAAATAATTATCAATTTTAATTTCACTGTAAAGCGTAACATATTCAAATTAATTGTACAAGAACCAATGTTTCTTGGAAATAATATGAAAAAAGTTTTCGGTTGTGTTGTTTTTATAAGATGAAACCACATTTCATGATACTGGCAAATTAAATAAGCGTAACTGTAATCATTTGAGCAAGGAAAATCCACATAGAAGAGCACTTTCAAGAAGGTTCTCCTAATGTAAATGTGTAATATGCTATTAATAATAAAATTAATAAATACACAACACTACTCTTTTTTAGTTTTAAGGTTGCATATTGATAACTTTTTTACTTTCTTATATAACCATCAGATGAAGAAATCTCATGGGTTAAAAGAAAAATGTTGAGTTTTGATGGGTTGATCTGTTTAGCAATAACTTGAGTATAAAAAAGTTGTTTTTGGAAATATGTATACAGTAAAGGAAGAATTTAAAAAACTTAAATATTTTGACAATTTTTAGCAAATATGTATTCCAGATAGTAAATATAAATAATATATACTAAAGTTAATTCTGGTTATCTACCCCAATTGGGAGATAACCACGGCTATTTGACCAGAAGTAGAGATACTTTTGCAATACTAGCTCATAGGCTGAAATTCTTTTAAAAAAATAAATAAAAAAATACGGGTAGTAAATTTATAAATAAGCTACCAATAGAAATGAAAAATGAAAATAATAAAGCTAGATTTAAAAGTATTAAATAATTATATGATCTCAATGCCACTCTATTCTATTAGGGAATACTTTTAATTGAAGTAATGAAATACCATAAATGATATATTACTGTAAATGTCTAAATATAAATACACTGTGATAGCTTGTAGTGCAAATCGATTTTGTAATAAATGACACCATTCAAGTTCTAATGCTATGATGGTATGAATAAAGTTATTTATTATTTTTATTATTAATGATGTCATCTGTTATCTATGCACTACTCTATAGTAATAAACAAGTGGACTAAATTGATTAATTTAGCATATGATAATATTTTAGTTATGATTAAGAAAAAGTAAAAAACCTAAGATATACAGTCTGGACTCTATGCTCTATGCACGATCTATAGTATAAACAAGTGGACTAATTTAATTAAATTTATTATGTGGTTATATTTTATGGTCATGAAAAAGTATAAAAACATTTGAGTTGCAGTATGCATTTGTCATCTTTGGATTGATCTTTAGCATAAACATGTGGACTAATTTGACAGAATTTAGTCAGTTTTCATAATTTCATTATGGTTATAAAAGTTTTTTTAAATCTGCGAAATACAGTATAATATTTGTCGTCTATGCACTGCTCTATTGCATAAACAAGTGGACTAATTTTATTAAATTTAATATGTGATCGTATTATGGTTATGGTCAAGAACATGTAAATAAAACCCTCGAGACACAGTCTTTCTTTGTTGTATATCCACTGTCTATAGCATAAACATGTGAACTAATATGACAGAATTTAGTCAATTGTCATATTTGGGTTATGATTATAAAAGTTTTTTTTAAATCTTCGAAATACGGTATAGCAGTGTCGTCTATGCACAAACACGTTGATTAATTTGATTAAATTTAGTATGTGATCGTATTTTGATTATGGTTAAGAAACATTTTTTAAGCCCTTGAGTACCAAATAGTCTGGAATTTGTCATCTATGCACTACTCTAAGTGTACTAATTTGATCCAATTTAATATATGGTAATTTTTATTTTATTATGGTCTTAAAATATAGATGAAACCCTTGAGATGTGTATTTTCTTGACAAATCTTTTTTCTTTTTTTTGCCTATTGAATTTAAACATTTTTTTTTTTTTTAATTTATCTTGTGAGTTTATCACAAAATAAACAAGCCAGATTTTACTGTATTTAAATATATTTATGTCTGTTATATTTTATTATTATTCTCTAAAATAAGATTAGTAGGTACCCAGTTTAAAGAAACTTATTTTTCATGTATAATATATTTGTAAAAAATTTATTAGAAACCTTTTTAACGAAATAAGAAAGAATATTAATTTTGCTTTTTTTGGAACAGATGTGAGAAGTTTTATTAAAATTAATATTCGCCTAACTGTTATTTCAGTAGATACATGTTATATTATGTAATTTCATACACTGTATTTCCAATCTTGTGACATAAGAATTGTGTAAATTAAGCAATTTATCATTAACATGTGTGCATGTCAGTCATGATATTACATAAACAAATATTTACTGAATAAAACTTTTATTTCACAAAAGTCCTACTAAAAACGTTTCATTATTTATTGCTTACAAATAAGTATTACAATCCAATGTGTCTATCGTAAATACAAAACCAGTTTCCTCTAGATATAGGCCTATCATAATATATTATCAATTTTAATTTAACACTGGAATTGTATAATATATTTTCTGTGGTGCATGGGTTTCTGTATGGTTAAAGAACTTGCTTAGAACATTTGAACTTTATTGTTTTGTTTGAAAACTGTAACAAATAAAAATATAACATCAAAAATTAAAATATACTAAATGTAACAAATTATGTCTTTTAGAAATGTCATTTGAATTATTAAAAATATATATAATTATACCTGGCTACTATGTTGAGCTTTCTAATGCGATTTAATTCAAAATTGCATACTACAGTCAATAAAGTTCTAATAATAAATTGTGAGCATAAAGTTATAATATTATCTATATATCATTTCATTGAAAAAATATACACAAAATGCTTGTTAGCCTACCATCTTCCAAAGAGTCTTTCACTAAAAAAAATGCATGGAGTAAATAAGCTGTGAATATGTGTAAATACCACAAATCTTTTCTTTTTTTTTTTGTGCCAAAAATGGGCATAACATTTTTGGCATGTAACGTATGAAGGCACAATGGTTCTTCATGCCTATTAGACTCTCATCTAATGGCTATGTTTTGATAAGGATGAAAGTAATTCCTAAATAAATCATTCAGTGGGTCTAGCAGTTTCTTATTTTTAGCCAGAGGTCATACAAAACAATGATATACACTGTTATGCTGTTATGGCATACGCTGTTATGGCATATGCTGTTATGGCAATCTACTATAACAAGTGTTCAGCTGATTCCACGGCTTTCTAAATAACACAAATGACATCAAATGGACTCAATCTGGTAACAGTTCATTTGTATGACCAACAGTATACAAGTCTATTACAATAGAGAAAACCAAAATCAATCATAAAATGACCAATTGGCAGTTATAACTAAACTTCTAAAAAACGTTTAATTAGTAAATAAAAGAATTATACTTATTTCGACAAAAAAAAAAAAAAAAAAAATTTCAAACAAAACAATTTGTCAATAACCAAGTTATCACTTTAGTTCCTTTTTACTACACACATATTAAACAATTCAGTGTTGAATATAGAAATTTAAAAAAAGAATACTTGGCTGTTGAGTTTAAATGTTTTCTTTGTATTAAGTGTGATTCTCTTTCTCTAATCTGTCGACCCAACTACAATACGGCCTACCATTTCCACAAAGTATAACTTAACGAATACCAATTTATTAACTACAAAATGATCCTACCAGCACTATCAGAGCCTGCAGTCATAGCCTGAAGCATCCTGAAGGATCGGGAAGGAATTGCACTCCCAGTGTATTTCCTCGGTTCTTGAACTTGTTGTTCGGATGGAGGTATATAAGGTTGAGGTGAATCTATGACAAAAATTAATTCTTTATTTAAATATTTCTTAAACATAATACGAAACAATTTAAGACTACTGTACGTACAAATTTCTATGTCGAAAAGAGAGTAACATTAGTATTTTCTAATTTTGTGTCACATTTTCGGACTTTTTTCAAAAAATTTGTGTCTTAGGCAATGCCTAAAATGCCTTGTGGGGAAATGCTGCCCTGGTTCTACCATCATCATATTTTCATATGCACATATTTTAATCGATATATAAGGGTAGTTCTTCAAATTCTAATGAAATTTTTACAAAATAAGTAACTATTAATTCTTGTTTATTCATTTTGTTCTTTGTTTTCTTAAGATAGAAAATCGACTAATGCTCTTCTTTAATATTTCTTGCTCTGAAATATCAGGCTCAATGTACTACTTAACACTATTTGATGAGATAAATTTAATACATTAATTTAAATAAGGTGACTACAAATTTGCTTACAGCTATGTTACCATTAACTTAAATTAAATGCAAGTTACCATTATTTTTTTTCTGTTCTCTTTATTTAATCTGTTTTAAAAATTAATTTGAATTATTATTCAAACTCCGCATGCCGGTCACAAGCCCAGGGTCTTGTCTATGACAAGGAAGGAGGAGTGATAGAGGAGGAACACCTCTTTAATAAACTTTGGTCCAGCTAGCCCAGCTGATAGTACCTTGTGAGGGCTCCTTGCCAGGGTATGGTGAAGTCCTCAACGAAGGTTGTTCAGCGGAGAAGAAGATCTTTGGTACAGCAAGACTGGCAGAGGAGGAAACCTTGTTTCTCTTAGGTTGGTTAAGAGAGAACCTATTGCCTTGTAGTTTGTAGTTGGCTCTACAAAGGCTAGAGGAATTTAATCTCGATTAAAAATAAACAAACAACTTGATGTCCAGGATAAGCAATGGCAAAAACAAATTCTGGAAATTATACTCCAGGTGGACAACTAGACATTAGTTTGGAAATTCCACCCTCTTTGGAGGTTGACCTCAAGGATTCTGGGGGAGGCCAACTATTGCATTCTGATCACCTATTTAAGAAGAGCTCAAAAACTATTAGATTAACACCAGGTAATGATTCATTACCCAAAACTAAATAGTTGTCTTCAGATCAGGCCATTTTGAAGACGCCACACCAATACAAGTCTTATTCGAAGAAAATCAAACGAGAAGTAAGAATGAACTAATTCTATATATATAATGCATGGATGAAAGAGACAAACGTGAGAGAGCAACTAGAAATTACATTAAAAAGTATGGAATTTCAGCTAGATGCCTTACATCCTTACATGAAAAATTTTTAAGACAAAAAATCTAGTAAAACTATTTGGAACAAACGAATGAAATCTATCCATTATGAGACAGATGAGGAAGACTTAGAAAAGGAAGTGGGCTGGGTAACAAAATATAATAAAAAGTTCAACAGACATAAGAAAAGAAAAGTAAGTTCATCACCCAACTGTTCTCCTGATCAAAATAAACGTAATTCTCAATCCCATCCAATTTAATCAAGTGTAAATGATCCTACAAAGTTCAAGAATGGTGAGAAACCTATAAATATTGTACATACACCTGCACCTATATATGTCACAGGAATTGCAACATTTCATGATCTTAAGCAATTGACTTTAGAAATAAGTTAGCAGAAAATGAAGTATACTTATTTGGCGAAAGGAGCATGGAAGATAAACGCACCAGATGGAGACATATATAGAAAACTTTTAGCAAAGCTTACTGAAATGAGGATTCAATGGCATAATTATGAAGATAAAGTCAATAGACCAATGAAAGTTGTTGCAATGGGACTGGATAGTACTTGCAAAGAAAGAAGAAGATATAATTGAAAGCTTAAATTAAAAGGATTTAACATCATGGAGGCAAAAACCATGATTAGGAAAGAATCAAGGGAAAATTCAAAAAGTGAAAGAATTATAAATAAAATAGGAATGGCGCTCTTTATGCTCACCTTCAATAAAGGAGAAAGTACTGATAAAGTATTTAATTTAAGGTCAATTATAGGAATTGTTGTTAAAATTGAACCATTAATGAAGAATACTAACTTAATTCCACAATGTAAATGGTGTCAACTCTTTGGTCATACTCAGGGTTATTGTCAAAGAGAAATTGCATGTGTCAAATGTGCTGGAAAACATTCTACAACTGTTTGCCCTGCAAGTGTGTAAGCTAAATGTGTTAACTGCCAAGGTGACCACCTTGCAAGCTACCGAGGATGTATAATTGTGAATGAACATCAGAATAGAAGAGAAAAAAAAGCCTGAGCACAATGGAAAATCCATGTTATATCTAAATCTAAATTTATGGCAAGCGATAAAGCACTTAAAAACCATGGAGATAGTAATCAAACGCAAAATTCAAAAACCTATGCCAAAATTTCCAAAATGAAAGAGTAAAGGAAAATGATTCTATTAAAGACCTATGAAAACGTGTTATACGAAGACTTGATGATCAGGAAGAGACTATCAGGATGCTAACCAAAGAAATTAAAGGAGACATAGTTAACAAATAGATTAATCATACTGTGGGTGTTACTTACTTGGAATGCTAATGGTCTGCTTAACCATTTATTAGAATTATAAATCTTTCTACCAAATGAAATAATTGACAATTGCTTGATTTCAGAATAACATTTCACTCAACAATCTTATATTTATACTACAAATCCTCATATTACAGAAGGAAATAAACTTAGGTCAAAGGACATTACAGTTTGGGCAGAACTCTCAACTAATGGAGTTCCTTCCTACGACATTTCTGAGAGGACAATGACTGAGCATAGGTATCATGCAGTGTTGAGCACTCACGTTATTCCACATTTAATCGCAGACTTGCATATTTCATCAGGATGGAGCTACTCCACACTATGCTCTAGAAGTGAAAAATGTACTAAACACGCAGTTAACTGGTCGTTGGATTGGAAAAAGAATCGATTTTATGGACTGGCTAGTCGATCACCGGACTTATCAGTTTGTGACGTTTTTCTGTGGTGTTATCTAAAAGAAAATGTGTAGGGCCTACTCCCACTACATAGAAACTGATGAGGATTTAAAAAGGCTAATCGAAGAAGAAGTGCTAGGGATTTCTTCAGGAATACCTTTGAAGCTTTTATTCATCAATGCTACCAGTGTGTAGCAGTAGACGGGTTTCAATTTGAATGATTTTTGTTTTGTTAAGAAACATATTTTATCATAAAAAGAAAAGAAATTTTATTATTTGTTATATTGTAGTATTTAAATTAAAAAGTTATTAAAGTCTATAAAAGAATAAAAAGTAATTTTATTGCTTGCTATTGTTTAAACCTTAAATCGCTGTCAACACCCACAATTTTATTTCTATGCAGATATCAGCATAAAAATTTGTTTGTGCACTCTTTTTTTACAATATATATATATATATATATATATATATATATATATATATATATATATATATATATATCAGAAACAAAAACAAGAAGAACTGCAACTAATGAAGGGCTGAAAAACACTAACGAAAAATAAGATAAATTTAAAATTGACAAACTTTTTCTTAGAGAGTTTGCAGTCATAACATATTAGTTGTTAATTGGTTCTTGAAAATCTTCCTGCATTTAACATTCAGCAGAATACATTGCTGGATTTCATCATTTGTTTATATCGAAACTGCTTTGAGTTTGTCCCAGAAATTGTTGTCCCAGAAAGCTGTCTGTTTGTTGTTGTTTTTTTTTTTTTCTTTGTTTACATAAATATGATGCAAACTATGTATTCATGTGTTGTGTTGTGATTTGAAGTGGTTAGTATTGTCATTCTAAGATTATTTTACTACTTTTGAGTAATAAAATGCCACTAGAGTCATTTTATAGTATACGTTATTTTTTTTAATCAGCTACTTATTGCTTATTGTTACACAAAGTAAGTATTGTGTTTATATTCAGGTTGTGTTTATGTTTTACATTCTGCTTATGAGGTTAAGTAATGTGAGACTCCCCTTAATGTTCCTTGTAGAAGAAATTATAAATCAAATTGTTTGAAATATGTATTCAAGTTTATTTCAATAATTTGTTATTAAGTATATTTTACATTATTTTCTTACAAAACAGATTATAAGTAAAACTGTTTGAAATATGTATTTGAGTTTAGTTCAATACTTTGTTATTAAATATATTTTAAGAATAGAGCAGGATGAACAAGAATGACACAGGATAGGACAGGTCAAGATTCTACATGGGCTAAGATGAAACCATAAACTAATTCCAATATGTTCTTCAAAGTAAATGACTGTTTTAAATAAATAAACTTACCTGGCTGTGATTGTCCTAAACCTATTCTATTCTGTCCTGTTTGATTTTGAGTGGCTGCTCGGGGAACTGAAAAATAAGTTCAAAATTAGGGAACAATTAGAATAAACTTCCAAAAGAATATATCCACAAGTTAATTTTATAAATTTTTTAACTAATTTGAATATTTGTAGTCTGTGTAAATTTTTAAAGAAGAAAACTATTGTTTCCATTAAAATATTCTATTTCTGTTAAATATAAAAAAAAACTTTATTAAATATATTTTTTATGATTTTATTAAACAAATTACAACTAATATAATTTATTTACTGTTATAGTTGCCTAACATTTAAAAAGGGTTGATTTTTTAGCTTTAAAATAAGTTTACAGAAAAAATGGTTGAAAATGCCTCAGGTGGTAGCCTACATTCATTTAAGTGAAAATTTTTCATGATGGAATGGAAAAGTGACAGAAGATGTCTCAGGTAGTGCGTTCATCTGAAAAGAATATGAGTGAAGACTGTTGATGGAAGTGGAAAGGTCACAGTGTAAAGAAGAGATTGCACTTGACTCAGAAAGAGAAGAAGAAGATTGAATGAGGCAAGACCGCAGTTTTTTAAGAACCATAGAGTTTGTCCATACTCAAAAGTCGTGGAAATGGGACAAGAATGACAAATCCTTATTCTGTCCCAGTTACTACTGAGTCTGTATGTACAGGCCATGGATGAAACTTAGCTGTTCATGTGGTGTCATCAACCCTTACCACTGTATGTCAAAACTGAAAACATCAGACTTTTCTTATGTCTGAATGAATTCCTGGAAATGAGGTAATGTAATGTCTTGTATTTAAATTACAAATTGGCTTGTCATGGTCACTACTTATGATTTTTTTCAGTAAAAAGACTTTATTCAAATTTTTAATGTTAATTTTAAGAAAATGGACAAATGAATGATGTTTACAGGTGGATATTTAGAAAATTAGGAATCTTCTAAATGTTGGTAAGAATATTCACGCTCACAGGAACAGCTGTATTCGTGGATTATAGCTTTCAACACTGATGATTGAATTTGTTGTTCATTCAAGATTGCATATTACCATTTTAACATAGAAGTATAAATTATATTAAAATTATAAACAGTAATATTTTATACTTTTTTTTAATAGATTCATTTAAATACAAAACCATTCGTGACTTAAAACTATCCGATAAAGCTCACGATACAGATAAAATCTGTTGCATATATCCAACATACAAGCAATAATTATTTGTCAGTTATACAGCTTATAGAAGTTTAAATGTTATTTAATATTTAAATATAATATTTTTGTGCTTATAATAACCTAATAGCAACTACACAAGTTTAAAGATACTCAGGAAAATGCAACTGTTTTCCAAAAGTGATGATGTGACAACCTATCTAGATGTATAATAATAATGTAAATTTAAAAATTAAAATTAACTTACAAGGAATATTCATCACATAAATGATCCATGCATCTGCATGTAATCTTACCATTGCATCTTATTGAAATGTATAGAAGAGCTGATGTAATAAACAGAAATTTGTTGTAAACATTCAAAATATAATTTGTATAAAACATTTGATAAGTTTAAATGTTTAATTTGTACACTTTAAGTGATCTATTGATATTTATATATGAATTGGAATCAACATCTACTTTCTAAATATTATACTTTTAATAAAAGCAAAGTATCTTACGACTTAAAAAATATACTTTATCATGGTTAATCCACTTTGAATTTTTTAATAAAGCATGTACTAAATCTTGTGAAGGGAAAGACTGTAAATAAGCATCAATGTCAACACACATTACTACCCTCCATGACTGTATTGTGAAGGTGGTTTAAAATTTAAAAAGTCTGAACATGCAATGGCCATTGAAAATATTCTATAACTCTGATAGGATTATAGTGGATATACCAAAACTGTTTCATTTCAACGATTACTCAAACCACAATCTTTGCAATCCTGACTGATAACATAATTGGAAATGAAAATAATTATATGAAATTATTTCAAATATTTAAATGAAGATTTTAACGTATAAACCATATATTCAATTATTAACTGGGAAAAAAATCACTTTTGTTATTTTAAAAGGCATTTCTAAAAGGAAATGGAGTTGATTAAGGATTTTAAGAGTTCTGTTCAAATGAGATTTAATAAAAAAACACCTTGACATTTTACAGACACTTTCTAATTCTATATTTATGTGTTATTAATTTATCTGCCAACATGAATATGAACTGGATATTTGTTAAGTTTTACCTTTAATTAAGTGTGCACACTACCACATGGATAAAAGACCAGAATGATGTGCCACTTCATTGCATAGTCCTAGAATTTGCTTGCAAACACTTAATATTTTACATCTGGTGATTTTATTTTAAATTTTATATATAAATTATTTACATATATGCAAAATAACACTTTTCATAAAACTTCAATACATAATTCGTAGTTGACCCTGTATAAGTTGAACCAAGTAAATGGGATAGTCTCCAGGTGGCTGGATAACAACAGACTCAGTTTGTCATCAGCAAAAAATGAGATGATGGCCATTACAAGGAGAGGCATCTTGATCTGGCCTAGCATAAAAACCATGGACGTTACAATTCCTGTGAGTAGTGACCCCATCAAGTACCTGTGGGATGTGACTGACACGAAGAAAACATTCTTCAAACACGTCTACAGCAGCAGGTTTAAAGCCTCTATGAACACCACTGATGGCAGACTCCAAGCAATCAAAGAGGAAATGCCTGATATCGGTTGTTAATTTAATAATGTTGTATGGAGCCAAAACCTGAGAGATCCATCTCAAAACAGAAAAAGTACAATAGGATACTAGCTTCTGCGCAAATAACAGAGACTCTTAGAGTTACGTGCACTTACTGTACTGTGTTGGAGGCCACCATCTTAGTCATCGTGGGCATCGATGATGAAGATTGTGGAGAAGCAGGTAAATGAAGACAAAAGTGTAGAAGAGTACAGCCAGAACAATAAAGTAGACGAAGTGGCAAAATGGTTAGGAAAGACAACAGAAAAACAGACTCCCAGACTCATGCCCAATGTAATTGGCAAAAACGAGGGTATGGCCAGGTCAACTACTTCATGACTCAATTTCTGTCCAGACGTGGCCTAGTGTGACAATATTTGTTTAGAATGGTCAATAGCAACAACTTTACCTGCACTCACTACAAGGATGGCTCGCATGATGATGTTCAACACAACTTCTTCAAATGCGATAGGTGGAATCCAGAGAGAAGTAGTGGAAGAAAAAACTCCAGATAATGTTGTCAGCAAATTGTTGGGAAGAAGGAGTACTGGAAAATGGTGATAAGGTGCATTGTGACAATGTTACAAAGGAAGGTAATAGATGAAAGGTAACCAAATTGACCTCCAGAGACTTATGAAGACAGCACTAGCATGAAGTAATGTGGAAATATTTGAGTGAGACTCCCAGCAGATAAAATCTGGGAATCCCACACAAGGATTGCACATACTTCCTATGGTCCGTAAATCATTTCCGCCTTCGATAAATATATATATATATATATATAATTTGTAGAAAACAAATAGATAATATTAACAATTTTCCTTTTATACAAATGATAGTTTGGATGTTCATGAACAAATTTCTGCATATCAGACCAGTTTATCTTCATATTTTGAAGATGGTATCACATTTTCAAACGATGAATGCAATTTTCTCCTGAAATTAGTGTACATGTTTAAGATAATCAAATATATATATTATAAAACAATAAGTATGGTGTTCTTAGAGAATATGAAATTAAATGAGAATTATTGGATATGCAATTATAATAAATTACTATAGAATTGAAACAGTTAGTTACATAATAAGACCACAATACCAAAATAATTAGGGGCATGCATTAATCACCAATTTTATTTTCCAATCAATTGTAATTAAGATGCAAGTTTGAAGCATTTAAAAAAATTGTCATGCATTTATAAATAAATTATAAAATATAATGAGCTGATACCTGATTATTAAAAACAACAATCATGGATAACGAAACCTGAATTTAATTTGATTTGTCAGTTATTATACACTATTTAGAAAAAAAGAGTCGAATAGAAGTACCGGTAGTTAAAAATTTTATATTTAGTGATTGCAATGCTTTTCACATAATCAATTAGAAAGAATAGAAAAATAAGAAATAATAGATTCATTTATTGAATTAGTTTGATGAATAGTTTACAATCAATCTTCTAATCTAAATATCTAAATAATTGAAGTTTAAATCACTTTCCAAAATGTTTCATACTAGAGTAGGTTATGCGTAATCTATATTTTTGTGTTGAGTTATTAAAGCTGATGAACTTATTAAACTGTTATTATATTGGATGCTATAGTAAGTAAATTTGTCTATATTACTCTCATAGAGGATATTTTTTAAATTATTGAAGCACTCGCTAATGAAATGTTTTATCACAACTAATGAAAGACAATATATCTGTCCATAGACAGCTTTAGTAAATCATCATAATCAATCGAATAGGAAGCTCTGGGTAGTTAAGAAAAAACCATGGCTCATGATTAAAATGTATAAATGTTATTTTTGTTGAGGAATGAATTCAAAATTTTACTTAATACTGTACATTAATATATTAATTGATCCCGACATATTTTATAAAACTTGACAAGTTTGTAATGCATGTAAAAATTTTATGCTACCAAAATAATTTAATGTATTAAATAACCATGGTAAAAAATGTACGACAAGTTTTTTAAACAATTTTAGTATTCTTAGAAAAACTGGAATTTTAAAAAATATAGGAAATTCTATTCTTCTTTTTTTAACCTGACACATATGTCTACGTTTTACTAAAACCCAATTTTTTTACCAATTTTAATAAAAATCAGCCAAAAAATACATAAATAATTAAAACGGAAAATTGTATAAATTGACTCAGCTAAATACATTTATTGATTCATGAACTTATCCAAGATTTAAAAAAAAAAAAACATTTACACCAAATTTCATAAAAATCAGAAAACTCCTAAAGTTCTATATTATATAGACGAAAATAAACGAAATCCAAATCTTCAAAAAAATGATATACAACTCCCAAGGTACAGCTAAATATATCCTATATGAAATTTTATTAACTTTAGTCCATGTGTTTGTCCTGTAGAGCACTAAAACACGTTTTGAACTACGGGATATATTCACAAAAACTCAACATAGATTTTTTAACTCATCACATAACATTCTCTATACTACGTATATCTGAAAGAAATAAAGATACAGGATTAAACATGATTCGTTCCTTGATCAAAATGAATGATCCTCTTAAGTACAGAAAATCTTAATATCGTTTAAAATTGTACTGCATCCTAAAATTTTTAACTGGTTTCAATTTTTTTTGTTATAATTTATGTCTTATTCCTTATTTCATTCTGAACAGGAATATATATATATATATATATATATATATATATATATATATATATATATATATATATATATATATATATATACACACACATTATTAGTATTTGGAGGTACCTTTAATGAGCTACAGTATGGTTTTTTCTAATAACATTGCACATCACCAAATCGCAGTTTCAAGCTGAAATTTACAATTTTACTTAATTGTAATTCCATATCATATCAATAGCTGCAACAGCTAACTACAGTATAAATTTTGTTTTGTCAGTTGGCTGATCTGCATTCTAGTGATAACTGATCCAGAACAGCTGGTAAAATTTGTTTATTGTTGTTGTTTATAACCTGAAAGTTGTATTTGGTTTAGCAAGTGCTAATTTCACGTTTTGTTTTGATTATATATTAGTATTGATTTGTTTCTTATTGTAAAATTGTTTTATTTCTTGTGACAAGATGCCTAGGCTTAGAACAGAAAATCAACCAGTGAAAAAAGAAGAGAGTGCATCAAAGAAAAAGCTTTGTAATAGTGATTACAGTATTTTTACAGACAATGCTGCAGGACTTAGTTGCTATGGTAATGAAATCATTGATTTGAATCTTTTGTCAAAGTGTTAGTAAATAATACTGTGTGTAAACAGTGAAATACTGGTTCAATGCTTATAACTAAATTAGGTTGTCAAAGAGGCTTAGCCTCCAAATTAGCACTTATATGTACTGAATGTGATTATGAAGTAGGTTTTTTTTTAATTCTGAAAGATTTAGTACTGATGTGTGTGGTAAAAGGCAATCTGTATTTGACATAAATGTTTGGTTAGCCTATGGCCTATGTTCTCTCGGGAAGGGGAAATCTGCCGGACAAATTTTGTGTGGTGTGTTAAATTTACCAAAGCCTCCTGTATATTTTGAAAAATACACAAACATACTGAAGAATCACGTGAAGACAGTGGCTGAACAGACCATGAGTGTAAAGGAGGCTGTACTATAAAATTGTGATGGAATCAGTGACGAAGAGAACCAAGAATGCTACACTATTTATCTACAGCATTTGACGGGATGTGGCAGAGGCGAGGCCACCAATCTCTAAATGGAGTGGTTAGCAATACCAGTGTAGACACAGGTAAGATGCTTGATGTCTGTGTACTCTCAAAATACTGTCTTTATCTTGACAAGAAAAATCAAGATAATAAATGTAAAGAGAACTACAGTGGAAGCACTGGTTGTATGGAGGTTACCGGAGTCCAAAATTTTTTTTCTCGCTCTGTTGAAAAGCACAATATTAGGTACATACATTTACTATAGTGCTGCTTTCAAGTCTATTGTTGATATAAATCCAATAATGATGTCCCAGTAACTAAGCTTGAATGTGTTGGACACTTACAGAAGAGAATGGGGTCTAGGCTAAGAACACTAAAGAATTTTTTTTAAGCACAAAGCTATCTGATGGATTGACCTTAGGAGGAAAGAATAGTATAACATATGCAGGAATTGATTGACTACAATCTTACTATGGGCAGGCAATTATAAAGAACACCTCAAATCTCTGAAATATGAAACAAGCTGTGTGGGCTACTTATTTTCATAAGTTGTCCACAGATAAAAATCCAAAGCACTCATCAGACAAAAATACATGGTGTGGATATAATAAAGCGAAACTTGAAGGTAATCAGTAATCTCACAAACATAGCCTACCGTACCGTATCAGAAGCTTTTTTTACTAGAAATAAAACGTATAATATACAGACCTTAGTGATGAAAACTTATTGAAGAAATGTCTTCACGGTAAGACGCAGAACATCAATGAAAGTTTAAATAATGTTACTGGGCCCGCACCCCCAAAAAAACATTATTTATTTGTTGAAGTTGACATTTTAGAATTAGGTGTTTATAATGCTATAGGCTATTTTAATAAAGGACTCATCACTAAGAGCCAAGTTTTAAAAAATATTGGCATAAAACCATTACACTATATTATATGGTAAAGACGATGAAAATGTTCGATGAAGAAAGAGTTCACACAGCGGAAAAATCAACCACAGATTTTGAAAGCAAAGCAAGAAAGCCAAAAAGACTTGAAAATAAGAAGCAGATTGACAAGGAAGAAGAGGAAAGTCAATATGGAGCTGGAATGTTCTAAGGTAATGCATGTACAGTTTGTTTTTAGGCCTAACTTGTAGTTATTTGGGTTTTTTTTCCGAAAACCCAGTTTTTTTAGGTAAAAGATACATTTTCTTAAAAACTACATGAGATATTCAATACAAATTTTCAGGATTTGTTTATTGGACATATACAGCTGTGGAATCTTTGATTTTTGATGTAAATGCAAATATGCTCTTGCAACAGTTTAAAATATGTTAATATTGTTAACAAAATTAACCATCTACTTTATAAACAAAATAATTTTATTTTTTTATTTTTACATATATGTAATAGATCTAGGTCTAAAATGTGTATGACAGTGTAAGGAAATAATAGTAAAAATTTCAGCCCCAGTTAGGAGTAACCTAGCCTGAATAAATGTTCCTTATGTTACTATGGGGAGTAGGCCTATATGGGCAATGCAGAAGTATGCAGTCCCCTTAAAAATAAAATTTATTTAGACTTTATTTTAAACTTTAGATTACAATAGTTTTTGCAAATACTTAGGCTTATATAACTATAATAAAATGAAGTAAATCAAATTAGCAAACAAATTAGTCACCTACATTTACAAAAAGCAAGCAAAATCAAAATAACAATGAAAAACATTAGAAATCAAAAAATACATAGCATTTAACATAAAAAACAAAGTATAACACTAAACATATTAGTAAGGTTAAATAAAAAATAATGAGGGTGCACTTTCTCGTACCCTCCATTTCTTCCCCTTCCCCTGTCATAGTCTGTAGTATACGAAAGGCTCTCGAAGGGATCGATGAACCTCGATATCTCGGATCTGATTCGTTGTGCAGATAAGTTTCTTCATCAACTAAGAAATTATGAAAATATGGTTTCGAACATTTTCAAAATATCTTTTTTTAAATATATCCCGAAAATGTAAAAATGGTGGCAATTTATAAATACTCTATTAATAATCATGTTAATACATGTTGAAACAACTTCAATTTTTAAATATTTTTTTAAGGCAATATTATCATTACAAACAATTTTTAAGACATTAGCAAAAAAGAAGTGAATTAACACTAATTTTTAGTTTAAATGCTAATAAATATTATTGTTCTATAATTGTGAAACTACTACACAACATGAAAAATATTAAGAACATTGCAAACATAAAATAAAAACACACAAGATAATTAACATTAAACAATATTAAATAATAGTAAAACATTATTGTATTTTGTTTTACACTACACAAAAAAAACTGCTTCATAAACAACATAAAATATTAAATGAAGTAGTAAATAAGGTAGACTTGGGAAAAAAGAAGCACCATTTCATGTTTGTTCAGGGCAGCCAAGCTTCTTACATTTCTAACTATCTAACTTTATTATTTAAATAAAGTAATATTAATCCGGTTACACAAAAGGTTTTGAAGCACCTAGGCCTGATACTAAATATCTTTCAGTTGAATCGTATGTGATAATTGAGTTCGAGTCGCAGTAATTACATCCTTTGCTACAAATCATTTCCACTTTTCCCTCACAAATATAGTAATGCAAGTCCAATAATGGAACCCAGAATTTCTTACACACTAAGCAAGAGCATTAGCCGATAGGATGACAGGGGAGCTAATCATTTAAATAGAATTTGTAAAACAACTCAACACGTTAAGCTAAACCTATATCATTATATTTCAAACTGTTCTAGGAAAGCTTGTTGTAACTGAAGTTATCTAAACAAATCAAAATTTCTACACTACCAAAATCATTCTATCTTCTAGAAGACTAGTTTAATTTCTCTTTTTAGGAAAAGAGAACACTTATTATATACCTGGAGAGGTATAACCTGATGTTCCTGAATATACTGGATACCAAGGATACGTTGGGCAATCGGAATATGCAGGATAAGCATAACCTGAACAGTAATCAGTAGATTGAGGCAGTGGATAATAAGGTTGAGGACTTGAGTTATAAGTTGGACTCGAGCAGTAAGCTCCTGGCGATTGATCTAATGAAATGGTAAAGTACATTCAATGATAACATTACTGCTACTATCACTTTAAAATAGGTTCCACAATTTCTGAACTATCTGTCTTATGCTTTATTCAATTTTAGAATAATTAAACAATTATTTTATATTCATTATTAACAGACCTAAACTGATTAATACATTTTTAAATTGTACAACTTTGAAATTAATATTATTAATTTATTTCAACTCAGAGGTACCAGTCAATAAGTGTCAAAAATGAATGTAATATAAACCACATAAAAATTTTAATTGTTTATTTTCACTTTCATTGTTTGAAATGAAATATTTTACGTTCTTTTGTTTTTTTAACTATAATGACTTTTGTTTATATTATCTTAAAAAGTATAAATGTAGTATAACTCATACTATATTATAATGTACATTAAAAAGTACAATAAATTACACATCCTCCACCAATAATTAATGTATATTAAGACCCTAAGCCACCATGTTTAATGCATCGTGCTAAATAAATATCAATATTTTACCACTCTCATCCAACATCTTGAACACTTTTGAAGGGATATAACCCCCTCGATATCGAGGATTTTCTTCATTAACAGGTAAGATTGTGTCTGAAACTATGTGAGTAAAATAATTGGTAATGACAAAATAAAAATTTTAAAAAAGGTTTGAAATGGATATAAAAAAATATGTTTAAAACGTTCACTAAAGACAATAAAACAAAAGAAATTTCTGTAATATTTAAAATTGTAAAGAGTGTTTGACTTCCTTGAATTAAAAAATACTTCTCTTTTGAGTTCACTTTTTATTTCATAAAAATTATGTCTGAATTAAATGAAACGTTTGAATTTTTATTTTTTTTTTTTCATTCTACAAAATTCTAATTTTTTTAACTTCATAAATGATATATAACATAAAATACAAATCTGCACACACACACACACACATACAAATTTTAAATACCTTGAGTTTTGAGTTTATTCATCAGAGCACGATCATCTTCTGATAGTTGCAGTTTTCGTAACTGGCTAAGTGGAACTCCTTGACTATTATATGGAGCATCAGTTTGATCTACGCCACCTACAAATCAGTAAAATTACATTAATTTGATTATAAATCTTAATTTATCTTCTGTACCTAATCTTTGGGATGATTAGAGAACCAAATAATATGTACAGTCTTTGTTCAACATGTCAACTCAATATGGTTAAATTTAATTATATAACCAAATATCCTAACATATAGCTATTAATATCAGGTTTTAATTTGCTCTACAGAAATGGAACATCTGTTGCTGGTCTGTAAAACCAGTGACAAAATATTTATAAATACAGTCAAAATATTCTACTTCCTTAAACCTGATATACTTTTCATGAAAGTATGTGAATATTTTTATCCCACATATTTGACCAAACAACGTAATGAATTAATTTGGTGAAAAATTAATTATTGTTATAAGGCAGAATAAACTCCTACCATAATTTAGTGATTTACAAAAAACTATATATTCAGATATGGATCAAAATTTTCTTTAACTTTATTAGCCCACAAACACAAAATATTAGGATAGGTAAAAATACTAGGTGAGGCAATGAGAACACACCAATTTTTTTTTTTCAGCTAGTATTTGGTTGCAATGGTAACAATTAATCAACAGCTATGTTTATAACCTTAATTTAACTATGCCATTTTAGAAAACATGGATGTTTGGACTCTTAAACCCTTGTGCTTATGCTGTTGAAACATTAATAAAAAAATTCTTTTGTCTACAGTTGTTGACAAAGTGGTATTTTGTTCATTTAAATTAGTTTGCAAAACAGCTGATTTCTCAAAAGTTTCACTTTGCCCACTACTTTGCACACTACTTTGCTCACTCCGAATGGCAACCGAACAAAACGAAATTTAGGTTAAGTTTATTTGAATTGATTTATAATATACAGGAAATGTCGGGAAAATCTATGTAGGTTAGATTAATTCTTACATGTAAAATAACACAAATAAACAACAAAACAATGTTGTTGAAAAAGGAAGTAATTATTCATGAAGATAATTGACAGTGTATGTACACGGAGAGTATTTTTCGTTTGCCGAGTTTTGAAGTTGGCAATCTCGTTTCCTCAACAATACACCTAAGTTATTTGTAATATTTATAAAAAATAATCTCAGTTTTGACATGAGAACTTCTACTCAGTGTTGATGTGTTGTTTAGCACTACTGGTATATTTTGTGTAGTTAGTTTTAAAATATGGACAGTTCAGAGGATGAAAACCTGTCAAATACCCCGCCATATTGTGTTACTGCTGAAGTATGTTTTTTATTTGCCACAAAATAACAACTGTAGACAAAGTATAATGTGCAATTCATGAGCAAAGTGTCTTTTTTAAACTCGATTTAAACATTTTTCTCTCGTTTAAAAAAGTGCCACTTTGCTCACTAGTTGCACAAATAACTATTATTACATTTCAAAAACTGTACAGAAATCACTACAACATTGGAGATGATGCTATTCCAGGAAAGTGTAAAAACAGTGCACACACCATATAATATGGAAAGAGTAAGAGTTGCTTTACTTGCAAACCCAAAATGAACTGCCATAAAGCAACCCCTGACACTAAAAATTTACAATTGGTCCTAGTGGAGTATATTGCATCAACATCTTCGCTTTCATTCTTACAAGTGTTAAAAATTTTGAAATCCGATTATCCTAGGAGAGTAACATAGCATGCACTATTGGATTGTCAATAATCCACAAGACCTTCATTCAAAGCTTTTCTCCACAGTCCTAGCTGTATGATGTAGAGTTTCAGCAGATCATGTTTATGGCCCCTATTTCTTTGAAGATAATAATAGAACTACATTTTCCGTGAACTTTCTTCAATATGTGAATATGTTGAACAACTCTTTTATCCAATTATTGTTAAATGAGTTAGAGGTTGATACAGACTTCCTCCACTTCCATCAGTGGTGCCACTTCACACACCGCATAAAACACAATGTCTATGCTGAGAAATTTTATTGGAAATTGTTTGATCTCAAGGTTTGGTGACATATTCTGCTAAGCCTAATATCCAGATTTGTCAATGTGTGATTTATTTTTTTGTGGCTATTTAAAAGATTTAATTTTTCAAACATTGCTTCAGCCATGCTGCAGCAAATAACTAACAGCTTTTTCAAGTAACTTTAAGTGTATCAGTTGTGTTTAAGGGCATCATTTAAAGGAGTCTTACTTTTAAACAATAAATATAATATCTAGCACAAAATTGTATAATATTATCTACGTATTTGTGGAATATTCAACCTCAAATTTTAAAATTGCTTTTTTTGTGATATTGTTAAATTTTTGTGTTCTCATTGTTCCCACCCGGTACAATAAAAAGATATTTAAAACCTCAAATACAATTTCTCCCAAAAAAATATGTTTATTAGTTGAAACTCGTTTCAACAAAAATGTTGTCATCTTTAATGAAATATACTACTTTAAATGGTGGCATTGTCATTGAAACATGTTTGAATTAATAAACTTATTGTTTGTGAGAAACTGTGTCGTTTTACTTTAATTTTATATCATCTCATAAGTTAAATCCATTTTATTTTTTTTTTATGTTTGCCACAAAAAGAGATTAAACTTTTAATAATAGTGGTAGTAATAGAAGAGAAATGTCGTGATTTATTCTAAGTATTACCAATGACTACATAAATACTATAAGACACGACATGGCCATGTTAAATATTCTACGCTTATTCTTGAGTTGACCAATACCCGCTAGGGTGTGGAGCTGTCGCTCTTTGCTAGAGAATCTGAAGTTGATGTGACTGGCGCTAGGTGGCTCTACGGTCAAACAATGTTTCAGTTGCGCACTGATGCCACATATGGGACCAGAGATGCGAGGGAAGGTCGAGAATCGCTTATCTCAGCGCACGAACTGACAACACTGACTATGCTGTGTCAACAGTTGTACAGTCTCAACCAAGTGGGATGCGTACAGTCAAGCACCTGCTGCTAGCGCTTTCTGAAAGCTGTGTGTCAAACTTGTGACGAACAGTACCCGTAAAGCGTAGACTATTTCCCTATCCTATGTCGTGTCTTATAGTATTTATGTAGTCATTGGTATTACTTACTTTGAGTGCCATCTGTATCAGTTATTTTCTGCAGGACTCTGAATGAGCGAGACTGAACAGGAGCTGTTCCATTAGCTGCTGTTTGTCCCCAGCTTTGTTGTGTCTGAAGTTGTCGTGGATTATCCACTCTGCAACAGTTGGTAAGATTTTTAATAATCAAACACGATATTATTATTATTGTTTTGTTAATAAACAGTGCTCAAACATTCCAATAACAAAACATTCTGCAAAACCAAAGTATAAGGAAACAAAATATATTTGTGATTATATTTAAGAAATATCTGACTAACATGTTATAGTGTCAAGGTTCATTATATTTTTTCAAATTTCTTGTGAACCATAATTTGTATTTTATATCAAATTTGGTATATTTTGGCAGATTTCAGAATCTTCATATTTCATCCAAATTTGGTTGAAATTGCTTCTGTTCATTTTGAGATACACAAGACCATTTAAGATAATATTCATGATTTAGGAAAGTGACCATGGTGTATATATTTCACATTTGTTATGAGTAATTCTAGTGCAGTCATTTATTGAACAGATGTTAACTAATATGTTTGCTTTAGGTACTTAGTGGTAGAAATTTTGAGTAATCCAAAATATGAAAAAATGTTCACATATATATGGACAATAAAAAAAATATGTCCATATAACAAAAATAAGAAAAATTCCAAGAAGCAATACATTATTCGTTACAAATGATGGACTTTTTTGAGTATCTGTCAATCCATGATAAAATGTAATACATTTTACAATATATGAAAATTGTTCTTAAATTTATAATGTAAGTTACTATCATAAATACTTTATTATTTAATTACGATATATAAAAAATGTTCACAGTGTGTAACTATATACTATATTATTGCTATATAGCTATACTATACTATAAATAGTTATACTATATTTATAAAGCACAAATTTAATAAATAAAAATATATTTTGTATGTACACAAATCTAATGGTAACTGTATATTAAAACTTTGACCATATTAGAGAGCTGTGTACATCAACGACACTAGAATTAAGCTGTTTATTATAATGGAATATTAAAAAAAAAATAGCCAATATAATATATATATATATATATATATATATATATATATATATATATATATATATATATTAGCAACATATTCAAATGAAACAACTATACTAATGTTTTTGCGACTTCTCCCGACTAATTATAGTCTTTAAATGATATTTTGTATTAAATGGCTACATGTTTCATTGCCACAGGCACCATTTTCAGGCCAGTTAATTAAAATCCACTTACAGAATAACACATAACATACAATTTTAAACACATAATTACACATTTAATACATTGATTGTACATGTCACACAATATTTAAATGTTTATAATGAATTGGTTTGTCACTGTGGTTTAAATTAATATGAGACAACAGACCATTGGTGTTTTTGTTGTTGTTGTTGTGATATGGGGGTGATTTACACTACGACCTTGAGAGATCTATTGTGCACTGCCCAACTTGATCATTGATGTTTTTGTTGTTGTGATATGGGGGTTGAAATAGACTGAGACCTTGAGGGATCTATTGTGCATCTGCCTACTTTATCATTGGTGTTTTTGTTGTTGTTGTGATATTGGGGTGAATTAGATGAGGGATCTATTGTGTACCCCCCCCCCTACTTGTTAATTGGAGTTTTTGTTGTTGTTGTTGTTGTTGTTGTGTTATGGAAGTGAATTACAATGAGACCTTGAGAGATAAATAATAAAATATTTACAGTATAAATAATAAAATACTTACTGGTCATTAGCACCAGGGACTGGTGACTGAGAACCTGTGTTAAATTTGTTGTGAATATAAACGGGCTGTTGATTTTTCCACCTTTGCTGCTGTTGTTGTTGTTGTTGTTGAGGTTGTGGCTGTTGCTGTTGTTGCCATTGTTGTTGTGGTGATTGTTGTTGTTGCCATTGTTGTTGTGGTGATTGTTGTTGTTGCCATTGTTGTTGTGGTGATTGTTGTTGTTGCCATTGTTGCTGTGGTTGTTGATATTGCTGTTGTTGCCATTGTTGCTGAGGTGATTGTTGTTGTTGTTGATATGTTGATGGTGCTGAAGACTGTTGGTACGTAGATTGTTGACGCTGTGATTGTTGAAAGTTTGGCTGTTTGTTTTGCACAGGTGAATTAGCGCCTTCAATTTGTATCGGTATTATTCGTGTGTTCGTTGGAGTCGAAGTTTGTTCTCTACCTTCAATCTGTAAGGAAAGAACAGTACTTACTTAACAATATTATTTTTGTTTTCACATTTTTATTAAAGTGATCTTTTTTAAAGTTAAATTATGTTAACAGTAATTATTCAAAATTGAATTACCATTCAAAATGATTGAATTCTAATAACAGAGAAATATGATAAAAAATATACTTTATGGGAGGCAATATTTATCTCGAAAAACTACTGCAAGTGTCTGGTCTAAATCTGAATGTCCTTCATTTCTAAATATGAAAGAAATTTTACAATATAAATTTGTAGTTTGCGGCTTTATGTACACACATAAGTTAGCATTAATAAAACTGATATCAAATAATTCTTTTAATTTACAGGAAAATTTTGTTTAAAAAAATAATACACTGTATACATCTCTATATTTGTAAAAAATACCATATATTGGACTGTCTACTTGACTTCAAAACTGTCGACCCAAACTTCATATATAAGTTTAATTAAAATTGGTTCTGTAGTTCCCAAATTGTAACAATATTTGTCTTCATGGGTAATAATAAAACCAGAATTTTTAACATTGTTTCTGCATATTTCTTAAAATTTTCAGCAACAACAAATATTTTGTTAGTGACAAAGTGATTTGAAAGCTAAATTGAAAATGGAAACCTTTTTAATATCAGTGAAAAAGTTTCAGAGTTAAAACCATTTTTAACTACTGAAAAAAAGCAAAACCTGATTTTTCAACTTATGTTTTGCATTTTTAAATTTTCAAAAACTTGTTTTGTCAATGATAATGATGCTATTTGATTTGAACACCAGTTAGAACCAAAAACTTTTTTTAAATCGGTGGAATAATATACTCGTATGTATTTTTGACATTTTATCAAGAACAAAATTTGGTACATAATTAAAATGTTAATTACAATTGAAATTGTTTCAGGGGTTTTAGTTTACACTCTGCTGTGGGATCTAACTTGCAAGATTTTGTTTTGCGATGGTCAAACCCTCAAAATAGTTGTAAGTATTACATGAAATCTTCACATGTGAGTTTTGAAAGCGAAAACATCTAATACAATATAAAAAAACTACAGTATTCATATTTCGAGTCCTATTGTAAACTATTTTAAGTACACCTATATATTATATATATAGTTTTTGTATGTGTATATTTATATTTATTATAAATATATAGCACTGTATAATGATTTAACACGAATGAAAACTGAAGTAAAATGATGACTTACTTGAATAGGTATGATTCTAGTTTGAGATTGAGCTTGTGAAGAGGGTTGATTAGGAATATTTTCCTCCCTGTTAACCCAAGGTGGTACTTCCTTTTCTTTCTGTGATTGGCTCCTTGAGAGCCATGGTGTAGGTGCCTTATTTAGCTGCACAGGAGACTGAACTGCCGGTTTCACTTCTTCTTGTGCTACTGGAGGAATATACAAAGAACCGAGTTGTGCTCTCGGTTGCTGAGATTCAATTGGTGGTATATAAATAGTTCCTGGATTTTGTTCCTGTTTTTGTTGACGATTCTGAGGTTGTGTTTTTGGCACAGACATAGGAGGTGGTGATGGTTGATTATACATAGGTTGAGGTGATTTCTGCATAGCCGGTGGGGATGGTTGGTTGTAAACAGGTTGTGGGGTTTTTTGAACAGGTGGTGGTGGGGGAGGAGATGGTTGAAATTTTTGTGGTGGAGATGTTTGGGGTGAGGTTGACTGTTGACTCGGAGGTTGAGGAGGTGGTGGGGGAGCGTAATGTCCTCCCGGAGCTCCTACATGATGAAGTTGTGGAGCAGCACCTCCTCCTTGGGGAAACACAGGGATGGCAATCTGTGGCTGCATAGCAGCCATTGCTGATGGCGGTAGAGGTTGGTTGGCTAGTGGTGAAGGACGGGGTTGAGGAACTGATGAGTCCGGTGCATTTGCATTTCTAGTTATTCGTCTTGCCATGCGTGGAGAACGAATCTCTGACAAGTCTAATCCTCCCGGCGTATAAGTGAAAGGTTTCTTGTCTTTAGTCATCATTGCATTTTGAATTGCTGCTGGTGGTTCGTATCCTCCTTTCTTTCTATCTGGAATCTAAAAAAAATGTTAACAACAATAAACAATCAATAAAAGTGATATTAATTGAAGAATTTAGATACTTTTACTATCATACTTAGTAAAATGGGAGCTAACTTAAAACTGAATAAATATTTTAATATACTGTAATTATATATTTCAATTTACTGTTACTAAACTAATAAAACATTTGTATAAAAACAATGTTGGCTTAATGCATAGATGATGTAAGCAAATACTTAGCATACAAGATTTAGAAAAGGAGCTAGTTTTGAAGGCTACTTTAAAAGTACAAGCACGATGTGGGACATAAAAATTAATGGTGCTGTATCAATAATTCAAGTCAATAAATTATAAATGGTTTATCTAATCTACGATGAAAATGCTATCTAGACTTTTACTTAGAATACTAATAAATGAAAATCTACCAATTATCTTCTTTTTAATAAAGGTCAACCACTATTCTTCTGTATAACTTATTATTAACAATAAATGAAAAATAACTTAGTTTTCCATATGTACAATCCAGGATGAGTAGGTATGATGTGTTGAGATACTCCTTCTCCACAAAATCTTGAAAAAATTATGCCAAAAGATATTCTTAGCAAGCACATTTTATAGAACTTCAAAATAAAACATAAGACTATATTATGGAACAGTTCACACACAAACATTAGATGTTGCTTTTAGTCATTTCCCGCAGTTGGTAACCAATAATTTCACATATTCTCAAACTCTACTATGTGTACAATTTGTAGGAATGTATCACTATAATTCATTCATTTTCCCCTTATTTTGACTAACATTTTCTGCATCCTCATATTTTTTGTTATTATTTTCCATTTTTATCAATCAACAATGTTGATTTATTAATTGATGATTTAATACTTGTGTAGTATCAATATAATTAAGTTAAATTACAATAATGAAACTATTAATATTAATGTATAGATACCTCAGAGGACAGCCTTACAGATGGTAGTGCCCCCAAACCTGGCGGTGGAGGCGGAGGAGGTGCTCCCCCTGAGCCTGGAGGTGGAGGTGGGGGTGGTGCAGGAGGACAAGATGGAGGTGGTGGTGGAGGGGGTGGAGCCCCCACTCCTGAATCACCTGATTGAACAAATAAAGAATTAAAGTTTTAAATAACACAAAACGTAGGCCTGCAGCAAATCACAATTCCTGTTGGTTATATAACAATTTTTTAGGTTCTTTATGTATAATACAAAATGAAGTAACTAACTATTAATTGCAGTTTGTGCCAGAAAAAAAATACTAAATTTAATAATATCTTACTTTCAATAAGACTTTGAACTTATAAATGTATGAGGATTTGATATTATGAGGTTCAAGCCTATAAAATCCCCTAAATCTATGATAATTTATTTCAAAATATACAGTATTCATATTGTCCGAATTATTTCCAACTTTACAGTCTACAGCCTTCTACAGGTCCATAGATATTGTCCATACTTAACAATTACTAATCCTTGAAACTTATGTGTACACAAATGAGGGAGTTGAAAAGAGTAGGGCATTCCATAACAAAGAAAATATGAAGAAATAATTTTTAAAAGTGAATGTAATTAGCCATCTATATGAACACAAACTATTGCAAAATTTTCAGATCACATTTGGATCTTAAATTTATCATCTTTAGCAGGACCCTTGGGCATATCTCTATACTAGATGTAATTGATGTTCTATTCCTCCAGGCCATAAATGTCCTTAACAACATCTGACTGCCATTATGTAACTTAAGTCCCACCTTAATTTTTTTAAACTTCATAACGAAAGTTAAGCCCAACACTACAAAAAGAAGTTTAAGTAATTATGGAATTATATAAAAGAAATGTACCTTGTGGATACCCAGGACCTGGACTTCCTTCCCCTCCTGATAACTGGTTCTGTTGACGTCTGAAATGAAAATGTTTAATGTTAGATAGTAATTTTAATCTCATTAAAACATAACAATGGTTTAAGGACATATTCAAGTTAGGTAAAAATTGCATCAGTTACATTAGGCTTCTAAGGGAACTTCAAATTTAGATTTATCTTTAAAATATAAATGAGAGAGTATCAAAATTAGAGCTATGCCTTATACTATTCACTCAACTTATTCTAAATCAAGATATTGGTAAATTAACTTTTATGCTTCATAAGTTTAAGTGTTTCTAATTTTTTTTTGAGTGTTATGTCAATTCCTATTGCAATATTATTAACTACATTACTCCAATGCCCGCAAGGGTACAGCACATACCCGGCCATCAATCGTTACCTTTCCAGGGCACAAAGTCTGATCTGATAGCTTATTTTGCATAACGAATAATGAATTTTTCAACAACAGTCATCGTTTGAACTGTTCTTGAACATAACCTGTATTTAATTAAATGAAAGTTATTTTGGCTCTCCAATACACTTGGATTTTTCCTTGTTGTTTAAGCCTCACAAAAAAAAGAAAAAGAAAAAAAGAAGACAAGAGCAAAAAATAAAGTCCCTCCTAGCCAAAGTCTAAATAGTGCCAGGGTCGGAAAAGAACAAGAGTCGATAATTAGAGACCTGCTAGGAAAGATGTGAGAGAGGTATCTAACCCAACACTGCATGAAAAAAGGTGTAGATCCAGTTAGGTTTCTTCGGGATTGCAAACCGGTACTTACTGAAGTGAGCACAAGTGAAGTGTTTATTATTAAAATAAACCCAATTAAAAAATCGCCCCCTATTTTAAAATTCTTTGCCCGATCTTTTTTTTGTTAATGAACTTGTCCCATTGTGTGTACAATCGAGCTAGTAGGCCATTAACATAATATGAATTGTTACCGTATTAAGACCGTCAACAATTCTTTCTTTTTTTAATGTTAATATTACCAGTTTTCGCTTCAAAACGCCATCTTCAGGTAAAAACATGTTCATGGTTTAGCTTCGTCATTAAATTATAGTTTATGATTAACCAATCATATAAAAACATTAAAAAATAATGTTTAGTGTAAAATACAAACTTCACCAAGTAAGGTCTACTGAAGTGTACACATTTATAGGTTATAATAAATTTGAACAAGATCAGATAAAACTCTAACCTTCAGCGCGTTTCCATAACATTTAGGTCAAGTCTGATAACCAACATACTGTAATGCCTTGTACATAGTAGAAGACACATCCAAGACTAAGAAGGTGATTTGTATATAAACATTAGGCCTACAATACAAACATGAATGTTATTTATATCGAGGTACGCTTATCATTTATCGGTAATTTCAGACTTGGCGAGTGTGGGCAGATCGCATGGCAACCCAGTTATTAGGAGAATCTTGCTCTCTCACGCGCACTCACAACCATACACGGAGTGTTCAGATAAAACGTACACTGTCTAATTCAAAACTATAATGTTTGTAACTTAACTTATATCCAAATTAAAGTATAATATTTATAATATCCGTAATATTGTGAGAAAAATGAGTCCAAATAAAAAGTCATTGCGACAAATAAGACGGTTTTAAGGATTTCTAAAGCAAACGCTCAACTGCAGTACTTAGGCTATTCAAAAGTAATAATTATTTTGGTTTAATGTTGATTTGACAAAAATGAATTAACAATTTACATTCATGGTGAAAAATTATTTAGTACTACTCAAAACTACAATCGTGTTCCGTGTGAAGTATTTATAGGAAAAAATCATTTTATTTAAAAATTTATCCCCATTAAAAAATAGTTTGATATATAATGCTTATATAACTGAATACAATTACCTATTTAAATCTAAATTACTATATTACTATATTTACAATCTAAATATCGTATTAAAATTTTAACACAGTAAGCGATTTGATTGAAAGTGGATTATAAACCACTGAATATTACAAATAAAAGTTATTGAAAATTACAGATGTACAAGTTTTTATAAGCACCAAAATTTAATACGATATCTTCTGGCTTGCATCATGGCAGATTATGAGTCAATTCCCCTTTCCTAGGAGGGGGTGGGGGCTTTCGATGGCCTCTTTAATGAATCATCTGTCCATCCTTTACCGTTGTGCACATTTTCTTTTATCCGAATCTCGTCTAAGGACATAAGGCTTCCACCATGGCAGATTACGAGTCAATTTCCGATTCCTAAGGAGGGGGGGGCTTTCGATGTCATCTTTATTGAATCATCTGTCCATCCTTTACCGCTGTGCTCATTTTCTTTTATCCGAGTCTCGTCTAAGGACATAAGGCTTCCACCATGGGAGATTATGAGTCATTTCCCCTTTCCTAGGAGGGGGGCTTTCGATGGCCTTTTCATTGAATTGCACCTTATCGTTGTGCACATTTTCATTTACCCGAGTCTCGTCTAAAAAGACAAAGGCATAAAGCGTGGCAGATTATGAGTCGTTTGCCCTTTCCTAGAGGACTTTTATAGTCCTTTTTATTGAATCATCTGTCCATCCTTTATCGTTGTGCATATTTTTAGTCGAGTTTCGTCTTCCAGTGTGGTAGATTATGAGTCATTTCCCCTTTCCTATGTGACTTTCAATGTCCTCTTTATTGAATCATCTGTCCACACTTTATCTTTGTGCGCATTTTCTTTTATCCAAGTCTCATCTAAGAACACAAAGCTTTCACCATGGCAGATTACGAGTCAATTTCCGATTCCTAGGAGGGGGCTTTCGATGTCCTCTTTATTGAATCATCTATACATCCTTTATCGTTGTGCACAATTTAATTTAACCGAATCTCGTCTAATAACACAACGTTTTCATAATTTTTATTGTGGATTTTTCTTAGAAACTGGCGACCAGAGCTTCTCTATCAAAACCCTCCTGTGGTCGAACTTCTTGTACACAAATCCTATGTCTTTTATAATTCGATGTAGGGAGGTTTTCCCGCCGTCAAACACTCCTACATTCTTCACTGAACTTTAAAGCGTTGCAAGTGTTATCCTCTAGGCTCGTTACTTTTCTACTTCGTGTTAACACAACTGGGAGTCTTCCTTGGCGTTGATGTTTTATTTTCTTAGAGGTTAGAATATTGACAACCCAACATGCGACTCATGGGAAAAACCTATAAGACTGACTAATACAATCTGCTTACATCAATATTAATTTATTCATATTAATCCTCGGCTATTTATATTTAAAACTGATCCTGTCGGTAGGTCTATATTTTCAGAAATAATAAGACGAAATATTTTTGTTAATTTACTATTGTGATATTATTTTACCATCGTAATAAAAAAAGAAATTTAGTTGTTATAACATTTATGTTAACTCAAATAAACAAAACATAAGTCTAACTTGAGATTCCGAGGGACCCCCCCCCCCTCCTTAACAATATCTAAATACCCAACTAAAATATATCACAACCACGTCGTGTTTGGTGTCATTTTCTTCACAATTTTAAACAGATTACAAATATGCTCGTGTGTAAAAGAATACAAAATTACAAAATTTGCAGTTACATAATGGACGCCCCAGATGATGATTGATTCACCGGGCGAGCGTGTAGCTGCCATAAAACACAAAAGTTACATAGTCTCAAAGTCGACTCTATCGGTTAAAATCAAATTGTTTTGAAATCTAATGGACGCTTGCCAAATCTTTTTGTTTACAGAACGCGTCAATCATCAATCATCTTGTTGTAACTGGAAAGAATGTGCTACAATGAGAGAGTTACTACAATACGTATTACAGGCGTTTGCAAAGTATATATATTCATCATTATATAAATTATATGTTTCAATAATTGTAGTTATGCCTTACTTCGCAGTAATATGTTCGAGTTTGGACTTGTTTTTCTTGTAATTCCATGTAGATGCCGATAATATATCGAAACAAAACCTTCACAAAAGAACAACAAAACATTTAAGCGGCCTTTGACACTCTCAAGCCTGCAAAACAAGCTTTAAATAAGCTTCGAAATGCAGAGAGGAATTTTTTTTTATATTTATAATTATTCCGTACTTCCCTGTAATATGGTCGAGTTTGGACTTATTTTTCTTGTAATTTCAATGTACATGTCGATAATAAATCGTAACAAAACAATTCTAAAATTCGTAAAAAGTCATAGTAACATACTATTTCACAGGTAGCTCGCCCAAGCATTGCCTGGCGGTCTGTCCTTGCGCGTGCGAGAGCGAAGAGTTTTATAATCCGATACACGCCATAGGGGACTGGCCGCTCGCAGGTGGCCAAGGATCCAGACGCCAAGTTAGTGTATACAGACTATAGTTATGTTTAATGTTTGTGGAGACAATGCATTCACTACTAAATAATGGGGAGATTCCTACCCTTTTATTAAGTTTACTTTGCATGTGCCATATACTTGAGATTTGACTCACATATTTTCCATAAATTTTAAACAACATTGGTTGAGCTGATTTTAAGATATTGGGTGTTTTAACAGCTTCCATGGATGATTTTAAAAAAATTACCCATAACTAATTACTATAAAACACTGAAACCCCTACCACAAGTTTGGTACAATAACACAAACACAAATAAAATAAAATAAAATATATATTTGCCTTATGTTATTATAATCCCCTGATGTACATTTCGGTAACCAAGTTACCATCATCGGAGGGATCTGAAATAATACTCTTTTTTTCTTTTTTTTTATAAACTTAACTTACAGAAAAGGTTTATCTCACAAGACCGGGAAGTCATAGTTAATAGATATTTATGAGCACTGTGGTGAATGTGAACACTAAACTTATTAAACACTGAAACCCTTACCAGAAGTTTGGTACAATAACACAAACACAAGATCCCTCCGATGATGGTTACTTGGTTACCGAAAAGTACATCAGGGAATTATAATAACATAGGGCAAATAAATATTTTATTTTATTTTATTTGTGTTTGTGTTATTGTACCAAACTTATGGTAGGGGTTTCAGTGTTTTATAGTGTTCACATTCACCACAGTGCTCATTAAACATCTCATAACTAATTAAATTGTCATTTTTTGTGAAGATGGGCGACCGATATTTTTTTTTGTATTTACAGAGGCTATATTTGAATAACGTTTGATTTAAATCGTCAGAGCAGATTTAAAAAAAAAAATGTGTTTTGGTATGAACTGTGTTACCCCTCAATTTTGAGTTACAAATATGTATTTTAAAAAGTTTCAAAATATGACCAATATAATCGTATGTCGGAGTACTAAATTTGATTAAAACAGGACCGTACGTTTAAGATACAAATAACTACACAGACGACAGAGGGACGGCATGCAGCCTGAAGGACCTTATTCCCTACAAGTGGCAATGTTAAAGGTTTTGTTTTCTTAAAATATTCATAAAAAAAAATAAATCCATGCAAAACCTAACTTGAAGGATATCATTTTTCTCAGAAAAATGTGTAGAATTTATCTATGTAACGGTTTTGGAGTAAGTATGTTAGGTGTCAAAAAATGAAGTTAACATTTTTCAGAAAAATCTGTATCACCCAAAATCATTAGCTTATCACCTTTTTTCAAGATATACAAAAGTTTTGTATAATATTTGTGTATATATTTAGAAGGAAAAAAATAATTTGTTACATTTTCAAAAAAAATTGTTTTAAGAAAAAAAAAAAAAAAAAAAAAATGTTTTGCATAATTTGAAAAAATCGCCATTAAATTATTAAATAAAATTGTTAACATTTTATGAACTTTTGGTTGTATGGTAATAATCTATGGAAAATTATCATTAAAACAGTATAAAAATTATTGCCGTAGGATGATTTATACTAGGGTAAATGTTGAATTGCAAAAAAAAAGTGATTTCTTGTCACATAAACACTAGAATGACAGCGGAATAGCGGAATACCACTTGTAGGGTTAAGATATTTCCGCGAAAAACTAAACATCAATATTTTGACTTATCACATAACCTGCTTTATACGACGTGTATGTGAAAACAAACTATTACAGACGCGGTTTTTACATCTCGCTATTCATTTTATTTATTTTTGGCCTTGAACAAAACACAACTAATTGTATACTCGTAGTCATTTTTAAATTTTAGCTTATATAATAAAATAGTGGTCAACATTTAGTCAATACGTAATAAACAAAATACAAAACGAATAAAAATAAATCTAAGAATTAATTAATTAATTAATATACAACAACAAAAATAGTGATTTAAAGAATATAATTAAATTAAGTAATTTAAAAATATAATCAGCCTATTTTTATTAGGCTCCCTCAGGGACTCATATATAGAGAGTACGGATGTAGCAGACCGGAGGAATGTACATGGCTGGAGCCTACACCTTTCTTCGTGTAGTCTTGGGTTATATCCCTCTCTTTCATCTACTTAATCAGGTCTTTGACCAAATCTTGTTCTCTTCCGACCCTACAGTTACTGACCTAGAGTATTCGAGAGCTATTCGTCTTTATTTTATGCTATTTCCTTCTTTTTTTCAAGGAGATGATGAAAAAGGTATTTCACCTGAGTAAAAATAAAAGAATTCTTATTAGGCATAGGTTAACAAAACAGCTTACTTATTGAAAACCTGCCCACTCTATATATTTACATTTAGGCGTATTACGATAACCTTATAATATTTGTGATGATGAAGATAGTTTATTTAAAATTTAATATAACATAGTTTAGAAATAACTGGTGGTGAAACCTAGTCTGTAGCCGTAAACAAACAAACCTTTCTGAAAATAGAAATGTAGAAACCGCTTTGAAAAATGTCCGACAATCTCAATTCTTGTTGTAACCTAGAAAAAAGAATTATTGCCTTAATATTAGCAGGCTTTAACGGTTTTGATTACCTTCTATTGGTCACGTTATTATGGGGGGAAAAAATCATATTTTTATTTTTTAAAGTTAATTTCTCATAATAGGTTTAACACATTTCGATGAAATGTTGGAGTATATGAAATTGATAGTGCAGAAATTATTGGAGAAAAAAGCCTTGATTGTTTTCATTCAAAACTCGATTTCAATCAATTTCAAAGTCAGATTTATAATGCAAGCTAAGTAAATGGAGGTACTGTAATTATTATGAAATATAAAACAAATGGAACCCTACTATTGTCGTTTTAAATAGGAACAAGTTCGAGGCCCTTAGGCCTTCCTACAAATAAATGTAAACCAAGAAATTAAAACATTTGTACTCCACTTATTTTATGTTATCACATGTCCGTAGTAGGCCTATAGACAAATTATGGGTTTTTTGTTAACGTATGTTATCTGTTCGATTGGACCGAGTTTTATTTATTTATTTTGTTATTATATTGCTCAAAATGTATGTACCACAAGAATTTTTTTTCCTTAAAAATACGTAGTTTGTTCAAATGTAACCCATTAAAGGCCCAAGTAAAAGTAATTGGATGCCTTCTTTCCAAAAAATCTGGATCGGCAAAAGAACGGTGCAACAAAAATTTCACAAACTTTGTCACATACCTACAGTGAAACCAAAACAAAACTGTTTGTTGGGATAAATATCACTTCTCTGAAAAGAACAATGGTGGCCGTCTGAAACAATATTTTGAGTTTACACTTCTCTCGCTTACTCGTTGTAGGTGTAAATCGTATTTCGAAGTTTTAATAGTATTAAGGTTCATTTTCGTTTTTTTTCTAATTATTACTTAACTGTTTTTATAGCTGATAGAGAGATATCAACGAAAGCGTTTTGCTTGGAGACAAATTTGGTCAATATTGCTAGGAGCCACATAAAACATAAAACAGTTTTGAAATACGATCAAAATATGCTCACATCGATCCACTCGTTCGAGCGGAACAATTACTTGGGGATGTTAAAACGAATTATACGTAGATTTTTTGACGCGTTAGATGTGAGAAAGTAAAAAAACAAAATATCATCCATGAAGGTGTTTATGCTTTACCGATTTAGTTACGATTCTGGTGAAAAATGAATAATAATATCCAAAATAAGTGTGCCAAGTAAAAGAAAACCTGCCATTGCGGTCCATGACATTATATATATATATATATATATATATATATATATATATATGATTTATGGTACAAATATTGATTAATGGAAAACCCTTGTATACCACGAAAGTATACCACTAAGGAAACATGAGGGGCAATCTGTAATAAAAGAAATTTCTTTTTTTCACTTTTTTTTTTTTTTTTTAGAAGTAGTATAGACATATTTTAGAAGAGTTGGCGCGAATAATTATATTTTGTAATAATATTAGATACTTCTCCGTTAATACAATCGTTAAACTGTTATTCAGAACACATTTCCTGTTTCTTAAATCTACAAAACTAAAGTGGAACCATTAAGATAATGTCGGATCAATCTACTTACAGTTTTAGTTTATAAAAATGTATTCCAAGTCTCGGACTGATATCTGTAGTCGAAGCACTAGAGTACTGAATCCTGCTCAGAGAGACGGCCACAGATTAGAGTGCCGGTCAAGGGCAGCGAGGGGAAAGGTAGGAAGGTCTTTTTATGTAGGTCGGAGAGGAACATCTGTGGATGGAATATCTGTTAAGGGTAATATTATAGGGGTCAGTGAGGTTGAAAGTTTGTTGGGCTAAAAGTTGCCGAGAAAATATTAAGTTGTGTCAGTTTTGTTTTCTTTTTTGATAAAAAAATAGTTCATTTTAAACCAGGTCAAGATCTTATTATTTCGTTCGACAGATCTTCGTTGTTTTTTAACAGATTTTAACAAATAGATTATTTTTTAAATGTATTGTAAAAGTAGGACTAACAGAAAGTTGACTTTTTTTTAAGTTTTTTAGAAAATTACGATAAGAAAATATTTAAGTTTTTCATTGAAAATTCAAGAAAGATTAAACAAAATGACTGCTCATCTATTAACAGCTCTTTGTTACAACCTTAAACTGGGAACAAAATAAATGGCTGCCGATATATTTATAAACTAAAACTCGAAGTCTAGTTCGTTTAATGTCAGAGAGGTGTTAGAAAGTGAGGATGAGTCACTTGAGAACACCTCAGTCCAATAAAAAATAGAATTAATAGCGGTTACACCGTCTGTTTAATGACGCATGAGCAGAAGTGACTATGCCACTGTTTTAACGAAGTCAGCTCTTTTCTGTTACATAAAAGTAAGACAATTAAATCACAGTTTTTAAAATGGTTAAAAATATAATATTATGTTTGAGTATTAAGGAAACGGTACAAAATCATTGCGCCAACATTCCCGAACACATCCGTGAAACCAAATACTACACACAAATAATATAGTCACCGGCTTCCCAAAAATGTATCTATGTTTATGTGAGAACCAACAAAAATCAGTTTACTGATTACTGAGTTGGCGTAGATTGTCACCCTTATCAACATTTTGTTAATTTCATGGTAAATGTTTATTTTCTCACATATATTAATAAATAGAATTGAGGTCCCCCTTCAGTAAAAATATAGTGATTATTTCCCCTCTAATGCCCCAACGTGTGGGCTTATCTTGGAGCTTTTTTTAAGTTTTTTCGATAATTCTAATTTGAGAGTAGATTTTTTTCAAAATTGGCGTTAACAAATTATACGAATTATAGTGTGTAGCCTCTAAGGATCAAAACAAAAGGAATTGGTTATTATCATCTCTCCAAATATTCTGGTTCTTGAGTTATCGGTAAAAATACAATAATAATAATCGGGGACTGGGACGTAATTCTCAAAATCTGCCCTATCGACTTCGTTCAAATTTTATTGAAGTGTGAATATTAATAAAGCCGTGTAGAAAATCCCCATAGGAAAAATTCATGTTCAAGAATAATTGAAAAAATATAAGCTTTACAGCTGTTATTTGTTTGGGAGTGAGAAAGTTTGTGTAATGTTTTGTGAAACTTTAGTACGAGAGCTCGCGTATAAATTAAATTTGATTCTATATAAAGTGACAAAATATTTGGAAAACAATATGAAAGTAGAAACATTTTTTAGCCACCCGTTATACTACTAAAAACAATATGCATTTCGTAAGATTTAGCATGATCTCTATCATTAAGATGCGCAGTCGTCTCTGCGCAGGTTGGTTTAGTGGGGGAAACACTGCGCTCAGTCTTGCAGTGAGTTTTATACTATGCGTTTATCAGTTTTACATGCACATTGGAAACATTGGTTTGTTGTGTTTTGATGGAAGGAGACACGCTCAGAAAGAAAGTTGGTGGGTGTAAAGTCAATCTTTCAATCTTCGTATCAAATGTGTATAGTTTTTCGAAACAAGAAGCCGAGAACGGTGGACGTATTTGTTTAACTAATATGAGTTTAAATGCCAAATTTAATCAAACCTATTACTTACAAGTTAAAAAAAAACTATTTTTTTGTCAATTTTCCGCCATTTTGAAATTTATATAGTGATTTTTTTTGGGTTCGCAAGTTTGTCTGATTGATTGTAAATCTGAGCCTAAATACCAAATTTAAACAATATTGAAAAACTAATCATATTTTGAAAATAGGCAGCAATTTTGATGACAGCGGAATGAAGCTGAATCAATGTCGTTATCAGCAGTAGTAGTTATGGCATCACTTCTCCTCCCGCCTGCAACCCCCCTCCCTAACTCCCACATGCTACACCTTACTAAAGTTGACATCGAAACTATTATGACGGTGAATATAGGATGAGTTGATAAATTAGTTAATAAATAGTTTATATAAGATAAGATTGTGATCACAGTAGTTTTCCGAGATGTTGTAGTAATGTTTTGTGTACAGATCTGGGTTATAAACTTTGCTTTTGTTTAATCATTTAGCTGAAATTAGATTTTCGATAATAACTTTATTATCGAATTACTGCAAGACAAAACAAACACAAAAATCCGATACCTAAAAATCAGCTCTATTGATTGTGATCGGATTTTGCTTTTTATACAGCCTCTAAGGACTGGAACAAAGTGTTTGTCGCCATCTATTCTAAAATGGCGATTTGTAAGTTATCGTTAAAAAAAATAATAATTGGGCATGGGACGCTTATGAAACACGTAATTTCTCACAAATAAATTTTAGTAAATTGTAAACATTAATGAGCCAAACACGTGTAAAAATATTGGGGTGCAGGAATAAATAATCGAAAAACGAAATGAACGTTTACCGCCATCATTTTATTTCAATACGACATATTATTATGTTTCGAATTGTTTATAGTACATGCAAAGCAAATTTATACCCTAAATTAATTTTTTTTTCCAAGACAGCGTCCATTTGGTTCATTTTCACTTTTTCTTTGACAACCAGCTAAATAAGATTTTTGGTGACGATTAGTTTGGGATCGTTTTTATTTTGGATGAAGGAATAGAACACTTTGTGCAATGCTTTCGCACCGTTTATTATCTATAGATCCCGCATAGCTCTTGTTGGACAGCCTGTGGATCTCAGCAACTTGTTATCAAAATTTAGATCAACGATTGAGCTCCAACACGTCAGCGTACAGGCTGTAACAGATTTATTATTTTCTAACCAACTATATTAGCTGAATCCTATTTGCCATAAAGTGATAAAACTATGACAGTAACAATGGCGACTTGATAAAGGACCTTGTTTAAAGCTTAGCAACCTTAACACTTCCATTAAAGGTATTGCGAGGTCTAAGCTATGTAGGGAAGTGGATATACTTGATGCAACTGCGATGTCATTGGTAGTTTAACCTTTGTTAAAGCGGAATTTATTTTTTGATTTTGATTTCAATTAGATGAAATGATAAGAACAAAACCAATTATTAATCAATTTGAAAGTTGTAAGGGACCACGACCACTTTGTATGAGACCAAAACTCAAATTTTCGATTTTTTAAAATTATTTCGTTTAGATGATTTATTAATCTTGCTCAACTGTAGCCTCTAAGGTCCGAAATAAAGTGTAATGGTCGATATCTTCCAGGTTGAGAGCAGGCTGTTAACAAAGGAAAATAAGTTTGAGACTTTCGAAAAGATTGAATGTCTCAACATTGGCTTAAACGATTTAGATGAAGTATTGCTAAACCGTAGTATCTAAGATCCTAAATAAGATATAAAGGTCGTTTCCTACACAAATATACCAGATTACGAGTATGCGGTTAAAAAGAGAAAATATTTTTGAACGGTGTTTTATAAGTGTAATGTATCAAAATTGGCTAACATGATTTTGAAGCACATACAAGAATTGGTCATGATCTATCAAAAAATATGAAAATTTGGGAGAAATCAGTTGAAAAATGGAAATACTCTTAAATGCTGTCGTAAATGTTCTAATATCTCAAAATGAATTTAAACGATTTTGATAAAATTATGCGAAACTGTAGCTTCTATGGTCCAACATAAAATTATTGGTCGTAATGTATCCAAAAATGTCAATTTGAGAGAAGTTAGTTAAAAAAGGTAAAATAATTTAGACGCTGTTGTAAATGTGCCTATATCTTAAAATTAACTTAAACGATTTTGATCAAATTATACGAAACTGTAGTCTCTAAGGTTTTTCATAAAAGTATAGGCCGGATTCTAACCAAAAATATAAATTTGAGTGAAATCATTTAAAAAAGAGAATAATTAATACTCGTCGCAAAGTTTCGTGGCGGCTGACAGATTAGGTCGGTTGGTCGGGCATCACCCACCCCAATTAGCCCTCGCCCGGCCACTCCGAGTTCTAATTAATAGTCACCAACTGGCCTATAGGTACAGCCAGTACAACTTTTTTTTAATTCGAAGTATATAGTCATACAAATGTTATTTTCGTAATCTGCATCATATCACAAGAAAATCAAGTCCAAGAACCACTTAGCTACGATTATATTAAGTGTTCAGATTACTTTTAAATGTAAAGATGGTTAAACAAAGTTAAAAGCTATATATTTACAGGTTTGTTAGTAAACGTTTTTAAATCAGGTAGTATCACACAATTTTACTGGCCTAAATATCTAGTTTAAAAACAACTAGGTCTACATTTGGCTCAAAGAACTAATTTTTACATAAGTTTGTGTCGTAAACACATCTTATGTCAACCTCATATCAGCATGGACTACTACTTCTTACCACAGATATTACCTACTTTAAAAACGTTTACTAACAAACCTGTAAAAATATAGCTTTAATTTCATTTAAGAGGGCGATCCAGTCACTTACAATTTCGGATTTCTACCTAATTTTTTCCATAAGGCCAATGTTAACTTTCAAACTCCGCCCCTCCTCAACGGATTGTTGATTTATGACTCATTTTAAAGAGACAAAAAATATCTAGCGATTTCAGTTAGCAGAATTTTTTTATCACAAATACTTGACTCGCAAAGAAATCGAACATATTGAATATATTGAAATTTTATTTAACAGTTATTATTTGGGATATAAAAATTCTGCTTACTCTAATCGCTAGATATTTTTTGGCTCTTTAACATGAACCATAAATCAACGATCTTGGATAATCCCTTGAGGCAGGACGGGATTTGAAAGTTAACATTGGTCTTATGGTAGGAGCAGGTAGAACCGAGGGACTGGAGCCTCTTCTTAACCATCTTTACATTTAAAATTGACACTTAATATTATCGTAGCTAAGTGGTTCTTGGGTTTGATTTTCTTGTGATATGATGCAGATTACGAAAATAATATTTGTATGACTATATACTTCGAATTGAAAAAAGTTGTACTGGCTGTACCTATAGACCAGTTGGTAACTATTAATTAGAACAAGGAGCGGCCGGGCGAGGGCTAATTGGGGTGGTGATGCCCGACCAACCATACTAAGCTATTCTATCTAAAAGTGTCAATTTGAGAGAAATCATTTTTAAAAAAGGTAAAAATAATTTAGACGCTGTTGTAAATGTGCCTATATCTTAAAATTAACTCAAACGGTTTTGATCAAATTATAAGTATCTTTAGCCTTTAAGGTTTCTTATAAAAGTATAGGACGCATTATAACTACAAATATCAATTTGAGAGAAGTCATTTAAATAATATTAGGAGCTGTTGTAAATGTGCTAATATCTGAAAATTAACTTAAAGGATTTAGATCTATCCCGGGGTCTACCAATATTGGAAAAATCAGCATTTGAACGTTGACTACCTCCGTGTCCCGATAAATGTAAAACACAATAATTGCAATGAAAGAAACAAGTCACGCTTAATGAATTTGTTTAATTGTTTTTTCCTGTGAGTTGTGTTTTGTGAAGTCTACAACAGTAGTCGTGATTTATGAATATTTTTGTCGTCAAATCTCGCACTAGGAAGTAGCCATATTGAGTTAAAAAAACTATTTATTTAACTTTTTTTTTCATTACTGTTGAGACCGAAGGTTCTAAGTGGAATTTCATGTTTTAAGAAATTATAATAAAACACAATTTTTTATGTTGTAACTTCCACTTTTTATTACAATAACAAGTGGAAGTTACAACATAAAAAATGTCTTTTATTATTTTTTTATTTATTTATTTAACGCTTTAAAAAATGCAAGGTGTACGTTTTACAGTTCCGAGAATTGTTTGTAATAACTTTTCAGAAAAACTTAATTTTATTTACTGACAAAAATTATTAATAGTTCGTATATAGGAGAAAACCAAATCGCAACCTGTCTAGCTTCGATATCAGTTGTAGGCTGATTAACTAAACTATCTACTATTTATAGAAGTCACGTAATTCAATTAATGTGTATAAAGGAACTTTTGTTTAAAATAATATTGCAGATCAACATTAAAGCATGTGCAACAGAAAACTAAAAACAACGAATGAACACATGGCACAGCCTTGAAGATATGTGTGTTCAACAATAAAATGACACAATGGCATATATTTCTTAGAAATGTTTCCAGTGGAGTTCATTGTGTGTGCGGGATCACCGTGGCAGTGGCATTTTGTTGACGTCAGCAAGGAAGTTACACTGGCCTTGAGAGAAAGTTTCGTTGTCGTTTGTTACGTTTTTAACTGATGGGTTTGACTGGAAAGGAGAAGGAATGTAACAAACTACTTTCTAATACACAACACCGCATACCAAAAAGTTAAATGTGTATATGCTGCATATAATATTTTTGTTCATTATATACAACCTTTCCAAAAACTAAGGTGACATACTATGGGAAGTAATTTGTGATATCAACTTGATATGCACCTTCATGGTACTTACCCAGCCGCGTCAGCAATCAATATAATACTAAGTCTCCTGCCACAAGTTAGGTCAATAACACAACAGAATAAACTTTTGACAAAAATGTATGTTATTACAGTTCCCTGATAACATTTCGGTAACCAAGTTACCATCATTCGAGTGTTCTAAACTAATATTAACAAAATAAAATAAAACTTATAAAACCAAACTGACAATCTCCCTTACTTCAGTTCAGGTAAATCGGCCAATCATAGTTAAACTTTTCATAAAAGGTTTTTAGCATGATTTTGTAAGAATTATTATTATTCCGGAGGACCAATAAACCTTTAATTGTTTATACGTGCGATTAAAAAGAGAATCTATCTATGAAACAAAGACTTAACATATAATATGCAATCTGTGTAATAAAGATATTGAGTAACATAAATTGTTCTTTATCTTGTCTGAAGCGATCGGCTTCCTGTGCACTGGGTCTCACTTGTAATGTTACAGTTTAATTACACAGATCACTTAACACATTTATTTAAAGTTATGGTTTGGCACAGCCCTATGGTAGAAAATATACCCCGATACCGTGTTAGCTAGGCGTTGTGTGAACCACGTGATCATTCACGGAGTTGAAAGTTCATACGAAGTATGGCGATTTATACGTCGCTCAATACGAACGAATTACTGTAGCGATTATAAATACATATAGCGAATTATACGTCGACTGATGCGAACGTATAATTAATGAGATGTGCTGAATAGCACGAGAAGCGTTAATAAAGCTTAGCTTCGACTGATGCGAAGTTAAGTGGAATAAGCGTAACGTGTGCGCACGGAGTTGTAGAAACATACTAAAACCTAACACTATTACACCAACTATACTTTGTCAAGTTCAGGTTGGCGGATGGAGGCGGGTCTACCTGAGGCCACCCCTATAATCCCTCGCTGCGTCCGTCTGAACTGTCCGCTGCCTATGCGATGAGTTATCTACTGGCTGTGTTTATACAAAGGTACACTTTCTTAACAGAATAATAATTTAACAGGTTTAAAAGTATATTTGAAATCTAATTAAAAAGTTATGAAAAATGATACCAAACTCGAAAACATTTAATACGAACTTTGTAGGATTTGTATTGTATAGTATTATATTGCATTGTAATAGCATATTGTGTATATAACTTTTTCTCCAATTGTTATTGTAATTTGTATTAAACACATTATATCTCAGTAAAAAGGTTTACTATTATTAACAAATTCTGCGGTCCAAACAGGCATCATTCAGAGCACATCAATGCCCATACAATCCGTGTACGACATCTATTTTTAAAGCTGTCACATAACTTTCTTATTATAAGTATATGTGGGAACGTCAAAAGATTAGAACTACACTATTTTTCGAAAACATCACTCTACTTCAATAAAAATAGTTTTTATGTAATTCAAATTTAAGTTGACCTTTGTTTTGTAAAGCTCCTCAAAAGGATTTTCAGTCAATGTAAACCAGTAAGACACACTGAATCTCAAGTTATCTTATATTCTCGAAAATAGAAGCAAACCCGCATCAGAGACTATTTCAAGTGCCAATTTCATTGCACGACTTGAAATAGAAATATATACAGTGGTTCATGGATTTTAAGAGTTATTATTACAGAAGGAAGAGAAGAAAAAAACCTAGAGGTAGAGAAAGTGGAAACTGTGTGATGGTAAAGTTTAAGCAAGTTTGTAGAACTCTGAAGGGAGGGAATTGACATTTAGGAAGATGTAAGGAGATTTGTAATGTAGACTTTATTACTTGCTCATATATACTTATTATAGGGAACATTATGGATCAACAAATCGATGTCCCGATGTTCAGTGGTGTTTAGGGTCAACTCAAGGTCGTACTGGCCCGACGGCGTTACGCCATTTACAATATTACTTCATAAAACTCTTGAGTTGCCTATTTCCGACTGTGTATAATTTACGCCATTAATTGTTTTAAACTTAGTCGGTACTATCCCTTTAACTAGACCCCCTTTAAAAAAAATTGACGCATACACTTACTTTAGCAAGTAACAATGATGAAAACATTTATTTTAGAAAATAAGAAATACAGCAATGAGATTCTGGAAGCCAAAAAGCTACAATTGCCGCCAACAAAGCCTCGAAAACGATCACTCCAGCAACGTGCAAATGAACTCTGACAAACACGACTCCAAATGATTACGTACAGTGCCTCGATGTCTCTTGGTTCGCCATTTAGCGGATCCCCACATGCTTTCAATAGCCTGAGTGTGTGCTCCGATTGTTGGGTTGACAAAATTGTATTTATGGTTAACTTTGATTAAAATTTGGTCTGGCTAGGTGACTATATCAAAAAGTTTACTGCAAAAAGTGACCAGCTAGCAAATTGTTAATTCTGAGAAAACGAAGTTTTTATTTTTCATATGAGTATTAAAATTCTAATCATGAAGTAATCTATTATAATAGTTATAATATTATTTACTTAGGCAGTTTTAGCAGAAAATTCCACCACAATAAGCAATATTACATTACAAGCTTATTTTTAGAGAAAAGTGCACTTGCTCACTTTTTTCAGTAAACCGACGATATATATATAATAGTCCTAATAAACAATTCTAAGGAGATCGAGATAAAGGGAAAGTACCCTTTAGTCTTTTCAATTACATTAACGACTGAAAATGTTTATCACTGACAAAATTGTAAAATTTAATTGCAAATAAACAAGCACGAAGGAAATGTTGGTTAAAATTAGGAACCCTTGGAGTGTTAACGTTTACATCCAAGCTTTATATCCCAGGATGGACATACCGCAGGAGCCGAAGAATGTGGTTACAGAGCCCCACCCACCAACTATTAAATTTTCGTTCAAATATTTTGGTCACTGAATTTGTACATCCGGCATGTACCGCAAGAGTCAGGGAGCTCCCCTCCCCAACATTTTACACCTTTCATCATTACTAAATGTGTTGACATTTACGGAACTTTCAAAATGAATACTGTTAGGTGTTGACTTGGTTGATTGGAAAAAGGTTAAAATATCGCTAGATTTTTTTTTTTCATATACCATACCACATACTAAATTTAAATGTTTAACAAAAACTTACACTTGTTAACTGAAGTTAACACTTTAAAGAGAATCTTTTAAAATCGCAACATAACACTAGTTCACAGACACAAGATGTGATCAACTTTGAGACCTCCCAGGGCCGGTACGAAGCGAAACACGAGCGAAACGATTAGTTAAATTTTAATATATGCATCTACCCGGTTCGTTAGCGTCTAGTCGACTTGAAGAAAATAGTGAAATACACAATTATGATGCTCAGAGAACCTGTGTAACAACTGCTTTAATCAAATTTACCCTACTGGATAATTCACCTTGATCTATCAATACAATTTAACATTTGTTACACGGCTCAAGAAACTAACTGTTGAGGATTACATTTAGAGTTGCATGTATTACATTATATGATGAGGCTGGGTAAGTACCATGATGGCTCCTATTAATCTGTTTCCAAATTAGACGTCCGTTAAACTTATCCTTTCTAACCTCAAAATAAAATAAACCTTAATAAGTTTCTAGTCATGAAGCCATTGTGACCTTGACCAAGGAGCTGAATAAAACGTGTTTCGATTTGAAATGAAAACTCGTTCTGTCCGTTTGTCTACGACCCAATGATCGACTTCAAAGAGTTTAAAATATACTTTGAAATATATCGATAGCTTTTTCACTTTCTCTGAGAACTCCGCCGTCAGTTTGACTGCTAAGTGTTGAAAGACCAAGAAAATTTCTTACGTCTTGTAGATAATCACTAAGAATTCGTTTTAGGTTTTACAAATATCTTGGCTATCCTTCAACGTTCAACTCAATTAAAGATATGATTAAAAGGACTAAATGTTTTGTATCTTGTAAATAGTTTTGTAAAATTAATGTTTTTTCAAGAAATTTTGAATTTTAAATATTCAGTTAACGTCATTTTTAAACGGCAAACTAATTAACATAAAACAACCTCCAAAATTTGGTATAGCTTCCTCACTCTATTCTGGAGTTAAAAGATAAACACATAGATAGACGAGAAACGTATATTTATTAGAACTTATTATTTTTTTTTACTTTATGTCCAGAACCACTTCCCCATAATTTCGCAAATTACTTGTGTATCACTCTAATGGTTACAACCCTCAGGGGTTCACTCGTGTTGAGTGCTGATATGGCGGACCCGAATACCCTAGTTGCGAGGTCAGGTAGAAGATGGGGTCGGTCCATTTCATGCTGAATTTTAATCTTAAATTTTGAATAAAATTCACTGTGTTATAAGTTGAATAAGACAAAAAATATTTTATATGACCGCCATTTTGGTATTGTATATTTGATTATTCTGAATTTCAATAGGATTCTATATGAAGCACACTATAGTTCCCTATGTAAAATTGTTCCTATCTTAATTTTTATGGTCGCTATCGTGCTTACGTACAGACGAGCACGACAATGGATAAACAGCATATCTAATATTACTTTTTCAGTTTTTGAGGGTCATGAAAGGGGAAAATCAGTCAACACGGATGTCGAATTTTTTGTGATTATCAAACTTACCCAACACTTCGTGTTCTCGCTAAATAAAAACAATTGGAAGTTTTCAAATGGTGGCTTTTTGACGCAGTTTTCCGTTTCTTACTTCCTATAGTAACTTATTTTGTGTATCTTTTTGGAACTGCACGTAATCATAATATCAAAGTCGAGGTCAATATTCGAACGCCAAAGAAATTCGAGTTCATTATCTTGCCGAGTACATTTATAATGCTAAATTATCTAAGTCTTCTTAACAATCAACCTATTTCTGCTTGAGACGGTTTGAAATCGTAACGGCTTGTTTTAACGGTCAATAAAGATGTGTAGACATTTTTTGTACGCGTCATTTCCAGTCTGCCAAGGTGAACAAGTTCAGGGTTACATTTCTGTAAACAATGAAACCACTTCGGTCATCAGTTTTGTCTTAGAAAGTGAATTCAAAGTTTAGTGCAAGATAGAACGTAAAGTTTTTATGAATTTAACACTTATTTGGTTGTATATAACTAACAATTACAAAATTATCTTATAAATGAGAGTGAATGATATCCATAGTATCTTTTGTTACAATTTGATTTCTCAAATTATGATTTTAATATGTTTTTTCTTAAACCTCTGCCTTTGATGTACCGAGACGAGAATTAGATAGGTACTATTGTTATTTCATTATAAACCTCCGCCTTTGATGTACCTAGACGAGAATAGATAGGTACAATTGTTATTTCATTATAAATCTCCGCCTTTGATGTACCTAGACGAGAATAGATAGGTACAATTGTTATTTCATTATAAATCTCCGCCTTTGATGTACCTAGACGAGAATAGATAGGTACAATTGTTATTTCATTATAAACCTCCGCCTTTGATGTAGCGAGACGAGAATTAGATAGGTACTATTGTTATTTCATTATAAACCTCCGCCTTTGATGTACCGAGACGAGAATTAGATAGGTACAATTGTTATTTCATTATAAATCTCCGCCTTTGATGTACCTAGACGAGAATAGATAGGTACAATTGTTATTTCATTATAAACCTCCGCCTTTGATGTACCGAGACGAGAATTAGATAGGTACAATTGTTATTTCATTATAAATCTCCGCCTTTGATATACGGAGACGAAAATTAGATAGGTACAATTGTTATTTCATTATAAACCTCCGCCTTTGATGTACCGAGACGAGAATTAGATAGGTACAATTGTTATTTCATTATAAATCTCCGCCTTTGATGTACCTAGACGAGAATAGATAGGTACAATTGTTATTTCATTATAAATCTCCGCCTTTGATGTACCGAGACGAGAATTAGATAGGTACAATTGTTATTTCATTATAAACCTCCGCCTTTGATATACGGAGACGAGAATTAGATAGGTACAATTGTTATTTCATTATAAACCTCCACCTTTGATGTACCGAGACTAGAATTAGATAGGTAGGCCTACTATTGTTATTTCATTATAAACCTCCGCCTTTGATATACGTAGACGAGAATTAGATAGGTACAATTGTTTTTTCATTATAAACCTCCGCCTTTGATGTACCGAGACTAGAATTAGATAGGTACAATTGTTATTTCATTATAAACGTCCCCCTTAGATGTATGGAGACGAGAATTAGATAGGTACAATTGTTATTTCATTATAAACCTCTGCCTTTGATGTACCGAGACGAGAATTAGGTAGGCACAATGTTTTTGTATTATAAACCTCCGCCTTTGATGTACCAAGACGAGAATAATTAGAGAGGTACAATTGTTATTTTATTATAAACCTCCGTCTTTGATATACAATTGTTTTTCTTTAAATATTTTGGTGGTTTAAATAAAATGCTAATTTTTACAAGAATTTCCAACGTAGCATTGTTGAGTTAAAAGATAGCTGGATCCTAAAAAGGGATATAATAAATGACTTGTCCACTAACAAAAAAAAACCATAAAAAAGGGGGAAACAGAAAAGTGGACGAAAAAGATACATCGATAAGTGCTGCGGAACGGGAACGGGAATATGAAACTTGTGAACTGAAATGGGACAGGAAGTCTGCAGGCTGGTAATCCTTTGTTAGTATTACGATGTTTAGTTAACAATTTACAATATGAAATTTCCCCAAAACAATGAGTACTTACTATGACCTTGTTTAACATCATTAAAGCTTCGAAAAAGTGGGATAGTAATTAACAATAGGGTTATATTTATTAAATTTTTTTAATGAATTCAAAGTCTTTTATAATCATTTAAAAATTGCAATTTTTTTACTATTATTGTAATGAAAAGTTTTTTTTAGTGGTAAAGGTAAAAATATTTACAAAACTGTTTTGTACTTGAAACTTGAAATTTAAAAAAAAAATGGTTCGTACATTTATTTGAAAATACGACTAAACGATACATTCAAATTACTTTCATAGGAAGCGATGTACCTTCAATACACCCTTCATTGAATACATATTGGGCCGTATGAATAAAACTAGAGCAAATACTCGTGAGTATGAGCACTGAGTAAAAGCTTTTGCTCTTGAGTAAAATGTCTGAGTATAAGCAAACGCTCATTTTAATATGAATAACCATTACCTTACACTCACACCTTATACTCATACCTTTTACTCAAGAAAACTGAGCATTTATTTCAACAAAGAGATATTTATATCAAACAGCTGGTTACAACTATGAAATAATATAAAGCATAAAGGTTTTGATAGTTTATGTTCGAAAATTTAAAACGGTTTAGCCACTCGGCCTTTTCATTATTTATTTCTTCTTGAGAACACGGAAATTTAACTCAGAGGTGAGCTTTCTGAACAATAGCATTCGAAACGTCTTTGATGGCTTTGCACACAGTAGATTGATTAGGGTTAAATTCATTTGCAATCCCTGACTGATATCCTGGATTTGTCATGTACCGCAAGAATATTTGCATCCTTTGTTTGGAGGTTAAAGCGCCACCTCTTGTTTCTTCACTCAGACCCAAAAAATGTTCACTAATCCAAGCTAAATTACCTTCATCGATGCGATATAATGTTTTATAGTCTCTTGTTTCACAACATAAACGAGGCTTGTACACTTTTTCACGACGCAAATTAATTGGTAACTTTGTCATTTTAAAATTTGAGTCTACTACTAACCAGACTCAAGTTTTCAAGAGCAATTACTCACACTTTAGAGTATTTGGTTCTTTTTACTCATACAGGGATCGGGAGCAAAAGCTCAGACTCAGAGCAAAAGGTGACATTTGATATTTTTGAGTAAAAGCATAAGCAGTTGCTCATCTTCATTCATTATTATTGGAGTATTTGCTCCAAAAAAGTTGAGTAAAAGTATTTGCTCATTTTTATTTATACCGCCCATTGACGCATATTTTTGTATAAAATATTTCGATAGTTTTTTTAGCCATAGTATCAAAAAATAATAATATTTTTGTAATAATGTCGTTATAGATGAACCTCTTTGCTAAAAAAAAACATTTTTTTCCAACACAAAAACAACAACCAGAAAATATTACAGTTTTCTTCCCACCCATTCGGTAAAACAGCTCATTGAAACAACAGAGAGTTTATAACTCATTTTTAGTGATGTCATTTTTTATCCTGAAATGATAATTTAGAGCTTTTTTTAAATAACTGTAGAATTAAGATTTTACAGTCTTAACAAATAGCAGCAAATTTTAAAAAAATAAGAAGGAAAAAAACAGACACTTTTCATGTTTTTAAATTAAAATGTGTCTTTTCTACATCATGTCTAGGTCTTAAACTCGATTTGTTTTCCTCCACTAGTCTCGTCTCGTCTCAAGTCTAGTGTGACTTAACTTTCTTGCACCAAATACTAATCGAAAGGGGTATTTTGGTTGTTCTTGTTAAGTACCACAAAACAAGAGACACCTCTTTATGATCTCCTTGTATTGGGGTAACATTTAAAAATTTGAAGATGCCCGGGCAGGCAAAGAGCATTTAGAAACTTTAATAATATGAAATGTAAAAGATGATTGACTATATTCTGAAAAATGCCTTATTTAAAACCGAAAACTGAAAAATATAATAAAATTAATTAAGTATAAATAAATATTTGCTTGAGAAAATATACTTAATAAGATACATGTTCACAACTAATACGTTTACATGTGTCTTAACAACAATGTCGCAATCTTCAGTAATCGACAAGAGTGCCAACAAATTAAAATGTTGTTTAGAGTGCAGATTTATGTCCATCATCTAGTAGTCTAATATTGTCCTACACTGATACTGTCTCATCCATATTAGGACTATTACGTCATATACTTGTTTGACTTGATCCGATCGCAATTATGTAAATAAGTCATTAAAATTATACCAATATACTATGTTCTGTGAAAGATGGGATTATATTTACTTTATGCTTACAAATATAACCTTTGGATAACCAATAACACATAATAATGTAAGGTTGAACCGTTGTTGTTTTGTGGGAGGAATGCTGTCCTTGTACCAATAGTAAAGGTGCATAAAGTACACTTAAGTATCTGAACCTTACAACAGCTAGAAATAATTGATGTTTGTTAGAGATACGAGTAACACCAGTTGATCAAACAAAACGTTTGGGTTACTATTAGCCATAAAATATGAGTTGATCTGTTGAAATAAAAATCAGCTGTTATTTGGCTCTAATAATTTTGTTTAAATTATGATGTAATTTGAACTATAATTACACAAACAATGTACCTAATTTTGGCTAACAACGAAAATATATCATCGTCTCGTCATTAAAAACGCGGTTTAGCCCAATGCTTATGACGAGTTTATGACGAAGTAAAGCAAGCTTAGGCTCTGTTTTATACATAAAATTTTTATTTTTTTTTATTTTTTCCAATAACTGATGAAAATATCAAAATGAAATAAAAAAAAAAAAATTTTTTTTTGTCACATTTAATAATTAGAATAGAGAGATTTTTTCGGGTTTTGGGTTGAATACTATTTATGGTTAGGTTAGGTTAGTTTAGGTTAGGTTAGGTTATGTGTATGAGAAACTATTTCAATCTTTTATAGTATGAACTTGAGACAGCGGAATTGAAATAGTATATTTCATCACTAGGACCAAAAGTGAAGTTTTTTGACACAAGCTCAAGTTTAACGGCCGAAGCGGAGCCGAGGACGAAAAATGAGCGAGGATCGAAAAGCTTCTTTTGGTCATAGTGATGAACTATTTTTTTCGTTAACTGCAAATAATATAAGAAACAAAATTCACAAAAACTAATATATATAACCTATTTACCTTCAGATCGATGGTAACAGCTGTTTTAACGGTTATTTACAATCGAGAGTATCGGTTGTTTTTATAGATGCTTTACAATCATTAATTAATTCGTATAAACGAAGTAACAGTTGATGGTTTTTAGGTACTAAGACTAAAAAGAACATCTTAAGCATCTCAATGCGTTTATTGAAAACAGCTGTTTTTGAAGCAGTATAAAGAAAAATATATTTACTGTTCACGGTTTTTATGATTCATCTGTTAAAGCGACAAGATAACGATATTTTACTTAAGTCAATACATACTTTAAATTACCACCTTACTTGTAGGTAACTATTACTTATACCGGAAATTCAAGATTTGGTTATTCCGGTGACGTCATTACAGTGAGGGAGAGTGTAAGAACTACGTGGTTCTCAAGTCAGATAACCAATAATTCATACATTTTGTACTGATTTATTGTAAGAAAAGAAAGAAAAACAAGATAATGATTATGTTACTTAACCAACACTAACATACAATATAATACAATTAGATTCTTTAAATGTAATGAACAAAAGTTTCTTGAGGCTAGTAATTAGGAAATGTTAAATTATATTTGTAGATCAAGGAGTATTATGTAGTAGGGTAGGTTTGTTTATACAGAGGTTTACTGAATCTTGTAATTGAGGTGTCTTATATAGCCTAAACAAGTGAACCGATTTTAATAAAATTTAAGTGAGCATAATCAAGTTTTTGCCATATCTCGGGAAATCGTTTTCAATATTTACGATTTTTGAAAATTTGTTGTAATTTTGATCAAAATTAGCTCAATTTTAGCCTCTAAGTACCCAAACAAAACGTATTGGTGATCATATCTCCAAAAATATCGATTTGTGATTTAACGATAAAAAAATCGATCGTGGGTGATTTTTTTTAAAAGACGTAATTTTTCAAAAACAAATATACAGATTACGTTAAAATTAATATTAAATGTTGAGCTTGCTTATGAGAAAAATTATACAGTATAATAAACACACAGAACACAATTCCCACAAAAAAAAAATACGCCTAAGTATCAGACGCGTTTCAACGACAAGGTCGTCCTCTTCAGTGATACACCAGCTACACCAACCAAACCACAACTCCACCACTAAGTTGTGGTTTGGTTGGTGTAGCTGGTGTATCACTGAAGAGGACGACCTTGTCGTTGAAACGCGTCTGATACTTAGGCGTATTTTTTTTTTTTTTTTTTTTTTTGTGGGAATTGTGTTCTGTGTGTTTATTATACTGTACGTTAAAATTGTACTGTTCAGGAATAAAAAATAAAATTACAAAAAAGAAATATTGGCCGCAGTCATTAAAAGCATGATTTAATGAAGTACGACGTTCGCTGAGGTCGTGTTCATGGCACAAGCGAAGCAAGTTTCGGCACTTATTTAATTTTTTTTTTTTTTTTTTTTTTCAAAAATTGAAGTCCACGATTATTTTTCATTTTTTGCTTGACAACTAACGATATAACATTTATGATGGCAGTTAATTTGGGTTCGTCTTCATTTTGAATTTGGTGTTTGGGTAAGTGAGATAGTGTTCAATGTTTTTCCACCATTTATTTTGCCTAGGTATAATATACCGATGTAAAAGAATATATTGTATTACATTAAGTTTGTAAGAACATTCAAAACGCAGGTAACTTTGGACAAATGAGAAGAATTATCCAACGTTAATCCACCATTTATTTTGTTTAGGGACAATATCATAACGATGTAATTGAATATTAACTACATTCAAAATGCTGGTAACTCACCACCTTCCATGATTATGCTTCTAGTAGAAAGATACACTTACCTGTAACAAATAAAAGTAAAAAAATAGTTACGAAATTAAGAATAGAAACATAAGTAGGTAAAACCAGAACTATTACAATCTTACCAATGCCTTATTGAAATGTAAAGATTGGATTAAACATCCAAACATTTGTAGAAAACAAAAAATGTCAATAGCTTAACAATATTTACATATGGGAAAGTAGAAAGACAATGTTTTAAGATGATTTAAATACGCCAAACGTCACAAGAAATCCATTTCTGTTATACAATACACATTCTATTGTTATTGTTTGTGTAAGAAATTTGTCTGTTTTGTTATTAATAAAACTCGAAATTCAATTATCTGTATTTACTTGGCCTTTTTACTTTTTACATCAATTTTCTTCGAATGAAATTTTTACATGTTTAATTATTTTTTTAAACTATAAAGAAAAAGAAATCAAAAAACAAAGATGTAGGTTTTAGGACCTGTGTAACTCGCTAAGTGCTTTGTTGTTAACTCGGTTTTTGTAATTTAATAAGTCTTTAATAAAGTTACAAGTTAAAGTCTAATTTTTGAGTACGTTATGAAAAAAATATTGCTTTTTAGCATGAGTTATTGACACTGTATAATAATAAATAACTAGTAAGCCTATCATAATGTTTTGCGTTTTCTTGACAATTGCCAATTTTTTTCGTTTTAGGTTTTTTGACGATAACTTTGTTATTTATCAAGTTACAGAGAAAAAAATTAAAACCTTTTATATGTTGTCATTACAAAATATAAATATTTTGTATCTTGTAAAATATTTGTAATATTTACGGTTACCGAGATATTTGACTTTAAAAATTATTTAAGGTCACCATTTTTATATTCACAATTTTTACATAGGCTAGTAAAGTTTTATATCTTAGTATACTGATTAAAAATACAGTAGTATAAACAATCTGTATATCAAATATAAACTCTTTTTTTTTTAAACACAAAATGACCGACAAATGGAAAATGACCTATATTTATATACACTTTTTTCTTATTTTTAGGTCTAGAATCAACTCCTGAAATATTGGCGTGCAATTTTGAATCACCCTATATATATTATGTATATATATATATATATATATATATATATATATTTGTTTATCTATACATTTCAATAATAAAATGTTAAGAGTACAGAATACCGTATGGATAATTTTTGTCCTTGTATTGCAAACTCTTATTACTGGGTAACTTAATATTTCGCGTACAATTATTACAAGTTATTAGGAATCACCATGGTGTTTATCCAGCCCATTATACAAGCAAATCCTCTAATTGTAACACCCAAAATTAGTCAGTAGTGTGGGAAAACAGTTTACACAGATTTAGTGAACCTCGTAATTTTGTAAATCTTGACGTCGGCTAATATTAAATAATCTCCACTCGCTTGGCTCGTGTCACTTTTTTTGGCGTACAAATATGAACCAACCTCAACTCGCTGTGGTCACATCGATGACTCGGCTCAAATCAATCTCGTATCTATGTGAATGTCACAGTACGAAATTGCATTGTTGACAATAACTTTAGAGATCTATGGTTGGTAACACTGCATGTAGAATTGAAATCTGCAAATTGTTATCTAATTAGTATAATTAGTTGAATAACACACGAGATATAAACAAAACAAAAAACTGTTTACAATGGTAGCGATTTTAAAATTTGCAATTCGATTTTTTTGAATTTCAAAACAGGTTTTACATGAGCACATCCTGTATACCAATTTTCATATTCCTTCATTTTTGTGGTAGCTATCGTGCAACTGAGGTCATGAAATCTGTCAAAAAAAAGAGACCGATTTTTTTTTTTTTTTACGATTACAAAACCTACCCAATATTTCTTATTTCGATAAGTCAAAGAACAAAAACGTTGTTTTCAGTTAGTGATGTTGAAATCGCCAATCATCATAAAAGCGTTGATTGTATTTAATTACTTCCGTTTAAAGTAGACGTTTCCTTTATGTCCATGTATAAATATCGGTAGATACATTGACAAATTCAAATTTATGTTTTCTATAAATGATAGTTTGGATATTTACACGCCTATAACATAAGATATTAAAATAGAAACTTTGCGGACGCCCGTGTAGATTTTGTCCTGATATTGCAATCAATTAATATGTAATTAGACAATTCCGTATACAATTAGAAGTAATTAACCTCCAAAGGATATTGTGTGATGGATTTAAGAATAGTTTTCCTGGTTATATAATTTCTTGAGACTGTATTTTAGACGAGCTGAAGACTAAACCAACGTCTATTATTACTAATATTAAAAACACGGAATGAACTCGTTATTTGTGGGATTGTGGGAAATTAACAATTATACCAAGGAATTTACAGATAAACAAGCGATGTTTATAAAACGTCTAAAGTCAGAATTAGATACAATAATTTGTTCCAGCCTTGTAATTATAAACTGTTTTATCTCGGTGACTAAATCTATTTCTTTGTTTTGATCGGTCAATTGATTTTTAATATATAAGTTTTAGCTATATTCCTGGAATTTTGAACGTTAAAATCTATTGAATGTCTACTAAATTTGAGCATGAAAGTATTTTGGGGGATTATGTAGAAATACAAGCATTGGATGTTAGAAAATTTACAATTTTATTGTCAGTACCTATGTGGCAATACCGAGGTAACCCAGCTGGATCTACAATTTTTTTTTCATGTAGTCTCGGGTTAGATTTATTTCTTTCATCTTTCCTATCAGATCTCTTGGTGGATCACAGTGGTAATACTTACGAGTATATAAAGCCTTGAATTTTGAAGTACTATAACATTTTAAGATGTTATATTTTTTAATTTACAGCCACACGTTGTCGTGTCAATCTAACATTTAAGATGTTATCAATTATTTATTTACTGCTCTACTTCTACTAAAGGAACTATCTATAATTATTAAACTCATAGACAAACACCGTTTATCTGGATAAACAAACTCTTTCTTTTAATTTTTAAAAGAATAAATTACTACAACAATAAACATATACATGAAATCAATACTTACTTATCTAAAAAAACCATTTACTCTTCATTCATTCCTTAAAATTAAATTTATTTATCATAGACATTTTAAAATTACAAAATTTACTACATGATATCGTTACAGTACGTAACTGAAAAACAATTAATAAGCCTGGGTGGTTTGTGATCCAGTTTCATTGAAAACGTAAACAATCCAAGTACTGCTTATATTTTACTATTCACGGTGATCTATGTACTACATGAAAGTTTTGAAAGACATGGGGGAAGACATTAATTTTATAATTTTTGTAACCCTATGATGTCTCTGGGAAAATTTTGTATTTCATTTAAAACATCAAAAAAATAATGAGTGAGAAAGTCTTTTAAGAGTGATTTGATCTGATAAAAATGTTCCGTGGGTAGGTTTTAGAAAAACAGTTCTAATTTTACATGAAGTTTATTTTGTACGATGCGTTGCACTAATTCATGTATAATATTTGTTAATCGATTTACATACATTCATTATTCAAATTTACCATTTGAAAGCTCATGGTCCGAAATTACAATTTTAATTATACCGATTGAAAATATGTGTAAGAAGAGGTAAACGATAATATGTAGTTTGAACAGTTTTAGTTTAGTGGGTTCAGTTCAGAATGCGCTAGTGTGAGGAGTTTGACATGCAATACGGCATGCTGTTCTCGAGATAATTAGCCTGTAATACGTACCATCGAGATTGAGTTCAGTTTTTGTTTTGAAATTTATTTTATTACTTTCATTTTGGTACGAAGGTTTTGGAAAAATAAGAAGTGTAGAGTAAAGAAAAAGAGGGTGGTAGTTTCGATAAGTCCAAGAGATAGATAGATTAGAGAGAGAATGTAAAACAAATAATAAACTGCGCAAATTTTCTCACACACTCATCCCCAAAATCTAACCAAAACTTAACTTTACCAAAATTGTCTGTTCGGTAATTGTCAAACAAACACTGTTTTTGAAAAAAAAAGTTATATATTTTAAAAGGGCCTAAACTTGATCATTTGCGCTATGAACAAGTCTTCTCCGAAAATGTAGAGCTTTTATTAGGATAGTCAAAGTGAATTTTTTTATTCTTGCCAATAATATTTCAACCGTATTTTTTGAGATTTTACTTGCCCTTTTGCATGCTGGTTTGGAAATCTTCGCATGTCACTATAATTTTAACTAAATCGTTCCTACCGATTTTGAGAATTTACGTATTTTATAACAGCTCCATAACCGTTTTGTTTTTACCTATGACTGGAAAACCAACATTTTGTAGAAGTGGTAACAAATATTTTATGTTTGAGTCCTCGGAGGCTTAATAAATTCAAAATCCCTAGGAGCAGATTTTAATATAATCGCAATTATGTGTTTTCTCCTCTGGCTGTTGCCCAAAATTTATAATTAAAAAAAAATTAAAAAGTAATGATTTGCCAAAAATATAGACACATACCAAATTTGATTAAAATTGGTCTACGCGTTTGGATGGTAGAGCATTCGCGTAAGATAACCAACCGTACAGACGGACATTTCAAAAATCTCTGATTTGGGTTTAGGAGGACCTCTAAAAGAATATATCCACACAATGTGAGACAGTAAAAACTCTGACTATAATTAAGTCTCCGTTAAATTTAATTTAAACAGTTGATAAATACCTCCCAAATTACAAAGGTCTATTAACACTTTACAATAGCGTAATGGAAATTACAAATTTAAATGGACGGTCATAAAAAGTTCTTTCACAAATAGTAGTTAGAAGGTGTAGTCGTAATAGTTAATAGTTTACTATTTTGTTACGTTCATTGGTCCATGAAATTGTATGACGTTTCATTTTGTGGGTGTTTCGATAGTTCTATATTTGTTTTTTTGACTGTTTGTTTGTTATGCAGTGTATGTTTTAAATAAGGTTCGTTGCAACTAGGCTTAACATAGCGAAAGTTGAACCGTACTCTAGAAATGTCCTATATTAATTTTTACATACAAATTTCCGAATGAACAATAATTAGTAAGGTAAACAATAATTAATTATATAAAAACTAAAACTGAACCGGAATGAATTATATGTTTCTTTAAGTCACTGATTTCGAATTTAATCCCAATGATTTTATGTGAATAATTGGGACGTATTATGTGTTCACTACAACTTTTCAATAAATAAATCAATGAGAGTAAAGAAAATGAAAGTACAAAATAGAGGTAGATCAAGAACGTGGGAACAATAATCTCTCAAGCGTGTCAGGATAGCTGTGCAAATTGTAAACAGTTGTATGAACCCAAGACCTTAACTCACGATCTTTATTTGTATTAAGGATTCTAACATTATCACAAGCTGGCGCCGCAGAGGAACAGTGTAACGTAATTTCAGATAAAGTTGATATCAGCTGTTTAAATAATTAACAATGAACTGAACTTTGTTATATTGATAGTTCTGATAAATTATTGGATATAATTATTTGAGCCCATTTCTCTCTATACAGGGTGAACATTTTTATCACGAGCACTATTGTTAACATGTAAAGTATTCCATTGTATGTAGGACCTTCGTTACTTTTTCATGAAATTTAAAAAACCAATTTTCAAACATTGAGAAATGGCCGCAATTTTTCAGTCTGGCAGGGAATTTCAAAATTTCAAAGGAAACCATAATTTTGTATAATCGTGCGTAATTTTAAGGACTCATTCTTGATATGTTATGATAATCTAACCCAGTCCAGGGGTGATGGTGACGCTCGGCCAAGTCAGATTATACGAAAGTTCACATTACTTTGGAGAAAGAAAGAAAGGATCAAAATCAACTCTTCCTAAATAGCTTAGTTTCTGTCTAGCTGTCTATTTGTCTATAACTCCAGAATGAATTGAGATTACGATACCATAACTTTAGAACACATAATTGAATACCATAATTGGACATTGAATTAAAGAAACAGGTTCATATAAACAAATATTTAAAAAGCTTCGTTTTCCATTAACTACCAGGGCTATCCAGAAAGTAACAGACGTTTTGAAATAAAATATAAACAAAGTAAAAAAAAAACAATTTTTATTATATAAATTTTGAAGGTAAACTCTTCGTCTAGCTCCGCCCACTGCCGCGCCAGGACAAAACGTCTGTTACTTTCTGGATCGCCCACGTTAGTTAGTTTCGTTAACTCCCTGTTTATCTATAACTCAAGAATAGATTAAGATACCGATACCGAATTTGGGAGGTGATTTTGGACATTAAATTAACGAAAGATGTTCGTATAAACATTGCTTATATTTGAAATATAATTTATGTACAACTTAACACGTTAATACTTCCTTCTCCATTTAACTGTCCGTTTATCAATAATATAAGTCCATTATATATTGAAATATCGATACCAAACATTGGGAACTGATTTTTTACATTAAAGTAAAAAAAGAGTTTCCTAAAAAGCTGTTTGTTTGTATAACTTCTGAATAGTTAAAAAAAATCAACACCAAACTTTGGGAATTGATATTGGACATTAAATTTAAGTAAAAGTTTTTTAAACTAATGTAAAGCATTACATAGTTTTCCATTTAACTGTCTGTTTGTCTATAACTCCAGAATAGACAGACATATCGATATTGGACATTAACGTAAAGGAATGAGTTACTATTAATAAATATCAAAAAATTATTCGTTTTCCGATTAACTCTCTCTTTATCTATAACTCCTAAATGGATTGAAATATCGAAACTATGTTTTGAGAAGTGATTTTGGACATTAAAGTAAAGGAAAAGGTTATTACAAATCAACTTTGTGTTTCATTTAACTGTCTCTTTATCTGAAAAAAATAGAATGGATTGATATATCTATACCAAACTTTGGGAAATAATATTTTACAATCAAGTAAAGAAAGAAGTCCCGTCCCATAAACAAATATACAAAACTAGGGAGCTAAAATATATAATCCAATGAATTGGCTGGAGCTTGATACAAATAATCATCCCGTGCAGGACTGGTTTCCGCATTATGTCCAAAAGGCCTGACGGATATATCAGAAAAAGGGTGTAATGATTGGCGGAGCTTTTTCACCAATTTACTAGCACCAAAGACCTATAATTCGGGACTGGACTCACATAGATAAATTACAAGTTTGTATTTTGATTTCTTTCTTTTAATTTTTTCTTTTCCATTGTTACATAGCGTATATTTCTGCTAGAAAAAAGAATTTTTTAAATGGGAAGTTAATTGTTTTTTTTTTTTTTTAATTATTATTTTTAGTACTATTGTACAGTATTTAATTAGATTTCTCTGCTGTTTTAGCCCTGTGGTTAGTCTTCATACTTGACCGTCTTTAGGACCTCTCTGAGATAAGTGTATTACAGACAAGAGAGAATACCCAGATGGCCAACTTAAAACAAACAAAAAGCACGCGATATTTTTTTAACAGAGAATGCCAGTAGATGACAGAACAGTGGGTATTTTGTCTGAATGCAGCCACCATGTTGCAACATTGGGCACTCAAGCGTAAGATGTAGTGACTGCTTCAGACAAGGTTGAAGTGACAAGGGGCGGAAGTATCGTTCTGACCTTCATTAATTTGTCATGATCTTCATAATAATCCCTTTAATATTATAATACCATTTACGTTAGAAACAGTGAAATTCATTATTTCCTTAACATAGTTAACCGGCACAATCTAATCTCTCTTGTCTCTGGTGCTACCAGATATACTGGTGCTTCCACTATTACAAAGATACATTTTATATATTATTAGAACTATTTTTTTTGTAATAGTAATTAAATTTATAATGTATTAATTTTTGTAGATTCGCTATTTAAAAAGTTAAAAAATACAAATTAAATTTTTATAAGTAGCTTTAAACTCAGCATACCTTCATTAAAACCAACGTCATCCCTTAAATATTCACAATATATGTTTTAAATTGATAAAATTATAATATACACTTTACTTTAGGACATACAGAAATAATTGTTGTAGGTTACAATAGCAATAAATTCATTTCGTAATGTATAACTAATTATAGTTACTAATAATGTTTTTAAGGATTAAACAAAAATAACAATAAATACAAGTTGATGGGTCCCACCAGTCTCATCACTCTCAGATGTTGGTCTCTTGGGAATTATAGGAAATGTTAAATTGTATTGGTAGATCACGAGGTCTTAACAGTAGAGTACGTTTTAAACACTAGTTGTGCAGGTTTTCTGAACCTCGTAATTATGTACATCACCACTAACTTAAACCTAACGGGCCTCGTAGATGTGTATATATTTAAAAATGTCAACTAGTTTCTTTCTTGTAGATGTCTTGGCCCTAGCGGGCAACGGAGCTTCCATATACTCGCTGCGCTCGTGTCGGTGACATGGCACTGTAAATATACTAATATTTTTTTCGTCATACAGTTTCAAAAACAGTTGTTTTCAATACATGCATTGAGATACAAAAGTTGCTTTTTGGTCCTAGGACCTAAAAACATCAGCTGAGGTCAAAATCATCAGCTGTTACTTCATTTTACTTCATTAATTAACGATTGTAAAGCATCTATAAAAACAACCGATACTCTCGATTGTAAATAACCGTTAAAACATCATTCTGTTATCATCGATTTGAAGGCTAATAGATTCTAACATTTTAGTTTTTGTGAAATTGTATTCTTATATTATTTGCAGTATAACGAAAAATATACAGATACACTTTCAAAAGTCCCTTACCACACTTGGGAATAAACAAAATAACAAAAAAAACAATTTTATTTTGTTTATTCCCAAGTGTGGTAAGGGACTTTTGAAAGTGTATCTGTATATATTGTCACCACAGTGCTCTGGTCTTTGTTTACGAAAAATACAGTTCATCACTTGGACCAAAAGCTTTCGACCCTCGCTTATTTTCAACTTGAGCTTAAACTTAAACTTGTATCGAAAAACTTCACTTAGATTAGATTTTTCTGAATTTCAATAGTGAGTACACTTATAATCCCCTCTTTACCAAATTTCATATTCCTATTCTAATTTTTGGCGCAACTATCGAGTTTACATACATACGACAACGACGAAGGGCGGACGTTGTCAAAAATCACTTTTTGGATCTCAAGAGGTTATGAAAAGAGATCAGTCAAAAATTGAGGTCGAAATTTTTTAAGATTACCAAAACTTTTTAAGATGGGTTCGTATTTTGGGTAAGTAAAAAACCCCAGAAACATAAAGATTATTTCTCCTTAAATTACCATAAGAATTATAATTTCCTACAGTTATTAATTTAAAACGGTAATGATAGTTTATATTTAGCATGTATAAGTTTTGTTTCTTACCTTTGTTAACAGAAGGAAAGATACTGTAGTTACTTATTACAAAACCAGATCACGCCTCAGCATAACTGGTTTAATGATATTCCTCTCGCAACACAAACAATTAGATATATAATACGTCAATTTAAATTGTAAAACATGTCACAGATATGAGTCGTAAGAGGTTAGGTCAACGCCTTTGTGTCTGGAGTCCAAATGTACACCTATCTGTAAAACGAATTGATCAACAGTGCTTGACTGGACACAGCTGTTTCTGCCGGCGTTCCAGTTTGACCTTTACATGCTACTACAAGACTTCTTTTGTATGTACACAGCATCGTGGTAGTAAAATTTATATTTTTATTTATATTTATTATTTTTTTTTTGTCTAGCGTATGGATGAAACAGCAGAATGATGTGTTTCTCCAAGTTACGATATCGAGAAAATCACTTGCTAACACTTAACGTCTTTGGGAAACTTAAAATTGTATACTCATATTATAATAACACAGTTTGCTTACCCAGTTTAGGTTAGGTTAGGTTTGGCGTTTGGTAATAGCGAAAAATTTTGGCGACATGTCTACTCGGCACCAAATCTGACCACCGCTATAAGGGTAATCAGGCGTTACTAATTTCACAACTTAACCCGGCACCGAGGCAGTTTAAAGGTAGGCGAGCGAGGTTCCCCCTCCACAACCTAACCAAACCTAACCTAATCTATTTCTAAAAATAATAATAAAATAGTAATAAAAAAACGGCCACACTTTTGTTATTGTCTATCCCTTCGTCTAGTGAAGCTCGTCCCCTAATTTCTCAAAATTTGCAGCGAGAGAAGTTACCTTCATTTTACAATCCCCTTACGGAAAGGCGAGGTGATTAAGAGAAGAAAAAAGAGAAAGGAGCGGTTGAGGGGGAGTAGTGTAGGTGGAATGGGTAAGAGGGGTGGCTGGTGCCGGGTTGACATACTGTCATGGCGGCCGGTGAAGGGACCAGTGCCGGGTCGACGCGACGTGTTTTTTTATAACATATAATGGTTGGTGCCGGGTTGAAGAACTCCCAAAATTTTAACCTCCGTTTTTTACTGTTTCAGGAAATTGAAATGATTATCGACATGCCGTCAGTCTGTTGTCGTTGCCACCTGTACATAAGTACGATAGTGGCCACACAAATTAGATGGAAATATGAAATTTGATATAGGGGACTATAGTGTGTTCGTATTGAAATTCACAAAAATCAAACTGAATATGTCAAAATGGCGACCATTTTAAACAGTTTTTTGTTTATGTCTCGTATGTTATTCAACTTATAAAACATTAAATTAAATACAAATTTGATGATTGGTATGTAATTATTACCAACCCCACCTTTCAAGTCTCTTGTCACATTTCGTTAACTACAAACAAAAGGTAAAACTTAGAGATTATTTAATAATTTATTTTATAACTGTAAAAAAAAAAAAAAAATTAAAAAAATATTCGTAAAAGTGATAAAAAGATTCTGAAACTTCTTTATAAACTTTATCACATTATAATAAACCTTTTTTTTTCTCGTACAATTTTGCACTAAAACTGATTTTTTTTTTCGAAGGGAAATTTTATATGTCGGATAAAAACACAAAAGTTTCAAATAAAAGTTTTTCATTTCTTAGCATATGAATAAAAACAAGGTATTAGCGTCATCGCGACTCTTACCTATTCAATCATACAATGAGTAGAAGCAGATTCTATAAATGTAATACCCAAAAGTTAGATTCGTTGGCCTTTCAGTAAATGTTAAAGTTTCAGTAACTGTATTTCCAGTTTGTTGAAAAACAGTTGTTAAAAAGGTTTTCTGGACTTTTTATGTTGTGTATCACTACTTTTTTGATGTCAGCTAGGCCATAACGGACCTCGCTTAGCTCGTGTCAGTCTCTCGACCTTGTTGAGATATTTGCCATCATTAATATACGACGTTTCGAGAGTATAAATCAACTCTCGTAATCAAGTGTAAAACTATAAGATAAAATAGAAACACAACAATATAGTCTAGTAGCCTAGGGCCATTTTGAAAACTAAAACTAATCACCACAGCTTTGTTTTAAACTTCAGTTCTTTCCTTAGATTATAGATTTATAGTTTTAGTTACCTACCAACATGGCCCTAAGCTATTAGGCTTGGTTGGTGTGTTTCTCTTTTGTGTTTTAGTTTCACACTTGATAACGAGAGTTGATATATACTCTCAAAACGTCGTGTATATACAAATATACACAAATGATGGCAAATGTCCATTTAAACTATATTGATAATATAAATAACCCATAATTATCAAATCATATTAAAACCGGAATATAAGAAAATCTTCTTTTTTTGAAGTGAAGGTTATAAATTATATTTTTGACAATAATTCCGCCATTTATGATTGTAGAGTGGTCGGGATGGTACCATTGCATGCAGAATTGAAAACTGGAAATTATTATTGAATTTAGTGCATTAATAAGTTGAATAACACATGAAAACTGTTTAATATGGCCTCCGTTTTAACATTTTAAATTCGTTTTTTCTGAATTTCCATAGGATTCTTGATGAGCACATCGTTGTCTCCTAAAATGTCATGATTGATTCTTATTTTTGTGGTCGCTATCCTGCTTACGTGCACACAGAAGGAAGGCGTGATGAAAACCACTTTTTCAGTTTTCTGTAGTAATGAAAACGTGAAGATCAGTCAAAAAACGAAAATCGAAATTTTTAACTTTTACCAAACTTACCCAAACTTAGTTTTCTATTTAAAAAATATTTAATTGACTTTTAAATGACTTTGAAAAGACTAAATAAAAAATGTTTAGCAATTTTATTCCTCCCTTAATACAGATTTCACTGGTCTCAAATTAAACTCCCTTCAAAATAATGACTACTTACATCATACTCTCCAGCTGTCTAGTTATTCCTTGATCCTCCGTCACCATTTCCTTAGGTAAATTCCCCACTATAGTGTTTGCTTTGTCATTGTATGTCCCAAGAATACCACGGTACATGTTGTACACTAGACGACGTACGTTCGGGTCACTTGAATCCACTTTTAATCCGTTCGCGGCCATCATTATTGTTTAATCTTACACTTAATTGTTCACTTTTAATTTAGCAGTGTTTATTTGATTTAATTTGCTAAAAAATAAAAATAATAATTTTAAACTGGTACTAAATTAGTTTTGAAGTGAAGTTTAAGAAACAGCAATTTATAAATTATTAAAAACAATAATTTGCTTTTCTAGTGACCAAAATAATACAAAATTTAATTGAATATTTTTATTTTAAATTGGTTATTGAATAGCAACATTAATTTCTTTATTAGTGATAAATTATTTACTTTTTGAAAATACTATTTAGGTTGTTTAAAAATAAACATTTCCTATAATTCATCGATATTTTCTTTACCACTTGGATTTTAAAACGCGTTGTTTTAAACAACAACAACATGACTAAAATATGTTGATAATTAATTATACATACAGTAATAATACATCTAAATATTGTTGATTACTTTTTAGTCATTTAATAATAATTAGCAACGAAATTTCCCACTCACTGACAAACACTATTAAAACACTTTAAAAAGCCTAAATACAGTTCCGTTTTGTATGGTTTTTAGTTTTGTTTATTGATGTCAGAGGAAGTTATTATAATTATTTTTGAACTTTTTATTTCAATTTACGAGGAAATTATTTTTGTTGTGTTTAACATATATTAGTGTCATTTATGTCTTATACTAAAAAACCCACTGGTCCCGTCTTTTTTCCAATAACGGTTGTTCGTCAAGAGAGAAATTAATTTTGGTTCTTATAGCTCCCAAATATTTTGATCTGTGTGTTAGGGTAGCAACCATTTTACAATTACAATCACTGTATTTCTGGTAATTTGGTGTTTGTTCAAAATTGTTTTAAAACGTATCAAAATATGTTCAAATAAACTTGATAAAATCTAATATTGTTCGCCATGTTCCTAAAAATATCGGTTAGGAAGTTATGGTTTAAACAGTTTTAAAAAGTGTTTGACTATGCTACAAAATTCGATGAAATTTTAATGAAATATGAAGGCAGGTATTTTTATATTAACAGTTAGTCAAATCGCAAGTCATATAAATATAAAATTTGTAAGTAATTGCTAATCATTTTTAATGAACCTTTACACTTTATTTATTTCTTGTGCAGTTATTTTTAACTTATTCTTTAGTATTAAGTCAGCTGTTTTTGTTATATTGATGACCATAGTAACGCCACTTTCTATGTTCAACTTAAACTTTAGAATCACTGACTTTAAGATTGCAAAGCCATAAATTCATTGAGGAACCAGATCATAAAGTCATAAACAAGATTAATGACAGTACAAAGTACAAAACACTGGAAACTGTACAAACTATTTGCTAGTAAAATTCATGTTGACATTTACGTTATCAGAAGATAGATTGCCTTATCAGTAATAATTGCTGTTATCAAACTAGCTTTTACATAAATCAAGGCTGCGAATAAAAGTTACTCCAGTTTTATAATGCGTTGAGTTAAATTTGAATAATTTTAATTACGTCAAAAAGACAGAAAGGATGTTGTGCGTTAATTAATCAGAAATTAAATCTCTAAATTAAGGAATTTTTTATTTATAAATGATCCGACTTTAAATTTTGTGTGTACGCTGTTTTATAAACTATTAGACGAGTTCGTTATAGTGGGGTCTGTATTACAAATCCTCGCTTTTTGAAGAATAATTCTTTACTCATTAGTCGTACAAATTTCCACATTAAATAATTTATGCAGATTTAAAATCTGGAACCAGTAGAGTATTTTCCACGTTCAAAAATTAAGCGAGCTTTTAGTCAAATCAAATGTATTAAAAATATAAAATCGAAATTAATATAGCAAATAAACTGTGTTTCTCAACCATTGAACATGATCGATACAAATGGTGGAAGTTTATCAACTCACGTTTTCAGTTAAGTGGTCTGTATACAAGTTGATAATTTTATTGTAGACATTATCGTTATGTCGCAAACTATAAATAAAGACATTAAGTGGGGAATTTTATATTTTATTTTATTTTATTTTTTCTATGCCTCATTAGGATTTATTGACATTCACCAAATGTTTTGCTAATACTCACGAAACCTTGGTAACCTCCGTTATTTGATTATGGGGTATATAATTATGAATTATAATAATTATAATTATTGAAGATAGGAATATTTATAAGAGATTTTAAAGTTAGCTGTCATAAAGTTGGAAAAAACCGGAATTTAAAGTCCATTAAAAGTGACGAAGGCACCACAATAAAAATGTTTTCGTAGGATCAATAGTTTACGAGATGCAAGATAAAAAATGATCATCCTGTATCTTAATTTCAAGGTTGAGGACGTGATACAGCAGATATACAAAACAGCAAAAGAAATTCTATGACATGTGAGCATATCAGTCGAGTATTTTGTTTTCTACGCTTTTTTATATTTCCAATGATTGAACCTAAACATTTTAAATTTCTCGTCGAGAGAGAGAGAGAGAGAGAGAGAGAGAGAGAGAGAGAGAGAGAGAGAGAGAGAGAGAGAGAGAGAGGGGGGAGGGGGAGAGGGGGGAGAGAGAGAGAGGGGGAGAGGGAGAGAGAGAGATATTTTATGTGTGGGGGGCCTGAAACGCTGTTTTCCGTCTATCGACCATTTTGTGTTAATTTATATATATATATTGATAACTTTTGAAATTAGTAAGATTATGAATTTCAATTTGGTGTGCGTATTGTTTAATTACTTTTTATCAGGATACCAAGATCCAAAACTTTACTATGTAAAATATTTAAACTCATAATATTACTACAGTAATTTCAAAAGTTATCATTAATTTTTTTAAGCAAAAATGGTCGACAGACTTTGTCCATATGAACTTTTTTCATTATTTTCACCAATAGAACTCGTCCTGAAATTCCTCCGTTTTCTTTGTAAAACAACCTGTATAACACAGAGTGCCAAACTTTAGAAGTGATTCTAAAACATCTAAATAACGAACCATGTCTCTATAAATATACAGTAAATCTTAAAATGTTTTGTCTATCTGTCTGTCTATTCTCAAAAACAAAATATAATACTAAATCGAATTGAGATATCCATACAAAATTTTCCAAATTCTTTTATACCTCAGTATTAGTTTCCAGTGTTTACAAAATCTTGTGATTTTTCATTGTTAACCGTTTCAAATTGGCGTTCCTTTGAAATCTTTAGTACCAAATATCTTAAAACCTTTAATTTTACAAAACGTTAGTTCTTTTAATGCAAACAATGTCATATCCCCTGAGAAATCGGAAAATTTTTAATGTTTTTACTGATATTGTGGTTATCGTTTCACATAAAATAGAAACGAAGTTACCATCTTGATCAGCATTAAAAACAACAAATATTTAGTAAAATCAACAGTTATCGAGATTTTATAACGAACGCCATTTTGAAACTGTTAAGTTAAAAATTATATGACTACTCCGGATACTACTAATTAATATTGTTAACGATAGAACATAATTTGGTGTAGATATCTTGACACGTTTTAGTGTTATTTTTTGGTTTTTTAAATAATACAGATGTACGAAAATTGAAATATTTTTGTTTATAGGAATTTATTCTTAATTTTGATGTCCAGAACCATTCCCAAGTTTGGACACTCTTTATATAATTTCAGTTCCAAATTGTTATCTCTCACTTATACAAAGTATAAAGTTGCATGATTTGTTCGAAAAAATCAAAGTTTTTCAAGAATATGTTTGAAGAATCTCTATCGCTTTTGCAGTTTCCTACAGCCTGATATCCATGAATTTATGTGTTACATTGTTGTTACTGCCAACATGATATTGTCAAAACAGAAACAAAGATTGCAATTATCCGTACGTGTGATATCACATCTATTTACAATATGGCCGCCATTTTCAAGGCTCGTTACGACGCATCAGTTTTACAATCTGTACAGATAGCGTTAAGGAATGTGCACTTCCTCAGAGAGTAGGCTTACTTGATTAATTGTAATTTTCTAAACTGAAAAACGAACGATATAGTTAGGTTGGTGACAAAGCCTTGGAGATAAGATGTTTCTTTGTGGGTTAATTGTTTGTCGGTATTTGTTTGCTTTCACTTTTGATAAGCTGTTAAGTCGATAGTTAACGTTACGAAGGTCATAATTTCACTGTCGAGATTTAAATTTGGTCCGTGATCAAATATTTAAAACAAAACTCGTGCCTTGTTTGAGATCCTCTTGGACACGATTAAAGCATTGCATTCAAACAGTCGTTTACAAAACATTAGTACCAACATATCTGTCAAAATTACCCAGTCTTGTCTTTAATTACATTTAATTGGAAGAAGGATCTGACTGCCCTAAGTTCGCCCCAATGTAAAGTTCATAGGTGAAGAAATATATGTTTTTAATTTTACATTTTCTCCCGTGCGGTTTTCATGGGACTTGGTATAGATTTTTAGTGTATATTTATTGTTTGTGAATTTAGTTATATTATTTATGTATTTAAACAGAGCCTAAACTCGATCATTGTCCGTTCATAAAATTGTTCTAATCGATTTTTTAAATTATAATTTTTAATTCAAGGTTCATTTTCGTTTTTCACCAATTCCTCAACTTGAAAACTTGAACTATTTTCTTTTACTTGCAATTTTTTAAATCGGTTTAGGTTTAATCATCACGATTTATCAAAAATATAACGAATTCTCTAAAACTTGAAATATCAGGTCTATTATACAACTCACGACTCAGCATGACGACATATGTTGTGCTAGGAAGCTACAGTTTTTCAAAAACTTATCAAAATCGTTAGAGGTTGAGTTTTTTTTCTTGAGATAGCTGCCCAAAAATAGAAAAAATGAATAATAATTGAAGGTATGGTTAAAATATACTCTAATACTAAATTAGATACAATTATTTGTTTTTCGTTTTAGCTGCAGAGAAGACAGTCAGACATTAATAGAAAATCCACTCGAAACGGATATTTATCATGTAAAACTTGACACTGATTATTTTACCTAAATAAATTATATAAAGTAAAATCATATACAATTTAAAAAATTTCTATCCTCTCCCTTTTGGCCAATTTTTTGTATGATGAATTTCAGTTGTACAACATAATTTGATTTGTTTTGAACAATAGTTGTTCTCCAACATTTGTTTCCCTACTGTTCCCAAAAAACAAGCCTCGTCTGTAAATGTTGTTCTAACTCTACTGTTATTCCTACAAAACAAGGGTCGTTTGTACATGTTGTTTTAACATTGTTTTACCACTACTGTTATTCCTACAAAGCAGGTCTCATCTGTACATGTTCTTCTAACACTACTGTTTTTCTTATAAAACAAGACTCGTCTGTAAATGTTGTTCTAACGCTGTTGTTATTCCTAGAAAACAAGGGTCGTTTGTATATGTTGTTTTAACATTGCTGTTATTCCTACAAAACAAGGCTCGTCTGTAAATGTTGTACTAACACTGCTGGTATTTCTACAAAAAAGACACTGTGTCTACATATAAAATGTTCTTTGAAATGGTAGTCTACCGTTACGAAGCTATTTCTACAAAGAATAAATTAAAACCAAAATATTTAAATCAAGCAAATTAATTGAATGTTTTCTTTTGTCATCCCCAAAATAATCAATTTATTACCCAAATATATATAAACCAGAGAGGAAAAAATCTGTATTTTTGTATGTTTGTAAAATTGATTTTAAATATATTTTATGTTTGGATAATATTTACTATATCATTTGATTTTGTAAACTTGTATATATGATTTTTAATTTTTGTCGAACATGCTGACATCAATAAGCTACTACAGTACATCTGCAAAAACTTTTCTTATTATTATAATTAAAATAAAAGCTGTAAATTAACACAAAATGGTCGATAGACGGAAAACAGCGTTTCAGGCCCCCCACACATAAAATCTCTCTCTCTCTCTCTCTCTCTCTCTCTCTCTCTCTCTCTCTCTCTCTCTCTCTCTCTCTCTCTCTCTCTCTCTCTCTCTCTCTCTCTCTCTCTCTCTCTCTCTCTCTCTCTCTCTCTCTCTTGTATTCTTATTATGTTAATTGATAGAAATGGTACCTCTACTACAGGCTAGGCCTATAGGAGTACTGTACTATGTTTTGAATGCATGCTATGGTGTTTGTAATATGTACCCTTCTTCATGTCAGTCAGACTATGATAAGTTGTATTAAAAATATTTCAGTTGTAGTTTTGTACAGTTAACTTTGTAATGATATTGAAAGTAATATAGACAAAATAAATGTCAATGGTTTGTTGAAGTCTAATAAATACAAATAATAAAATACTAACTAAAAACCACTTTTAGATAAAGTATAGGTCTAAAGTTAGGTTTTGAATTTTAAAAGTTTTTTTTTTATAATGTGTGTCCTTTGTGAAGATTTCTACAGACCAAATAGATGGACAAATTTTGATTAAATATTTTAAGTTTGAATATTTTGATAATGTCACAAGGAGTTTGTTTTACTTTCTCACATATTACAAAGCTCAAGTAAAATAATATTACGGTTCTGGAATAACTGATTGATAAATAAATAAATATATATATGTATGTATATGTAACCTGAATCGCCCTCATAAAAAACTTGAATTTAGGCGTAGACCATTTATGCAAGACGAGTTAATGCAAGCTTCGACTATATTCTAAATATATAAAAATCGTTCAAAATATTTTAAAAGAAGTCTTCACGAAAATATGATAGCAGCCAGCGAATATTATGTTTTGTTTTATGTATAAGTGTGTGAAGAAGTTAGTACAATGTTTTTTATCAACGTTTATAAGTTACGGAAATTTATATAAATTTATATTAATAATATGTTATTAAAAAACCCTATTTTTTCTAAAATTTTTCTAATAATGTTGTATTATAAATTATTCATAAAATGTACCAGTGTGGAGGACAACACATGTGAGAATTGTTTAACAAGCCAAAATTAACGTTCTAAATTTCAAAATCTTTTAAAGTCTAATTTTTTTAATATTTCATAAATAAATATTATAACTAAAATAAAAAAATTATTTAAACATTAAATACCCTGACGATTAATTTTAAAACAAAAAATCACAACTAAACGCACTGATATCACTTTCATGGACACGGAAACACACCGGTGGAAGGTCGCACACACAATAAACAGAATAACAGCTACAGCTAAGAGCACGAGAGAAGAACAAGTAGTCATGATGTCACGATCCCCCACTCTAGCAATGACGTCATGGTTTCTAGAATCAGAGCCTGTTATCTTGGAAAGGACCCGGCTGATTAAAAGTTTCAAGTGGGATATGAAATGGTTTCCTGTGATTGAAGACGGACTGGAAAGCTGCAAACTGCGGTTCGTTTATGTTTACACCTAAATGATTAAATGTGATAAATATTGATTATTTATTCATTTAAATAAAGTTACATTTGATATAAAATCCTGACTAAAAAAATTTGATGGACGCCATCATGCAATGTAATATAAGCAGATACTTTAAATGTATTGTTTTAAATTTGATTTTTTGGGTCTTGAAGGAAGTGTTATATTGGTAGATCAAGGGGTCTCGTCCAGTTGCATAAATTTGTTTAAGAGAGCTGTAATACAGGTTTTCCAAACCTCTAAATTGTGTATATCACTATTTTTTTGACATCAGCTAATCCTTAACGGATTTAGTAGATAAATGTACATTAGAAAATCTCAACTCGCTTACCTCGTATCAGTGTCTCGCCCCAAGCTGGCCTCGAAGCTATACATATGTAGAAAAGCCACCACTCTCCTCACTGGTGTCAGTGTTCGACTCTAACTGACCTCAAAGATATACATTTTAAAAGGAGCCTCCATTCGCTCTTAACTATCTATACGTATATAGGATTTTTTTTGGGAGATAGGGTTTGATATTATATTTTTTAATAACTCTACTATTTAGAGTGTCATAGAGAGGTGGAGTTAGTATGAGAAAGGGTTACTCCATTACATGACGAATTGAAATCTGCAAGTTTGCATCTAATTTAGTGTGTTATAATTTGAATAATACGCGGAATAACAAAATACTATTTGTTTTTATATTATGGCAGCCATCTTGACATTTTAAATTATTTTTTTCTGAATTTCAATAAAGTTTTATATGAGCACTTAATAGTCCCCTATACCTAATGTTCCTATGTTTATTTTTGTGTCCGCTATCATGCTTACGTAGGCAATGACGACGGACGATGGAGAAAATTACTTAGGCTATTCAGTTTCCTGAAGCTATGAAAGTTGAAGATCAGTGAAAATAAAGAAGTCGAACTTACCCTATACTTCGTTTATTTGGTAAATCATAAAATTTTCTGTTTAACTGAAATATTAATGTATTTCTTATAAAAGATAAGTTGCTATAATTTGATCCTTCTTTTATCAATTTCTTGTGGATTAAGAACATTCTTAGAAAGATAAATTTAAATATAGTTTGTCACAACCTTGTCCGAAGAGTAAATAGTATGATGCGATATAATTTTTCATTTAATCCCCCCCCCCCCAACGTTTTCTAGAACTATAATTTCTATTACTTGCAATTTGTCACACAAATTTTTGATCATTAAACTTTATGTGTCACGAAAACGAAATCAATAGAGTGTTTTTGACAATTATGCCTTTTATAAGAACTTAAAGACCCCACAAAGTTTGACTTATCAATAAGAATAAATACGCCTTGAAATTTGGTAAAATTTTCTGTATATTAAATTTAATTAAAACAGTCCACATGTTTCAGATATAGGCTCGTACAACAGACAGATATTATAATCTTAAACCACTTTTCAGGAGTCAGGTAACCTCAAAACTGATACATATATGCAAAAAAATAAGACGATGATGTTTTGACACATCAAAGATCTTTACGCTACTTATAAGCAACACGTGTATTTTTTAGAAAAATCGTTTTGTTGCTTTGTATTTTTAAGAAAGTAAAAATGTATATCTTGATTAAAATAAACGAAAATATCTAATATAAAATTTTAGAGATTTTGATTAATATTTATACAAAGTTATTACCCGGAGTAATTCAAGATTATATTATGTAAAAATTATTTTCAAAAACCATAAAAATAGTGCCTAATTTCTGTTCAGTGTTATTTAAGATAATGAGTTTTTAACCTACCATGAACTGTTATTTCTTTTTGTTTTCTTGGTTTTTAATTTTTACTGTGAATTCAACTTGAAAATTTTATCGAAATAATTAGCGAATATTTTGTGAGATTAGTCATTTTATGACGAAGAAAAAAACCTATTTTTTAAGAACTTAGGAGTTCTAAATTTAATCCAATCAAAATTTTTTTTTCTGTTTACAGTAAACTCGCCCCGAATATTGTGTACTAGACAGGCTACTTAAAATAACAAAATTTTCCAACTTTATTTAATAATGATTCATCTGTATTTTATAAAAACTTTTTTCTTTTTTTTTTTTTCTTTTTTTTTATTACCCTGACGAAGTAGCCTACAGGGTAATTTTGGTAATGGCGAAAAATTTCAAACTCCATTTTTTCTCTGATCTTTATATTTTATGGCGGTAGAAAACAGAAAAGGTTATTCTCGACATGCCGTCCGTCCGTCGTCGTTGTCGTAAGTTAGTAAGCAACATATTGCCCACAAAAAATAAGAACAAACAAGCAATTGAAATTCAAAAAATTTAATTCAAAACGTCAAAATTGCGGCCATTTAAACAGTTTTTTGTTCATATCTGTGTGTTATTCAACACACTTAATTATATTAAAATTTTCAATTAATTTTATATGTAAAAGTACCAACCGTACCTCTACGATTAGAAATAGGGAAATTATTGTCAAAAATGTTATTTTGAAGTCTCTTGGGAGGGTCCAAGAAAATGTGATATACGTATATCACACGATCGTAGCGATCGGAGGCTCCTTTATATAATGTACAACTTCGAGGCCCGTTACAGTTGAGACATTGACAAGAGCGAAGCGAGTTGAGTCTTTTTAATATGTAGGCATACACAATATATACTACGAAGCTCATTATTTCTAGTCAAGAAACTATTGAAGTAGACAATTAATGACGAGGTTCAGAAAATCTGTGTAACAGATTAACTTTAGAAAGTTTCGTCATTTTAGTGGGGTTTTCCAAATTTTCAAGTTGAATTTACGAAAACAGAAGCTTTTAAATCGAACAGTATTTGATAAACCAAATTACAAATTTTAGCCCTCTAACCCGATCTTAATACGAATTATATTGGTTCACTGGAGATATACGTAACTAATAAGGACAACTGTAATGAGCTACACTTCAATAACTTAATGAATGAAAATACAATTTTCAACATAAAATCACTTCATTTGTGCAACACAAATACAACAACGTTTCAATGACTAAGTTATAATCCTAAGTTGCTACAAGCACACAAACATTACTGATAGTGGAATGTGACTCATTGTCTTTGAGTTTAAAGGTCGTAATTTTTTTACGTTATTTCTCAAATTTGGTAAATAGCCTGTTTTTATAAATCGTTGTGTGGGTTGTTAAATCAAAAAATCGGTTGATAATTTTATTAAGTTTAGTTCATAAAACGTTCAACAATAGCTCTGGTTCGGGAATTATTAAAATAAAGAATCAACCGCCACATTCTGAAATGCCAAGCATAAAAAAAAAATTAAAAAAATTAAAAAAAAAGCGGCGGTCGCGCTTAATTCAGTATTTATAAATACATTAGTTTGAGTTATAAATCTTCATATTTCCACTAAAATATATTTTACTTTTTCAACCAGCATTGCGACCAATAGGTACTCTTTGTTTACATCTTTGGTCTTAAAGCAGCAACTTTACTTCCCCAGTTTATGAAGTACTGTATATCTTTGGTAATATCAAGAAATCTTCGCGTTTCATAGCCTGAGAAAACAGAAAACCATATTATCGCCATGCCGTCCGTCCGTCGATGTTGTTATCGCCTGTACGTAAGCAAGATAGCGGCCACTTAAAATAAAATATGAACATGAAATTTGGTATAGAGAACTTTATAATGTGCTTGTATAGAATCCAGTTAGAATTCAGAGAAATTGAATTGAAAATATTAAAATTCCAGTCATTTAACAGTTTTTCTTCATTTCTCGCGTTTTGTTCAACTTACAAAACACTAAATTCGATAATTTTTTTTTTCAGGTTTCAATTATACGTGAATCGTACCAACCCTACCTCTCCGTGATGACAAATAGCGAAGTTATTGTCAAAAATTAAATGTAGATCGCCGATCTCCTAAAAATATGATTTTCTATAGTTACGAGATCAGACAGTGCCGAGTCGTCGTCACGAGCATAGCGAGTGAAGTGTCCTTTACATATGCACAGCTTAGGTGACCGTTAGGGAAGCGTGTAGTGACTAATATACACATCTATGAGGCTCGTTAGGGCCTAGCTGTCGTCAAGTTAGTAGTGATATGTACAACTTAAACAAACTTAACCTATTGGATAAGACTCCTTGATCTACTAATACAACTTAACATTTCTTACAAGGCCTTCGAAAGTAACTTAGAGTAGAGGATCAGCTCGTGTTATATTGTATGATCGGGCTAGGTAAGTACCATGATGGCGCCTTCAATTTGGAGGAAGTCAAAACTGATTATTTCTCACCCTTCGCATAACTTCCTCGATAATCGTATATGTGAGTACGGAAAGACACTCACTCAGATAACAAAGGAACTCCGGGGCATGTTTCTCAGATCGATAGTTGAACAAGATTGTGAAACAAAATCGTGTCATTTTATTCTTTAATCGTCTCTTCTGGCTATTTATCAGGCAGTTACGTGACAGTTTAAAAATAGACTTATCTTCTAAGAAGTGATCAGATAACATCTGTCAGCGGTTGACCTAGTCTGATAACACTGGTGGTCTGTTTTGTTTCCACAATGAAGGATATTGCATTTTCTGTAAAATAGAATTAAAATGACTCGAAAGATAATTCTGCAAACTGAAGTATATTATGTATTACTGGAAAAGTTCTTTGATGGGTTAAAACATCGAAGATAAGTTTTCGTTTTGAAATCTGTTTTAATATCCCCTGAGCATACAAATTGATATGTGGACATATTTTGATATTATCAGGAGAGGTTTCAAAATTTTGGTATAACTACCATAAGACTAAAACTTGAAGTACCGCTTTTCTTAAAATCTGCTGTAAAATTTTTAATTACATTTGTGTGAAAACGCATCTCTCAAACAATTCCGCTTCAAAAGTTATCTTGTAAACAAACATATACCAATTTTGGTGACGTTTTGGTGAATTGTAAAGATTAAACCAGATTGGTTTATCGCAAATAAAACAAAATTACAGTGCAGGAAACATTGGGATCTTCTTCATTAAAAATTAGATTAACACATTAACGCCGGCGCCATATTTCTTGCCAAGCGCTCGCTGGTGGCGTGTATGACGCCGGCGGGGCAATACGCTTCACTCTGTTAACAGCCTAACTGTAGCTCCGCAACCCCGGGGTAGGTATGATCGGCGGTATAGCGCTTTCAATGTGTTAATACGATTTAACATCTGGACAAGTTTATTGCAGAAACGAAGACTCTATATAAATATGTTTTGAAAGAAAAGAAAAAAATCACAAACATAAGGGGAGCCTTTTCATTTTTCCCACAAAAAATTAATGGAGGAACACTATGTTAACAAAAATCTCTCCTTCATGCATAAATCATTGAAACTTACGTTTAAAAAGAAGTGCCATAACATACGCGTGAGGTTCAATATATGGGTTTAGGCTCGTAGTGGGTTATTAGATGGCAGCATTTAAGCCTCGCTTGGCTAATCTATATAGTATGTAAAATCAATGGTCGAAGGCAAAGGATATTATTTTTTTGTATGAGGATGAGTGTGTGAGAAACGAAGACTGCTGGGTACCTGTCAAAACCCACCTTACACACGCACACTCACAGACATCTTGCCCCACACAAGCATCCCAATTAGTGACTCACCCACTGCAATCTGTTTTGATTCAAAGAAAAATTTCTTAAAGCTTCTTAATTGTTAAGAAATACCTAGTGGATAAGATTGATAATAAAAATTTATTCAAAACGACTCCAAACAAGCCTTTATTAAGGACGAAATAATGTGAATAAGAGAAAGGTAGAATAGTAAATAAGAATGATTGATAAAACCGTATATAAACAACGAAAATGTTATCAAACTTGTTTATAATTATAATAAATAAATAAAATAATTATTATGTACAAACATTGCAAAAAAAGCAAACCACTAAAAAACTACACTTTGATTCTTCATTTGAACTGAAATCTGGTACGAAATAGCTATTCAGTTGATACAGTATTTGCAAAAATCAACATTATGACCCATTAGCATTATGACATTTTTTAAAACATAAAAAATATAAAATATTGGTAAGACTTAAAACAGAACTCTCAGATATCAACTGATTACAAATAAACGCAATTCACACAAAAATCAAGCTATAAATGGCAACATCCTACAATCTTAATATACAAAGCTAAATAGTTAAAAAATAAATTGTATCATGAATGTAATTGAATATAATTTCGTTTCTGCATTTAGTTTTAAATTGGGAAAACACATATACAGTATAGAGTGAATATGGCAATAGCTTCCAAGAAAATATTTTCGGTATCTTTCAGCTTGAAAGTGTGTTTCTTTTCTTTTCATGTACCCTTTAAGAAAATCCCATTTCTAAAAGTTTCTATGGTTAAAGTGACAGTGATATGGCTACAAATAACTTTTATTTGTCATTTATTAATCATTTTCCAGTCCAAAATCTAGAAAAATCGAGAGTATACTGAATTGTTACTCCAAAACTGACTGCCATCCTAGACTGGTGACAACGATTATCCTATATTTCAATTCTAGAGAAGAGTAAGCAGTTACTACACTGTATAAAGACAGGAGTAGGTCAGTCTGTAATTGCTGCCTAAATAATGTATTGGTCTCTCTGATCTTCCTCAATACACAGTCTAGGAGGCTACTATCATTTCAAAATGACGGGTAATACTGGTTGTGACTAAACCAGTTTGACAACAATCAGGTTTTTACCAGATTATCGCATTATTTCATGACGGACTACATTCAGAAATAAAATGTTCAGCCCCCCCCCCCCACATAGTGCATGGTTTGTTTCTATTACATCCATCAAATATTATCGACTATATATGTTACGTACCTTTCGCCCAATATTAGTCATTTTCAATTTAGTACAGTAAAAATAGGTTTAAACTTCTCTCAAAAGTGGAAATTTATTAGCTTTTATTAAAATGAACTGTACTTTTTGTGCAAATAAATTTATTATTTCAATGTTAATATGTTAATAATATACTTCACAATTGTACAAAAATTACAAGAACAAATAAAGAATTTGTAATTAACATTCTATAAATTTTGACCATGATTTTAAATCTCCAATTAAAAAAATCAAATTATATTATATTTTTAAAATAACAATTTCCGGTAGATTAAACTTTATTATAATGACGTGAAAGAGGTTATCTTGATTGATTAAATCCTTTAATTAGAAGTCGTAATTCACAATCGACAGTTTTGTTTGAAGTGAGATCATTGTTGCACATATGCAAATTTGTAGCATGAGTCGCCGCTTTGCAATACACACATTATGGAGGTATTCGGGTCTGGTGACACGGTGTGTCATTGGATCAAAGAAAGTTGCGTTTATCATATTACGAAATTTGTAATTGCAAAACGTCAATATCCTCTTTACACATATTGATAAATCTTAATTGTTAAAATATCATTCGAAATACAGAGAAAAAATATTACACTAACTTTCTCACACAGCTGTTCAGAAAAGTTAATCCCGTTAAGCTACAAAACAGAAACATATAAATATGAGGGAAAACAATTATTGTTTCTTAAAGCGGAAATGTACGTCTATCATTTCAACAACAAAACTAAATTTAGTTGCAAGTGACTCCTTAATCGATTATATATAAAGTATTTTCTTGAATTTACACAACAATTTGTGATTTTTTTTCCAACAAATAACATTCTCTTTGACTTCTAGTAAAAAGAACTAAGAAAATGACAGCTATTGTTGTCGATGTTAAATAACTCCAAATTACTACTTCGTAGTGGGTGTGTGTGTGTGTGGAATGCGAGGACTTACTTTAAACATGTCTCGCAACCCGTATAGTATATTCTCGTTGTAATGTAAAATAAGCCCCATTAGTAACTCTGGTATTAGACCTTTTGTTGCACCGGGTGAACCAGAAGTCCAGGTAGTTACGACATTTTCCTTTTAGCCAATCACATTACTGGCGCTCTTTTAGTTCTGGTACAAAAGATGTTTTCACTTAATTTCTGTTATCTCTTCAAGTCTTTTAAGACCGCAATGATCACATGCTTCAATTGTAATTTATGATCACTTGACATGTGACGTGTGCTCTTAGAATCAGTAAGCCACTACTAAGAAGATGGCCACAAACCGTGTTTAGTTATGTTAATTAATAACAAAGTTAAATAGGGGGGGGGGGCGTTTCTCCAAGCAGTCGCTTAAATACATTCTTTGTTAAATCCATCAATCAATGACCTATTTGATATTCATAGCAGTCATAGTCATATCTAACAAACCTTGTAATTCCTGCGATGTTTGTAAATAATGACTCAATGTTCCCTGTTTAGTAAGGAAATAGTCATATCTCGTTACAATACAATGGCTGAATCATCGGCACGTCTGGCGAGGTTTTTGTTTTTAGATATCTGGTAAATACAAGAACGCGATAGCAAGACTAATGTGTTTTGTTTGTTGTGTATGTGGTTAAACTTCAAACATGTATCTCTGGTTAATTTAAGAGAGTACAGCTGGAAAATTACCATTGTTTTGTAAATTAATTTTTTTTTGTTTAAAAGCGAAAAACGATTCGGTCATCTTCGCCTTATAAAAAAAGGAGATATAGCCATCGAAAACTAATAACTTTAGGGTGAGAAGAAAACAAGAGTTTGCAAGAATAGCCTGTTGGGAAATGAAAAGGAGGATCTAACCCAAGATTGTATTCATAGGTGAACCCCTAAGGAGACGAAGTCAAACATATACTTATAGCCTGGTTTTGTGAAGAATATTTACAAACTATTTCTTTTTCTTAAATTTAAGTAATATGTAAAACGTTTAGGGATAGAGCAAAAATGTATTTTGAGTGTTTAGAAGAAATAATGTGTTTTACAGTCGTGTGATGTATCGATGTCTGTACGTCGTGCTCTAATGTAAAACCTAAACCTGTAGAGTAGATGTCATCAGATCAACACACAAGTTATCACCACTTTATAAATATTTAAATAAACTTTACAAACAGGGTGGATTTCACGAATATACCAAGTATACAGAAAGTTATTGTAAAACATCGATATTAGGTTTGACATGGAAATATTTGCTTTCAGAAAAATAAAGGCTAAAAATGCTGTCTTCGAAAAGATGGTTGTCTGTTACAGCCTAAACGGTGGACCGACTGTGATCAAATTTGGCATGTGTGTATGTTTTAGTAATATTTTGACGTTGTTTTAATATTTTGTTCATAATTTTACATTTTGGGATGGTTATCAAAACACAAAATTCAGATTTATTAAAAATCAGTTTTAAAGATTTTGATAGTATGTGTGTAAAATTTAGTCTTATATTGAGGATTTTTTTAAAGTTATTTGTTTGATAATTTCTCATTTTAGGATAGCTACAATATTACTGTAACACTAAATTCCGATTTCGTAAAAATAACTCCTACGATTTTGTTCAAATTTGTTATATGCACATTTTTTAGTCATATCTTGAGGATTTCATAATTTTTTTTTTTTGATAATTTCTCATTTTGAGATAGTTGCCATATTGCCAAAACATTAAATTCCGATTTCTTAAAAATCAGCTATAACTATTTTGATCAAATGTAGCATGTGTGTAGGCCTATAATTTAGTCACAATCTTTTTAAAATTATTTTTTTGATAACTTCCTAGAATATTGCCAAAACACTAAATTCCGATTTCATAAAAATAGCTCTACAAATGGATCAAATTTAGCATATATCCATACTTTATCTTATCTTTATGATTTTTTAAATTATTTATAATTTCAAATTTTGGGATAGCTACAATATTACTGTAACACTAAATTCCGTTTTCTTAAAAAATAACTCCTACGATTTTGATCAAATTTGTCATATGCACATTTTTTCGTCATATCTTGAGGATTTCATAATTATTTTTTTGATAATTTCTCATTTTGAGATAGTTGCCATATTGCCAAAATATTAAATTCCTATTTCTTAAAAATCAGTTATAAGGATTTTGATCATGTATCCATATTTTAATCATATTTTGAGGTGTTTTAAATTATTTGTTTTACAATTTTACATTTTGGGATAGCTATAATATTGCCAAAATACTAAATTCAGATTTCTTAAAATTTAACTCTAACGTTTTTGATGAGGTTGTGCTAAAATATAGCCTCTAAGAATCTAAACGTAACCTATCAAATCACAATTCAAGAGTTATCTGTAGCAAAACTGTCTTTCCATTATAAAAGACACAACATCGGCTCTACATATTTCGAGAAAATATATAACAGTATTCTTTTTTCAATTAAAATATACCGTACACGAAAAGAAATAATGTAAATATTAATGCATTTTATTTTCATGTTCACTGGTCATTTCCTGCAACTACTCCATGTCATACGCACTATCAAAATAACAATCTCCCCTAGCGGTCTCCCTTTTGGCGACGTTATTCCTAGTCATGACGTCACCACCTAGGTATGACCCAGAACAAGGGACAAGGGTCATCATAGTGAGACCAGAGAAAGTTGTAAATCGTTTCTCAGTAAAGAATTTCCTTTTAATATTATTACAAGACCGGCTTTCGTTATACGAAGCCCTGCAACACCTGCAAAGCCCTCATAGTTACCTTCACACTTAACTTACCTCCATCACAACAAATTAGGGTTAAACTGCGTAGAAGGTTAAATATGTAAATTTGTCACAGTTGAATAATTTTTAGAACATTCTTTCGGTGTTCAAATTTAACTGCCGGCATACAACTTGGATATATGTCCCTTAAGAATAGTATTACCTACATTATTTAATTAGTAATTGTCAGAAAATTATAATTTTTACGGGATTTTAAACAGCAAACAATCTTACAGGATGACGCTGATTTGCATTGTCTTAAATCTACGAAATATTGCTGTTTGCTGTAATTAGTTATACAATAGGGAATGAATTTCTTGCATTTAAAACAGATGATTACCATTGTATGCTCTAAAGTGATTCTTACAAAAAATTTAAATATCTGTTGTACTTTAATGCGGTGTCGTCAGATTTAAACATGGTGTGTCCATTATAACGCAGAGTTTTAGGCGTTTTATAAAGGAAGTTTATTATTTTTTATAGTAAAAATTTGAAAAAAAATAAAATAAAAATTATTCGAAGTTTAGTTCCAAAAGGGGTTCCAATAATATTGAATAAAGCATTGCAAGATAAGCTGGTTTATATATGTAGGTATAGCACGTTGTAATTACAAAATTTAGAGTAGCTTTGTATTTATCTCATTTTTACTAGGTAAGTCTTCCGACAACGAGGTCATGTCAATGATTTATTACAACAATTGGAAATAACAGCAAAATATAAAACAGTTATGTATTTAGCTCACTTTCATCAACGTCTGTCTTAATACATGACATCAGTCTTATTATGACTTATTATTCCCCTACAATATGTGGAAATAATATAGATAAATATAAAAAAATGATGTATTTAGCAGGTTTAGTCTTCCATTAACAACACCGACATAATCTCAATCTTGGCAAATAAAATTACAAATTATAACGTATTTAGCAGATTCGGGCTTGCTACGTCAATTTGATCTTAATGATTTTGACATGTTTATAATGTTGATAAATGCCATGAAAAAATATAACTTAGTTATGTATTTAGTTCCTTTTTACCAAGTTCAGCCTTTAGACTGTCGATATATAATCTAACACATTTGACCTTGAATAAACCGCACACAATAATTCAATAGACAAAACCGCACAAAAACTCTTACAAATACGGAACCGATTTCATGTGATTACTTTGTAGCAATCAGCTTTTATTATTAGATATTACAATAGATTTATTAATAATGTAAGTTCTAAGAATTGTGACCGCTCTAAAATAAAACCGGACAGAATCCAATACTTTGGCGGTTTTGTGGTCGACAAACAGGTCCTTATTGAAGTGCGCATGCTTGAATTAGCAAGTTACAAAGTGTTCAATTACAAAAGTACGTCATTGTTATTAGGTTGAGTTATGATATATCGCTTCCTCATTGCTAAAAATATAAATATTTATAACTAATTTCGATTTTGGACAAATTTGTAATTGGATAAAACATGCTCTGATTTAAAATTCGTTTTTTAGGATTATATTACACTTTTTTTAATTTGCTTACGAACAGGATTGATTTCTTTTTACTTGCTGTGTAGTAGATTTATTTAGGTTATAAATATTTATTTTCAACCACACTTTTATCGATAGGGCTTGCGTTATTTTTTTAAATATTCGAGCTCAGGTAGCTTCGCGGTTCACTTTCCTTCTGAACCGTTGTATTTGAGTCCTTAGAAGCTACAACAATATTAATAACGGTTTTGAGAAAATAGAAATTTCAAGTTTCCGTACAATGGGAGTTCCCTCTCCCCTAAATGTTGATTGTTTCCTTGATATCATCGCATTAGACTTCTAATAACTGCCGTCAAAAATTATTTTAGTTTTTGTCAATTTATTCATGAAAATTAATTTCATAAATTCCATAATGCCTTATAAATGCTTTACAATAAGTCTCTTACTAAATTACTTACGTCTAGTAGCAATCTTGTGAATAGTATTTATTAATACTTCATTACAGCTGTTTCGGTATAACATATACCATCATCAGATGAAATAACACATTTACACAACACACTGATACACATTGCACACAAATAAATAAACATAAAATATTTAGTACTGCAGTACAGGCCGAAAATAATATAAAATAAATTTAAGGTAATATGGCCACATGTTACAACTGTTCACTCATGTTGACCACTACATTAGTAACATGTGGCCATATTAACTTAACTTTATTTTATATTATTTTCGGCCTGTACTGCAGTACCAAATATTTTATGTTTATTTATTTCTGTGCAATGTGTATCAGTGTGTTGTGTAAATGTGTTATTTCATCTGATGATGGTATATGTTTTACAACTGTAATGAAGTATTAATAAATACTAAGAACAAGATTGCCACTAGACTTAAGTAATTTAGCAAGAGAAAATTAATTTCATTTTACTTACAATTTGTCAAACTAGTTTTTGTCATACATCTTCATATTTTGCTAAAAATGTTATCTTTGTTAGTTATGGAAGTGGTTGGTTTTCTTCGTTTAATCCTGATCCCATTTTTTGAAGATTTAGTAACCAAGACGTACTGTTTGGAGACTATAGAGGCTAGAGTTTAGCAAAATCTCATAGACTATTTTAAGAAAATTAGAATTTTGTGTATTGGTCGCATATTTTTATTTAACGAAACAATTAAATTATAAAACATTTAAAACACCTCCAGGCGTGGAAAAAATATGATTAAAATCAATTCACTCGTTTGGACTGTACAGACTAAAAAACTATTTGTGGGATTAGGGAATATTAAAACAGATAATTCGTAAAAAACCTCGATACATTCATTCTCTTATACTTCGTTACATACCAGATTATACAGGGTGGCTTATAAGTATGGAAACTGGTTTATACTGCATAACTGAGATTTGAAAAAATATACTTTTTTGTACATTTGAAATTTTTGTTCGCTATCTTGGATCAGCCATATTGAATCAAATTTTATTTTTATAAATAGTAAAGTGGACAAGTGATACATAATTTTATGTAAAATTTAACAAGGAAAAAAAATTGTGAAAGAAGGTTTTTCTCTAAATGGCTTCGTTTTTAAGTTATAATGCTGCAATGACGAAAAATCGCTTTAGCAATAAAACGGGATAAAATGCGTCGTCGAAAATTTTTTCTATTGTGTTTTTCCTGCAGAATACATCCAACAACGAACCAGAAAACAATTTTGAACCACTAAAACAATATTGTGGAAATGAGTAGTTAATAAGCTACATTGTTGTAATGTAAAGCAAACAGCTGATGTAAACTAACAGCTGATTTAAACTAGGCCTACTTTCATATTACTTGATGTTAGCAGTTTGACAATATGTAGAGGGGAAGCATTTTCAACATGGTAAAATCGTATAGTTTCAAAATTTATTGTATTAGTAATGTATGATAGAAAACATTTATTTAAATTTTAAAATTGAATTTTGTATTATTTAAAGTGAATAATAATAGTTGACATTTAATTGTAGTTGTGTTGTTAGTTATTGTTTATTATTACTTTATAAGTATTACTTAAAGGTCGTTTTGGATGTATTCTCCAGGGAAAAAAATAGTATAAAAGTTTCTCGACCGCGGATTTTACCCTGTTTTATTGCAAACGCGATTTTCCCGTTATTGCAACTTTGAATGCTTATAACTTTAAAACGGAGGCACTTATCGAAAAAATATTTCACCATCGTTTACCTCGTCAAATGTTACTTGAAAATCTTGTATCACATGTCCACTTTACTAATTTTAAAATATAATTTGATTCAATATGACGGACAAAAATGTCAAACCTACAAAAAAATATATATATTTTTAAACTACGTACATCCGCATTTGTTTCTACATCTAAATACCTCTCAGTTATGCAATTTAAAGCAATTTCCATACTTAAAAATCATCCTGTATATTAACAGTTTATTATTATGCAGAGATAATTTACGAAAGCCAATACATTTTCTTCTTCACATGCTTTTCCATTTAATCTTAGTACCTTTTTAGCATATGGTATTATATTTCCAATTTATTATTACTGGTTTTGATTTAACATTTATATTTGTAAAAATGGTGTCAGTATATTTTATTTCATTCTTAACTTTTTTTATCCATCATCAAGAAGGCTGTCATCAGTAAATGTAGCTGTAACTGCATTTTCACTTTAAAAGAAGATTAGATAATTTTGTTGAGTTGCATGTTTCAGAATTTTTGGCTATTTTAGCTTGGCCAACTGTAATCGAAATTTATAAAGTCGGAGAGTTGTTATATCGCATTTACCTAAAAACTGTTCCTCCCTCGAAAAATCGAAAAACCTTTTTTTTTCCGTGGAGAATTGAATGCTCTTTAATTAGTAATATTCGATAATTTTTCATATTTACAAAGATATTTAGAATAATTTAATGTAAACTTTTTTTTTAATTGAATAAGAATTAAACCCTTGAGGATCTCTGTGTGCTGGACGGCTTGTTATCGGCTGTTGAGTGGTCAGCACATCAAGTTTCTGTAGCTCACCACTTTTGGTATAACACTTAGGTTTTTTAGCAACCCGAAATTTGCTGCACATAAACGAAAGCTCTTTCATGTACTTGTATAAAATATTTTAGTTGGCTCAAAATACTTCCCATATGATTACGTTGCAAATCTGATACAAACATAAACAATAACAAAACAGGCTTTGATCCGGGTCAACTGATCGATCTAGGCCGTTCTTTACGGTAAGATTTATGCCAAAGATCAGCGGTTTATTGTCAGAAACACGCGTTGCAACCTATTGGCCTACATATGAACTGGACGTTTTATTACTAGTCATACAGGCTTTTCTTCTTTGCAATGATAACTGAACGCTGTTGGAGAAGGTACTTATATTAATCACAATCATGTAAGGTTAGGTGTCAAATAGGGAGAAAGGACTGTAACATTCTGTGATACAAACTTTCTTATATGTATGTAAAACATTAAATTGTGTTCACTTTAAATTTCCAAGTCGAATGCATTATTTTTAACAACAAGAAGTTTCAGAAACTATTTCACCATCTTCAGTTGTCTACTTCATAACCTCAAAATAAGTCACAAAATAATTGCATGCGTAATTGGGGAGTAAAACCCCTGGTTTGTAAAAATCATTTAAACAATTCGTGAGATATCAGAGAAATGAGACATTGTTTTAAAACAAAAACATTTTTAGAGTTAAAACGAACATTACAAACAAGAATTAAAAATCAATTTTTTTCAAAGTCAATAATTTATTTCAGTATTTCCATGTCTAACTCACACTTTTCAGTTATACACAAACTTTGCAACCGAACTAAATAGGCTAAGCCAATAATTCATACGAATAGCAGCAGAGGGGCAATGTAGATATGGTATATATATATATATATATATATATATATATATATATATATATATATATATATATATATATATATATATAGTGTGAATGCATTGGACTTTGGAGTTACGTTGCAGATATAAAGTAATTTTTGGAATATCTGTCTGTCATTTTACTACAGCCCAAAAAGTAACTTTTTTTAAAGTTGGTTTGACACATATTTTGGTCATGTTTCGACGCTTTTTTTAAAAATATTCACGATATTTAAAACTGTATAAAAATACAGTTTTTTGTCGTATAAGCCAAAATACAGAATTACAATTTCTTCAAAATCGGCTTTAACGTTGTTACTTAAACTATTACAAAATATTGATTCCACAAACTCAAACAAAACGTATTAGTTGTCATTACCCTCAAACATACTGTTTCAAACGTTACAAATTGAAAAGGGGAAATGAGCGGGCGCTTCAGTAAAAATCCGAATATCTCAAATATCGGCGCTAGCAGTTTACATTAAGTTTTGATGAAATTTGAAGATTTATATCAAAAACAAATGTACGAAATGAGACACATGAAAAATGGAAAGGAAAAAAAAACACTTTTGTAGAGATATAAAATAATAGGTTTAGTTCAGATTCTTCATTTTAACATTTGTTGGGTGCAGGCAAAAAACCTTTCAGTTATCATCGCCTGATAAAAAAAAGTAGAAAAGAGGATAAGATAAATACTCTTTACCCTCAAATACTCTGATAACGTCAAGGTCGTAGAAGAAAAAGAGTGAAAAGAGAGACATGAAAGAAAAGATGAAAAAAGGATCTAAAGAAAGACTAGATGCAAAACGATGTAAACTCTTAGAAACTACATTTTTCTAAATTTTTTGAAACTGGTTACAGTTTTGTGCAGCTTCCTCCTTAGCTGGATTCATATTTTTTTTTCATGTGGTTGTGTTAAATTTTCTATTTATTAACTCTAATATCAGCTGATTTCATTAAAACCACCATCTTCAGGTCGATTTATTTGGAGCAGTTTTTTACTTACATCTTCTGACTATGACGTCAGAACTGATGAGTTTGAAGTCCGTTTATTTCTGTTAAGTTTATATTTAATTTAAAGAAATTTATTTCTCCCTATTTATGACAGACGTACAAGATGTCGCCAAGCTTTAAATAGACCCTAAAAACCTTCCAGATGGAAATAGATCATTAGTGTTTATAGATCAAGGAACCTTGAAATCATGCGGAATTAGTTTAAAAGTATTTTATACTGTCGTTAACTTTATAACTTGCTTAAAATAGGAGTTATAGTGAATGTTCTTAATATTCCGAAACTGTTAAATTAGAAAATAAAAACAAGGAAATATTATTAATTATTTTGAAAATAAACTTTATTTTTTAAATGTGGCATTTACGAGAGGCGTTCATAAATAGGTTGTTCCTTTTTCTCATATATTATGTGATTTTGTATGTATAGGATAAAAAAAATCAACGTTGAAGAATTTTTTGTTGCTATATTTGTTACACCTGAGTCGAAAAACTGATATGTTTATTATCTGTCGTATGTACAGTGCATTTTAATCAAATTTACTCTGATTAGTGAAAGCTAATAAGGAAAAACGAAAATTCCCCTAACCAAAAACATTTTTAAAATTATATCGGAACGATGAAGCGCCCTGCAGAAAAACTGGACCGTACACTATAGGTCCAACTTAGCCTTACTTAGTGCTCGTCACCCCACCACATTGGTCGGACCTAATTTCCCAGACTAACTAAAAATTACGATAGTTAAAATTAATAAAACTCCTCGATATACTGCCAAATATGCAGTAAGATATTCATCAAAATCGATCGATCTGTTTAATAATTGTTTAAACTGATTTGAAAAAATCATGTGAAACAGTACGATATTTGATCAAAATCGGTAGTCCTGTTTAGGAAACGTTTAAACCGATTTTTATAAAATCATGTGTCTTGGTAGTGTAGCAAGTTCGGTGTCTTCCTATTTGCGGTCAGTCCTGTTTGCGATCAGTCCTATTTGCGGTCAAGTGTAGTTTTATGAGGGGACGATCAAGGTCCTGGGGGCGGAAGGGTTTCCAGTTTGCGGTCACGTCTTGAGATGTAGTTAATTTCTTCCCGTCCTTTGCATACCTAGCCACTAAATACATAACAGAATGATTTGACTCTAATCACAAATCATGTCTAGTTATATAGGTTAGGTTAGGTTAGGTTAGGTTAGAATAGGTTAGGTTAGGTTAAGTTAGGTTAGGTTAGGTTAGGTTAGGTTAGGTTAGGTTATATATATATATGACCGTAAATTGGAAAAATATAATTAGGGTAGCCCAAGATATTTTTGGGGTGACCGCAAACTGGACGATTTTACCCTCGACCGTTAATAGGACTGACCGCAAATGTGACAAAAACGCAAGTTCACTCAAATTTTTAGTTATTGCAAAAAGTAATAAAACTCCTCGAGACACTGCCAAATATGCAGCACGATATTTTAGCAAAATCGATGGTCTTGTTTAGGAATTGTTTAAACTGATTTGAAGTAAATCCTGTATAGGTAATGTGGCAAGTACGTTCAAATTGAGTTATTGCAAAAAGTAATAAAATTCTTCGAGATACTGCCAAATATGCAATACGATATTTGATCAAAATCGGTTGTCCTGTTTAGGAAACGTTTAAACCGATTTTGATAAAATCATGTGTGTTGGTAATGAGGCAGCTATACTCCATTGGTGCAAATGGAGGTAATTTAAAACATTTTTTCTTCTTACCCCATTACGTTATTGAACTAATAACACAATAAATTTGGTAAACATCTGATTATTTCAATTCTGTATGTAATGGTGCCAATCTCACAATTTTATGATGACAAATAGTGAAGTTATTGTCAGAAATGTAATTTAGAATCCCGGCTTTACAAGAAAATGTAACATTCGTATAGTTAAGAGATCCAGCAGGGTTGCACGAGTGTAGCGAGTGGAAGCTTATTGACATAAGTAGAGCTTCGGTAGAGACACTGACATGAACGAAGCGAGTGGAGATTGTTATTGATAGACATCTACGGAGCTTGTTATTATAAGACGCTGAAACCTGTGTAACAACTGTTTTAAAACATCTTACACTACTGGTTAATTGTGGTTACTCTACCAATACAATTTACCATTACCCAAGAGACCAACTATTGCTCATTACATTTAGAGGTTCTATTTGTATTTGGTTAGATAAGTACCCATCAACTTGTTTTACACTTGAATTTATCCACGAACATAAATTTGTTTCCAATCACGAAATATCCCTATAACGCCAGGAAGTACAACAAAAATGAAGAAAAGTAATGGAATGCGTTATTTAATCTATAAAGTTATGGGTTAGAACAATAAAACTGACCGATTTCTCCAACTGAACGCGGAAGTCCTTGGGTGTGTTTATAAAACAATAGCTAGACCGCACATATATCAAAGAAAGCAGTCGCATGGGGTGTCGTATATCTTGTATTATGTGTATGTAGGTTGGGGGATCGCTGGAACTTTCTATATAATATATATCGGTTGAGTTGTTAATCATTTAAACACTTTTACTTTTATAAGCCTGAAATATTCTTTTTGAGGTCACGTTTGGAGTGACGCTTGTCTGTGTCTGCCGACTGTACAGAGCTCAAATTAGATGACCGATTTTTGACAAAATGTATGATTCGTATTTCAGGCATGTCAAGAGTAATTTGCAAATTATAAAAATAATCCCTGAAATTCATCTGTACACTTACTGTTTCCAAATTTCTGACGAACCGTTATTTCATTAATTTGGCACGTTGGTTATTGTTGTAAATCTTTTAATTTACCAAAACAGCGCACACCCTTTCATTTCACGATAACTGATAACAGACGAATTGACATTTTTTTTAAAGATGGCTACCGATATTGTGCTTTGGGCATTTAGAAGCTTCGTTTTAACGAGTTTGAAAGAAAAAAAAACCTATAACCTATTTTAAGATTATTGTAATTTTCATTTTTTTTTTTGTGGCAGATACTCCTAAATTTTGAGCTATATATATTACATGATTCAAAAACATTGCACAAACTTTCTTCACTCACTCATCCCTAAAACCAAATAAAAACTAATCGTCGTCAAAAATATCAGTTAGGTAGCTGTCAATATAATATTGTAAATGAATCATGAAAAAATATATATGTAAATAAGGGCTTCTTTCTCCCCTTACGTAATACAGCGTAATAGAATCTAACTTATATGACGGTGGTGAAGATTCACTTTTGTTCACTCGTCCCATTCTCTATATGTATAAATATACCTACACATACATACATACACACATGTTTATTTTTAAAGTGTAAACCACCAGTATCTTTAGGCCCACCAGGTACAGAACAATTATTCCACGCCATAAATGGAGGTGAGAAATGAACCGAAGCATCACTATATCGTTCCATATACATATATATATATATATATATATATATATATATATATATATATATATATATCGTTCCATATATATATATATATATTACATACTAAAACCTAATAAATCAGTTAAAAATATTGCATAAACTTTCTCACACATAAATACTAAAACTAATAATGTAGCAAAAATATTGCACAAACTTTCTCACACATAAATACTAAAACTAATAATGTAGCAAAAATATTGCACAAACTTTCTCACACATAAATACTAAAACTAATAATGTAGCAAATATATTGCACAAACTTTCTCTCTCTCACACTCACGCAATAAAAATAATCGATGTTAAAATATTGCACAAACTCTCTCTCTCTCTCTCTCTCACACACACACACACACACGTAGTAAAAATAATAGTCGGTTCAAAATATTGAACAAACTTTCTCACACATACATACTAAAACTAATAAGTCAAATATGAAGTTTACTCTTCTACCATGTGGTCTTAAGCACAACTGTTAATTTTCTGTATTAATATATTTTGTTTTATTTTTTCTCAACTATCATTAATTTAGAAATTATGTCTTAGTATGATTTGTTTTCCCCCGATCCCCCATCCAATAAGTTACCAACCAAAAGTGGGGAATACCTTTCACTCCAGCATCCCACAACATATCAGACTGGATCTAATGGACCACATTATCGAATGCTTTCTTAATATCAACGAATACAACTGCAACCATATCCCTGTTATTTAAACCATCATTAACCATTTATATAAAATTAAGTAAATTCTTGACTACACTCCTCTGTTTATTTGGATCAATTCTTGCAATCAATTTTCGAGGTAACGTATTTTCACTGAACCGATTTCTTTCAAACTTTGCAAACTTCTCTATTATCGGTGACAATATAATATTTCATAAACTTTGAGTTAGAGATCTATATTCCTGAATATTAAATATTTTAAATCGAAATTAACTGGAAAGAAACCTCGCAACGTTTTAGAAGAGACGGACAGAATGAGAAAAATCACCCAAAAAAGAGCAGCAATCATAGCACTGTAGAAAATTTGTTAGATTAAGAAAATAGGTATTTGATTTTAAAAGTTTATAAAACAAAAAAATTTGAACATGGATTTATTTATAAATTTACTAAAAAGTAGAACATAAATTTCTGCCTATCACAATTGGCTGTTTTTCATACGTTACTACAGTAGAAAATCAATAATACAGAATATCCTCAAACTCAGCACACAATGGTCAGTTACTTCTTTATTACAACCTCTACCTGACTCTCAAAATAGTGCTAAGATTAAATTTAAATACGATCCAAAGCAGATTATATGATTGGACAATAAATGTGAGACAACATGCCAAACTTTATATTTATCTACATAATAACCTGAGTCCAAAGTATTATAGACAATATTATGTCTCGTTATTCCTAACAGACAAGTCTCTAAATCTAATTTAAACTTATTAATTGGTTGACATTGTAATCTATATACACAAACAACAAATACGAACAAATCCTTGACTCAAATTTCACTCAAAATAATAATATCCGCTATTTTTTTCAAAATTTTCTAATTCATATACAGTAATAACATTTTTTCCATGTTTGGAATATTTTGTATTATTATATAAAGTTTTTTGTTTTGTTTTTCACACAGATCACCTGAGTCACTTTTTGTTATTAACTGTTTTGTATTAATATTGATTTTAACATAATTGCATATTATCGGTTTTCTAGTGCTTGATTAGAGCTGATTAATATGGCAGATATACCTTCAGACTTCCGTAAACAACATCTTGCTCCCTCGAACTTATAAATACACAACCTTTTTAATTTGTTGGGTTACTCCAAAAAATCTCCATATACAAGGGATAGACTCTCGTTTATATAGATCATCTTGTCCATTAGAAGTCCTGTGTCTGGTTGACAGTTCTTGCTTCGCTCTTCAATAGCTTTTGCATCGAATAGTCGTACCATTTTGACAGTGATACCTCTGTATCACGTAGCATCTATCGTTGATGGTTCTATGGAGATATCGAGTGCTAAGCCAACCTTTTTACTAAATCGGCAACATTTCATTTCTGTTTTCAGGGATTCCAAATCATTCAATACAGTTTCTCCTACTGTACTGCTCAGCATCCTCCAGTTCATTCACCTTCTTCTCAAGGATTGAATTAGTGAATTTCAAAACTTTCATTTCATTAATAAATTGCGGATATTTTCTGTCTCAGCCATTGAAAGATCAGCAAGTCCATTAATCCATTCATAGCAGCTGTCTATCGAAGTTCCAATGTTCATTTAAACTCTCTTAAAGACTGATTTCATGTCACTAATTAGATTTAAATTATCATCCAATGTCACTTTGCCAGAGGTCATTTTTTTTCCAAAAGCATGCATGCTCTTTCTCCTTTCTTTTCCACATGGTTCACACTTTCATTCTTGACAGGTTTTTGTAAATGTTTTTTTATCATATTCATGTTCACACGATTTCAATGAATCTCACACATGGTACATTTTACAGATACATGCGAAGACTTTCACTAATTCCACACACTTTCCACGATGAAACGTTGTAAATTTTAATTTATACATTGAAATAGATCCTAAATTTGTATCGTTTGTGCCATGAACTCATTGGTTATTTATTTATTTTTTAATTATTCCTGGACTTCTTCTACTTAAAGTTTTGGTACACTTTGAACGAAATCTATAAAAGTTGATTTGTCTTTTTAAAAGGCTTCTTTGGAGGGTTATTTCTTACTCTCTTTTTACCGATAACTTCTTTTATCCTTTTTTGGGCTTATGGAACCTCAATAAGAAAACTAGACATTGTTTTTTTTATCAATCCCACAACATTCGCTATAGCACCGTTCCAAATTTGTTCAAATACTGTCCGCTCATTTTGATTTTAGAGCAAAGCACAGATGGGAGACACTCGTCATTCAAAAACCTTCTTTGGGCTTATGGAACCTCAATAAGAAAACTAAATATTGGTTTTGTGGTCCATCGCACAATGTTCTCTATAACAACGTTCCAAATTTGTTCAAATACTGTCCGCTCATTTTGATTTTAGAGCAAAGCACAGATGGGAGATATACATCATTCAAAAACCGTTTATAGGATTACGGAACGTCAATAAGAAAACTAGATATCCATCTTTTAATCCACCTCACAACTTTACGGTAAAGTTTATATGTGTAAATAAATCTGATAAAACATAAATATTCATTCAATATTAATGTTAACTTTTAAAGAAATTGTAAAAAAATTACAAATAAAGACTTTAGTACGAAAATTATCATTGTTTTTGTGGCGTTAGAAATTAATTAAAGTGACTAAAATCACTTTAGTATTCGTCAAATTTCGGTCGTATCTTATTGGAACGAACAGAACGACAGAGTAATATTCTGCCAGCCAAATTCGGTTTAACGACCGTACAAGAAGACTGCTTGGCAGTGCAGAACAAAATTTATTTATAGATTGACTCTCAGATCACATAACCAATTTCAATATACTATCTACTAACTGTTGTCAGTATATGGCTTGACCAGGTGTATATTAATTAGAATGTCTTTTGTGTTTTTTAACTCTGATATTATCTATATATGTAGTTGACTAGCACATGACTTTTGTAACAATCGATTTCAACTTCAGTGCTGTGATTAAACATACATATGAGTATTTCTGGGAACAGATTTTATTAAATATTCAACTCTGTTAAGAAAGATTATTTTTTGCTTAATTATGTGCAAATTATACAGTCTTCTTGAGAAAAATAAATTTCAAACACTTTTCTTTACCCATTATGTGAGGTGTAGAGTTAGTTTGGTCAACGTCAAAAAATTTCGATCTTCCTTTTTAGACTGATCTTCACGTTTCATAGCCTCAGGAAACCGAATAATTGATTATCGGGATGTCATCCTTCCGTCGTCGATGTCATAGTTTGTACGTACAGTAAGCATCATAGCGGCTACAAAAATAAGAAAAGAATATGCAATTTTTTTATAGTATGATAAACCCTATTTAAGTTTAGAAAATAAAGTTTTCAACTGTTTTTTGTCTATATATCATATGTTATTCAATTTACAACACTTTAAATTACATAAAAATTTACAGAGTCCAATTATGCATGTTGGTACTCATCCCATATCTCTATAATGATAAATAGCGATGTTATTGTCAAATTTTAATTTTGAATCCTAACCTCCCAAGAAAATGTAATGAGATCCAGAAGGATCGAGTCACCGGCAAGAGCATAGCGAGTGAAGTCTCCGTCATGTTCGTACATCTAAGAGCCCCGCCAAGGTCGAGACACAATTTAATATATACGAGAACATAATATATTTGTATACAACCACAATTACCAAGTCCGAAAGTTTTAGTAAGAATCTCCAAACGAGGAAAAAATATCAATTGATAAGTTTTTGAGCTGTTGATTTTCTAATTATTTTAATTTACGAGGACGTCCAGTCATATGATTCACTGTGAGCCAAAGATGTGTTATCTAACCTCATCTTCCTGCCAACTGATGATGATGGCGCCTCAGGGCTGAGACACTCACGTGAGTACATTGACGTCATCACCAGGTGTAAACTATTCGGCAATTATCCAAAGAAATATTTTCAATGCATAATATAATCATAAGACAGAGCAATAAACTGTTTTAAGTTACCTGCAGAACTTTGACATATTTACTCAGCCAAGTCACGTGATTGACTTTGAAAGTTTACCGACTTCTTCCGAGTTGTAACTTCTGTTTAAATACTACCAAGGGCAGTCTTCATAAGTTTGTACAGACAAGGTCTAGTTTATTTTGGCTTTGGGTTCGTTTTACCTTCGGGTACAAACAGTGAAGCAAATGTCTTCCGAGTTGCAACTTGTGATTCGTTACGGCCAAAGGCAGTCTTCACACGATTGTACTGACAAGGTCCATTTGATTTTAACTTTGGGTTCGTTCTACTCTTGGGTACAAACAGTAACTCAAATGTCTTCCGAGTCGTAACTTATGTTTGTACTGACAAGATCCAGTTGGTTTTAGCTTTGTGTTCGTGCTACACTCGGGTACAAACAGTGACTCAAATATCTTCCAAGTCGTAACGTACGTTTGGTTACTGCCAAGGGCAGTCTTCACAAGTTTGTACTATTAAGGTCCAGTTGATTTTTTAGCTTTGTGTGCGTGCTACTCTTGGGTACAAACAGTAACTCAAATGTCTTCCGAGTCGTAACTTATGTTTGTACTGACAAGATCCAGTTGGTTTTAGCTTTGTGTTCGTTCTACTCTCGGGTACAAACAGCGACTCAAATATCTTCCTGCCAAGGACAGTCTTCACAAGTTTGTACTGATAAGGGCGAATTGCCTTTAACTTTATATCTGTTCTATTTTTGGGTACAAATAGTGACGTTGATGTCTTCCGTCTCGTCACTTGCGTTTATTTACTGCCACAAGTTTATCAAAAAATGTCAATGTCTTGGTCCTGCATAATGTCATAAATAAACGAATATCACATTTCTTGGAGGTCAAGAGACGAAATTTCATTTTTGACCAAAATTTTTAAACTATTTATGCTAAAAACCGTAGAAGTTTATTGTTAATTTAACAACTCCCCACTCCTCAAACCATTAACTAGGTCATAGCCCTTCCCATTCCTCCCTCTCCTTTATTTAAGTTTACAAAGGGGGTTTTACCCAACATTGTTTGGAAATTGTGAACTGTACCTTTTTTCTTTCATTCATGTAAACTACCTTGACAGTGCTGTAACTAGCGAAACCATGGTCAGTAAATTTTAAATAAAGTTGTGGTTTATACTAAAAAGTGTTTGTTATAATCATTATCAAAATTTCAAAGCTGACGTGTGGGGTAAAATTGACCCTAATAATTTTAATCTAATATAGTGCATTATAAGTTAAATTATACACTAGTTATAAACAAAAACTGCTTAAAATGTCCCCATTTGTACATTTTAAATTCGATTTTTCTGAGTTTAATAGGGTTTTATAATGAGCTCTATAGGTTCCTATATCAAATTTCATGGTCATAATTAATTCTTGTAGCAGATATCGTGCATACGTACAAACGACAACGACGACAGACGGAGGCTTGTCAAAAATCGATTTTTCCGTTTCCAAAGGCTATGAAATGTGTAGATCAAATTTTTCAAATTCAAGAGATTTATTTGCACAGTAAATTTAGATCAATCAAAAATCTAGATAATGTTAACAAAAAGATAATGATACTTTAAAACTACTACGTAAAGAAAAATAACAATACTTATTACACAATAAATAAAACGTCAACAAAATCATAATATATAATAATAAAAAACATACTTTGAAATCCTGTGAAAAATATACATAACCTACACACAAAAGGATGGCACACAAGCGACGTATATTTAGGACCTTATTTAAATATATAAGTATTATTTCAAAGTCAACGGTTCATTAACAACTTCCAAACAGATATAATTTGTGACGATTTGTTCCTCTATATTTGGGTAAGTGATAAAGTCCATGCAATATTTGTTCCTGTATAACCAAATTTCTATAAAACAATCTGCGATCTCTTCGAGGAAACTTCGAGTTATTCCGTTCAATGTTCACATTTAAATACAGTGGCATAGCTTTATTGCAACTAAAACCATACACGTGTTCAAGTTAAATGATTATGTCACGTCTATGTAATGTGGCAGACTACTTGACCTAAAGTGACCTTGATTTTTTTTGCACGTCATCGTGATGGCTTATTTATAAACCTGATTCGTCCTTGAAATTATTTAAACCCCATTCTGGTTGTTATTAACCAAGAATGTTAAAGGAGGAAATTTTGAAAAAGGGTTTTCTGGAATAGTGTAAATCTAGTGCTAGAAAGCGATCTGCTTGCTTTTCGATTGTGGGAAACAGAGTTACATAAACTCAAGGTCAAGGATTTTAACTAAATGGTGTGAAAACAATGACCAACTTTCTGATTCACCCAATAAAACCGAATATATATATATATATATATATATATATATATATATATATATATATATGAATAGTCTATATATATTTTTCTAATTAAAGTATTCCTAAACTGTAATATTTTTTGACTAGAGTAACTTATTTCATGATTTGAGTAATTAATTTTCACATTTCACTAATATATGATAGAAATGGGCGTAATGAAACTGCCTCGACATTTTGGGTACTTTTGAAACGAAACTACACCGCTCTACTAAAGAGGATTAGGAAGAGTCGCCTTGCAAGACAAGAAATGCTGAAATTGCCCCGAGCGCCCGGCCAGGTAGTTATTTTCTATGACTGGTTATTTACTTTAGAAAATTTATATTGAAAACATGATACGCTACTAGACCTAACCTAACCTAACCAAACCTAACCTAACCTAACCTAACCTTACAGGCTTATATGCTTGATTGAGGTTAAATTTAAACACTTACTACCGAAATAAAATAATCTGGTAGAGAAATTTAAATAAAAAACTACATTGAATAAAATGTCTTTAAATTTCTCCTGTCTCCATTGAAAAATTACACAAATAGTACAAAAAAAATAATAACGTCTCTATAGTTGAACGATATGTCACATTAACATGTTTTCAATATTATTTTCTAAAGTAAATAGCCAGTCATAGAAAATGACTACCTGGCCGGGCGCTCGGGGCAATTTTAGCATTTCTTGTCTTGCGAGGCGACCCTTCTTGATCCTCTTTAATCAGCTTGGCAGTTTCATCATTTTAAACGTACTTAAAATATCGGGGCTGTTTCATTGTCCCCGATAGAAATAGCTAGAACCGTCATTCGCTGTAGGAAGTTTATTTAATTTTAATTGAAATCCATAAGCGTGATGTTAATTTTCCACAGCAACCATAAACAACTGATGTTTTGAACTGGTAAAAAAAACAATAAATCTATTTTGAGTCTATGTTTACTTTATTGCTTCAAACGAATGCGCACAGTGAAAAAAATAGGTATAACTGAAAGATTTAATATTAATGTTTTCTGGATAGTTTTATGTTGAATAAAGGAGTTATAAGGAACTACTGCGGCGACATAATGTTCTCTATGATATGGAATAGAAGAGAATATGTTTTGATGTTTAGAAAGGAGTTATTAGGAGCTACTGCAGGAAATTAATGTCCTCCCTGATATGGAACAGAAGAGAATATGATTTGATGTTTAGAAAGGAGTTATTAGGAGCTACTGCAGGAACTTAATGTCCTACCTGATATGGAACAGAAGAGAATATGTTTTGATGTTTAGAAAGGTGTTATTAGGAGCTACTGCAGGAACTTAATGTCCTACCTGATATGGAACAGAAGAGAATATGATTTGATGTTTAGAAAGGAGTTATTAGGGGAGCTACTGCAGGAACTTAATGTCCTACCTGATATGGAACAAAAGAGAATATGTTTTGATGTTTAGAAAGGTGTTATTAGGACCTACTGCAGGAACTTAATGTCCTCCCTGATTCCCTGATATGGAACAGAAGAGAATATGTTTTGATGTTGAGAAAGGAGTTATTAGAACCTACTGCAGGAACTTAATGTCCTCCCTGATACGGAACAGAAGAGAATTTCAACAAACATCCTTGTTGTTTAAATGGCGAAAAACCATTCAGTCATCATCGTCTTATAAACACGTTTGCCCCTTAGTAACGTCGGGGTCGAGAAAGAGATAAGAATAATGAATGAGAGGGATCTAACCCAAGACTACATTCAGTTAGGATTCTTAACCTAACTTAACCTAACCTAACCTAACCTAACCTAACTTAACCTAGTCAAATCCGCTTAAGTTAATTTGGTGAATTCATTTTAAGATATCAATTTTAGACGATAAGATGTAATACACACGATAATATATATTTAGTGAAATAAAGTCGTGTGTTATATAAGATACCTATTCTATAGCTTGACGGAAATAAGTAACAGGTTCGTCTTTGCCAGAAAAATTTGGCTCAGGTTCTTCTCTGTAACTTTGTCACGACATTTTCTTTCAAGTTTGATTGTTCTAAGTGGTTTATTTTCCTTTATCTATTTAACAAACACTGCATTTGTCTGCCATTGTACTTTAACCTTTCTGGACGTAAATGTCACTTTCGTTAATTTGATCACAACATTTTCATTTTATTCATCGTATTCTTTTTTCAAACGATTCCACACTGCACTCAGCTCGCCTAAATTTCTTGAAGTGGTATTGTCATGTGTCGTTTCATTGTAAACTGAATTATTAACGACTCATAACCTCTAAATTAGACTAATTAACATGGCGTTGAATATTGTTTTCTCTTGGTCACTTCTTCGTTTCATAATTTGAATGCACTTGACACAAATAAAATAAATGTCAATTATTCAACTTTTCGTAGATGGTTTCATTTCCTCAGAGACTCACTTATAGTGAGTAGGGGTTTATACTCTAATAGCGTCAGGGTTGGAAGAGAACAAGAGCTGGTCAAGAGATATCTGATACGAAAGATGAAAAAGGAAGATTTAACACAAGGCTATACGACAAAAATATGTAGATCCAGTTGGGTTGCTCTGGATACTCACTGCAGTAAACCTTGACGGTGTTCGTACCATATCTACACCTTTCTTCATCTATTCTTGGGTTAGATTCCACCCTTGCGTCTTTCCTGTTCGATTTCTCATGACCAATTCTTGTTCTCTATCTATCATGAAATTATTAGCGTATTCAAGGATTAGAGATGATTATTTTATACTTTTTTTTTTAAGACGACTGAAATGTTTTAGCTTTTTAACAACAAGGGAGAAAATGTACGTAGTATAGAGAAAGATATCTAGTGTTTTATAAAATGTAGATTTTTATTTGGTGCAACAATCAGTTAAGAAATTAGGCCAGCTATTTACTTTTCAGTCGGGTTATTTGTGGTTAGCATATCAAAATTCCAGTTACTTATGTTGTATCCTTCTCTACCATAAGTTCGCTTCTAAGCACCATTTAAATATATAAATATGTTTCAAAACGTTGGCTAGGAGGCGAACTACTCTAAAGCAACTTAACTCTTAAATGAAATATAATAGCACTGTGTAATCGAACATGCGCTATTATATATATATATATATATATATATATATATATATATATATATATATATATTAATAGACTATCTTTTCATCGCTAAACCTATAATATAAAGAGAAAAACATCAACATAGTATTATATCGTAGAGCCATGTTGGCAACTAAAACTAAATCTATAACCTAAGAAAAGAAAGCAGTGGATGTGATAGGCAATGTATTGTCGGGACAAAAAGACTTCTAAATTTAAGAATAAGTGAACATAAAAAAAACTATTGATTAAACCTAAAGGTTCAATCGTCGAACGTATTTGGTTTGAAAATTTATTGGGAAGATCCAAAAATAATACTCCGTGAATGAAACCTATACGAGTGAAGTCTCATGGACCTAGGCCACCAGGCTATGTTGGTGTGTTTTTTTTTTTTTGTTTTTTTATGCTCTAGATTTAACGCTGAATACGATAGTTAATTTATACTTTCGAAACGTCATTTATTAGTTTTTATATCCACAAATTATAGCAATTGATTGAGAATCAAATAACTTTAAAACTAAAATATAGAAGAAATTCAGTAATAGAGAAAATTACAATTTTTATTCGGGGTGGGGGTTATGAATATTATTTTATTATTCATTTTTTGGTTTTTGGTCTATAAGCAAATTAGTGTATTGTTTTGTACAGTATTCTCCTTGCTACTTATCACATTGTTTTAGTAGTAAATATATAACTAAAATTTGACCGAAATAGTTTGCTTCATTTTGAAGATATTCTACCTTTTGAACCACCATAGTTATTCATTTTCCTTTCTTAACCGATTTTGGAAGATTGTAATGAATACGTTTGTTTACTTAAGATTTGGTTTTGTGTAAAAAAAAAAAAGTTAGCGTTTTCCTCGATTAAATCTAATAATTTGATTTTAAATTAATGACATATTAAAATAAGTTTACAACAAAGCTGAAAAGTTTCCACAAAAAGCAAAGTGTTTCCAATTTGGCATCGGTTCTGTTCTATGAATAGACATGGCGCGATCATGTTTCTATATTCAGTCTATCTCTGTGCTCCGTATTGTATACTTCTGTATTTGAAATCAGAGCAAGGTTAGGTCTGCAGACTTCACCAGTTTGGAACGATCCAATGGGGTCATTAAGTCATGTTCAACTTTTATAAGCTGCTCCAAAAAATAGCGTGCCGTTGTTAGGACAAATGGCTGTTCTTGGTACAGTCAGCAGAGATTTTCAGTTCGTATTAAATTTAAAAAAAACATTATTACTGCAAAATGTAGGCCTTAGGAAACCGATAAAATTGTTTCCAACATGGCTACCGTCCGTCGTCGAGGGGTCGTTTCGTATATACGTAACTACAATAGCAAACATTAAAATTAAGACAGGAACATGAAATAGAGTGCTCATATACTGGTAGAACCATATTAAAATTCAAATAAGTCTAATACAAATTTCAAAATGGCGACAATTTAAAACAGTTTTTAGGGTCCGTAGGTAAAATCAAGGACATTTATAATTCATGATCATGTCTCTCCGTCCTTTTGTCTGTAAGTCGCAACCAGTCTACGCAGACAAGACGATAAATCAACCACTTTGTATTTATATTTTTTCACATATAGGAAAAATATAGCGGTAACAAAAAAGACTTTTTTGGTGTAGTTTGGTAAAAATTATTTTTATTTTTATAAATATTACATGTGGAGTATCAAGTAAAACTAGAAGTCATTTTAATTACGAACATATATGTTTATTTAACGAAGAAATTAATATGTTGGATGTAAGTGGCTTAAAAGACTTCGTCTGTATAAAAATAACTGTCTCTATTCGCATACGGAATCTATGTCGTGTGTTTTTAGCACACGCGTGACCCATTTATTTTAAAATAGGATATTTGGTCTTAAAGTAGCCATTTTACTTGAGCAGTGTACGAAGTATATGGTTTGGTAATCGTCAAAAATTTCGACCGTTGTCACGTTTCATGGCCTACGGAAACCAATAAAGTGATTTCACACATGCCGTCCTTTTCTAGTCGGTCGTTGTCGTCTGCAAAGGGGAGGAACAAGAAATTATGTATAGGGAACTATAGTGTTCATATAGAAATCTATTAAAATTGAGAAATTTCAAATTTCAAAATGGCGGCCTTTTAAAATATTTGTTGGCCATATCTCGTGTTTCATTCAACTTATACACTAAATTAAATTAAAAATTTCAGAGCCCCACCTTTCGTCGATGGCAAATAGCGAAGTTATTGCCAAAAATGTAATTTTGAACCTTGTAGGCCTAAATGTGATATTCGACATCCAGCAGTGCTGAGTTACCGACACAAGCGTAGCGAGCGGAGGTTCTGTTATACATGAACAGTTTTGAGGCCCGGTAATGGCCAAGACACTGAAACGAATATAGGGTGTGGAGACTTTTTAATGATACACATCTATGAGCTCCGTAGAACGTTAAGTCGGGTAGTTTGGTAGACTAATAATTGTCTCAATATTAAAGTTACGCGAAAAAGAAGTTAATGGACAAGTGAAAGTCCATGAAATTCTTCAAAAAAAAATCTATCAACAACTTTTGTAGCTCTGTTTTTCTAGGACAAAGCAATTAAATGACGAGACTCCCATGACCATGAATACATTTTGTCCTTCATTAAATTTGATCAATCTCTTGGTTATCAAATCTTTATAAAAAAGAAAGATAAAAACGTAAAATTAAGTCTACCTAGTCCTCGAATACTTAATATTCAATCGTCAAGAGAGGTTTAAGGGAGACCTGATAGGAAAGATGAAAGGTAAGAAAAGTTAAAGTCCCTTGGGATTGTCCCACCTATACTCACTACAAATGAGCCCTGAAGTTACCATGAGTAACAACGCGCGGCACTTAACACAGTGAAAAGTTATCGGATTCGTCTAAATCGAAATTGAAATTAAAGAAAAAACTAGATGGTAAATAACCTTTCATGATTTTTTCAGTCTCTAATATTTACGAAGTTATAACGAAAATACATAAATTTTGAACTTTTTTCCCATTATAAAATTAAAAAACTGTCAAAGTAGACAGATATTTAATTTTATTCGAAACATCAACATCTACATTTAGTAGAAGGAAAAAATCTTACAAACGATTTAATCGGTTGCCGATATTACCCTCTGGCGAACCCTCGGGGCTCACTTATAATGAATTACTGTTGTGGCAATCCCGAAGGACCTAATCTACACTTTTTTACGTAGTTTTGGATTAGATCCCTCTCTTTTATCTTTCCTATCTGGTCTCTCCTGACTAACACTTCCTCTCACCCGACTCTGACGCTATTTGAGTATTCAATGGCGATGATCACCGAGTAGTCTATTTTGTCTTCAAACACGAATAGTATATTGTCTTCAAACAAAGAGGGAAGAAAAAATATTATTGAAACTGATTTAACTATAAAAATTTTGTTATCAGGTATCACTTGAAGAACTATTGTTCACTTCCAACTATTAGGCTATTAGAGTATTCAATTAGCGATTTCTATTTTAAGCTCTATACTTTATCTTAAGTCTTACTTTTTTCGCAACTTTAACAGCGAGGTGTTTCGATTTAAAACACATGGAGAAATAATTTGTCTTACAACTTCAGTATTATACAGGCGCTATTACTTTAAAATACAGATGTACGTTTCTATATATTAAGTTCATTCGGAGTTTTCAGTTATTAATTAGATTGTTCTTGTTATTGATAGTTCATTTAGACATTAGCTATCATTTGATTTTATAAAAAATAAACCACCAAGTTTTGAGAGTCTAGATCAACTCTCATTATCAATATGACATGACAAACATGAAAACTGTTGATATAACCTAGTAGCCTAGAATTATGATGTCAACTAAAACAAAATAATACCCTAAAAAAAACAATCCAATGCCAAAACTATACTTGAGCTCTCAAAATATATCGACATGATTAGTCAAAATAACAAAATATGACTATGTTAGAAACTAAATCAAAACTAGTAACTAAAAAATAACACGATGCTAAAACTATATCTGAGCTGTCAAAATATACCAAAGTGATCAGTCAATATAACCTAGTAGCCTGGACCGATCGTCAGTAACTAAAACAAAACTAGTGCTTTAAAAATAACGCAGTGCTAAAACTATATCTGAGCTGTCAAAATATACCAAAGTGATCAGTCAATATAACCTAGTAGCCTGGACCGACGGTTGGTAACTAAAACAAAACTAGTGCTTTAAAAATAACGCAGTGCTAAAACTATATCTGAGCTGTCAAAATATACCAAAGTGATCAGTCAATATAACCTAGTAGTCTGGACCGATTGTTGGTAACTAAAACAAAACTAGTGCTTTAAAAATAACGCAGTGCTAAAACTATATCTGAGCTGTCAAAATATACCAAAGTGATCAGTCAATATAACCTAGTAGTCTGGACCGATTGTTGGTAACTAAAACAAAACTAGTGCTTTAAAAATAACGCAGTGCTAAAACTATATCTGAGCTGTCAAAATATACCAAAGTGATCAGTCAATATAACCTAGTAGTCTGGACCGATTGTTGGTAACTAAAACAAAACTAGTGCTTTAAAAATAACGCAGTGCTAAAACTATATCTGAGCTGTCAAAATATACCAAAGTGAGCAGTCAATATAACCTAGTAGTCTGGACCGATTGTTGGTAACTAAAACAAAACTAGTGCTTTAAAAATAACGCAGTGCTAAAACTATATCTGAGCTGTCAAAATATACCAAAGTGATCAGTCAATATAACCTAGTAGTCTGGACCGACGGTTGGTAACTAAAACAAAACTAGTGCTTTAAAAATAACGCAGTGCTAAAACTATATCTGAGCTGTCAAAATATACCAAAGTGATCAGTCAATATAACCTAGTAGTCTGGACCGATTGTTGGTAACTAAAACAAAACTAGTGCTTTAAAAATAACGCAGTGCTAAAACTATATCTGAGCTGTCAAAATATACCAAAGTGAGCAGTCAATATAACCTAGTAGTCTGGACCGACGGTTGGTAACTAAAACAAAACTAGTGCTTTAAAAATAACGCAGTGCTAAAACTATATCTGAGCTGTCAAAATATACCAAAGTGATCAGTCAATATAACCTAGTAGCCTGGACCGATTGTTGGTAACTAAAACAAAACTAGTGCTTTAAAAATAACGCAGTGCTAAAACTATATCTGAGCTGTCAAAATATACCAAAGTGATCAGTCAATATAACCTAGTAGTCTGGACCGATTGTTGGTAACTAAAACAAAACTAGTGCTTTAAAAATAACGCAGTGCTAAAACTATATCTGAGCTGTCAAAATATACCAAAGTGAGCAGTCAATATAACCTAGTAGTCTGGACCGATTGTTGGTAACTAAAACAAAACTAGTGCTTTAAAAATAACGCAGTGCTAAAACTATATCTGAGCTGTCAAAATATACCAAAGTGATCAGTCAATATAACCTAGTAGTCTGGACCGACGGTTGGTAACTAAAACAAAACTAGTGCTTTAAAAATAACGCAGTGCTAAAACTATATCTGAGCTGTCAAAATATACCAAAGTGATCAGTCAATATAACCTAGTAGTCTGGACCGATTGTTGGTAACTAAAACAAAACTAGTGCTTTAAAAATAACGCAGTGCTAAAACTATATCTGAGCTGTCAAAATATACCAAAGTGAGCAGTCAATATAACCTAGTAGTCTGGACCGACGGTTGGTAACTAAAACAAAACTAGTGCTTTAAAAATAACGCAGTGCTAAAACTATATCTGAGCTGTCAAAATATACCAAAGTGATCAGTCAATATAACCTAGTAGCCTGGACCGATTGTTGGTAACTAAAACAAAACTAGTGCTTTAAAAATAACGCAGTGCTAAAACTATATCTGAGCTGTCAAAATATACCAAAGTGATCAGTCAATATAACCTAGTAGTCTGGACCGATTGTTGGTAACTAAAACAAAACTAGTGCTTTAAAAATAACGCAGTGCTAAAACTATATCTGAGCTGTCAAAATATACCAAAGTGAGCAGTCAATATAACCTAGTAGTCTGGACCGATTGTTGGTAACTAAAACAAAACTAGTGCTTTAAAAATAACGCAGTGCTAAAACTATATCTGAGCTGTCAAAATATACCAAAGTGATCAGTCAATATAACCTAGTAGCCTGGAGCGATTGTTGGTAACTAAAACAAAACTAGTGCTTTAAAAATAACGCAGTGCTAAAACTATATCTGAGCTGTCAAAATATACCAAAGTGATCAGTCAATATAACCTAGTAGTCTGGACCGACGGTTGGTAACTAAAACAAAACTAGTGCTTTAAAAATAACGCAGTGCTAAAACTATATCTGAGCTGTCAAAATATACCAAAGTGATCAGTCAATATAACCTAGTAGTCTGGACCGACGGTTGGTAACTAAAACAAAACTAGTGCTTTAAGAATAACGCAGTGCTAAAACTATATCTGAGCTGTCAAAATATACCAAAGTGATCAGTCAATATAACCTAGTAGCCTGGAGCGATTGTTGGTAACTAAAACAAAACTAGTGCTTTAAAAATAACGCAGTGCTAAAACTATATCTGAGCTGTCAAAATATACCAAAGTGATCAGTCAATATAACCTAGTAGCCTGGACCGATTGTTGGTAACTAAAACAAAACTAGTGCTTTAAAAATAACGCAGTGCTAAAACTATATCTGAGCTGTCAAAATATACCAAAGTGATCAGTCAATATAACCTAGTAGCCTGGACCGATTGTTGGTAACTAAAACAAAACTAGTGCTTTAAAAATAACGCAGTGCTAAAACTATATCTGAGCTGTCAAAATATACCAAAGTGAGCAGTCAATATAACCTAGTAGCCTGGACCGATTGTTGGTAACTAAAACAAAACTAGTGCTTTAAAAATAACGCAGTGCTAAAACTATATCTGAGCTGTCAAAATATACCAAAGTGATCAGTCAATATAACCTAGTAGCCTGGACCGATTGTTGGTAACTAAAACAAAACTAGTGCTTTAAAAATAACGCAGTGCTAAAACTATATCTGAGCTGTCAAAATATACCAAAGTGATCAGTCAATATAACCTAGTAGCCTGGAGCGATTGTTGGTAACTAAAACAAAACTAGTGCTTTAAAAATAACGCAGTGCTAAAACTATATCTGAGCTGTCAAAATATACCAAAGTGATCAGTCAATATAACCTAGTAGCCTGGAGCGATTGTTGGTAACTAAAACAAAACTAGTGCTTTAAAAATAACGCAGTGCTAAAACTATATCTGAGCTGTCAAAATATACCAAAGTGAGCAGTCAATATAACCTAGTAGTCTGGACCGACGGTTGGTAACTAAAACAAAACTAGTGCTTTAAAAATAACGCAGTGCTAAAACTATATCTGAGCTGTCAAAATATACCAAAGTGATCAGTCAATATAACCTAGTAGCCTGGAGCGATTGTTGGTAACTAAAACAAAACTAGTGCTTTAAAAATAACGCAGTGCTAAAACTATATCTGAGCTGTCAAAATATACCAAAGTGATCAGTCAATATAACCTAGTAGTCTGGACCGATTGTTGGTAACTAAAACAAAACTAGTGCTTTAAAAATAACGCAGTGCTAAAACTATATCTGAGCTGTCAAAATATACCAAAGTGATCAGTCAATATAACCTAGTAGCCTGGACCGATTGTTGGTAACTAAAACAAAACTAGTGCTTTAAAAATAACGCAGTGCTAAAACTATATCTGAGCTGTCAAAATATACCAAAGTGAGCAGTCAATATAACCTAGTAGTCTGGACCGACGGTTGGTAACTAAAACAAAACTAGTGCTTTAAAAATAACGCAGTGCTAAAACTATATCTGAGCTGTCAAAATATACCAAAGTGATCAGTCAATATAACCTAGTAGTCTGGACCGATTGTTGGTAACTAAAACAAAACTAGTGCTTTAAAAATAACGCAGTGCTAAAACTATATCTGAGCTGTCAAAATATACCAAAGTGATCAGTCAATATAACCTAGTAGCCTGGACCGATTGTTGGTAACTAAAACAAAACTAGTGCTTTAAAAATAACGCAGTGCTAAAACTATATCTGAGCTGTCAAAATATACCAAAGTGAGCAGTCAATATAACCTAGTAGTCTGGACCGACGGTTGGTAACTAAAACAAAACTAGTGCTTTAAAAATAACGCAGTGCTAAAACTATATCTGAGCTGTCAAAATATACCAAAGTGATCAGTCAATATAACCTAGTAGTCTGGACCGATTGTTGGTAACTAAAACAAAACTAGTGCTTTAAAAATAACGCAGTGCTAAAACTATATCTGAGCTGTCAAAATATACCAAAGTGAGCAGTCAATATAACCTAGTAGTCTGGACCGACGGTTGGTAACTAAAACAAAACTAGTGCTTTAAAAATAACGCAGTGCTAAAACTATATCTGAGCTGTCAAAATATACCAAAGTGATCAGTCAATATAACCTAGTAGTCTGGACCGATTGTTGGTAACTAAAACAAAACTAGTGCTTTAAAAATAACGCAGTGGTAAAACTATATCTGAGCTGTCAAAATATACCAAGTGAATCAATCATCAATACTCTTTACTATAAGTTAAACTGAAATCATGGTTTTATGGTGATAACAACTTTTTTCTCTTCTTGCTTTGCAGTGAAATAATCTTAAAATTTAAGTTTTATTGAATGTAGAGGAATTTTTTATACAGTTTTTATTAATGGAGGCCATAACGCCCTTTATTCTACGCTTTGGTGAATTATTTACCGGGTGGCAAAGTCTGATAGTTTTATGGGATTTAAAAATTAATAAATCGATAAATTTGTCTAAAACAAAAATAAATACAAAATTACGATTTATTCAAATTCGCCTTAATCAATTTTGACAAATTATGATTGTTAAGATACAGACAACAGAATTTGAAGCAAAATTTTCTCATTTATAGTTCCATTAAAATCTAAAAACATTTCGCTTGCTTTAAGGGTGTTTGGTTGCGAACTTTGTTCAAAAATGGCGGTGATCAAAATTTGTTTTTGTGAATGAATGCTTTCTAATATTCACTTTCTAACCACACTTTATCGAAATTTCTTATTATATTACATTAGGCCTTAGACAATATTTTTATTTTGTATAAATAACGCTTGTAACGTCATGTCCCATAAGTGTTTTTCTGATCCTTAAATATCAAGTTTCAGTGATATTTTATTAAAATTGTTTGTGTTAGTATTCGTTTTACAAAAGTTTGCGGGAAAAATATGCCCACACAACTACATTTTGATAAAAATCTATTCAGCTAAACTGTAAACACTAAATATAGGCATCATTAAACATAATCGTACTCGACCGAATTTATTACCAGAGCAATTTTTAAGACCGGTCCTCGATTGGTTTAAACGGATTGTGTTCGAAAGGTCCCGTCGGGTTTGGAAAAAAAGTTTCAATGTTGGTCCAGAGTAGGGTGTAGTGGGATGTTACGATTATTAGGGAATCCTAGTCTGAAAAGTCATCTATCAAGTTTAGGCTTCAACGAGCTGTCGCGCTAACTATTTAGTTTATTTGTATCATTTAATTCTTAAAGTCGTCAATTTAAATTGTTTTTTAAGGATCTGCAGGATCTTTCTACATTGTAATTCAGTACGGTCTTCTGACACAATATAACAAATTTTGTCACCAGATTCCATCCAATCATACTATTAATTTCTTTTGGTAATTAAATTCCATATATTGTTATTCTTTTAAATGTTTCGTATATTCACTATTTAAATGGCAAACTTATTTTATCAGACGCTTAAAACTCGAATCTACCCCCATTCGAATTGACGTCATCTGCACAACAGATTTCTATAAATCGGAATATTTGTAATTATTTTAAGACGTGCAGAGATAATTTTCAGAAATATTTATTGGTTATAATTACAATGAGATACGTAATGCATAATTTGGATTATTTGAGATGTTTCATGGATTTGAAAAAAAAGTAAATAATCGATACTCAAAAAGATTTTTTTTTTCCTAAATTTTTTTTTATTACTAAGTTTTTAAAGTTCATATTTAGAATCATTCTTTTGAGATGAGAGTATACTGGCTGTTAACTCATTTAAAAATTAAAATTTGTTGTAATACAAAGCAACTTACCTCCAAGGTACTTGATCCGCACTCATTTTCAAAATAATTTAAAGTCACTCAGTCGTACCACTACACTTCACAAATTTATGAAAAAATATTAATTAAGATTAATTAGTTTTTGAAAGTTTTTGTTAGAGAAGTGGGGTTAGTCGGCACTTGGCTAATCCTACACAACTAAATGACTCTGTTAGACCCAGGATCCACTACAGAGCCCCCCCCCCCCCCCACTGGTTACTACCCACGTGCGTGTGCTTCGCTGAAGTTTATAAATAAACTGTTGTTTATGGAAGTTTCATTTGTAATTCTTCATTTGGCAAGTTAGATCATTGCAAGGGAATCTGGACTTTACAGTACTTGCAGACATCGCTTTTGTTTATTTGTATAATTGTATCCTTGTTTGTTTAATGTTTGTATTTCATACTAGTGGTTTATTACTGAGAATATACAGGATGTGTAATTGTTGTCCGATATTTTGTAAGTGCGTTCTTTATAATAAAATAAATCTATATTTTGGTAATGTTAGGACTACATGGACCTCTCTTCCACTTAACCTTGTCAATTCAAACATATAATGATGAATCTAAAATTTTTATAAATATTCTTTTTATTTATAAATAAATTTACAAAAATCAAATAAAACATATAGACTAATAATGACAATTTTTTTATTGTCTATTTATTAATAAAATCAAATAAAATTGCTACATTAACAAAACTAAAAATACAAGTAACAAAAACACAAGCGCATTCAAAAACCTTCAACGCAATAACAAAGACGCCACGAACTTAAAAGATTTTTTAAACTGAGTTCGATTCTTTATGCTTTTTATATTTTCCGGAACGAGTTCTAAAGCCTACATCCCTAAACATAAGAATGGTATGCTTTGGTATATTTAATAAAGACAATGAATATCTCTAGTAGCCTATTGACGCTTGAACTAAAACCTAACCTTACCGGAGAGCAGAATAACGTGCAGTAAACAACAAAATATGGTAATTTCAAAAAGTCTTAAGTTTAAAAACAGAAATTAAATATGAAAAATAATCATCGTGTTTTAAATCAAAATGTAGGCAGTGTAGAATAAGTTTGGCCTGAACTCCGTTTATTAACTGATCGTAGCGTTTCTTAGCCTTTGTAAACGTGATTTTCGTCATTCCGTCCGTCCGTTGTCGTTGTCCTTGTCATCAGTACGGAAGCGACTACAAAAATATATATAAGAACATGAAATTCAGAATTGGAGACTAAAGTGAGGTCATATAGAACTCTAAAAGTCATAAAAATCGAATTGAAATTTTCAAGACAGACAAAATTAAATAGTTTTTGTTCTTAAGTCGCGAGTAATTTATAACTAATTAAATTAGATAAAAATATGTATATTTCAACGCAGAATGTAGATCTAATGCTACCAACCCCACCTCTCTACGATGACAAATGGCGAAGTTATAATCGAAATGTAATTTCAAACGCTGAGTGGCCAAGAAAATGTGATATTCGTATAGTTATGAGATACAAGGTCACATCACCGATACGAGCTTAGTGAATGCTGTTCTCATATATGTATTTAAGAGAGCCGGAAGGTGATGAGACACTGACATGGCGCTTTGAGTGGAGACTTTAAATATATACACAACCACGAGGCCCATCAGCACCGATTCACTTACACGATTAGAGGCTCTTTACATATTTACAGCTTCGAGGCCCGGAAGAGTTAAGATATTGACACGAGCGCAGCGAGTGGAGGCTTTTCAATATACGAGTATACACACCTACGAGTCCTGACGTTAAGAATGTAATGATACAGTATATTACAATACGACCTGTGTAATACTGATTCTAAACAAACTTATACTGGTGGATAAGACTCCTTGATGTACCGATACAATTTAACATTTCCTACAAGGCTCAATAAAACAAATGTTGGACATTACATTCAGAATATCTGATTGTATGATAGGACTGAATAAGTATCCATCAACTTGTTTCTATATGTTGATGTCCCCTGATGTCATCCTCTGTATACAGAGTGTAACAAAAATGTGTCTCAGATATACATATTCAGGTTCTACTCATTAATTGGAACACAAAATGTACATTACTAAATTTTAGATTTCTGCTTCGTTTAGTGTCAGTCCATCTGTTTTTCTTAAAACTACTAATTTCTATTGAAAGTATGTATACTGTACAAATCAATGAGATTAAAATGTACATAAAAAATTATAATTTTTCAAAAATCGTTTGACTTGAAATTTCTGATTTTAGAAATAATGACTGATTGATTGGTGTTAGCCCTTTTAGACACAAAAAGATGATGTATATATATATATATATATATATATATATATTAGTTTAACGGATACCAATGTAGAAGAGCTTTGCCTTGAACTTTCTCATATGTACCTATGTCAGTTGTGTGTGCAATGATCTACAGCTCAATGTGTGGATCAATTTAATCAAATTTGGTATTGTGAACATAGAGGCGTATATTTTTTTCATTTTTTCAAGTAGAAATTTAGGGTTAGCTGCAGCATGAAAAAACTCAAAAAATCCGATTTCCTCAAGATCGGCTCTAACGATTTTGATCGGTTTCGATTCTAAGAGCCCAAACAAAACGTATTGGGGGCTATCCCTCCAAAAATGTCAATGCAACAATAGTCGGTAAAAAAACAAATATCTACCAATATTTAAAAACATTCCCTTTGGACTTTTATAAAGGACTAGCAATTTCGTTCCATTTTACTGAAATTTGAACATTTCAAATACAAATAAGTTTGAAAAATCACAAGTACACCAATATTACGGATCAAGAATAAATCTTGTCCCCCATCATTGAAATCTCAATTTTTATCAAAAATAATTTACGCTGAGGACGTACAGTACCAGCGTAAATTTACACCCAAGGTCACCGAGTTTAGATAAATGGAAACATTTAAAAACTATATTATTTGTCGGGCGATATTCCAACGTGTTAAACTTTTTATTTTATGAACATGTCGAAAACCTTTCAAAGTTTGTTCCGACAATTAGAGGAGGCGGAGGGGGGGGTTCAGACAAGGTTTCGGTAGTTAGAATGTTGTCAAGAGACATGTTAGCTGACAAGTACAAAATGTATCTATGACGTAACTTGGCCTTGAGTCTTGCGTTAAATTATAAGTTTTTACCAAAATATTTGGCCTAGATGAAAGGACTTTCAAATAACTTATGTTATATAGGAATACTTTCTTTGAGAAAATAAATATTGACCGATTTAATTTCCTAAGATTCCAGTTAAAGATGGAAAAATTAGGTGAATACATAATCATATTTTATTGTCTTTCTAAGATTGTTCTTAACATAGTCTACTAATTTTTCCTTAAAAACAAGTTACAATCATAATTTTTCGTAATAAAAAGATTTATGATTAAAAATATGTAGTTTCGAGGTTACTTTTTTATTTTCTTACATTTAAGATGCCCCGATAAAGGTGGACTGGCTATTCATTTCCGGAGATATACATCAAAACAAACAATAAACGGCTACATATAGTCGAATTCTGCCAGTCTATCCGCCATTCTGTTCTTTTATATAATACATTATAACTCCAAAAATATATAAGATATCAAGTTTAGCTAGTTAAATTTAACAAAGCAATGATTACATATATTCAGATGGGAGTGTCTCAAATTCAACTTCACTATGTAATGCCTATATCACGGTCAAAGCATTAGAGACAATATAAAACCACTTTTTAGCTTTTATTAAACCTTTGTAATTTCGCTACACTGTCTGCCTGTTTGAAATTGTTGCCAAATTATTCACAGTAGAAACTTAAATTTTGGCACGTATGTACAACGTTTTGGCGCACTTACTGGATAAGTTGTATGACTTTCAAATGTTTGGAGTGTAAATTTGTGCTGTTGTGTCTTTTGAAACTGTCAGAACGAAAACAACTACCCTCTCTGATTTTCTATACAACACATTTATTTTAACGTCCCAGTAGTTATTTTGAATTCATTATTTTCCATTGTATTAACTTCTGCGGACGCGTTTCGAACGAACTAACCATTTTCAAAAACTCTTTACGTATTGCTTTGTCCTCATCCTTTCTCTACTTAAAGGTTCCGCGTTATTCTGTGATTGGTTGACACCATTTTTTTGCTATGTTATTGGTTGGTTTCCATAGTTATCTGTTTCGGATGGTAAAGGATAAGCTTGGAAATCATCAACAATTTCGACTTCTGTTTTTCGAGTGTAATTTTCACGTTGCATAGTCTCAGAAACCAAAAAAAGAGATTTTCGATGCCGTCTGTCCTTAGTTGTGGTTGTCTGTGCGTAAGCACGATAGCGGCCACAATAATTAGGATACAAACGTGATATTTGACGACCATTTTGTTAACTGTTAACAGTTTTTTGTTAACCTTGACTTTTCAAGAAACTCTGATTTTCGTATAGTTACTAGGTCAGGCATTACCGAGTCAAGTACACGAGCGTAGTGAGCGAAGGTTCCTTCTCATATATACATCTTCGAAGTCTGCACGAGCCGAGATACTGACACAGGTAAAGCGAGTAGATAAATTTTATTATACAGGGTGTCTTGCAACCATATGAACAAACTTTGTCACGTTATTCAGCATGTCAAAAGAAACAAAAAATGTAATATAACATGTCCTATCTCATTCCGTTTTCGGTCTATCTGTCTGTATGTGTTTTTTTTTAAACCTTAATATCTTTGAAACTATTTGAGGGAAAATCATGATACTTGGTATGATTGTTACTGTAGGACGCCATTTTGAGCAACGATTATAAGATAGCAATGTGGCTCACTTTGCATATAGACTTTATGCAAATAGCTTTTTTCTGGAACTAGTATTATCTTTAACGGTTTCAGAGATAGCAGTGTTGGCTCACTTTTCATATAGACTTTATGCAAATAGATTTTCTGAAACTACTATTATCTTTAACGGTTTCAGAGATAGCAATGAGGGCTCACTTTTCATATAGACTTTATGCAAATATTTTTTTCCGAAACTAGTATTATCTTTATCGGTTGCAGAGATAGCAAAGTTGGCTCACTTTTCATGTAGACTTTATGCAAATAGTTTTTTCTGAAACTAGTGTTATTTTTACCAGTTGCAGAGATAGCCATGTTGGCTAACTCTGCATATAGACTTAATGCAAGTAGTTTTTTCTGAAACTAGTATTATCTTTAACGGTTTCAGAAATAGATAATATTGGCTCAGTTTGCATATAGATTTTATATAGTATATTATTTACGAAACAGTTTTTTCTTCTCAAAAGTATAAAAACATAAATGATTATCTGCTTTTAACTAATAGGTAAGACAGTATCTCTAACGGTTGTTAAAGATAACAATTGTTGCTCACCATACATATAGAAGTTATATGAGACGTGAAATTATCAATATTGAACAAGAACAAGACGAAATATAGATTACTTGGAAGTTGTGGCGCCTGTCAATCGTTTTGTCAACCAGGTCTATCTCATTGTTCGTACCATAAACATGTTTATATGCTTAGTTTTGTCACTTGTGTTTAGTTCAATCAGTATAACCTATTAAACTTTTATACATAATAATTAGTACCCCAATATTGAACTAATTTCCTCAGACACTTATTACATAATCAAATCCCGGTAAGGGTCTCTTTAAATAAATATCTTTTAAAATTTTACGTTCTTCTTTTATTCAAAATGTTGATAAGAGTAGTCCCTTTTGTACTAAGCTATTTTTCATGTCGTTGTTGTAAAGATGAAAATCATCTCGGTCATCAACGCCTTAAAAAACATACAAAGACTATAAAATTGGGTACAGAAGTCCTCTTACAATCTTCTTCAGTCCCAAACCTGACTGCCGAAATAAAATAAAGATATAGAAGAAAATACTCCTATGAGCTGGAACAGTTTGTAATTTACAGAGATTTTTAGAACCAAGTATTGAATGGGGTATGCAGATTTAGAGGCAGACCTGGCAAGGAATTTGTCCTGACAATGGGAAAATATCCATCGGTGTTTCAGTCAGAAATGGAATGTGTCAATTAAAACTTGATTATTGGTTACAAGTATGATAATTTATGTATTTACAAACAGTCGGACAACTTTGAAAGCCCTGGATTCTTACAAACCCTAGCCCTCGAATATTCAATTAACATAACCTATCCAACCCAACACTAGATGGAAAAGAAGTATATTCAGCACAAAATTGCCACACTTTAGGTCAACCCTTAAGGGTGATATTTATCTTTGTCTGACATATGCGAAGCCATGGATATTATTTTGAGTTTCGTTTATTTTAACAGATTATGTGCTTTATTTATATTCTACATCAAATTATACATTTTCAGAATTCTACATGAGCCTTTATTTGGAGATCAAGTCAATAATAAGTAATGAGTTAATTAACCCTAATGACAAGAACAATTTATCTGTTTACAGTTATTTGTGGTGAAATTCGTATAATCTTTTTTTTATTATTTACAGCAGTTAGTAGTAACCCCAAAATTGTTTAGAGGGAGTTTTATGTTTTGTCAAACAAATTACGTTGAGCTTTTATTTGAAATAACCCTTTTGAGGGTCCCCAGACAGAGGGTCTATCTGTAGTCCCTTTAGTACTCAAAAGAAAGGACCGATTTTGATCAAATTCCGTATGTGGGCATATTATGCTATACAGTATCTCCAACCATTTATTTAATTTTTCCTTTCTAAATTATAAATATTATAAACTAAGTTCTGTAAACTCGTTGTCCAGTTTCAGAAGAAATGTCCTCACGATTGGTGTCTTTCGTCCAAACTATTAGACCGATTTTGTCTCTCCAAGTGTTTATAATTACGTTATTCTTATAATTCAAAATTAGCATAACACTTTTAAACCAAATCTACTTAAATATGATCTCAAAGGATCCAAACGTCGAACAAGTTACTTTGAGATCTATGGCTGCTTGTTCACACTATTATATTTAATATTTTGGAGCACGCGATGCACATCTACTTTTGGAACCGTGCAATAACAATTTTAAGTGGCTGTCGGAAATTTTTTTTTTTAAACGTTGTCTCACAATTATTGTTCGGTCTTAAATTAATAACATTTGGTTTTCATAACTGCTTAAAAATCCAACAAACTAACAGAACGACAATGATCACTTAGAACATTATTTGCTTCGTTGGATCAATTAACCATTTTAAAACTTTCTTTTCCTTATACAGTGTGTAATAAAGTCCTGTCCTAACCTTTAATTTTAAATGGACTTAAATAAAGCGAAAAGAAAAATAGTCATGCAGTTAAAAAAAATATATAAGTATATTTATATATTATGTAATATGTTTAACTTAAAGTTTTTGACTCCCTCAGCGGTTCCTCATAATGAGTATAGTTGTACCAATCCCGAGAAAACCTAACTAGATCTACACCTTTCTTCATTTATAGTCTTGAGTAAAATCCTTTTTTTTATAATTTCCTATCAGATCACTCTTGACGAACCTGTTCCTAACTTAACGCTATTGTAGTATTCAAGGGTTAAAAGTACCTTACTTTTATAAAACAGAGCAAGATAATGAGCGGGCTGTATTTATTGAATTGTTAGTTAACGAACGTTTACATTCGTGATAATTTTGTTGGGGAAACTGTCCAATATTAACGACCTGTTTAAATATAAACGAACCGTTTGTTTTAACGCACCATTAGTCCCGAATCTGTTAACCTTGTTTGAGTTATTTGATATCGTTTATCGATGAAGCGCACTCTGATGGCACTGAACTAAGCCCGGAATTAGCTGCTTTAGAGGTTCGACAACCTTCTGTCGGGAAATTGGCGACTGTCCCAGGGTAATTATAAACTCTGGCAGGCACTAGGCCTACCGCAGAAGGTTTTTTTTTATAATCGATTTTTGTTATCATTATTAACTTTTATAAAATGTGTTTTTGAAATTCAATTAAATGTGTGTATCTTTCATACGGTTGCAAAACTTCATATGTTGGTGTACAATTATTTAATTCCGACAAATATCTAAGAATTATTATCGAGATTAAATTAAATTAATCAAATTGTAAAATAAAAAATGTTGAATAATTTTCTCCGATTATTCTTCTTTGTGAAAGTTACTTGTCGTAAAACTATTTTAAGGTAAAGGTTAGTTAGGTTAGTTCTCAGGGGCTCACTATAGGTGTCTACGAGCGTACTTAACCAAAACTATACTCACTCGCTTTATCTACACCTTTTTTCATTTTATCCGTCTTGGGTTAAATCCGTCTCTTTCATCTTTTTTATCAGGTTTCTCTTAATCAACTCTTGTTCTTTTCCGACCCTACCGCTATTAGAGCATTCTAGGACTTTAAACTTGTTTTTTTTATAGGGCGATACTGAATGAGAGTTTTTTTTTTACTTTTAAACAAGGAAAACAATATATTTAAACCATAGTAGTGGTCTCATTTTTAGAGAATACTTACCGAGCTAATTTTACTAAGTTAAATTTGTGTACTTCTGAAAAACTTTCTTAGACTTATATAAGAGGAATCAAAGAATTAACATTCAAAATATGTTTTGGAATTTCATATATTACGTGTAAAATATTTGTTATCTATGAAGCTGTCTATCGTTAAACGTAAAAAACGCAAAGTATCGTTAATAGTTGTAATTATACACTAGTGAAAGAAAGGAGTGTTTAAATTTTAACGTTAGAATAAACTAAAATAATTTTGCTTTTTTTGGTTTCAAAAGTTTGAAATAATAATGAATTTTTCTAATATTCACAGAGTTTTTAGATATTTTTCATAATTTGTGAATTTAAAAACTAATACACGAAGTTTTAAGAGTATAGATAATTACCTGAAAAAAAGGTTATATTATGTCGTAGGACTATGTTGAAAACTCAAACGAATAACCTAAGAATTGCTAATAACCTAATACCCTAGGCTATTGTTTGAACATAGACTTGTTTATTTTGAAAGTATATATACCTAGATTCAGATCAGGGTTTCTTTCTTAGATTACTAGTTTTAGTTTTAGTTTCAAAAATAGTCTTGTGTTACTAGGCTATGTTGGTTTTTTTTTTTTTTTCATTTTCTTAAAATTTAATTATTTTGAGAGCTTAGACAAAATTTAAATCTGAGATTTTTCTTAGGTTACTAGTTTTAGAACATACTCATGGGATACTATGTTGGCTATTTTAGTATTATGCTATGTTGGTTGTTTTCTTTTTTTATGTTCTATATTCTGTCTTAGTTATTTTGACAGCTCGGGCGTAGTTTTAGATCTGGGTTCATTTTTAGGTTACTAGTTTTAGTTTAGTATCCAATATAGTATTAAAGCTATTCCTGGGTCCAAAGCTTCACCTTACTTTTTTCAGGAGTGAAAGACTTGGTGATTTGTCATGTCGTACAGAACAACCATTCTCAACACAATGATAATTTCGAGGATCTTTACCATTCTGGGTACGGAAATTTCGTTGGACTATAGTATGTTTCATGGAACTGAGGCACACAGCGAGTACGTCCGGCACCAGAGAATGTAACCTTTTGTAACCGCAACGGTCGTGGCACTTCTAGTGATTGCATTTGGTACTACGGTACTATGTGAGTTAAACCTAATGTGTTTTACTCTATAATGACACCTCAACCGATTCTGTAAGTTATATGAATATATTTCTACAGGCTTTTAAATTTGTTGTAAAGTCCTTAAAACACTCTGTATTTTACTTAACAGCTGTTATCATATTTATTTAGTGTTTATATTTAAACTATTGCTTGTTAAAAATTTGCAGATATTCTGGACAAAAGGTCGAGCCTAATTAGCCTAATTAAAATATCATTAATCCCAATGTTAATGTCAAATCTTTTTCGTGGAAATTATTTAGCAAACTTTATATTTCAAAATTTATGTAAAGGAAAACAAACAAACGTGTACACTATTAAAAACAGTCGTTCATTCCATTGTGATCTAAAAAGCTGACTTTCCAAATAAATTTTAGCAATAGACGATCAGAAAGCGAAACTTTGGCAAGTGAATATCGCCGAAAGATTTTATCCCGTCAAAGCAAAAGACAAATTAGTAGTTGCAAGAGTTTCTGTCATTTGTCAAGCAAAGGTAATTGGAAAGGTGAATAGCCTAGGTTTGTTTGTCCTCAATCGAATATAATTTCAAAATAGACACAGTGTCATCTAATCAACTCAGAACGATGAGGTTTGTTAAAGAAATAATGAGACTACTTATTTTACACTATTTATTGTCAATTTAACTACAAAACAATTTTTGTCTACGTTAAAAGATTTTCTTGAGAACCTTACAAAGAGGTCATTCCCATTGATCGAAACTGTAAAGTCTTTAATTCTCAACACCTACCACTGATCTGTCACAGTCTTTTGGATGCTACCCACACTTTGAAAATAGCGTCCAAAGCGTTTGTTTTAGAATTTTAATAAAGAGGAAAGTAGTGGGAAATAGTGCAGTATGGCAGTGGAGTGATGGAACAATAAGTTTTGAATCGTTCGTAGAAATGTTTGAAGTTATCGGTGAAAGTTTTAAAATTGTTTGTATTAAAGGAAGAAAAAAGTATAACTTTATTCAAACAACATTTAAGAAATGGTTGTAGATATGGAAGATTTAGACGGTCCAGGACTTAGATATTTGAATTCAAATGTATCAGTCTCTTCGTATTTCTAACAATAATTATAGACAACTTGTATGTGCTCTAATAACGTTGAATTAGTAAATAATTGATTTTAACAAAAAAGAAAATATAACTAACACACCGTCCAGCAGAAACCCCAATAAATTTTATTCACGTCAATTACATTCGAATTTGTATAAGTATATGTTGAACATGAAACAACAAAAAATTATTAAAAAGTTCAAAACCTGTAGTTGTATCAACACTATATTTTTTCCTAATGTAAATAATTACTAAAATAAAATAAAACAAAAATGTGTAAATGAATTAAATTACGTTTATTTATAATAAATATAATTTCATATAAACATTTTGATATTATAAAGAATACAGTATTAAATATGAACTCAAGATGAATCCATCATTTTGCAGCGATAATTACAGGTCCTAGTGGATCATAAAAATAACAATTTATAATAAATTTTATAAAATATTTAAAATCAATGTGTGATGTTAATTCTGAAAAATATAATAATATACTGATGTTATTCTGAGTGGGGAGCAGTTTATGATATTCCAAACATGATTCAATAGAGGCATTCCAAATATGAAACATTTCAATCATAGTGCATAGAATTTGATAATAGCAGATGAACTGATGTGTGAATCAGATGGTCGAGTTGTAGATTTGTTTACAACTCGAAACTGTTTCATCAGAGTACTGTAATTAGGCTATTTGTTTATCAAATACACCAACAAAACTGTTATTTATAATTAAAATTAACAAAACGTATATAATGTATATTATTGTATGTACATTTTCTCAAGAGGCAAAAATCCCAACACCAACAGTTATCATGGAACTTATGCAGCTCAATTTAGTAATAGTTGAACACAATGGAAAGAAAGTATCAGTTCAAATTTAAAGCAATAAACTGTTAACAAATACTTTTCCAAATTGTTTATTTAATATTTTCTCTTCAGATTCTTTTTGGACCTCAAAAAAAATAGGATTTTTAGTATTAGCTTATAATCTATTTAAAAAGTTATCGAGTTAAAACTAACAAGTAAATATTTATAAATTTTGAGAAAATATAAAATTTTGAAATAAATACAGACCTTAAAAATTGTAAAACATAATGTAAGAAAACTTAAATTTTGTGTCAAATTTTTGAAAAAGAAAAGTAAATTTTTGAACAAAATAATAAATTTAAAAAATATATCAATTTTAACAAAAAATGATAGGATAAAAACCTACTATTGGACCCTTGAGTATACCGTATTTCCCTTTCGGAATCCTGTTTGAAGCCCATTTTTTTAAATAAATTGTAAACAATTTAAGATATATATACTACATGTGTGATAATAAAAACCCTTGTATTTTTATCTACATAGATGAAAGAAGAAAAAGAATGTTCGTAGTTTTTTCCACTTTTTACCCCCTTAATGAACCTGAAATTGGAAATTATATTGTTGAATAAATACAAATTTTGTTCAGTAGTGTTACAAAGACAAAGACCTCTTTGTTTTAAAACGTGTACCAAGTTGATATGGTACTCTCCACAAATTTAACAAAATGAAATCATAGGATCCATTTTTGAGGCTTTAAAAACCAATATATATATAAATATACTTTCAGAATCAACCAGTCCAGTATCTAGAAACATTCAATATTTATTTCTTGAAGATATGCAATGACCTTTCCCAACTCAAAATATGGATTTTGATAAAAAATATGCTGAAGAATAAACTCTTAAGGACAAAAACACAAAACTTATTGAATGCCACCTTGAGTAATTACGTACGACGAATTTTCCAAATTATCCCTTTTGAAACCTTTTTGGAACACATTTTTTTAAACAAAGTAAATTAGGAGGAGATGGCAATGTAGAAAACAGAGAGTTTACAAGTTTTTAGTCATTTTATAGAACAATACAGTACACTGTGATTGGTTGGAATAAAAAACTTTACTATTCGTTAATTCATGAAATAAATACCCTATTGGATTGAACACTATAACTCATAATTCAGTAAATCTGGTTTCAAAATTAAACATTACATTTTGAATAAATTGTCGAATTTAATTTTTACGATTATTTTTGTTTGTAAATAGTGGATGACTCATCATCAAATTGTAAATCTTTTTGTGTTTATTATCCACACTAAATTAATCGTAAGTTCATGGGTCACATTTCAAATTCACCCATGATGACTTATCATGGATTTAAAAATAATTTAATACTCATTTGTAGTTCCAGTTTATCGATATTATACAATTTCGTAACGTCAGCACACACTTGCTTAGAAGACAATTTCAATACATTTGGAGGTGATGACATTGTCTGAAAGTTTACAAGTTCTTAATCAATTTATAGCAACAGTAAATCGCGATTGATTAGAATAACATACTTTATTAATCATCAATTCAGGGAGAAATGGATGTAAATTAAGTTGGATTATTCTTATTCTAAAATGTTAACCCTTTCTACCCCATTTTTTGTACCAATAACGTAAACAATTTAATTAATTTAAGTTAGATTATGTTGGAAAACTGTTACTTAGGATAGGTTTGGATAGAAATCAGAATTAGATTGGTTTGTTAGGTTTTGGCGGGAAACTGTTACATATGTTAGGTACTGATAGAAAACCGAATTAGATTGGTTTGTTAGGTTTTGGCGGAAAACTGTTACTTATGTTAGGTTCGGATAGAAAACCGAATTAGCTTGGTTTGTTAGGTTTTGGCGGGAAACTGTTACTTATGTTAGGTTCGGATAGAAAACCGAATTAGATTGGTTTGTTAGGTTTTGGCGAAAAACTGTTACTTATGTTAGGTTCGGATAGAAAACCGAATTAGCTTGGTTTGTTAGGTTTTGGCGGGAAACTTTTACTTATGTTAGATTCGGATAGAAAACCGAATTAGATTGGTTTGTTAGGCTTTGGCGAAAAACTGTTACTTATGTTAGGTTCGGATAAGATATATTTTGATATTAGATTAGAGAGATCATATGTTAGATAGGGTGCTAAAGGGGTAGTAAAAATTCAAAATGTGATATTGTCCAAAAATATCAATTTTTGTAATCCCCTGTTCTGAGCTTTAATAATAATTAACCTGTACAAGAATTTGATCTTAGGTTAGGCAGGGTAATAAGGGGGGGGGGTAATAAGTCAAAATGGAAAGAAAATAGGGTGGGAATAGGGTAAAACGTTTGGTCGAGGGGTCCCGAAACCTGAGCTATACTCCCCTATTTCCCACTACTGAGCATTCATTTTAGTTTTATGTTATATCTACTTTAGCTCTTCAGCCCTTGGATGGGCCTTGACCTCCTCGCCCTCAGGAGCAGTACGGGCTTGGCAATCCCGAGGAACCCCAGTAGTCTACATCCCTCTCTTTCATCTTTCCTATGTAGTATCTCTTGGCCGACTCTTGTTACCTTCCGACCCTGGTACTATTAAAGTATTCGATTGCTACAGGTCGTAATGTTTATGTTCTCTTCTTCCTGATAGAAAATATTAAAGTTTGAGATCAAATCCGAAACTATATCTAAATGTGTGTAGATGCGGCTAGAATATCTCGGGAGTGCACACCCGTACTCACTATAGAGCGCTCTCGAAGGCACCACCTATATAAATAAACCATTAACTTGGTTAATTTCTACCTTACAGCTACAATAAAAGAATAAATGAAAGGTTAATAACCTTAAAGAAATTAATATTTTTAAAGTAAAATTGATATTAATAAGATAAAAGAAAGATATTATTTAGTCGGCTTTCCACATCATTTTGTTAGCAGCTAGTAATATATAGGTATATTGAATAGTAAATACGTTTAACAAAAACTACGAGAATTCAAAATTTTGACCATTTTCAAAGACCACACAATTTATAGCTAGTTGTAGGTTGTAGGATAGTTAATAAATAGATGGATAAGAAAAGTCTATTCTGATTAGCAGGAAAGAGTGGGTTGAGGAGCTCGATCATGCGCACAGCACAGCCTTGTTCTTTACTTTACTCTATATCTATAGGTTGTATGATAGTCAACTAATGTTTCTACGTGTTCTTAATGACTTGTTAAAAGTATGTCAGTTTAACGAAAACGTAACAAAATTGGATTTTTCCTTCTCTTTTTAAGACGTTTGAACTATAATGTTTATAAAAGAACTAAACACATTATTTTTTATTAATCATTATTAACCGAGGTAGTAGCCAAGATTAACAACAATCTAGTACGAGTCCTAGCACTCATTTTTGTTTATTAATATTTTATACAGTACACAGCAGTTCATAATCTTCTGAAACTTTCAACTTTGATGTCTCTGATACTATTCCCGCCATATTTCTACAGAAAAGTTCAAATAATTCATCTTGCATTTTATACAGATTGAGAGAGGAAGAGCGCTTAGATTGTTGAAGTAATGAAAAACGTGAATTCGACACGTAGAGAAGTGTATAGAGTTATATTTAGTTACTACATGACGTCATGTTGGCAAAAGTTCAGTGCGCATGGTGGGCAGAAAATTAATTTGAAAATGGAAACTTTGTAAAAATTTAAAGTGATAAAATCAAATAAACCTAACGGTGTTTGTACTTAACAAGGTTTGATAATAAAAGAAAACATTAAGTGTTGGATCCATCTTTGATTTAAATCCTATAATAATTATTTTTAAATTTAGTTATTTATCCAAAAAATGATTATTCTTATTGCATTTCAAACAGCAAATGAATTTCCAAAATATCGAGTTTATAAATCCATATAACATTGCTGTTAAACTTCATTACAGAATATATCGGAAGTTACAATTAATTACAGTTTAAATACATTTTTTTATTAGCGTGGGTATAATTAATCTGCCTTTAATTGTCATTATCTGTTAATGGATATTTTCTGTTGTACACGTTCATAGATTAAAATATCCAATGATATGACATCTCTACGTGTAGTGTAGTGTAAGTAATATACATACGTAGGTAGTAATAGCCTAGATACAGCTGTGGAGATGTTTATCATTGTCACCACATCCCAAGTCGTTTGCATACCTCCGGGTAGGACTTGCTTACAATAATATATTTGTTGTTGTGAAAAGAATTAATTATTTTTTATTATTTATAGTTTTTCGTTTTAGATTGAAAATAGTTTCTTTTATAATACGTTTAGATTGTTTTTAGTAATTGCAATTTCTATTAATATTTGATCAAACAATTTGTTTGGCGCCATCATGGTACTTACCCAACCCCATCGCAAAGTGTAATATAAATATATCCTCTAATACTAATACCCAAAAGTTGTTCTCTTGGGCCTTGTAGGAAATGATAGATTAAATGTTTTTACCCAACACACGAATTATTGGGTAAGTTGTTTTAAAACATAATTACAGTTATCTGAATCTTGTAATTGTGCATTGCACTATTTTCTTGACCTTCATTCGATACCGATTTCGATATGACGCCTCACATAACTTTCTCTATACTATAAGTAATAACCGAAGGAAGACATACTGTAAGTAATTGAACAATTATTATTCTAAAATTACATTTCATTAACATAATATTGTACTCTATAGACTACAGACCGAGTAGTCGTATGTATTTACTACCCCCCCCCCTATATAAGTCAAAACCCACTGACTGAAATCTCTGGATCCAAGAAGCCTAAAGCTATAAATTTTTTAACAGGGTTTGGGGTAAGTCTGTAGACGCGTACTAAGAAAGGGTTTTGAAAATGTTCCACACCAAGGGAATTTTTTACCCTTAAAGCATATCTCTGTATCCAAGACACCTTGAGCTATGATTTTTTTAACATGCTTTGGGGTAGGTTTGTAGACGCATACTAAGAAAGGGTTTTGAAAATGTTCCACACCAAGGGAGTTTTTTTACCCTTAAAGCATATCTCTGTATCCAAGAAACCTTGAGCTATGAATTTTTTAACATGCTTTGGGGTAGGTCTGTAAACGTGAACTAAGAAATGGTTTTGAAAATGTTCCACACCAAGGGAGTTTTTTTACCCTTAAAGCATATCTCTGTATCCAAGAAACCTTGAGCTATGAATTTTTTAACATGCTTTGGGGTAGGTCTGTAAACGTGAACTAAGAAATGGTTTTGAAAATGTTCCACACCAAGGGAGTTTTTTTACCCTTAAAGCATATCTCTGTATCCAAGAAACCTTGAGCTATGAATTTTTTAACATGCTTTGGGGTAGGTCTGTAAACGTGAACTAAGAAATGGTTTTGAAAATGTTCCACACCAAGGGAGTTTTTTTACCCTTAAAGCATATCTCTGTATCCAAGAAACCTTGAGCTATGAATTTTTTAACATGCTTTGGGGTAGGTCTGTAAACGTGAACTAAGAAATGGTTTTGAAAATGTTCCACACCAAGGGAGTTTTTTACCCTTAAAGCATATCTCTGTATCCAAGAAACCTTGAGCTATGAATTTTTTAACATGCTTTGGGGTAGGTCTGTAAACGTGAACTAAGAAATGGTTTTGAAAATGTTCCACACCAAGGGAGTTTTTTTACCCTTAAAGCATATCTCTGTATCCAAGAAACCTTGAGCTATGAATTTTTTAACATGCTTTGGGGTAGGTCTGTAAACGTGAACTAAGAAAGGGTTTTGAAAATGTTCCACTCCAATGGTGTTTTTTACCTCTAAAACAAGTATCATATCTTTGTTATTTATGGGTCGATTTTGAGCAGAATTGGTGTGTTGCTGTATTTGGGCATAATATATTTCCATAGCACCACCATTAGGGTTGTGCTACAATAATTATCTATATATAGCTGACTGATCACGAAATTTCTTGATCCAAGAAGCCTAAAGCTATAAATTTTTTAACGTGGTTTGGGGTAGGTCTGTAAACGCGAACTAAGAAAGGGTTTTGAAAATGTTCCACTCCAAGGGTGTTTTTTACCCTAAAACAAGTAACATATCTTTGTTATTTATGGGTCGATTTTGATCAAAATTGGTGTCTTGCTGTATTTGGGCATAATTTATTACCATAGAGTTGTAGTTGTGTCTTTATAAAACTATCCCTAGTTGCAACTGGGGCCATCAGCTAGTCTAGCATAAAAGTGTTGCTAACATCGCCATAAAAGTTTTTCGATAAGCTCCACATTCGATACAACCACACTATGCCAACTACGAATGGCTAGTCGTCCCCATAAAAACAACTGCAATAGTTAGTGCAAATTTATTTCGAGTAAACAAACTCCTTCGTAGCCTTCAAACTGCAACGAACCTCCGCACCCCCCTCCCCTCATTTTACGTATTACCCTATACGTTAACCATACTAAAAGTTTAAACACAATTCACATAAAACTTGTTTTTATGCTGTTTGTCCTTTTCCACTTGAATGAAATCAAATAAAATCACACACCATAACTTGCCCAGTTTTATAAACGTCTCCGGTTGGTTATTTTGTTTTAAACTTTGAACAACGTGCCTATCTAAGCGTGAAGTTGTGCAGCGACGTCTGCAGGTGTAGACTATATGTAGACTTTGCGAATTCTAAAACTGTTCCGACACGTCACTTAGTAACACTTTACACAAACACTAACTTTTTCTTTCTCTTACTTTAGTCGTCAGAATTTAACTCCTTTGTATTTCAAACATACTAACGCTATCGTACATTTGCCCTCACGGGCTCACAATAGTGAGTATGGGCGTGACAATCCCGATGAACCTAACTGGTTATACACTTTTTTCATTTAGCCTTGAGTTAGAGTTTTAGTTCACTTTCATCCTTTCTAACAAGTCTCTCTTGACATACTCTTTGTTCTCATGGGACCCTGATGCTACTAAAGTATTCCACAGCTAGGGGTTTATATCTTCATTTCATATATATTTTTTTACAAGGGAATGATATCGAGATATTTTTCGCCTTTTATAACAAGAAGCAAGAGATGCAACACAATTCTAAAATGTTATTATAATTCTTTTAAGGGTCAATTTGTCTTTAAGCAATCAATGTTTGTCTTGTATATATATATATATGAGTTATTTGTTCGGAAATAGCTGACGCAAAAATGTAACGATATACTAGTTTCACGGTTTAGAAAACCTGTATAACAACTGTTTTAAACAAATTATCCTACTGAATAAGACCCCTTTATCTACCAATATAATTTAATATATCCTTCTAAAGACTAAGAAACAAACTTTAAGAATCTGCTTGTGGGGCTGGGTAAGTACCATGATTAAAATATAAATAATCTGTAAAAAATATCGATTCTATTATCCGTTGTCCTAAACTTAAAAAGAATAACATATGGTATAAAAATCGATTATCTAATTAGCTTTCCTGAATTGAAAAAGAATAACATATGATATAAAAATTGATTATATAATCCGCTGTCCTGAATTTAAAAAGAATAACATATGTTATAAAAATCGATTATATAATCCGCTTTCCTGAATTGAAAAAGAATAACATATGATATAAAAAGTGATTATATAATCCGCTGTCCTGAATTTAAAAAGAATAACATATGTTATAAAAATCGATTATATAATCCGCTGTCCTGAATTTAAAAAGAATAACATATGGTATAAATATCGATTATATAATCCGCTGTCCTGAATTTAAAAAGAATAACAAATGGTATAAAAATCGATTATATAATCCGCTGTCCTGAATTTAAAAAGAATAACATATGGTATAAATATCGATTATATAATCCGCTGTCCTGAATTTAAAAAGAATAACATATGGTATAAAAAATCAATTATACAATCCGGTGTCCTGAGCTTAAAAAAATAAGTAAACGTCACAACAATATCGATTCAAAAATCTGCTGTCTTGAGCTTTAAAAAATAATTAATCTATAAAACTATTAATTACATTATCCTCTGACATAAGCCTAAATAATATTTTCCAAAAATATCAATTCTATAATCCCCTGTTCTAAGTTTTAAAAATAAGTAATCTGTACGACAAATTGATTATATTACCCACTGTCATGAGCTTAGAAAATTTATATTATCCAATAATATCAATTTTATAATCCCCTTTCCTGAGCTGTAAAAAATGAGTAAAATGTTACAACTTCATCAATTCTATATTCCACTGTCCTGAGCTTAAACAAAATAAACAAACACTATAAAGCTAACCAAATAAATATTAACTAATACTGGTGGTCACCAATATATTCGTTCAGTATTTGTTAAAAAATGAAAATAAACCATGGATGCCGTGTTTGAAAATATGTTAATACATTTAAATAGAGTAAAAACCGGCTTAACTTCTGCATAAAACCTTTTTACGATGCCAGTCAAGTTACGATTTTGTTTTTTGCCAATTATTCCTGAACTATATTATTTTTACTTGCGATTTTGCACACGTGTTTAGACTAATAATGTTCGTATTTCTGTAAAATTTTCAAGGATTCAGTTGTACCGATTATAAGAATTACGTCTTTCATAAAAGCTCTGAGGCTGATGTTTTTGCTTTTAAACGACAATTCACAAACCAAAATTTTCTGATAGACGGTGACATTGCGTTTTCTTTGAGTCCTTAGAGCATTTCCATTTGAGGAAAATTATATCAAAATCTTCGGAACCGATTTTGAGAAAAATAGTACTTTTTTAATGATTGCCACCACCAAATTTTCAGTTGTCAAACAACTAATGAACCATTCCGAAATATGGCCAATTTATGCCCACATTACATATTTGATTAGAATCTGTCCAAGCATTTGAGCTGTATAACACTGCAAATACGACAGACAGACATCAAAACAAAAAGGAATTTTTCTTTTGACTCAGAGGACCTCTAAACGATTAGATCAGGAAGAAAACTCAACATCGATTTTTGACCCATTAAATCTCTGTACTATGTACAAGTGGGATAGTCATAAAGTCCACAAGAGCGGAGCATATTTTTTCACAACATATCCGATCTAATTAAAACTAATTTTCTATTGTAAATAAATTCGGAATGTAAGGGGAAAACAAACTTTATCAGGCGAATACAACTCGGCGTTATAATAGACCATTTCTCGTCGCCTTCTTATCAACAAATTTCTTATCAATAATGCATATTTAATTAGGATAGACGCGTTTAAATGGCACGAGAATTATAATTTTTGACTATTACTAAGGAAGTAATTTAAGTTAACTCCTAGTTTGATTTTATAGGATTAAACAAGATGGATCCAACAATTAATATTTTATTTTTATAGTTATTATTGTTACATACGAACACAATCACGTTTATTTGATTTAATCACTTTCCTTTTCAAAAGTTTTCATTTTCAAATTAATTTTTTGCCTGTTCATGCGCACTGGACTCTTGCCAATATGACGTCATGCAGTACTAAATATAACTCCATACACTCATGACTTACGTATCGACTCCATGTTTTTTAATTACTTCAACCATCTGTGCGCTCTTCGCCTCTCGATCTGAACAAGATGTAAAATGAATTCTTTGAACTTATCCATTAAACAATGGCGGTAATAGCGCACAGTGTTCTAGAAGTTTATAAAATTCCGTGTAATACAGAGAATATAAAAACAGGAAAATGAATACTCATACTGGTTGCATTCATATTGGATTAACTCGCACAGTTTGTTCCCAATCTCGGCTTGCGGCCTCGGTTAATAACTTATTTCTTAATTTTTTTCCTTGTTTTTTCTATCATCGCCTTAAAAAAATGAGAAAATATCATTAAATACCCCTAACTCGTGAAGACTCTAGTAGCGCTATGGTTGGTAAAAGGAAGGAGACGGATCTAACCCGAGACTAGATGAAGAAAGATATAGATCCAGCTCGGTTCCTAGGGTTTTCCACACTCGTAGGCTACTCACTATAAGTGAGCCAATGACAGATTTTTAAAAAAATAATAATAAAGTACGTCATCTTATTCCTATATTTTGTTTCTAACCTCTGGTTTCTTTATGTTAAATATATTTTGTATTTACCTTAATTGGTCTGTCTAAAATAATCCTTACTGGAATCTTATTTAGCTACATCCGTTTCAGGCTTCGCACTTGTCACAATTATAAAATGCCACTCAATAAATACACGAACATATAAACACAATATACACTTTAAAATTCAACAAGTTTGTCACTTTAGTCATAACCAATGTAGATTTTGTATCCTACTATCTTGTACACGAACCTAAAACCCGTATATATATATATATATATATATATATATATATATATATATTATAACGAAATCAATAAGCTTTCCAGTAATGGTCTAATATTTTAAAAAGAATATAGAAATAGATACATTTGTTGGACACATGTTAAACTTTTTGTGATCACCGACAAAGGTGAAGCAGAGAAAAACACTTAAATTATACCCAGAATCATTGTAGGCAATTAAGTCATAAATAACTATAATATTAGAAACTTAAGAACAATCACACACAAAACTCATAAAATGTAACGGGACAACAGTTTTCTAAACGGTCACAATTTTGAAACATTAAAATTTGATTGGCTTACAAAAAGTAGCTGCTTACGTTCATTGGTTAAAGTAAATTAAGAGAGAGGGAATAAGTATTTTTTAGCATCGACAAAGTAAAAATTATAGAGAGAGTCTTGGGGAAAAACTCACACCATAGGGGTCGGCGAAGTAACGCCAAAAGTATTCCTAATGTAGAAATTAGTATTTCCTATAAGTTATAATTCCAGTTTAGTAATAGTAAAGTAATAATTGTTTTTTAACACGTATGTTTTAACCGTGTTTGTTTTTACAAAGTAAAAGTATTTAACACTTTAGTAATCTTCGTTGCAGTACTAAAGAGGTACATCTACAAAGTGTTGAATGCATCTTCATGGTAATTTGAAGTGAATCATTTTATTGATAAATCACATAGTACAGTGTAGTGTTTGGTGAACATCATTAACAAGTAATAAAGTGAAAGTTCTTCACTCAACTATCAGCACTGGATTACTTACATAGGAATACAACAAAAGTGGATTTGGTATTGTACTAATTATAGACTTTAATTGGAAACTAAATTGTTAAAATTGCAATTCTCTGTATTATAAAAATTTCACTAACTGTATTAATTGTTCATTAAAGAGCTCCCCCTGAGCAATTGGTGTAAAATAAAAATCAAAAGTACAGTAATTGGAAAATAATTTCAAATAAAATTAGATATTTCAGAGCTAATGTTAAAGAGTATATTTGGACTTCATCATTAATAACTTTCCTTGTGTTGACAATCCAAGGTATGACTAATTAATTCATAATTTTGATTTATATAATATTTATGAAATTATAATAAAATAATTATCGTTAGATAAATATATATATATATATATATGACAGTTATGAAGATAAATTATTTTCTATAGTTTGTACCTTCGTGAACTTAAGGTGTATAGACTAAGGACTACTCGTTGGATGTTGATTTTCCCTGTATTTTACATGTTTAAATTGCAGAGCGAGCCTCTGATTTAACTCAGTCATTTGGCATTTCGTCTTTTTGTTTATTTATGTGTGTATAGTAAAAATAGTTGTTATTTTTAAAAAGTTTTATTTTTCATCTAGCTCAATATACGAAGTTTTATATTTTATTTTATTTACTTGCCCATTTAGGGTAAATTTTCTAATCATCAAAATATTTCCACCTCAGCTTTTTAATAGATCTTCACATTTCATAGATTTAGGAAACCTCAAAAAAGATTGTCCATCCGTCGTCGTTGTGTTCGTACGTAAACACGATAGTGGTCACAAAAATAAAGATAGAGATATATAAAATTTGGTGTATGGGACTAGAGTTTGATCATATAGAACCCCTGGAATTCAGAAAAATCGAATTTAAAATGTTAAATTGGCAGCCATTTAAAACAGTTTTTTGTTATTCAACTTATATTTCGTGTGTTATTCAACTTATAACACATTAAGTTAGATAAATAAATATATGTAGATTTCAATTATGATTGTAATGGTACCAATCCCACATCTCTGGGATGACAAAATAGGAAACTTATTGAATAAATGTTATTTTGAACGATGGCTTCCCAAGGAAATGTGGTTTTTGTATAGGTCTGTTATAGTTATATTCCTGAGTTCAAAATGAAATGATTTCAGATTTTTTCTCTATCGTCAGTCGGTCTGTTATATGTGCAGTGCTCTATATTATAAACGTGTAGACTAATTTTAATCAAATATGGTATGTAGGCGTAGACATATGTTCACCATATCTCGTGACTTCTTTGTTTTATTTTTTCGATAACTCTAACTTTAGTAGTAACTTAAAATTTGGTAGCATATAAATACAGTTTTTCCAAACTTGACAGGCTGTATTATACAGAAGATATTTAAAACGAGACGTATGATGTTGCATCAAATAAATACAGTTTTACCCACCTTGAAATGCAGTATTATGAAGAAGAAATTAAAAACGAGACAGATGATGTTGCATCATATAAATACAGTTTTACCCACCTTGAAATGCAGTATTATGAAGAAGAAATTAAAAACGAGACAGATGATGTTGCATCATATAAATACAGTTTTACCCACCTTGAAATGCAGTATTATGAAGAAGAAATTAAAAACGAGACAGATGATGTTGCATCATATAAATACAGTTTTACCCACCTTGAAATGCAGTATTATGAAGAAGAAATTAAAAACGAGACAGATGATGTTGCATCATATAAATACAGTTTTACCCACCTTGAAATGCAGTATTATGAAGAAGAAATTAAAAACGAGACAGATGATGTTGCATCAAATAAATACAGTTTTACCCACCTTGAAATGCAGTATTATGAAGAAGAAATTAAAAACGAGACAGATGATGTTGCATCATATAAATACAGTTTTACCCACCTTGAAATGCGGTATTATGAAGAAGAAATTAAAAACGAGACAGATGATGATGCATCAAATTAATGCAATTTTACCCACCTTGAAATTCAGTATTATGAAGAAGAAAATAAAAACGATACAGATGATGTTGCATCAAATAAATACAGTTTTACCCACCTTGAAATTCAGTATTATGAAGAAGAAATTAAAAACGAGACAGATGATGATGCATCAAATTAATGCAATTTTACCCACCTTGAAATTCAGTATTATGAAGAAGAAAATAAAAACGAGACAGATGATGATGCATCAAATTAATGCAATTTTACCCACCTTGAAATTCAGTATTATGAAGAAGAAAATAAAAACGAGACAGATGATGTTGCATCAAATAAATACAGTTTTACCCACCTTGAAATTCAGTATTATGAAGAAGAAAATAAAAACGAGACAGATGATGTTGCATCAAATAAATACAGTTTTACCCACCTTGAAATTCAGTATTATTAAGAAGAAAATAAAAACGAGACAGATGATGTTGCATCAAATAAATACAGTTTTACCCACCTTGAAATGCGGTATTATGAAGAAGAAATTAAAAACGAGACAGATGATGATGCATCAAATTAATGCAATTTTACCCACCTTGAAATTCAGTATTATGAAGAAGAAAATAAAAACGAGACAGATGATGTTGCATCAAATAAATACAGTTTTACCCAATTTGACAGGCTGTATCATGTAGAAGATATTAAAAACCGAGACATATGATGTTACTCAAATGTACAGTTTTGCCAAACTAGACAGACTGTATTATGCTGAATAAATACAAAACGAGACAGATAATATTCGATAAAATAAATACAACTTAACCAAACTAGATAGGCTGTATTATGCAGAATATATTAAAAAACAAAAATATGGTAATGCATCAAATGTACAGTTTCACCAAACTGGACAGGCTCTATTGTGAATAAGATATTTAAAACGAGGCACAGAATGTTGCATCAAGCAAATGCAGTTTTACCCAACTTGACAGGCTGAATAATCCAAAACGAGACAGATAATGTTGCATTAAATAAATGAAGTTTAAACCAACTGGACATACTCTGTTATGCGATGCATTTAAAAACAATGCAGATTATGTTACATCAAAAAAATATCGCTTTACGACAGTGGAATGGCTAAAAAACAAGACAAATAATGTTGCATCAAATAAATGCAGTTTAAACAAACTAGACGGACACTGTTATGCAGAAGAAATTTAAAACAAGACAAGCTCTGTTTCTGAGAGCTAAGTTGGCAGGATATATACACAAAAATATTTTAAGCTGAGTTGTCTATGGGGTAAAACCCCCTAGTTTCGTCGATTACCAAACTTACCGTATACTGGGTAAATAAAATTACATTTTTCTACTTTTAGCTTGTTATAGTGTAACAATCTATTATTTTCCCCCGGCTATGAGTTAATCATAATGTTAATATAGGTACGATAAAAACTGGGTAGCTTCTTTAAACGTTATAATTTTACTGCAGTTTTATTTTAAAAGGAACAACTTTAAAAAATAAATATTCCCAATTACAATCCATTTAACAGATTCCCAATACTTTAAATTTAATAAACAAACAATATTTTATTTTCAACCTTGTTCCCACTGGAGGGATGCCAGAATGTTGCATTTCTACTGTTATGACTGCAATATCACTCCATCGCCATTACTGTTGTGTGCAAAGTATACAAGATGGAATGAAACTATGTCCAATTATAAACTCTGACGGAGCAACTGTGACACTGAAAATAGTGGTGCGTGGGACGCTCGACTCCTTCCGTGATTTTGAAATAACGAATCGCCCACTTTGTTTTTCATTTTAACTCCGAAAGTTTTTTGTTAGATAAATCAAAATGCCTTTATATGTGGAATTTTAATTTTACGTAGAAATGTGTTATGAAATTTTTTTTTCGATATTTCGTACCTGTGTCAAACTATATAAGGGCCGCTTGTCAGATGAAGATGATTTACAAATTTAAATTGCACAACAGAAGGGCTGATTTAGTTCAGTCATTTGGCATTTCGTCTGTTTGTTTATTTATGTCTTTGTTGTCAAACCCAGGTATAATCCTTATTATTTTGGAATAAGGTATTCTTGCCTCTAGCCCGATAGAGGATAAATTTTTAATCGTCTACAAATTACGATCTACTTTTTTGACAAAACTTCAAGTTTCATAGCCTCAGGAAACCTTAAATTGTGATTATCGACACCTCGTCTGTCAGTCGTCGTGGAGATTGGCGTAGTTGTCGTCTGTATATAAACACGATAATGGCCACAAAAATAAAGATAGAAACATGAAATTTGGTGTACATAATTATAGTTTGTTTGTATACACCTCTACTGAAAATCATAAAATTGAATCGTGACTTTCAAATTGGCTGCCTTTGGAAACAGTTTTCTGTTCATATCTTATGGAATATTCAACTTATAACACACTAAATTAGGTAACAATTTTCAGATTTCAATATTACATGTATTAGTACGAACCTCAATTCTCTAAGATGACAAATAGCTAAATTATTAATATAAACCTAATTTTAACCCTGATCTCTGAAGAAAATTGGATATTAACATAGATACGAAATCCCGCAGAGCAATTTTACTGACACGAGCGTTACCAGTGGAGTCTCCTTCACATACGACCAGCTTCGAGCCCAGACAGTGCTGAGACACTGACACGAGCGTTTCCAGAGGAGTCTCCTTCACATATGTACAGTTTCGAGTCCAGGCAGGGCCGAGACACTGACACGAGCGTTGCCAGTGAAGTGTCCTTCACATACGAACAGCTTCGAGCCCAGACAGTGCTGAGACACTGACACGAGCGTTTCCAGAGGAGTCTCCTTCATATATGTACAGCTTCGAGTCCAGACAGGGCCGAGACACTAACACGAGCGAAACAAGTGAAATTTTTTAACATCTACTTGGCTTGTTAAAGCTTACCTAAACAAGAAAATAGTGATTTACACAATTACGATATTCAAAAAACCATTGTAATAAATAACTTACCGTTTAAAACAAACTTACTCTACTATCTCTCTATCAATGCAATTTAACATTTCCTATAAGGCCAGAGAAACCATCTTTTGTGCATAACATTTAAAGTATCTGATTCTATTATATTGTATGATGGAGCTGGGTAAGTACTATGATGGTGCCAAGAACTGGTTTTTACACACCCAGAATAGAGTAATTATAGCGTTCGCAACCAATTTTGACCTCCGTCTTTTTACTGATCTTCAAGTTTTATGGTCTCAGAACACTGAAAAAAATATTTATGGCTTGCCGTACGTCCGTCGTCGTTATCGTTGGTATCGTTATTGTCTTACGTCACCAGATATACACCACAAACAGACAAGAAATTTGTAATATTAGTCTATTTAAAATAAGAATATTACAGTCGAATATAATGTGCTCACGTAAATACACTATTAATTTGTAATATTAGTCTATTTAAAATAAGAATATTACAGTCGACTATAATGTGCTCACGTAAATACACTATTAATTTGTAATATTAGTCTATTTAAAATAAGAATATTACAGTCGACTATAATGTGCTCACGTAAATACACTATTAATTTGTAATATTAGTCTATTTAAAATAAGAATATTACAGTCGACTATAATGTGCTCACGTAAATACACTATTAATTTGTAATATTAGTCTATTTAAAATAAGAATATTACAGTCGGCTATAATGTGCTCACGTAAATACACTATTAATTTGTAATATTAGTCTATTTAAAATAAGAATATTACAGTCGACTATAATGTGCTCACGTAAATACACTATTAATTTGTAATATTAGTCTATTTAAAATAAGAATATTACAGTCGACTATAATGTGCTCACGTAAATACACTATTAATTTGTAATATTAGTCTATTTAAAATAAGAATATTACAGTCGACTATAATGTGCTCACGTAAATACACTATTAATTTGTAATATTAGTCTATTTAAAATAAGAATATTACAGTCGAATATAATGTGCTCACGTAAATACACTATTAATTTGTAATATTAGTCTATTTAAAATAAGAATATTACAGTCGAATATAATGTGCTCACGTAAATACACTATTAATTTGTAATATTAGTCTATTTAAAATAAGAATATTACAGTCGACTATAATGTGCTCACGTAAATACACTATTAATTTGTAATATTAGTCTATTTAAAATAAGAATATTACAGTCGAATATAATGTGCTCACGTAAATACACTATTAATTTGTAATATTAGTCTATTTAAAATAAGAATATTACAGTCGGCTATAATGTGCTCACGTAAATACACTATTAATTTGTAATATTAGTCTATTTAAAATAAGAATATTACAGTCGACTATAATGTGCTCACGTAAATACACTATTAATTTGTAATATTAGTCTATTTAAAATAAGAATATTACAGTCGACTATAATGTGCTCACGTAAATACACTATTAATTTGTAATATTAGACTATTTAAAATAAGAACATTACAGTCGACTATAATGTGCTCACGTAGATAAGTTACACTATTAATTTGTAATATAAGTCTATTTATAACAAGAACATTACAGTCGACTATAATGTGCTCACGTAAATACACTATTAATTTGTAATATTAGACTATTTAAAATAAGAACATTACAGTCGACTATAATGTGCTCACGTAGATAAGTTACACTATTAATTTGTAATATAAGTCTATTTATATCAACAATATTACAGTCGACTATAATGTGCTCACGTAAATACATTATTAATTTGTAATATTAGACTATTTAAAATAAGAACATTACAGTCGACTATAATGTGCTCACGTAGATAAGTTACACTATTAATTTGTAATATAAGTCTATTTATAACAAGAACATTACAGTCGACTATAATGTGCTCACGTAAATACACTATTAATTTGTAATATTAGTCTATTTGAAATAAGAATATTACAGTCGAATATAATGTGCTCACGTAAATACACTATTAATTTGTAATATTAGTCTATTTGAAATAAGAATATTACAGTCGAATATAATGTGCTCACGTAAATACACTATTAATTTGTAATATTAGGCTATTTAAAATAAGAACATTACAGTCGATTATAATGTGCTCACGTAAATACACTATTAATTTGTAATATTAGTCTATTTAAAATAAGAACATTACAATCGACTATAATGTGCTCACGTAAATACACTATTAATTTGTAATATTAGTCTATTTAAAATAAGAATATTACAGTCGACTATAATGTGCTCACGTAAATACACTATTAATTTGTAATATTAGTCTATTTAAAATAAGAATATTACAGTCGACTATAATGTGCTCACGTAAATACACTATTAATTTGTAATATTAGTCTATTTAAAATAAGAATATTACAGTCGACTATAATGTGCTCACGTAAATACACTATTAATATGTAATATTAGTCTATTTAAAATAAGAATATTACAGTCGGCTATAATGTGCTCACGTAAATACACTATTAATTTGTAATATTAGTCTATTTAAAATAAGAATATTACAGTCGACTATAATGTGCTCACGTAAATACACTATTAATTTGTAATATTAGTCTATTTAAAATAAGAATATTACAGTCGACTATAATGTGCTCACGTAAATACACTATTAATTTGTAATATTAGTCTATTTAAAATAAGAATATTACAGTCGACTATAATGTGCTCACGTAAATACACTATTAATTTGTAATATTAGACTATTTAAAATAAGAACATTACAGTCGACTATAATGTGCTCACGTAGATAAGTTACACTATTAATTTGTAATATAAGTCTATTTATAACAAGAACATTACAGTCGACTATAATGTGCTCACGTAAATACACTATTAATTTGTAATATTAGACTATTTAAAATAAGAACATTACAGTCGACTATAATGTGCTCACGTAGATAAGTTACACTATTAATTTGTAATATAAGTCTATTTATATCAAGAATATTACAGTCGACTATAATGTGCTCACGTAAATACATTATTAATTTGTAATATTAGACTATTTAAAATAAGAACATTACAGTCGACTATAATGTGCTCACGTAGATAAGTTACACTATTAATTTGTAATATAAGTCTATTTATAACAAGAACATTACAGTCGACTATAATGTGCTCACGTAAATACACTATTAATTTGTAATATTAGTCTATTTGAAATAAGAATATTACAGTCGAATATAATGTGCTCACGTAAATACACTATTAATTTGTAATATTAGGCTATTTAAAATAAGAACATTACAGTCGACTATAATGTGCTCACGTAAATACACTATTAATTTGTAATATTAGTCTATTTAAAATAAGAATATTACAGTCGACTATAATGTGCTCACGTAAATACACTATTAATTTGTAATATTAGTCTATTTAAAATAAGAATATTACAGTCGGCTATAATGTGCTCACGTAAATACACTATTAATTTGTAATATTAGTCTATTTAAAATAAGAATATTACAGTCGACTATAATGTGCTCACGTAAATACACTATTAATTTGTAATATTAGTCTATTTAAAATAAGAATATTACAGTCGACTATAATGTGCTCACGTAAATACACTATTAATTTGTAATATTAGTCTATTTAAAATAAGAATATTACAGTCGGCTATAATGTGCTCACGTAAATACACTATTAATTTGTAATATTAGTCTATTTAAAATGAGAATATTACAGTCGACTATAATGTGCTCACGTAAATACACTATTAATTTGTAATATTAGTCTATTAAAATAAGAACATTACAGTCGACTATAATGTGCTCACGTAGATAAGTTACACTATTAATTTGTAATATAAGTCTATTTATAACAAGAACATTACAGTCGACTATAATGTGCTAACGTAAATACACTATTAATTTGTAATATTAGTCTATTAAAATAAGAACATTACAGTCGACTATAATGTGCTCACGTACATAAGTTACACTATTAATTTGTAATATAAGTCTATTTATAACAAGAACATTACAGTCGACTATAATGTGCTCACGTAGATAAGTTACACTATTAATTTGTAATATAAGTCTATTTATAACAAGAACATTACAGTCGACTATAATGTGCTCACGTAAATACACTATTAATTTGTAATATTAGTCTATTTGAAATAAGAATATTACAGTCGAATATAATGTGCTCACGTAAATACACTATTAATTTGTAATATTAGTCTATTTGAAATAAGAATATTACAGTCGAATATAATGTGCTCACGTAAATACACTATTAATTTGTAATATTAGTCTATTTGAAATAAGAATATTACAGTCGAATATAATGTGCTCACGTAAATACACTATTAATTTGTAATATTAGGCTATTTAAAATAAGAACATTACAGTCGACTATAATGTGCTCACGTAAATACACTATTAATTTGTAATATTAGTCTATTTAAAATAAGAACATTACAATCGACTATAATGTGCTCACCTAAATACACTATTAATTTGTAATATTAGTCTATTTAAAATAAGAATATTACAGTCGACTATAATGTGCTCACGTAAATACACTATTAATTTGTAATATTAGTCTATTTAAAATAAGAATATTACAGTCGGCTATAATGTGCTCACGTAAATACACTATTAATTTGTAATATTAGTCTATTTAAAATAAGAATATTACAGTCGGCTATAATGTGCTCACGTAAATACACTATTAATTTGTAATATTAGTCTATTTAAAATGAGAATATTACAGTCGACTATAATGTGCTCACGTAAATACACTATTAATTTGTAATATTAGTCTATTAAAATAAGAACATTACAGTCGACTATAATGTGCTCACGTAGATAAGTTACACTATTAATTTGTAATATAAGTCTATTTATAACAAGAACATTACAGTCGACTATAATGTGCTAACGTAAATACACTATTAATTTGTAATATTAGTCTATTAAAATAAGAACATTACAGTCGACTATAATGTGCTCACGTACATAAGTTACACTATTAATTTGTAATATAAGTCTATTTATAACAAGAACATTACAGTCGACTATAATGTGCTCACGTAAATACACTATTAATTTGTAATATTAGTCTATTTGAAATAAGAATATTACAGTCGAATATAATGTGCTCACGTAAATACACTATTAATTTGTAATATTAGTCTATTTAAAATAAGAATATTACAGTCGACTATAATGTGCTCACGTAAATACACTATTAATTTGTAATATTAGTCTATTTAAAATAAGAATATTACAGTCGGCTATAATGTGCTCACGTAAATACACTATTAATTTGTAATATTAGTCTATTTGAAATAAGAATATTACAGTCGAATATAATGTGCTCACGTAAATACACTATTAATTTGTAATATTAGGCTATTTAAAATAAGAACATTACAGTCGACTATAATGTGCTCACGTAAATACACTATTAATTTGTAATATTAGTCTATTTAAAATAAGAACATTACAATCGACTATAATGTGCTCACGTAAATACACTATTAATTTGTAATATTAGTCTATTTAAAATAAGAATATTACAGTCGACTATAATGTGCTCACATAAATACCCTTTTAAGTTTTATATTAGTCTATTTAAAATGAGAACATTATAGTCGACTTTTCTTCTTCTCCAGAGTAGACTGACTGCCTGAGCTCTCAAAATTTAGTTCCCAATTCACCAAAGTTCCCTCCTGTACCAAGACCTTTCAAACAGGACCAAACCCTACTTACGATCTCTCCACGAGAGTGACCGTCCCACTTGGCTGATCCCCCAAAAATCTACCACTTCCTTAATTGTTATTTTAACAAATTTAACCTTTCTCCTGACAATAAATTTATTATTACACCTAACGTATTTTACAGTTAATTGGTGTACTACCGTCAGCTATTCTTATCATATCTAATGTTCATTGGAAATCATTTTTTAGAAGCTTTTAACGTAGTCTGTAAGTTGTAGAAAATGGAATTTAACTTTACAGAAGTTAAGACAACGCTAGAAATAGTATCAGTTATGTAAGCCCTATCAGCAATAGTATCAGTTATGTAATTCCTATCAGAAATATAGATTGTTGTATCAGTTACACTGTTTCGTCCCCTAAAACTTGATATAACCTATAATATCCATATACTGTATGTGAATTAGAGTAAACTGTAAAAGTAGTCAGATTGTTAACAATTACAACAACTTTGACTTGACCACTAGTCAACGAAGCCCATCAGTGGTGGAGTAAAGGACCGTTTCTTCACTTAAGATATTCATTATTCTAGGTTTTATAACCATCGATGAGTACAGCATAATGCAGGGTGTCAAAATTTAGTCAATTTTTACTGTGTCAAGTGATAGAGCAAATAAAAAACTTTATTCTAACGTCTCTTGTTACCATCTCATCTGATCATTATTCTTGAAATTGTTATAACCTCACAAGCTCTTATCAAGACATTTTTTTTTTTTGACGAAACAACTTTTCATTTGTCATGGTAGGTGAACAAACTTAACGTACTAATTTATGGTTCAAAAATCCCCACTTCACAAAAAAAAACACACACACCAGAAATCAGTGTGTGGTATGCATTTCAGATGATAGCGGTGTTGGACCATTTTTCTTTCATGAATAAACTATCACTGGAAATATTTACCGTGACATGTTGGCTTATCCGTAGTTAGAAGATTCACAACCTCACGTGTTATTTAATGAAGACGATGCTCCTCCACATTGGAATTTCTTAGTGAAGAAGTCAATGAATAAGCTGTTTTCTAATCGCTGGATTGGTCATGGCGGTACCATACGTTGGCCACCCAGGTTCCCGGAACTAATACTTTGTGATTTCTTGTATCAAAGATATGTGTATCGTACAATTATTTAAATTTAATTCAAGACTACAACTAAGTACAAACTTATCTAGTAGTGATAACTTAAAATATTTTCTCTGTGTGTCAGATGTACATTCTACTGAATGGCTCTGTATTTTCAGCTACAGCCTCTCAACTGGATTGCTACCATCCAAACATTAAACATTAAAGTTAAAGTGTTTAGTCCTAAGGGTTTAGTCTTCGTTCCATACATCTGCTGATCACTAGCATTAGTATAGGTTTGGAGTCGTTTATCATGCTTCGCTGCTACTGCTTTGATTTCATCAACAATCGTATTCACTTTAAGGTCTCTGTGAATATTTTCATTCCTTATGTGCCACGGGGCATTCACTATCATCCGAAGTATTTTGTTTTGAAAGATTTGTATTTTCTTTGTATTACTCTCTTAGCACATCCCCAAATCTGTAGTCCATAACTCCACAGCGGCCTAAGTACTGGATTGTATAAAAGTAATTTATTACTTATACTTAATCCTGCTTTGTATCTAAATAGCCAATACATATTTTTGAACTTAATCTAAAGCTCCTTTTTTGATATGTCTTTGTAACTTCCAGTTCAGCTTTGAATCCATATTCATTCCCAAATATTTAACTTCATTTTTGTACGGAATAATTTTACTATTTATTAGCACTTCCTCTTATTTACTGGCATTTCCTTCTAGTTTTTATAAGTAAAATTTATATGTGTTGACTCATTTAGTTTTATACACCACCTTTTGGTCAACACACTAACTTTCAGGATGACTTTCTGAAGTTTTTTTGTAGCTTCTTTAACACTATCACCAACAGATAATATAGAAGGGTCTTCCGCAAATGCAGCGACTGCGGTGTCTTCATCTTGAGACAGATCGCCTGTATATAATAAATACAGCAATGGTCCCAGTACACTCCCTTGTGGCAAACCAGCAGTGATCTTTTTTAATTCGCCTCCATATTTCACACGGAACATTCTGTATGTGAGGTAGGGTCTCAGAATTTGGCAATATTGTTTTGGAAGGTCTCTTTCCACTTTGTATATCAAGCCCTTGTGGCAAATCTTACCAAATGCCTAAAAGACATCAGAAAGACGCTTGAACAAACTTTTCTTCTTTTATTTGACAGTACTGTTTATTATATGGATACTCTGAAAGGTAGAATCAGAAACGCCTTTAGGAGAATCAGTGGAGATATACGATAACTAGTATGGACACATTTTGAGTACCGACTAGTTTATCTTCGGGCTTCTGTGGATATTTGGTGGGGAAAATGTATGAACTAAAAATGAACTAAAACTTGAGAATATTTATTACCACTTTGTGTCAAAAAAAGTAGTTTAGCCTACTCTTGTAAACAAATAAATTATCATTGTTGAAGGTTGTATACTTTTTAAAGACACGTGTGCTCGCTAGTGTTACTAAAAATGTTTTTTTACAGCTAGAAATAATAACGGTAAAAGTAAAACTGAATATTTCTTCTAATTCTACAGCGGATCTATTTTGATGTCTATCCTCAGGTGTGTCTTCACTCTTTAGGTTTTTTAAAAAACAATTAATTTAATTGATTCAGACATGTAATTTTTTTAAACATAGTAACAGTTATAATAATACGCACTTATAACAGATGATTAGGTCCATCTATATACCAACTTATCTCCCGTATAAAGTACATAGGGAAAACGTAGTTATGGAGTAAATTGTGGAGTGAATTATCGGTAAAAACCCGACAAAAAACGGGTCAAGGGGCTATTACAAAAGAATTATTTTCTCAAAATTAGACAGACCGATTTCGTTCTAATTTTAGTAAAGTTTGAAATTAAAACTCTCGTGAAAAAATATTTCAGTTCATGAATGGTTGGCAAAACACAAAATGAACCTTGACCCCCGTTATTAAAATTTTGATTTTAATCAAATACGATTTACAATGTGGACGTGTTCATGGCACAAGAGAATCAAATACGATTTACAATGTGGACGTGTTCATGGCACAAGAGAATCAAATACGATTTACAATGTGGACGTGTTCATGGCACAAGAGAATCAAATACGATTTACAATGTGGACGTGTTCATGGCACAAGAGAATCGAATACGATTTACAATGTGGACGTTTTCATGGCACAAGTGAATCAAATACGATTTACAATGTGGATGTATTCATGGCACAAGAGAATCGAATACGATTTACAATGTGGACGTTTTCATGGCACAAGTGAATCAAATACGATTTACAATGTGGACGTGTTCATGGCACAAGTGAATCAAATACGATTTACAATGTGGACGTTTTCATGGCACAAGTGAATCAAATACGATTTACAATGTGGACGTGTTCATGGCACAAGAGAATCAAATACGATTTACAATGTGGACGTGTTCATTGCACAAGAGAATCGAATACGATTTACAATGTGGACGTTTTCATGGCACAAGAGAATCAAATACGATTTACAATGTGGACGTGTTCATGGCACAAGTGAATCAAATACGATTTACAATGTGGACGTGTTCATGGCACAAGAGAATCGAATACGATTTACAATGTGGACGTTTTCATGGCACAAGTGATTCAAATACGATTTACAATGTGGATGTATTCATGGCACAAGAGAATCGAATACGATTTACAATGTGGACGTTTTCATGGCACAAGTGAATCAAATACGATTTACAATGTGGACGTGTTCATAGCACAAGAGAATCGAATACGATTTACAATGTGGACGTTTTCATGGCACAAGTGAATCAAATACGATTTACAATGTGGACGTGTTCATGGCACAAGTGAATCAAATACGATTTACAATGTGGACGTGTTCATGGCACAAGAGAATCAAATACGATTTACAATGTGGACGTGTTCATGGCACAAGTGAATCAAATACGATTTACAATGTGGATGTATTCATGGCAGTAGAGAATCAAATACGATTTACAATGTGGACGTGTTCATGGCACAAGTGAATCAAATACGATTTACAATATGGACGTGTTCATGGCACAAGAGAATCGAATACGATTTACAATGTGGACGTTTTCATTGCACAAGAGAATCGAATACGATTTACAATGTGGACGTTTTCATGGCACAAGAGAATCAAATACGATTTACAATGTGGACGTATTCATGGCACAAGTGAATCAAATACGATTTACAATGTGGACGTGTTCATGGCACAAGAGAATCGAATACGATTTACAATGTGGACGTTTTCATTGCACAAGAGAATCGAATACGATTTACAATGTGGACGTTTTCATGGCACAAGAGAATCAAATACGATTTACAATGTGGACGTGTTCATGGCACAAGAGAATCAAATACGATTTACAATGTGGACGTGTTCATGGCACAAGTGAATCGAATACGATTTACAATGTGGACGTTTTCATGGCACAAGTGAATCAAATACGATTTACAATGTGGACGTGTTCATGGCACAAGTGAATCAAATACGATTTACAATGTGGATGTATTCATGGCAGTAGAGAATCAAATACGATTTACAATGTGGACGTGTTCATGGCACAAGTGAATCAAATACGATTTACAATATGGACGTGTTCATGGCACAAGAGAATCGAATACGATTTACAATGTGGACGTTTTCATGGCACAAGTGAATCAAATACGATTTACAATGTGGACGTGTTCATGGCACAAGTGAATCAAATACAATGTGGACGTGTTCCTGGCACAAGTGAATCAAATACGATTTACAATGTGGACGTGTTCATGGCACAAGTGAATCAAATACGATTTACAATGTGGACGTTTTCATGGCACAAGAGAATCAAATACGATTTACAATGTGGACGTGTTCATGGCACAAGAGAATCAAATACGATTTACAATGTGGACGTGTTCATGGCACAAGAGAATCAAATACGATTTACAATGTGGACGTGTTCATGGCACAAGAGAATCAAATACGATTTACAATGTGGACGTGTTCATGGCACAAGAGAAGCAAGTTCGTTTTTGTTTTTGTTTTTTATACGAAGTCCGTACTCTAATTACTTTTTGTTTGATTTCAACCGAACAGACATTTGATGAAGATTAGTTTTGGTGGGTTTTTATTTATTGTTGGATCAGTGAGAAAGTTTCCCCAGAATCTTCGTTTAATGTTTGTACAGTAATAAGAGGTTTTTGTATTTGGGTGTCTCTTTTAAAATTCCACCTTCTCGTGCTCCAAATTTTAAGGTTATTAAACAGAAATAGGTTATACTGCACTCAAATTTAGTCTAGAAATCAAAATAGAATTACTGTTTTCATTGCGAATCTTTGATGTTTTATTCACAGAATCTGGATAACGCATAAATATTTATAAATTTAACTCATGATGTTTCCAAGAACTACTTTAGATGAGCGTTCACATCTAGGAATTTACTAATTCTATACGGACATAATAAAAAGTTGATTTTTCACCATATTTCATCCGATGTAGAAATATTTTCTTTACAATCGTAATTCACTTGTAAATATAGTTGTTTTTACTATATATTGAAAGTTGGATAAAATACTATCTTGATATTTATGCTGATATATCCGTTGATATGACTCCAGTGGCCTTTTGGAATGATCTCTGTCTATCTGTCTGTAGGCTATCGTACAACCCAAACCAGTAAGCCGATATTGTGTGTGGGTATATTTCTGCGGATATATCCGCCAGTATAATTATGCTCACTGAGTCCAGTAGTTTATTTGAATGATGTCTGTCTGTCTGTAGGCTATCGCACAGCCCAAACCAATTGGCCGATATCGTGTGTGGGTATATTTCTGCGGATATATCCGCCAGTATATGGTCACTGAGTCCAGTGGTTTATTTGAACGATGTCTGTAGGCTATCGTACAGCCCAAACCAGTAGGCTGATATAGTGTGTGGGTATATTTCTGCGGATATATCCGCCAGTATATGGTCACTGAGTCCAGTGGTTTATTTGAACGATGTCTGTAGGCTATCGTACAGCCCAAACCAGTAGGCTGATATAGTGTGTGGGTATATTTCTGCGGATATATCCGCCAGTATATGGTCACTGAGTCCAGTGGTTTATTTGAACGATGTCTGTAGGCTATCGTACAGCCCAAACCAGTAGGCTGATATAGTGTGTGGGTATATTTCTGCGGTTATATCCGCCAGTATATGGTCACTGAGTCCAGTGGTTTATTTGAACGATGTCTATTTGTCTGAGGGGTATCGTACACCCCAAACCATTGTTGATATTGTTGTAGGCATATTTTGATCATCGGGACATATTTCTCCATTTTTTGATAACTAAAGTTTAGGAATAGTAGCTATAAGCAAACAAACATAAATATTCGCTCAAACGGTTTTGAAAAAAAAAATTCCTTATGCTTATAGCCTTCAACCAGCCACACAAAATTTGTTGGTTGGTATCATGATTAATCGGTAAAAAAAAAAAAAAAAAAAAAAAAAAAAAAAAAAAAAATCTGTCTGAGTTGTTTAAAAATTATTTTTTCAATACTAATTTTACTGTTGTTTAGCTCAAATTTAAACAAATGTGAAAATTTATGACCCCAACTGGTGTTAAAAATATTTAGGTTCGCGAATAGTTGGAAAAAATAAACTGACCTCCGCCACAACCTATTTAAAGACATTCGAGGTTAATTTCTACTCTCCGGCTGATAACTGACAGTTATGTATGGTTTTTATTTTGTTTTGGGTGTTGATGAGTGAAAACGTTTCTGTAATGTTTTTGAAACGTTTATCTTTTCTTTTTTTTTTTTATACATACATTGTATAGAAGGCGGAAAAAGCAAACTTATTTAAACAGACGTCTACAACTGTGCGAGACAATGAAACAAACCATCATTAAAATAAACGCCGTCGTCTTAATATAAAACAGATTCCATTTATACTTATTTTAAAGATTAGTTTCAGTTTCTATAAAACTAACTTTGGCCGCTGTCATTTAAACCCGATTTCGCTCTCAGGAACATTTAGAATGAGTAAGGGCTTGGAAATCAAGAGTGAACCCAGCTGGATATAATTTTTCTTGTATAAAGTCTTGGGTTATATCCCTTTCTTTAATATTTATCAGATCTCTCTTGACCAACTCTTCATCTTTTCCCACCCTGACTCTATTACAGTATTCGAGAACTAGAGGTGTATATTTTATGTTCTTCTTTTCCTTCCTTTATAAGGAGATGATGACCTTGAAGTTGTTCGCCTTTAAACATCTCGTCTTTAAAAAAAATCAACTTCATTCCGTTAAATAAGATTTACAGGTAAGTTAAGATTGTGACACAAGCGAAGTAACAATAGGCTGTATTTAAATAATAAAAACTTACTCATGAACAACAACTTTACTACTGTTTGGTTAGAACTCTGAATTTGTATGGTACTGATTGGATAATATTCTGGATTTGTATGGGTATTGTTTGGTTAATATTCTGAATTTGTATACTACTATTTGGTTATTATTCTGGATTTGTATGCTACTGTTTGGTCAGTATTCTGTATTTGTAGGCTACTGTTTGGTTAGTATTCCGGATTTGTATGCTACTATTTGGTTAGTATACTGGAGTTGTATGCTACTGTTTGGTCAGTATTCTGTATTTGTAGGCTACTGTTTGGTTAGTATTCTGGATTTGTATACTACTGTTTGGTTAGTATACTGGAGTTGTATGCTACTGTTTGGTTAGTATTCTGTATTTGTAGGCTACTGTTTGGTTAGTATTCTGTATATTTGTAAGCTACTGTTTGGTTAGTATTCTGGATTTGTAGGCTACTGTTTGGTTAGTATTCTGGATTTGTAGGCTACTGTTTGGTTGGTATTCTGGATTTGTATGCTACTGTTTGGTTAGTATTCTGGAGTTGAATGCTACTGTTTGGTTAGTAATCTGTATTTGTAGGCTACTGTTTGGTTAGTATTCTGTATATTTGTAAGCTACTGTTTGGTTAGTATTCTGGATTTGTAGGCTACTGTTTGGTTAGTATTCTGGAGTTGTATGCTACTGTTTGGTTAGTATTCTGGAGTTGTATGCTACTGTTTGGTCAGTATTCTGTATTTGTAGGCTACTATTTGGTTAGTATTCTGTATTTGTAGGCTACTATTTGATTAGTATTCTGGAGTTGTATGCTACTGTTTGGTTAGTATTCTGTATTTGTAGGCTACTGTTTGGTCAGTATTCTGTATTTGTAGGCTACTGTTTGGTTAGTATTCTGTATTTGTAGGCTACTATTTGGTTAGTATTCTGGAGTTGTATGCTACTGTTTGGTTAGTATTCTGGAAATGTATGCTACTGTTTGGTCAGTATTCTGTATTTGTAGGCTACTGTTTGGTTAGTATTCTGTATTTGTAGGCTACTATTTGGTCAGTATTCTGGAGTTGTATACTACTATTTGGTTATTATTCTGGATTTGTATGCTACTGTTTGGTCAGTATTCTGTATTTGTAGGCTACTGTGTGGTTAGTATTCTGTATTTGTAGGCTACTATTTGGTCAGTATTCTGGAGTTGTATGCTACTGTTTGGTTAGTATTCTGTATTTGTAGGCTACTGTTTGGTCAGTATTCCAGATTTGTATGCTACTGTTTGGTCAGTATTCTGTATTTGTAGGCTACTATTTGGTTAGTATTCTGGATTTGTATGCTACTGTTTGGTTAGTATTCTGGATTTGTATACTACTGTGTGGTTAGTATTCTGAATTTGAATGCTAATGTTTGGTCAGTATTCTGTATTTGTAGGCTACTATTTGGTTAGTATTCTGTATTTGTAGGCTACTATTTGGTTAGTATTCTGGAGTTTTATGCTACTGTTTGGTCAGTATTCTGTATTTGTAGGCTACTGTTTGGTTAGTAGTCTGTATTTGTATGCTAGTGTTTGGTTAGTATTCTGGATTTGTATGCTACTGTTTGGTCAGTATTCTGTATTTGTAGGCTACTGTTTAGTCAGTATTCTGGAGTTGTATGCTACTGTTTGGTTAGTATTCTGGAGTTGTATGCTACTGTTTGGTCAGTATTCTGTATTTGTAGGCTACTGTTTGGTTAGTATTCTGTATTTGTAGGCTACTATTTGGTCAGTATTCTGGAGTTGTATACTACTATTTGGTTATTATTCTGGATTTGTATGCTAGTGTTTGGTCAGTATTCTGTATTTGTAGGCTACTGTTTGGTTAGTATTCTGTATTTGTAGGCTACTATTTGGTCAGTATTCTGGAGTTGTATGCTACTGTTTGGTTAGTATTCTGTATTTGTAGGCTACTGTTTGCTCAGTATTCCAGATTTGTATGCTACTGTTTGGTCAGTATTCTGTATTTGTAGGCTACTATTTGGTTAGTATTCTGGATTTGTATGCTACTGTTTGGTTAGTATTCTGGATTTGTATACTACTGTGTGGTTAGTATTCTGAATTTGAATGCTAATGTTTGGTCAGTATTCTGGATTTGTATGCTACTGTTTGCTTAGTATTCTGGATTTGTATGCTACTGTTTGGTTAGTATTCTGCATTTGAATGCTGTTGTTTGCTTAGTATTCTGGATTTGTATGCTACTGTTTGTTTAGTATTCTGTATTTGAATGCTATTGTTCGGTCAGTATTCAGGATTTGTATGCTACTGTTTGGTTAGTATTCTGTAGTTGTAGACAACTGTTTGCTTAGTATTCTGCATTTGAATGCTTTTGTTTGCTTAGTATTCTGCATTTGAATGCTAATGTTTGGTCAGTATTCTGAATTTGAATGCTAATGTTTAGTCAGTATTCTGGATTTGTATGATACTGTTTGGTTAGTATTCTGGAGCTGTAGACTACTGTTTGCTTAGTATTCTGTATTTGAATTCTTTTGTTTGCTTAGTATTCTGCATTTGAATGCTAATGTTTGGTCAGTATCCTGGATTTGAGGCTACTGTTTGGTAAGTATTCTGTATTTGTATGCTACTGTTTGGTTAGTATTCTGAATTTGAATGCTAATGTTTGGTCAGTATTCTGGATTTGTATGCTACTGTTTGGTTAGTATTCTGGATTTGTATGCTACTGTTTGGTTGGTATTCTGGAGTTGTAGACTACTGTTTGCTTAGTATTCTGAATTTGAATGCTGTTGTTTGCTTAGTATTCTGGATTTGTATGCTACTGTTTGTTTAGTATTCTGTATTTGAATGCTATTGTTCGGTCAGTATTCAGGATTATTATGCAACTGTTTGCTTAGTGTTCTGCATTTGAGTGCTAATTTTGGTTAGTATTCTGGATTTGTATGCTACTGGTTGGTCAGTTTTCTGGATTTGTATACTACTGTTTGCTTAGTATTCTGCATTTAAAAGCTAATGTTTGGTTAGTATTCTGGATTTGCTTGCTAATGTTTAGTTTGTATTCTGTATTTGTATGCTTTTGTTTGGTTAGTATAGTGGACTTGTATGCTACTATTTGTTCATTATTCTAGATTTGTATACTACTGTTTGGTTAATATTCTAGATATTCTGGATTTGTAGGCTACAGGTTCGTTAGTATTCTGGACTTGTATGCTACTATTTGGTTAGTATTCTGGATTTGTAAGGTACTGTTTAGTTAGTATTCTGATATGCAAGAAATTGTATGCACATTTTTCACCTTTTATTTTACTGTTCAAAATGACATATAAACTATAATTTCTCCCAATTACTAAGTAATTTTAGTTCACATTCTCCATACAAAACGGAACCTAGAGTTTTGTCGAGCTAGAAGGTAGTCCAAAGTTAATTAGGCCAAGTAAATAGTTCAAGAGACAAATCTCAGAGCTCAGCACCGAATAGTCGTTTCATTGGCTTTCGTTCAACATTGTTGGCAACATTTAAATGTCTTCACAAAACTCTATTATTAAAAATCCAGAGACAGTGTGCTTTTATAAATACAAACTACAAATGTTATCAGTACACTGAATTAAAATTAACCGTGCACAAACTTTCTCACATTTCCTTACTAAAACTAAATAAATATAAGGGAAAACTCGAAATTACAATTATCTCAAAATTAGGTCTAGTGATTATGATTCAATTTTTTTTTAATATAAGCCCAAAACTATATCGTCGAGCTACTAAAAAAACTTTCAATGTGTCAAATGATCAAACCTACTTTTAAATAAAAATTTACAATGTCGAAATTTTTCTATTGTCGACCTCGACATGTTTATAGTCAACTAAAATGAAACTATAAAAATAAATCCAACTTACATTTTTTCCTCGTTTGTATATCTCTGCTCAGCTTTCATCTCAATCGTAACAGCGTCGTTTGTCTTTTTAACCTCCGTAATCAGAACATCATTTTCCGACACCGGCGTTGAAGATGTCCACTTTTCATTGGTCGTCGAAAAAATATCCTTTGTATTCACTCCGATTTTCATTTCTTTTTCACTCTCATGTTCATTGATCGTAGATATTGAAACCAAACTTCGAACATCTTCTTCATCATAAACTTTTACCGGCACAGACACTTTTCTCACTTCATCCACGTTTAACACTTGACTGTTCATTTCGACTTTATGACTGCAAGGTTCCGTGAAATTAGGTGATTTAATATTTGATCTCGTGTTGTCATAAAACTCTGGAGGTGTCTTTGTCCTACTACTTTCTTCTGAATGAGTTTTTATCTTATTACACGTTTCTGTATCACCCGTTTTCCTTTCCACACTTTTAAAATCATTCACTACTTTCCGACTTTCATTGTCACCATCGTTTTCCGACATTACTAATTCTTTTCTTTTCTCCGATTTTTCAAATCTCTCTTCTTTACCATTAATTGACGAACTTTCAACTTGTTTTGTTTCGTTAAGTTTCTCAATCTTCTCATACGCTTTAGGTCCATTACTTGATGAATATGATTTTTCACAAAGAGAAATACTTCTTTTAAATTCAGAAGATTGTTTGAATGTGTTTACGTTATTCCAAAAACAGTTAGATGTCCTCGGAATTGTTGCTTCGGTACTTCTTCCATCTTCGTGTTTTAAATGTTCGTTCCAAAAATCAGACGGTTTCTTTAAAGGTGATTTAAAACTGAAATTCGATTCGTTTTTAGAGAATACATCTGATTTTGGTGAGAATGGTTCTGTTTTTGGCGAAAACTGTTCAGACTTGGGTGAAAATGGTTCAGACTTTGGTGAAAATGGTTCGGACTTTGGTGAAAATGGTTCAGACTTTGGTGAAAACGGTTCCGACGTTGTATCGGTTACTGTATAACTTTGATATGATGGTTCCGAATCCGAATACGTTGAAGTGGAACCTCTTCTCTTATAGAACGAACCTGAAGATCCTGTACCACTCTTACTGTAAGTATTCCGATCCATGGATGAGGTCTCACTGAAGCTCTCAGCTTTAACATTTTTTAATCGTTCTTTCCTCGTAGGGGACGGACTCCAAACACTGTGCATTGGACGTGAACTGTATTCTTGACTATCGTCTGAAAAATATCGCGATTTTTCTTCAGAAAGACACCTCTTCCATTCGTCCCTCCTGGACATTCTTTCTTTCGTAGGACCATTTACAAATTCCGACATTCTTGTAAAACCTTTACCGAAATTATAATCAGTATTATCTCGACTACATTTCTCCCAAAACAATTGTTTTTTAACTCGGGAACTACTACTCTCTCGCTCGGACGTTATGTTGGATGATTCACTCGATGATGAAGGCTTTGCGTTCTGAAACCGCTCGCGGATACGATTACTATCATTGTAAGACGATCGCGATTTATGACTCGCAGATGAATCTGATTTGAGTACTCGTTCACTATCATCGTCATCGCATTTCAGAACCAACAAGTCTATGCACTTCGTAGGACGGACTATAATCATGTTAGCTTCAGCTTGGCGGAGGAATGAAGTATCGAGGTTGTCTATCTTAATAATTCTATCTCCTGGGGCTAAGTATTGCGCTGCTAATGTTCCTGGAGTCACCTGGGAACAAAGAAAGGAAAATTATTGAAATTTAAGATATGAACAACATTAACTGAAGAAAAATAGACAACTGACATGATATATCGATGATTTAGTGATAGAATATGTAAATTAATAGTAACTGACAAAGTACTTGTAGGTTGGGCCAATTATTATGTAATATTTACTGACTCGAGATCCTACTTTGTATGGTTCTACATTGTAATTTCATCTTTCAGATTAAATAAATAAATCAAGAGTGCAGCTTTTGTTTCGAAATACGTTTATCTTGTTTTAAATTTGTACCAGTTTTTTATGCTTACAAAGATATTAGAAGGGCGATTAGACCGATCTTCTCTATAGGCCATTACATTTTTGGATTATTACGTTTTGTTTAGATCATTTGAGTAAAATTTGTATAACTGATTTAAAGGAAATTGTGATTTTCTAAGAAATAACAGCTAACTCCAAATTTTGAGTTATAGAAAAACAATTGTTTTAAATAATTCCAACATATGACCTAAATATGTCAATACATTTTTTATACAAATTTAAAAGGTTTAATACAAATTTTATTAAACCCTGACCACACGTTTAGTCGTACTAAAAACCACTTTTGTTTTACTCAGGGGAGCTCAAAAGGAAATCAATTTTGTTTTCCCATGAATAAACAAAAGGAAGTAACTACACATAAAATGGGGGTCATTAAAATAGCTCAAGAAGAAAGTAGATAAAAACATTTGAAAGCAAATAGTTCATACATATTTAGGAAAATACTGTTACTTATCATACAAAATAAAATTAGGAAGGGGTATGGGTGCTCGTTATAAAAATTGACCTCACTATAAAAACTGAAGATGGTGATCATAAGTTCAGCATATTTAGATTTACGACCTACGATTACTGGCAATCTCACAACATTCATTTTGTCACAAATTGGTCTCTTTCAGTAGTATCGTCTTGTCTAATAACTATTTTTGTAATTGATTCACTTGTAATAAACAAATTGCTATAAATAAGAAAAAATCTTAAAAACTAAATTTAAAACAATGAAATCTCTTACATTCCCAACAATTACTTCTAATAATTCTACACAAAAATGGTGTAGAATTAACTACTTTGAAATTAGCCAAGCGGTTGGGAACCCAGCTTTTTATTGTCGTAACAATTTAAGGAAAAAAAGTTAGAAAATTGTAAGGATAAAGTTGATAATATGCACACAAAAATGTGATGTTTATAAACTGACGTGTAATATCGGTAATTTAGCTTATGTATGTCAAACAAGCCGTAATTTCAATTGTAGGTTAAGAGAACAAGAAAGAAGTTGGAAGTTGTGTTATAATGACTCTAGCTTTTCTAAGGATTTATCAAATCATTTATTGTCAGATTTTTATTCCAATGTTAATTTTTTTTCCTTTTCAACGGATAAAGTAGAAAAACAAATAGTTCATTGTGAAGACATTTTTCTTGTGTGCTAGTTTTGTTTTGAAAGGTCATGTAGAGTTTTCCCCCTTCTTAATCTTCTATCTGAAGTTTATTTTGTAGGACAAGTAAAGTTATTTTCCAAATATGTATATACTGTTCACTTTTTAATATTTTTCCTTAGTTTAGCTGCCTCGTAAATGCCGTAAACTGGCGAAACTACGGTCGGCAAGACTCAATAAATTTGTACCTTCATCATTAGTACAAATCGTATAAAATTGTAGTTCTTAATTAAGTAAATTCCTAAAATTATGTTATCATAATATATTATTTGCAAATGACGATGTTTTATTTTATCGTCATTCATTATATATTTATTTAGCTCCCAATGTACTGGGGTACATGTTAGTATATTAAGTTTGAGGTCGCTTAAAATGCCACCTTTGTAAATATATGAGTACAAAGATCAAATTAGTACAAGTTAAAGACGTCAAATTGATCCGTACACCGGGACTTGACAGAGCGGCCAATGAAAAGGTCCATGAATTGAGCAGGGAGAATTTATTCATTCAGTTTTTGGGTCCTTGTACTGGCTATTTTGGGCTTCCAGAGCTAGGAAGAAAACACCTGGGGTTTATGCTTGAGTTTTGTATATTTCAATTAAGGGAAAGTAAGATTTAATGTCGGCCTTGGTAGTGTAAAGACAAGGCAGTAAAATCGGGTTAATTAAAATGCATTTAAATATTTACTTAACAGAATCAAGGAAGAAAAAAAAATCGAATGATGATATCATAACAAAGCATTGTACGTTAAATGATTTGATTACGATGAAGTGGGATACACCTGATTGTGATCGATGTGAACTGGAATAACGGCCGAATATTTTGTTATCTCTTGTGAAGGGTGAGATATTTAGTGCTAGGTGCGGACACATTGCAAGAAGCGTCTTTATGTTATGGTAAGAGAAGAAATAGATTTGGTCCTTGAATTTATATCTAAAAGACGTCGCTTAAGAAATGATAATGTGAGGTTTGGGTTCAGGATATGCTAGTGTGGAAGCCGTTGAAGCGTGCTGTTCTTGTAGTCACTAGAAGTGAGCTGTTAGATGACAGCACTAGTGCATCTAATTTCTGAGATTTAACTTATGCCATGGAGATGTGAAGAAACTATAGTTTTTATGGTAAAATCAACACGAATCACTAATAAAGACCAGTGGTGACCTGTGGAGCGGAGATCTGGACACCAATAACGGGAAATATAAGAAGCCTAAAGACTTGGGAAAGAGAGATTTGGGCTTACATTCGATAACGGTGCATAACCAATAACGAATTAGATGAGTTGTATGAGCAGCCTGGGTTGGTTAAAGTTGTCTACAAAGTGTGATTTAGGTAGAGAGAAGGGAGAAAGGAAACACTAGTAGGCAGGACACAAGTTGTAAGAGCCTGGAAAAGACAGCACGAGATTGGAGGAAGACTAAGGAGTGATGGAGCCAGAAGATGGAGATGGATCGCAAATTTACAAGAGAATAGAGGGATCTTGTGAAGGAGGTCATGATCCCCAGAGCACTTTAACACCAGAAGGACAGAGATATATTCCTTGACAAGGTGATTAGAAAAGGCCCACTAGGTGGCGTAATCCCCACCCATTACCGAATGTAATATGTTTTTTCCAAGAAAATTATTGAGTTCCAGTCTTCACCACAGCTACGATGAGTTGTACTCCGACCTCTAGGATAGACGCGAAGAAATTATAATAAGGTTAAGAAGAGGAAAGATTGAGGCGAATGGAAGGCAGAACTGAAGTGAGGACATGTACGGCTAGGTTATCTAATCTGTACTGTACTGAGATTTAAAACAAGGGCTGAAAACCACATATTTGCTAGCGTATGTAAGTGTCACTCTATAATAAATCATTGCACTCGCAATTAGTGATATTCAAGGACGCTATCCAAAATGTCTTACACTACAACAAGAGGTGCTCTTCTTACAAAACGTTTCATACTCTAACGATTGCAATGCTTCTCAATTCTACACTTGCAGATATTTACTTTGAACAAATAATAAGTCTATTTTTTTAAATTGTGGGATGATTTCCACATCATACTTTGAACTCACTGATAGAAATGAACTTTGTTATAAATGAACGAACAATTAATGTCGATTTCAGTGCTAGAGGACAAAACAGCTGGCTGCAAAGATTGATAATTTCATGTTGTTAAAGTCACGGAGTTGCACACATAAAACGATTGTCTATAATCTTTGCAGTACGACACATGGCTCGTATGATTGAGTAACACATTCGTCTACAATTTACGATAGTCTTTACAGTCCGATTGTACGGCATTGCACTACAAACGGCCAAGTGAAGCTAAAGTGGGCGGAAATTGTTGGCAAAACCAGCTGTTAACATTCTTTGGCTTGATGCAATCCTGGAAAGGGAGGGGGAGCACAAGTGTGTCTTGTTAGGTATGAATCTTGATTTCGTAAAAACCCTTTATTTGGGAAGATATGATTGTTGTGTTTTAATATTAAAAAACATCGAAATTATGGGGAGGGGGGCACAAGTATGTCTTGTTAGGTATGAATCTTGATTTCGTAAAAACCCTTTATTCGGGAAGATATTATTGTTGTTCGTTTTAGTTTAAAAAAACATGACAATTATGTTTTGTTATTGGTTTAGTATTTTAACTATTACTTTTGTGAAGAGTATACCTCATTCTGTGATTCTACCACGCTAAGTGAAGTAACAGTATAAAATACCACAGAGGCAAATAATGAACGTTATATGGTGTGACTTGTACCTTGCATTGTAATTGTGATTTGTCATTCATTGGGATCACAATAAGATCATCAATTATTATCCTGTAACCCTATCTTAAGAAAGGACCCTGCTAGTCCAATCGTTAGAAACGTAAATAATCCGACTGTTGTTTATGTTTTATCCTAATGCATTGATGCATAATTATATACATGTTACATTAAATTTATAATCATACTACAGCTACTATACACTTGAACAAAACACCAGTCCAGGGTTAAAATAAAAATTGTTTCTTGCATTGTGATTGTGATTTACATTCATTGGAATTACAGTTGTACTAAATATTATGCTGTACACATAAACTCTGAATTGTAAAATGATCCTTTACCCCTACCACTGGGTGGCCTTCACATTCACATTACACACACCGTTACACATATATGGTAATATATGGTTACCATATATGATACGTTACACATATATGGAAATTATACCGAGTATTAGAGGTAATCTCTTAGAGCAAAAAATCTAACTGTTATGAAAATAATAAATTATTTTTATTTTTGTAACCCTATGTAATGAAAACCTAATACTAGGAATGTGGACTTTTTTATTTTTGATCTGATAGAAAATTGTTTTAGAGAAACAGTTTAAATTTGGTTTAATTTGAAGTTTCTTTGTACAACTATCCGTTATGCTTAATTTAGCCCTGTGTTGCTTCCCTTAAAACATTTATCGGAATAAATAATATTAAGATAATTAACCTTCTAAGTACATGTCCATGATTCCAATTACTATCTAACAAACATCATCGTTCAGAAAACAACGAATGTGTTTTATTTGGGGCAAAACGTTATAAAATTGTTGCAACCGATTTTAATATAATTGAAAATTTATATTTGCTCTTACAGCAGATTACCAAAATTTAACGTCATTGAAACAATAATAAAACATACCCCCCATAAGTAAAGCCCCCAGTAATAATGGATTACCCTGTATGGCTCTGGCCTCCTTCTCTGGACACCAAAAGTTGTTAAATATGTTTTTACAGATTTCTCAACATCCCTTAGATCCCATGAGATATCGACTGTGTGTTTGCTTATTTGCTTACATAGGTTGCTTATAACATATTGTAACATATTATAAGACGCTTCTCTCTCTCTCTCTCTCTCTCTCTCTCTCTCTCTCTCTCTCTCTCTCTCTCTCTCTCTCTCTCTCTCTCTCTCTCTCTCTCTCTCTCTCTCTCTCTCTCTCTCTCTCTCTCTCCCTCCTCTCTCTCTCTCTCTCTCCTCTCTCTCTCTCTCTCTCTCTCTCTCTCTCTCTCTCTCTCTCTCTCTCTCTCTCTCTCTCTCTCTCTCTCTCTCTCTCTCTCTCTCTCTCTCTCTCTCTCTCTCTCTCTCTCTCTCTCTCTCTCTCTCTCTCTCTCTCTCTCTCTCTCAATATATATATATATATATATATACGGCTCATTAAAAAATAATGTGGAAGTACAAATTGCCTTTTATTAATTATTACTAATGGAATTCCACCAAGTACCTACAATAGGTAGTATAAGTTATGGGTATATATTGATCATATCTAAATAAAATCCTGCCTACTATCGGTAGTCTGTAACAGGTGCCCTCTTTTTACCAAACAAACGATAGGACCGATATTGAGTCCATTTAATATGATGGCATACATTGGTAAAATCTCGTTGAAATCATGCCTACCATCTGTCGTCTGTCACAGGTTCCCTCTTTTTACCAAACAAACGATAGGACCGATATTGATTCCATTTAATATGATGGCATACATTGGTAAAATCTCGTTGAAATCATGCCTACCATCTGTCGTCTGTCACAGGTTCCCTCTTTTTACCAAACAAACGATAGGACCGATATTGATTCCATTTAATATGATGGCATACATTGGTAAAATCTCGTTGAAATCATGCCTACCATCTGTCGTCTGTCACAGGTTCCCTCTTTTTACCAAACAAACGATAGGACCGATATTGATTCCATTTAATATGATGGCATACATTGGTAAAATCTCGTTGAAATCATGCCTACCATCTGTCGTCTGTCACAGGTTCCCTCTTTTTACCAAACAAACGATAGGACCGATATTGATTCCATTTAATATGATGGCATACATTGGTAAAATCTCGTTGAAATCATGCCTACCATCTGTCGTCTGTCACAGGTTCCCTCTTTTTACCAAACAAACGATAGGACCGATATTGATTCCATTTAATATGATGGCATACATTGGTAAAATCTCGTTGAAATCATGCCTACCATCTGTCGTCTGTCACAGGTTCCCTCTTTTTACCAAACAAACGATAGGACCGATATTGATTCCATTTAATATGATGGCATACATTGGTAAAATCTCGTTGAAATCATGCCTACCATCTGTCGTCTGTCACAGGTTCCCTCTTTTTACCAAACAAACGATAGGACCGATATCCATTACATTTATTATGTGGGTATATGTTGATCATACTGGAGAATTTTGTAGTTTCATCTTTGTTTCGAATATCAAAATTTGTAGTTATCCAGCTATAAGTCTTAAAATGGATTTTACGATATTTATAAACTTTTTTTAAATTTAGTATCTAAGGATATAAACACAAAGTCATAGCTGCTATCTATCCAAAAATACTTCTTCGGAAGTTACCGTTAAGTCCATAGGTCTGTTCTAAAATACTTAATCTCTTAAAATGCTAGATGAAAATTAAGCTGAATGATCTCAAGTCAGTGTTCAAAATTGTAAGTCAAAGAAAATGAACGTTTACTAATATTTCGCATAACTTGGAAATGTACTTTAACCGCCGTCATTGAGAACAAGATTTACACTTTGAACCAGTTTATGACACAAATTAAGCAAAGTGATAATAGGGAACTTTCCAGTACTGACTTATCTCCCATAAACAATAGCTCAATAATTTTGAAAATTATATCTTTATCCTCAAGTGTAATTGTAGAAATTTTCTGAATTTTAATTTTATTTGTGGATAGTTGCGTAAGAAGTTATTGCAAAGTTGTTACACCTTTTATTTAGTTAATTACAGCTAACAAATTAATTTATAATACAGAGTAAAAAACAAAACTGTTTAGGATGAATGCTATTAAATGGTGAAATGACAATTTATAACTCGCTTTAGAATTTTCGTTACGCTGTTAACACACCTGATTTGTAATTCTCACGAACTTATTAACATACTCTGCTTGTAACAAAGCAAACCTGTGTATTTGTCAAACACTATTGTATATAATTATAATTATTAATATCTGGCACTATGTTGACATATCTTAAACAAAATAATAAATTTAACATAACTGATCTATATAATTACCATTAAGTTAGATATTATTATACTTATCATTGTCTTGACGCTTCAGGTAATTAGGGTTGTATTTTTTCTTGTGTGTTTTAAACAAATTTTTAACTTTTGAATTGTGTACACGTTTTATTATTCAACTTTGAAAAATAAACATATATTTACCTCGACTCCACAACTAAAGATCTTCATTTTTTTTTTTAAGAGGGAAAACATATCGGTAATTATTTCCTTATAAAAATAATTGATAAGAAACATAAAATAAGCACTCGTTACCCATGGACTAATCTAATAGCTTCCAGAGACTGAAGATAACAAGAGAACTGTGATAGGAAAGATGAAAGAGAGGTGTCTAACCCAAGACTATATCATAAAAGGAGCATTTTTATCTAAAGATCTTTAAAATGAGGATCGAAAATGCTTGTATTTTAACCTTTGCTTCACAATTGTCTAAAAAAATAAAACTTATGAAATTAATATATAGGGTATTATCTCATGTTTATCTCATAGGTATAACATTATTTATGTTGTAAATTTATTTTCTAGCAGAAATATTAAAATCGAGTAATTTATTGCTTTTATTTATTCAGAGTTTTAATAGTCATAGAAATTAAACGTTTTATCAAAATAGGCAACTTTTTTTGTAATATTGATTTATTCTTTTCTTATTTTAAATTACTATTTTTTCCTGATTTTTTGTGTAGTTTTATATTTATCAGTTTACCTGATGAAAACAGCATAGAAATTGATTGAGTCATTTGAGCTGTACATTCGGTCATTTTCCGATTTGGTTTATGCGGTTAAAACATATGTATTAAATAAATTAACAGCACAAAACATTTATTCACATCCATAAAACTAAATACTAATCTAACAAAATGGATCGTTGCCTCCTCCCAATCATGGGCGTCGTTTTCGTTGCCTAAACTTGCTTTACTTGTAACTAAAATCCATTAAGGGTAAAAAGTAGTAATAAAACTTAAGTTTTTAAGAATAGTTATTTGTGCAACTAGTGAGCAAAGTGGCACTTTTTTAAACGAGAGAAAAATGTTGACACACGAGGCTTGCCGAGTGCGTCAATTTTATCGAGTTTAAAAAAGACACTTTGCTCACGAATTGCACATTATACTTTGTCTACAGTTGTTATTTTGTGGCAAATAACAAACCTACTTAAGCCAGCAGTAACACAATTTAATAAAACATTAATTTAATGACATTTCCTGTATATTATAAATCAATTCAAATAAACTTAACCTAAATTTCGTTTTGTTCGGTTGCCATTCGGAGTGAGCAAAGTAGTGTGCAAAGTAGTGGGCAAAGTGAAACTGTTGAGAAATCAGCTGTTTTTCAAACTAATTTAAATGAACAAAATGCCACTTTGTCAACAACTGTAGATAAATAAAATTTTACCTCAGCCGTAATTTACTTTTAGCATTTTGCACACATTTTTGGGGTGTTGTCACATTTTATTGCATTATTTAAACCAAATTTTAATAAATGAGGTCTTTTATATCAACTCTGTAAACTGTTTTTACTGATAAATCCCGATCTGACTTTTTTGTGAGGTAGCAAACAATAAGTTTTATTTAGGTTCTTAGGGCGTGGATTTTAAAGGGAAAATGTATTAAAATCGTTAATGAAATCAGTCTTAAGAGAACTCCACCAATTTTTTTATTTATCAAAAATTTGAAAAACCACCTCGAGATAAGACCAAAGTAAATTCACATACCAAATTTGATCAAATTCGGTTCACCCATTAGGGTCATATACAAATGTACAGAGAGATACCATTTCAAAAAACACTTTCAATCATTCAACCGATAACATCTAAAACTGTGTTTTTGGGGAGGTGACAACAAAATACTTTATTAAGACCTAAAAATCTGCATTTAAGCAATATTTGATCCGATTTTGACATAATCACAATTTTTATTTTCAGACTTTTGCAACTACCATATATATATATCAAGATATAACTAAAAGAGATCACATACCAAATTTGATCAAAATAGGACTAACCGTTTAGACTGTAATGTGCATCACAGACAAAAACGACTTTTTTTTACTCGAGGAGGCTTAAAAGAGAAATACACAAGAAAAATAACAAAATTTACCTGTCAGAAAGTGAAAATAGAAAGAAAAATATATACATTTAAAACTATTGTTTGGTATCATTTTAAAGACAAAACCATTACAATTACAACAAAATAAACATGTATATATGTAATGAGATAATATTTGTACACTAAATAACAAAGTGTACAATTTAAAGTTAAGATAAAAAAAAAGTTTAAAATTCACAGTTGTCTAATTATGAATAGCTTAAAATTTAACGAATGACATCTACTAAAAGTTACATATAGCACACATGAAATATACAAAAATTTTATTTCCTGTATTAAAAATTAAAACCAACCCCAAATCCACCCAACAATAAAATCATTTCTTACCTTATCTATCGTAATTGGGAAACCACTTTCTCTCCCGCCTTTTAATGTAAATCCCCAAGGATAATTAGGATCACTTTTTTGCAATAGTATACTCATCAATCTGGACATGATGTTACCGACACGAGCCAACAACAACAACTGAACGGAACAATAACATGTTAAGGATGGATGACTAACGTCTAATGGAGGCTTTATCTCTGAGCTTTGGGACTGGGCCATTCGAATGTTGTTATTTGCCAATCCGGAAATGTTTGTTTGCAAAACGTTAATCTTGAGGAGGCATCATTAATTCTGTCAATACGTGATTTAAGGCAATTTATTTTCGTGTTTTGATGAAATCGTCCAATGTAAAATTTAAATTTACAACGAAAATTAATGTAAACATTTTCGTAAAAATTAGTAACGCTCAAAACTAAAAGAAATATTTTTTTAATGTTTTACGTGTAATGGACGTAGTATGGAGGAAGTTACGTGATTGGTCAAAAAATCTATGATGAGTTTTGAATTCTTCTGAGTAAAAAAGAAAAAAATTACATATTTTTATGTAAATCAATAATTGAAGAATAGGCATTATAGGACAAAGACGAAAATATCAGCAATAATAACTTCTACAGACACCTGAATATAATTGATTTAAACAGGATTTTATACGCCAAACCCCAAGGATCATATTCCACCCCGTTTATCAGATCTCTCCAACAATTTTCTTCACTCCTGGCCGCTCCTTCCCGTAGCTGTGAACTTCTGAAGCGGGTGTATTTTCTCCTTGCCTTCAGGATCATCTCTTGAAGGCTCCTCAATTCTTCGGTCTACTGTAAAATCGAGTTTCTTTTGGCTTCCTTTGGTCTACGTCGAGGCATACACTCTTTTTGCACGCCTTAATTAGTATGTTTCTAGCCTTTTTATGGTTTGTTTGCAGTTTCTGACTACTTTCCTCTAGAAATCTTTTTAGTTTCTCCGGCGTATTTCTGTATTTCATCACACATCTTCATTATATTTCCGTAACTACCAAGAAAAGAGGAGTAAGAAGTTTGAAAGACTTAGCCCTCTAATACTCTAATAGCGTCGGGGTCAGAAAAAAAATTGGTCAAGAGAAACAAGACAGAAAAGATAAAAGAGAAGGAACCTGACCCAAGACAAGTTGAAGATAGGTCAAGGCCCAGCTAATACACCCCAGAATCGCCAATCCTGTCCTTACAAGAGCGAATTTGTTATTATTGATGTTATATTTTTTTGTAAGGTGTGAAAAGGTGTAGATACTGCCCTGCTGGTTCCGCACAACAGTGATATGTGGCGATGGCCCCCTAATGCCGACCCACTTAAAAACACACCTTTTTCTCCGACCCTTATTTGTTGGACAGCCTCACCTATCAGTGTGTGCCAACCGGGCAGACTGTCAAACGACTATCCTACGTACTACACTCTTCATTTTTTTGCTTTTTACTTATTTCTCAATCGTTCTTCCTTCCATTTCATCACAGTTGTGATACATTTTTCGATAATTCTCCATTTGTCTTTACTTTTCAGCATGAGCGGTGTTATGTTTACCAGTAAAACCTCTTCTTTAAGCACTGTTTGTAACATTTCTTTTGGCTTTTTTCTGTCTTTGTACTTAAACAGAGTATGTTCTACATCAATTCTCGTCCACAACTGTTACAAATGGTGTGTTCAATTTTCTTAAACTTACATAGATAGTGCTTTAACCACCCATGTTCTGTAAGCGCTTGCGTCAAATAGAAACCTACTTCACAATGTTTTTTAATCATCCATACTCCAAAAAATTTTATAATTTTTCTTGTCCTCTTCCAGTGTTTACATTGTCCTATTCGTCCTGTCATTTCTAAATAACCCTCTCCCTAGCTTCTCTACTTATGGTGGTCCGAGGTTTCCTTTTCACATTTATTCTTGTTTCATTTGCTTTTTGTTCTTCATAAATTTATTTTCTTTCCTTAACTGAAAGATGCATTCCGGCCAAGAACAAGACCGCACTTGTTGACACTGTTCGATATGCTCCCACTACCCTCTTTGCACTGTCAGTAGCCTCTTCCTGTATGTCTCTTTTCCTATGGCTTCTGCCCACACTTGTGCGGCGTATAACGTTTTAGATTGTATGGCGCTAGCCAACAATCGTCTCTTCTTACTACTTGGTCAATCTATATTTGGCATAAGCCTCGCTAACTGGCCACCAGTTTCTGCAGCACTGAGTGTCACCTAATTTATATGCGGTTCAAAGCTTAGTTTTTGTTTACTCTTACCCCCAAATATGTGAGCTTTTCTTCAACTCTATCCTATATCCCTCTTATCCCTCTATAGAGAGCCTTGGTATTTTATATGATACCAAAAATTATTATCATTATTATTATCGTTTTTGTCTAGATAATATGAAACGATTTCTCGGTTGAATTATTATTTCATTTAATTTTGGAAGTTTCAACGATCGATCCTAAAAATGGATATTGTAACTGTAGTAGGAACAAAATAAATTCACTTGGAACATTAAGAAGAACAATTTATGTGGTCATTATGGTACTTACCCACCCCAATCATACAATGTGACACAAGCAGATCCTGCAAATTTAATACCCAAAAGTTGGTTTATAGGACATGGTATTAAATGATAAATTGTATTGGTAGATCAAGGAGTCTTTTCCAATAAGGCAAGTTAGGTTGTTACACAGGTTATCAAAACTTCGTGATTGTGCATACCATTAGTTTCTAACGTCCGCTTGGCTCTGGCGGACCTCGGTGCTCTACATATATGAAGGAGCCTCAACTCGCTACGCTTTTGTCTTAGAGTTTTAAAAGTTGACTTTTGCTATACTTTTAAAAGTCTTTGACTCAACCTTGTCGGATCTCGTCACTCTATAAATACCACATTTTATTTGGATGTCATTTTTCGAAATTACATTTTTGTTAAATTCCCTATTCGTCTTGTTAGAGATGTAGAGTTGGTACCATTATATGCAGAAATAAAATCTACACATTTTTATATAATTTAGTGATTTATAAGTTGAATAACATAGAAGATATTTTAACACTGTTTAAAACGGTCGCCATTTTGACATTTCTATTCCAACTTACGGAATTTCAATAGGGTTCTATATGATCATAATGTCCCTATGCAGAATTTTATATTCCTATCTTAATTTTGTGTCCACAATCGTGTTTAGTTACAGACGACAACGTGAACGGATGAACGACATGTCGAAAATCACTTTTTCTGTTTCCTGAGCCCATGAAAATTATATAAGTAAAAAATATATATATAAAAAAAAGAAAAAGAGGTTGAATGTTTTGCGTTTAACAAAATTCAGCTGAATTATATTTGAAATGCATAGAGGAAATTGTACTAAATGTAAATAAAACTGACTTGTAGCTTCATTTTTTCGTAACATAAAAATCAAAAGCAGAATGTTATACGTTATCAATGCGGACTTGCTTTCCAAAGAGTCAATATCGATGTCCCCTTCACGCCAATTTTGACCTTGACGGATTTCTATTTACTCTTCAATATTTAATGTTTTGTAAATTGTGTTTATTTATTTTTCATAACGTTTCTTTTTTGATATTCGATAGATTAATGAAGATGGGAGAGTAGTTAACACTAGTCAAAACTGCGGTGAGATATGCGCCTACTCTGGCAATTGATCTAATCTGCTCTCGAATATTTCCCCACTTCTTTTGTAGTAGCCAATTAATTTTTATTCGTCATTAGGAGGTAATATTTTGATATTTGGTCAACGTAGCTTCTCCCGCCAAAATGGAGTTTCTGGATAAATACAAACAATTTAAATATAATTCTTTGGTTTGAGATATAGATAGGAATCGTTGAGCAGAGACAAACATCGTAAACAAAAACTCCCTATCAATTATCCATCCAAAATGGTGGACGTTCAAAATTCAAAAATGTTGTAATGTAATAGAACGTTAGTAGAACCTTTTTCCATGTTTCTCCCCCCCCCCCCTAAAGGGTGAAAACACCTCTCCGTCATCATCGTCTTATAAAAAATTACAATAAAATGAAAAAAAAACATACAATAAAGACCCCTGCCCCCTCGAATAATCTAATAGCGTTAGGGTAGGGTCAGTACAAGAATTCGTCAAGAGAGATCTGATAGCAAAGATTAAAATAAGGATATAACTCAAGATTACATGATATAACGTGTAACCTCAGAATTGCCAAGCCCGTACTCACTAAAATGAGGGCCTGAGGGATTTACTTATTTCGCATTTTTAAATGCTTTTGCCCATTAAACCTGTTATAACTTGTAACAGGTAATATTAGTAGATTCCTCTCCCCAACTCTTCAAATAATGATTAATATTGAGTTATGTGACTAATCGTAAATCGATGTTGATTTTTTTTTTTGCGAATGTATCTATTTTGAGATTCACCGAATCTAAACAAATCGTCTGTATATATGAAGAATGATTGTTTTATACTTTCACCTATTATTTAAAAGACGGAATGAGATATGCGAAATTACATAAACATCCATAGAAATTTATTTACTTTAAAGGATATTAAAACAACCTTCAAATCAAATAAGTAAAATATCAACGACTGCAAACAGCTAATCATAAACACCAATAGAAATTCATTTACTTTAAAGGTATATTATATTAAAACAACCTTCAAATTAAATAAGTAAAATATCAACGTCTGCAAACAGCTATACATAAACACCCTTAGAAATTTATTTACTTTAAAGGATATTAAAACAACCTTCAAATCAAATAAGTAAAATATCAACGACTGCAAACAGCTCTACATAAACACCAATAGAAATTCATTTACTTTAAAGGTATATTATATTAAAACAACCTTCAAATTAAATAAGTAAAATATCAACGTCTACAAACAGCTATACATAAACACCAATAGAAATTCATTTACTTTAAAGGTATATTATATTAAAACAACCTTCAAATTAAATAAGTAAAATATCAACGTCTACAAACAGCTATACATAAACACCAATAGAAATTCATTTACTTTAAAGGTATATTATATTAAAAACAACCCTCAAATGATGTAAGTAAAATATCAACATCTGCAAACAGCTATATATAAACACCCATAGAAATTCGTTTACTTTAAAAGTATATTATATTAAAACAACCTTCAAATCAGGTAAGTAAAATATCAACGTCTGCAAACAGCTATACATAAACACCCATAGAAATTCATTTACTTTAAAGGTATATTATGTTAAAACAACCTTCAAATCAGGTAAGTAAAATATCAACATCTGCAAACAGCTATACATAAACACCCATAGAAATTCATTTACTTTAAAGGTATATTATGTTAAAACAACCTTCAAATCAGGTAAGTAAAATATCAACATCTGCAAACAGCTATACATAAACACCCATAGAAATTCATTTACTTTAAAGGTATATTATGTTAAAACAACCTTCAAATCAGGTAAGTAAAATATCAACATCTGCAAACAGCTATACATAAACACCCATAGAAATTCATTTACTTTAAAGGTATATTATGTTAAAACAACCTTCAAATCAGGTAAGTAAAATATCAACATCTGCAAACAGCTATACATAAACACCCATAGAAATTCATTTACTTTAAAGATATATTATGTTAAAACAACCTTCAAATCAGGTAAGTAAAATATCAACATCTGCAAACAGCTATACATAAACACCCATAGAAATTCATTTACTTTAAAGGTATATTATGTTAAAACAACCTTCAAATCAGGTAAGTAAAATATCAACATCTGCAAACAGCTATACATAAACACCCATAGAAATTCATTTACTTTAAAGGTATATTATGTTAAAACAACCTTCAAATCAGGTAAGTAAAATATCAACATCTGCAAACAGCTATACATAAACACCCATAGAAATTCATTTACTTTAAAGGTATACAGTATTATGTTAAAACAACCTTCAAATCAGGTAAGTAAAATATCAACATCTGCAAACAGCTATACATAAACACCCATAGAAATTCATTTACTTTAAAGGTATATTATGTTAAAACAACCTTCAAATCAGGTAAGTAAAATATCAACATCTGCAAACAGCTATACATAAACACCCATAGAAATTCATTTACTTTAAAGGTATATTATGTTAAAACAACCTTCAAATCAGGTAAGTAAAATATCAACATCTGCAAACAGCTATACATAAACACCCATAGAAATTCATTTACTTTAAAGGTATATTATGTTAAAACAACCTTCAAATCAGGTAAGTAAAATATCAACATCTGCAAACAGCTATACATAAACACCCATAGAAATTCATTTACTTTAAAGGTATATTATGTTAAAACAACCTTCAAATCAGGTAAGTAAAATATCAACATCTGCAAACAGCTATACATAAACACCCATAGAAATTAATTTACTTTAAAGGTATATTATGTTAAAACAACCTTCAAATCAAATAAGTAAAATATCAACATCTGCAAACAGCTATACATAAACACCTATAGAAATTTATTTACTTTAAAGGATATTAAAACAACCTTCAAATCAAATAAGTAAAATATCAACGACTGCAAATAGCTATACATAAACACCAATAGAAATTCATTTACTTTAAAGGTATATTATATTAAAACAACCTTCAAATTAAATAAGTAAAATATCAACGTCTGCAAACAGCTATACATAAACACCCATAGAAATTCATTTACTTTAAAGGTATATTATATTAAAAACAACCCTCAAATGATGTAAGTAAAATATCAACATCTGCAAACAGCTATACATAAACACCCATAGAAATTCATTTACTTTAAAGGTATATTATGTTAAAACAACCTTCAAATCAGGTAAGTAAAATATCAACATCTGCAAACAACTATACATAAACACCCATAGAAATTCATTTACTTTAAAGGTATACAGTATTATGTTAAAACAACCTTCAAATCAGGTAAGTAAAATATCAACATCTGCAAACAGCTATACATAAACACCCATAGAAATTCATTTACTTTAAAGGTATATTATGTTAAAACAACCTTCAAATCAGGTAAGTAAAATATCAACATCTGCAAACAGCTATACATAAACACCCATAGAAATTCATTTACTTTAAAGGTATACAGTATTATGTTAAAACAACCTTCAAATCAGGTAAGTAAAATATCAACATCTGCAAACAGCTATACATAAACACCCATAGAAATTCATTTACTTTAAAGGTATATTATGTTAAAACAACCTTCAAATCAGGTAAGTAAAATATCAACATCTGCAAACAGCTATACATAAACACCCATAGAAATTCATTTACTTTAAAGGTATATTATGTTAAAACAACCTTCAAATCAGGTAAGTAAAATATCAACATCTGCAAACAGCTATACATAAACACCCATAGAAATTAATTTACTTTAAAGGTATATTATGTTAAAACAACCTTCAAATCAAATAAGTAAAATATCAACATCTGCAAACAGCTATACATAAACACCTATAGAAATTTATTTACTTTAAAGGATATTAAAACAACCTTCAAATCAAATAAGTAAAATATCAACGACTGCAAATAGCTATACATAAACACCAATAGAAATTCATTTACTTTAAAGGTATATTATATTAAAACAACCTTCAAATTAAATAAGTAAAATATCAACGTGTGCAAACAGCTATACATAAACACCCATAGAAATTCATTTACTTTAAAGGTATATTATATTAAAAACAACCCTCAAATGATGTAAGTAAAATATCAACATCTGCAAACAGCTACACATAGACACCAATAAACAATCAGTTACTTTCATGATAGAGTATATTAAAACTACCTTCAAATCAGGAAACTAAAATATCAACGTCTACAAACAGCTATACATAAACACCCATAGAAATTAATTTTCTTTAAAGGTATATTATATTAAAACAACCTTCAAATCAAATAAGTAAAATTAATATCAACGACTGCAAACAGCTATACATAAACACCAATAGAAATTTATTTACTTTAAAGGTATATTATATTAAAACAACCTTCAAATTAAATAAGTAAAATATCAACATCTGCAAACAGCTATACATAAACACCCATAGAAATTTATTTACTTTAAAGGATATTAAAACAACCTTCAAATCAAATAAGTAAAATATCAACGACTGCAAACAGCTATACATAAACACCAATAGAAATTCATTTACTTTAAAGGTATATTATATTAAAACAACCTTCAAATTAAATAAGTAAAATATCAACATCTGCAAACAGCTATACATAAACACCCATAGAAATTTATTTACTTTAAAGGTATATTATATTAAAAACAACCCTCAAATGATGTAAGTAAAATATCAACATCTGCAAACAGCTACACATAGACACCAATAAACAATCAGTTACTTTCATGATAGAGTATATTAAAACTACCTTCAAATCAGGAAACTAAAATATCAACGTCTACAAACACCTATACATAAACACCCATAGAAATCAATTTACTTTAAAGGTATATTATATTAAAACAACCTTCAAATCAAATAAGTAAAATTAATATCAACGACTGCAAACAGCTATACATAAACACCAATAGAAATTTATTTACTTTAAAGGTATATTATATTAAAACAACCTTCAAATTAAATAAGTAAAATATCAACATCTGCAAACAGCTATACATAAACACCCATAGAAATTTATTTACTTTAAAGGATATTAAAACAACCTTCAAATCAAATAAGTAAAATATCAACGACTGCAAACAGCTATACATAAACACCAATAGAAATTCATTTACTTTAAAGGTATATTATATTAAAACAACCTTCAAATTAAATAAGTAAAATATCAACATCTGCAAACAGCTATACATAAACACCCATAGAAATTTATTTACTTTAAAGGTATATTATATTAAAAACAACCCTCAAATGATGTAAGTAAAATATCAACATCTGCAAACAGCTACACATAGACACCAATAAACAATCAGTTACTTTCATGATAGAGTACATTAAAACTACCTTCAAATCAGGAAAGTAAAATATCAACGTCTACAAACAGCTATACATAAACACCCATAGAAATTTATTTACTTTAAAGGTATATTATATTTAAAACTACCTTCATATCAGGTAAGTAAAATATCAACATCTGCAAACAGCTATACATAAACACCCATAGAAATTCATTTACTTTAAAGGTATATTATGTTAAAACAACCTTCAAATCAGGTAAGTAAAATATCAACGTCTGCAAACAGATATAGATAAACACTAAAAGAAATTTAGTTACTTTAATGTTAGAGTATATTAACACGACATTTCGTGTTTCAACCTGGATGTTTCAACCAGGTAAGTAAAACATCAATTTATGTAAACAGATATACAATAAACACCAAATGCATTCGCGTACTTTAATGTTAGCTTATTTAAAACGACCTTCACAATATAAATGTAAAAATCAAATTCTGGAAACCAACATACAACAAACACCAAAAGATATTTGCTTACATTAAACATCAGGTAAGTGAAAATATAAAGAAATTGACCTTCAAATCAGCGTTTTACGTACTTAGAACATCAGCAGGCACATGTGTGAACTTAACACCCTGACAGTGTTGCCAAATCGTGTATAAAGTAATGTAATTTGAAATACCAGACATAAACAGTGTACTCTACTTGGTCAAGAATCTGGGAGCGTTGCCCAATGTCTTTCATCAGACAGAGCACTTGAGTTGCGCACTTGTGTGCACATCATTTGTACGCTAGAGCAAGTAATTAAAAAATAGAGTAATGTTTCTCACATGTAAATAAATGAAACACTATGTGCATAAATATTGCGCAAACTTTTTCAATCACACACCTCCAAAACCAAATGAATACGAGCCAAAACTAATCGTCATCAAAATGGTCAGTTCTGTAGTTGTCAATTAAAATATGAAAATGAACCTTTGATGCCGTCTTTGAAATAAATATTTAAATAAAGGCTTAAACTTGCTACGCTAGTGTCATAAATAAATCAAGTTTTTACAACATTCATTTTTTGTTTTTTCGCCAATTATTCGTGAACCGTGTTAGTTTTTTACTTTCTATATTCCATGCGGTTTTTGGTTTATAATCAAATTGCACTCAAAGTTTAACGAAATTGGTAGAGTCAATTTTGAGAGATTACGCATCTCAAAATCAATGGCCTAGGTTTTGGTTTTGTTCATAAACGAATATTTTAGTGATAGCGCTCAATAAGTTTTGTAATAGAAGCAACACTTGGGAAAATTTGATGAAAATCGTTAGGGTTAATTTTAATAACATCATATTTTTGTAGTTTTTACTAATGGCAGCTATTTCTAAATTTTGAGATATACATAAAAACTTTTTTTAATCTTCACATTTCGCTAAATTTCATTAAAATCGTCTGGGTTGATTAATTTAAACAAAAAATAAATTCCACATTTTACAACAACTTTTGGTCAATATACTCTTTTTGACCTGTATTTTTGGACAGATGAAGACAAATACTTTGTGTTAACTTTAACAATATTTGGTGAAAATCGTGACTCCCTATTTCTAAAATAAATAGTCTGCGTCGGACCAGACGGTGTAAGTTATACTTCTTTGGACATTCACTCACACACACGCACACAGACAGACAGACAGGATACATAAATGAAATATAACACATTTTCCCCTGTTATTCAATATATTCCTCTTCAATATATTATAAGCGAATTCAGTATTATATTATACACCTATATATTATCATTATCAGTAATTTCTTCTATAATCATTCTTTCGTCGTGGTCATTTTCTAGTTGGTCATTAGAAATCGTAGGCCTACTGTATTCCAGGAAAGACACAATCATATAGAAAACAAATCATTGAATCACGATCAATAAATAATCTTAAAACAAATATTATTCAAAAACCACCAAAAACTACAAAACAAAAAATCAAGTAATGAAAATACAATGACGCACATCAACGAACCAGCCTACTGCGCATTATATACTGCGCATGATCAATCAGCGCCATAGGTTCGATTTTTCTCAGTTTTAGCATGACGCGGTTTCTCGACCAACACCCTATCCCAACGAGCGCAAATAAGTATGACTTCAAAAATTATAAGCTTTTTTATATGGTAATTTAAACTCCCCTCAAAATTACAAGTTATTGAAAAAGTGAAAAAGGGAGAGAGAAATAACCATCGAGATATGGCCTATATACCGACGTAACAAAATATCATTTCTCAAAACCCGAAAAAGCTTTTTGGCGGAGATGGAAACAAATGCGGTTTTTGTATAATATAATTTATTCTAACATTTTCGGTATGTGTCTACACTGCGGTTAGAGAATATGTATCAAATCTCGAACATAAAAGGCCAACCTATCCTAGTGTCCCAGATAAGTATACCAGAGAGAAGTCCTAAGCTAACTATACACAAGTTATTTTGAACTCTTGGTTCCTTTCTTAAGCTGTTTTTAAGTTTCCAACTAGACCATCTTGCCCCTTTTAATATTTCTCATGTTCTAGGTTTTACACTTAATAGTTGACCCATTCTCTTGAAACGTTGCTAATTACTTTTACATGCATAAATAATTGCAAATATCCTTAAAACTAAAGAAATAATATGAACAATCAATAGTGCCTAATAAGAAATACTTTAGTTTTAGTTTTAAAACAAAATTGGAATTGACAGTTGTTTCTCCAATCAGTATTTACTTTCTAACATCTACGTAGTAAGAGGAAGATTTGTAATAGGATAAAAATATATGCCAATTTTTATCACTGAATTTTTATTAATAGTTTTTTGATAACTGAATATTTGGAGTAGCTGTCATAAGTAAAAACCACATAATTACGATTTCCTCAATAACTGCTTTATCGATTCTGATTAAATTTTACTGAAGTACAGCCTCAAGTTAAGCAAAACAATAAAAATTGTGGAAGCCGATTTTGAAAAAATCGGAGTTATGGGTTTTGGTCTTATGGTAGCTACCATCAAACTATGAGGTTTTAAATATTTTATGTTATTCGCCATTTGTTTTTATAGAGGACAGTACTTCCCATACATCGATTGATTGTTAAATTTGTCCCGCCTCGTTGAGAAAATATTAAATGATGATTAAAATCTCAAACACTTTATTCACATGAAATCATTCGCCAATTCGTTTTTATAGAGAACAGCACTTTCCTGACATGGAAATAATTGTTAAATTTGTCCCGTCTCGTTAATAAAATAATAAATTAAACATATGTGGAAATCTCAGACACTTTTTCACACATGAAAAATCATTTTCATTTGTTTTCATAGAGAATAGCACTTCTTAGACATCGAAAATGATTGTTAAATATAACTCGCCTATTGAAAGACGATTAATTTTGTAAGAATCCCTCGAACTTTCTCTTATCCCAATATCTCTTATCTTATGCTCTACGTTTACTTGTTTAGTTTAATGTAATTTTGATTCAAAGAAACTAAAAGAATAAACCAATTCAACAGTTTATTTTATTTGTTTCCTAACAATTCTGTGCATTTTCATCTGATTCTCTGGTTTGTTTCTTAAATCTGTTTGTTTGTATCAAAAGTTTATTTGCGAAACCAAAGATCTATCTCTTGTCTGCGTCTTTAAATAACTTTCCTTTGGTCCGGCGCTAGTTTTTACATTTATATTTAACACGCTCTAATTCAAGCCGACAGTGTATCCAGACAGTAGTAGATCTTTAATCTTACTATATCATGTACGAGTGCTGAGGTAGTTGTCAAGTCACTAAAGACTGAAATCGTAATGTTTTATCTCAAAATAACCTACATCTTAAAACATACATGACGTACGGCCAATTTTCCTGATTTTTATAAATCCACTTGATTACTAATTACGAACCTATTATTATTATGAGCAGAACACTTCAGGAGGTGGAAGGACAGGGGATCACTTCAGGGGTGGAAAGACGGAGATCATTTCAGGGGTGGAAGGACAGGGGACCATTTAATTATTGGATGGAAGGACACTCCAGGGGGATCACTCCAGGGAGTGAAAAGGCAGGGGATCACTCCAGGGAGTGACAAGGCAAGGGGGATCATTTCGGGGGGTGGATGGAGATGGGAATCACTTCAGGAGGTGGAAGGAGTGGGGATAACTTTAGAGGGTTAAGGGAGAGAGGGTACACTTTTAGTGTTATTCTACTAAAATTATTCTGTTTCCTAAATATTCAACTGTTTCTGGTTTCGTAATTTAGACAATTATTTCAAACGACATATCCAGAGATCGAGTTGGCCCCTCTTTATTTAAAAACACTCCAACATAATGGTGTAAAAGACTAAATTCTATGTATGTAAACATAAACCTGTGCGACGGTCGGGAATTTGTGCAAACTATCTTTTGTACGAAACAAATTTTAAATTGTTAATTAATTGTGTCTTACTGATAGTTATATTTAGTACAGTAAAAACAGCTTTAATAATAGAAATAATAATATGTACAAAAAAAGTAGGTGAAGTTGATTTAAAATATTACATTTTTAAATAAATCTATGAGTTCCGAGTACTCCGTAGAGTCGTTTTTATGTGAAAGAGTTGAAAAAATGATGAAGTTATTTTGTAAGAAACCAAATTGTAGAGACTTTCATGATCTTTATAATTCGTGTGAAACATGTTTTCTAAAGGGTATATTTTAGAGATCGCATTAAAACCGGTTTATAAACCTTTCACCCCCTCACCTAAAAAGTGAAATCGGGACACATGGAGTTCTCGAAAGGGAATTGTTTTAGAATAATTACCCTCTGTTTCTTTTTTTTTTACATTTGAATATTTCTCTTTTTCTATTATTGAAAAGACACTACTTAAGCTGAGCAGTCGTAATGACTGCATGTTTTACGTTTATACACTTGAGTTTTTTTATAAATACTGTTACATGTAAAGTAAGATGTAGGCTATACATTGTAAACTAAAGCCAAATATTATTGTAACATTTGGATGGATTCCATAATTTATCAATTCGTTAATGGTTCAATTTCACTTTCAAAATTTTGATCGAACCAGACTCAGCATTTTTTTCTTTTTTTATATTTAAACAAATTGGTTTTTACTAATTACATTAGATTAAAATCTGTAACTGCTCCAAAGTGAATCGGCAGACGTTTTCTGTTACGTTCTTTGGGGTCCTGTTATAGCAACAATCGGCAGACGTTTTCTGTTACGTTCTTTGGGCTCCTATTATAGCAACTATCGGCAGACGTTTTCTGTTACGTTCTTTGGGCTCCTATTATAGCAACCATCGCAGACGTTTTCTGTTACGTTCTTTGGGCTCCTATTATAGCAACTATCGGCAGACGTTTTCTGTTACGTTCTTTGGGCTCCTATTATAGCAACTATCGGCAGACGTTTTCTGTTACGTTCTTTGGGCTCCTATTATAGCAACTATCGGCAGACGTTTTCTGTTACGTTCTTTGGGCTCCTATTATAGCAACTATCGGCAGACGTTTTCTGTTACGTTCTTTGGGCTCCTATTATAGCAACTATCGGCAGACGTTTTCTGTTACGTTCTTTGGGCTCCTATTATAGCAACTATCGGCAGACGTTTTCTGTTACGTTCTTTGGGCTCCTATTATAGCAACATTTTATAAAAACCGTTATAGCCGTGTTTGACGTTTACAGCAACTTCCAAAAAAAAATTTAGTTTTCGACAAAACCTCTGAAGATAGGCTATAGCCATCATCACAACAATTAATTGCTTTTTATTTTTTCACAAACACTTACTATACGGAAAGTTATGCGATGGGTTACTTTTTGCGGATATATCCTTTTTCACGTCCCCCCCCCTCCGTTGTGGAAAAGAGTTTTTTTTAATAATATCTGTCGTCTGCAATGCTTTACAGGCTAAATTCGAGGAGAGATTGAAGTCAAATTTACTATGTTAACATATTTTGGCAAAAATTCAATTTTTTGTTAAAGTGAGTTTTTATAAGGAAAAAACACATAATTGGCTCTATCCATTTTGTTCAAATTTGGTGAAAGTGTAGCCCCTAAGGACTCAAAAGAAAGTATAGCAGACCTTCCATAAGGAAAACACACAATTGGCTATAACTATTATAGTCAAGTGTAGCTTTTGGACTAAAAAAAAAAGAAAAGAGATTTAAAAAAAGCAGAGCGGAACTTCTATAAGGAACAAAATAATAATTAGCTATAACTATTATAATATTATAATCAAGTGTAGCTTCTAAAGACTTAAAAATGTATTGACTCCATCTCTAAAAAAATTCATATTCTTGAGTTTTCTGTAAAAAACCTAAACATTAAAAATGGGCTGTAACAAAAGCCATAATTTATCAAAATCAGTTCCGATATTATTCAAATTTTAGTTAAATATGAAGCTTAATGACTCAAGCTTGTGTGCAAAATTGTATATGTCAAAAAATATTAAAATGAAATTAAATTGACCACCGTCATTTTAGTCATGTACGATTTGGATTGATGAAGTTGACTGACATACACCAAACTGACAATTAGTTTTGGAAACGATTTGTTTTGTTTTTTGTTTTTTTGTTTTAGTTTTTGAAGATGTAAGCCTATAAGTGAGAAAGTTTACCCTACTTTCTGGGAACCTCAATAATTACTAATAACTTTATTTTGTAATCTATAATTACTTACTATCATTAGCTGTTTTATGGATTTCAGAAAAAATAAAATATTGTAAGAAGTATATTTTTCTGAGAATTATTAAGTAAGTAATTTAAGGTAATTTTTAATTTATTCTTCTGGTCACAAAAAATCTATTAGATTGAACTATGCCTACATTCATTCTTTCTCTGTAAAGTGCTGGTGTCTGGATGTCATGTTTTGAACTTCAATGAATATATTACTGTATGGTGCTGCTACTACGACAAATATCAGATCTATTCGTGTGTAGTAATAATACAGTATAATAATCTGTCTTATATTTAAAATTATTACAGTAATTATTGCATATAGGTATTTAGTATAACTCAGTATTTAGCCAAAAATGATACGTTATATCTGAGAATACACTCAGAGTTACTACGTTATCTACAAAATATCAAAAGTTCTCACGCTACATGTATAAAAAATGGTATAACTATGAGGGCATTACTAGTGCCTGTCTACGAGACCCCATGAATTTTATTTTACTTACAATTTGACACACCTGTGTGGACTGTTCACCTCCAAAGTTTAAACGAAATTGGTCGAGCAAGTTTTTAGAAATAATTTTTTTTAACCACTATTTGGTACCGGTACGTCCTATTTTGGTCCTCAAAGGCAGAATTTGATCAGAATTGTTGAAGCCGGTATAAGAAAATTCAAATTTTAGTTTACTCTTATGAAAAATAAATTAAAGCTATATGGGGACTACGAGATAAAGTCAAAATGTTACAGCCGATGGTACTGACAAATTATATCGCACACTGAAGGATCTTCCAGCCAAATATGCTTTCAGAATTTTGAAGTATTGTTTGGGTAGATCTCTGTGCAGCTTGAACAGCCCTTCATGCTTTACCTTAGCGAAAGCTTGAGCCACATCAAGAAAGATTACCGAACCAATCTCTCTTCCTTCCAACGCTTTTTCCACCATATTGGTTATCCGATGGACTTGATCAATAGTTGAGTGTCTATTGCGGAAGCCAAATTGATGGTTAGGTATCAGTTTCCTAGCTTTAATAATATTGATAAATCTTTCTAAGAGTAGTCTCTCATAGATTTTTGACATTATGGGTAGCAGAGATATGGGTCGATAGGACGTCACATCCGTGGGTGGTTTGCCTGGCTTCGGGGTTACAATTACTTCCAGTGCTTGAAAACACATTTCAGAGTAAACAGGAATTGATAATGAGTTGGAGTTGGCCTCACCTGTGGCTATAAAAGTCATTTAATTAGTAAATGATATTACTGCTCGTCAGATAAATTAGTATACACCTATGGAAAATTGACCTATAGTCAATTTTTTTTTGCGGATGTCTACTTTTTGTGGTGCATTGAATCCAAAAAAGTTTGTGAAATGAAGTATATCGTATTTGCAGCCCAAACAAATCAATCTATTGTAATCTAATTTAGTATGTGAGCATATTTTGGTTATATTCTAGGAGAATTTGTTTCAATATACAGGGTGATTTTTAAGTACGGAAACGGCTTTATACTGTATAACTTACAGGTACTTGAAGGCAGAAACAAATGCGGATCTACGAAGTTTAAAAAATTATACTTTTCTGTACGTTTGAAATTTTTGTCCGCCATCTTGTATCCGCCATACTGAATCAAACTTAATTTTTTTTAAATAGGAAAGTGGACATATGATACATGATTTTCATCTAAAATTTGATAAGAAAAACTAAGATGGGTGGAGTTTTTCGATAAATTCCTTCGTTTTTGAGTTGCAATGACGGAAAAATCGCGTTAACAATATAACAGTGTAAAATGCGCGGTCGAAACTTATCATTTATATTTTTCCTGTACAATACATCTAACGAACTTTAAACAGTATAATTATGATAATAATAAACAATAACCAATAATTAACAACGCAACTACAAATAAAATATCAACTGTTATTATTCACATATTACAATATTTAATTTTAAAATTTTAATAAATGTTTTCGTTCATACATTGCTAATACAATAAATTTTTAAAACATACCATTCTACAATAAATGTTCCAAGTGCCTCCTCTCTACAGATTGTCAACGCGCTAACCTCAAGTAATATCCGTTTATGAAAGTAGGCCTAGCTTAAATCAGCTGTTTGCATTACGCTACAATAATACAGCTTATTAACTACTCATTTCGTTTGTAAAATTAAGTTGTAGTGGTACAATAGTTATTTGTGCAACTAGTAAGCAAAGTGGCACTTTTTTAAACGAGAGAAAAATGTTTTCGAGTTTAAAAACGACACTTTGCTCACGAATTGCACATCATACTTTGTCTTCAGTTGTTATTTTGTGACAAATAAAAAACATACTTCAGCAGTATCACAATTTAATGAAACATTAATTTAATACAATAGTGTTCAACCTCACGTCAAAACTGAGGTTATTTATGAATTTTACTATAACAATGCAAGCGCAAGCTTTGCTATATATTTGATTTACTTTAATTAAAAGCCACACGTTGTGCGACCAAATATAACATTAAAAGATGTTATATATAATTAATTAACCCTTTTCAATTTATCTTATTAGCCACACTTTTTAGTGCCAAATATAACAATGAAGTTGTTATATTTCAATTAATTTAAACTCTACTAAAAAACCATTTTCAATTTTATAAGTAAAACTCATTAACAACAACGTTTACCTGGATAAAAATCTTTCTTTTAATTTATCATGAATAAATTTCTACAAAAACAATGAACATGTACATAATATCAATTCTTACTTAACTAATAAATCATTTATTCCTCATTCATTCCTTATTTTTAATTTATTTATAATAGACATTTAAATACAAAATTACTTTATTTTAACAAAGTTAAAATCTTGAATATGCAAATTATTAGTTTCCTTTTTTAGGATTTTATTAATTTCTTTACAAATTTAATTATTACTTTACTTTACATTAACATTTATTATCTATTTAAATCTCGGCTAGCTCAGTTTTTAAATTTATTTAAACAACACAAATCTCTTAATCTCGGATCATAGGTCTTTTAATGGCTCAATTGAAAGTGAAATAGAATTTAAAATGAATTTAATAATTAACAATTTATTTTGGTACTTATCAATTGCTGGTCCTTCTGATCGGTCGATTTGCACTTTATCACTACACATCAAACTTTAATTTTCTCTTTTATATTAAAAGACACCACACTGCTCAAAACACTTTATTCCGTGGTGATATCGCTTCCTCTCGCTCCCTGGGTTTGTTCCAATTTGCAGCTTCTTTCTGTGATGACTGAAATCCTATGGCTTTGGTGAATTGAAACTCCTTTTCTCGATCTGCTTTTTAAAGAAAACTCCACAAAACTCCTAATCTGTACTTCCTATTGTTACTTAAATCTTCCTTTCCTTTGACTCTACTTTAAATTAAAACTTATCAAACTTTTTAATAAACAAAGAGATTTCTTGTCCCTTTATTTGCTGTTAAACAATTCTATGGAACACAGAGCAGACTATCTGTGCCCACAACCTTACGTCTCGGCTCCCCTTGGTAGACTACTTCTAAGAATCTATTTTTTAAGACTCCTTCTCTCGAACACGAGTTTTCGCGCCCTGTTTGCTGATTCGTGGATTTTCACTAACTTTCTCTACATGTGTTCTTTCTCGATTTTTAGTGGTTGTTTTTTAAATCTTTCCGTTGTTTTTTTAAACTTGAGAACGTCTTCGATTGGCCGACCTACTTTCTCCTTGCGTTTTTTTTTGTTTTTTTTTCTGAAGTACCGTTAAACTTTCTACTTGTATACCGTTAAGACGCTGGCTTTCCCTTTGATTTTTCTTTTTAGTAAAAAAAAAAAACTCTGCGCTACCCCAAAATTCCGTTACTGTACACATGTGTTTGCTTCAAGGTTGTTGAAATCCTAGTTCTATTGTAACCTAACACGTACATTTTTTTAACTGCAGGCGACAGCTGCCGTCTCCCTTCATTTATTTAACATTGTTCTATTTTTCCATATTTATTAATTTAGATAGTTATTTTAATTAATTTATTATTAGATGTCATGATTGCGATGTTTTATTTAGGTGAGATCATGATATCGTTACATTACAAATAACTTAGGTGTATTGTTGAGGAAACGGGATTGCCAACTTCAAAACTCGGCAAACGAAAAATACTCTCCGTGTACATACACTGTCAATCATCTTTATGAATAATTACTTCCTTTTTCAACTTTAAAACGTTGTTTTGTTGTTTATTTATGTTATTTTACATGTAAGAATTAATCTAACCTACATACGGGACATTTCCTGTATATTATAAATCAATTCAAATAAACTTAACCTAAGTTTCGTTATGTTCGGTTGCCATTCGAAGTGAGCAAAGTAGTGGGCAAAGTTAAACTGTTGAGAAATCAGCTGTTTTGCAAACTAATAATTTAAATGAACAAAATGCCACTTTGTCAACAACTGTGGAAAAAATTATTTTCTGGTTCGTTATTGGATGTTTTCTACAGGAAAAATACAATAGAGAAGTTTCAAAGGCGCATTTTACCCCGTTTTTATTACTAACGCGATTTTTCCATCATTGCAACTTTGAATGCTTATAACTTAAAACCGAAGGCATTTATAGAAAAGCGGCTTTCGGCATAGTTTTTCTTGTAAAAAATTACAAGAAAATCATGTATCACATAAAAACAAAGTTTGATTGAATATGGTGTATCCATGATGGCAGGCAAAAATTTGAAACCTACAAAAAGTATAGTTTTTTAACTACATAGATCAGCATTTGTTTCTGCCTCCAAGTACCGATCAGTTATGTAAAGTGAAGGAGTTTCCATACTTAAAACTCACCACGTATAACTCAAAATTTGGGTGTCATTAGAAGAAAAAATTCTCAAAATCGGCTCTAACGATTTTTATCAAATTTAACCTAAGTGTAGCTTCTAAAGACACAAACAAAGCATACTGGTCGTCATCTAACAACAAAGAATGAGGCTGTTATAAAGTGCTTAATTTCGAAAAACCAAAATGAACTCCGTTATTAAAATCTTAATTACGAAGTCGACGTGAAGTAAGACCACGTTTTCAAACTTTCGTTCATGGTTTGTTTACACTTTTATTTGACTTTACTGAACTGATATTTTTAGGTGTTGATTAGTTTTGGTTGATTTTTATTTGAACTTGAAAACGGATGACTGAGAAAATTTGTGTATTCCATTATCTCTAGTTTCTTCTTGACTTCATCAATTACCGAAAGTACCACACATGGAGACAAAAACAAGCCTTACAAACATCAGAAACTACAGGAAACTCGTCTGACAACCTCTTTCATCCACCACCAGGTTTCTTTAATTTGAGATTTACCATCTTATCAAAGAAACCAACAATATTAAACATGATGAGAGAGTTATTTATTTTATTATTACTTACAAACACACAGTAATTTGAAGTTATGTATGTTATACTTTTATCCCAATCATTTATAAGACCGATTGTAATAAACATTGACCTACATCTTATTTATTATAGTAGCCTACACATCGCCAAATACCACCTGCTGGTTTGGTTTGAAGGTTACGAACAAACCTTCCGATAGGCAACAGGCGCCGTATGGCATGCCCACAGGTTTCCAGTCCAAGGCCCGTGCGAAGGTCATCGACCTTATTAGGTTTAAATTAAACGAATTTACCATTTCGGTGAACAACAAATTACCATATCAACTTTGAGTGCAGGTAGACTGGTGAGTCATAATTGTTTTGGTGTAGCAGTTGGTACTTAGATATATGATCGAGCCAAGTGAGCTTTTGTTGAAAACTCCAACATTTTGTACGTTTGTTTGTATTTGTTACAGTTACGACAAAACGTATAAACTAATTCTCTTGGAATTTAGGGATAAGATTATTTGTAATTGTCCCGAAGGATCCCTGGAGCTTCACCTTTTTTCATGTAGTGAATAGTGTCTTGGGTAATATCCCTTCTTTTTAATCTTTCATATCAGGTCTCTCTTGACAAACTCTTGATCTCTTACGACCCTGACGCTATTAGAGTATTGGAGGGTTAGCCTTGTTTGCACCTTTATATTTAATACTTACTTCAGTGCCGGTTGCAAAGTGTGGATACTCAAATTTGTTACCTAAAACAAATCCAATTATACCAGAATTTTTCTTGTTTCATTCTGTGTTGATTGATGTCGAAGGCGATTTTTAATTTTTACTGCGGTAGGAACAAAATAAAGCACCGTTTTTGCAATTTTTCAGATAAGTGTCCCCCTTTAAAAATTGATAATTCATAAACGTATGGTCCGATCACCACCAAATATTTATACAAGTGTTTTATATGACTTGCAATTTTAGATTTTGAATCAGTATTTCATTTAACAGTGTAGCTGAGTGCATCTGAGAAATAATTATTTAGCTGTCAAACGTGGTTTCAATATTGTCTCTGGTCGTGCGGTATTGCGTTCGCCTTCACCTCTTGACCGGATAAAATCAAAACATTGTTTTAATGATATGTACAGTTGGGACGATATGAAATTAACCAATTGACCGAAAAACAATCTTCTTTTTCCCTTGTTTAATTCTGAGCTGTTGAATGTCGAAGTCTATTTATTCTTTAATGTTACATTATTGGAATTGGAACAAAAAAGATCAGAAGCTGGAGAGAAAAAAAAAGGGGGAAAAAAAGAAAAAAGATGTAGGTACTTTTTTTTGTTCCAACTGGAATAAAATTAAAAATCGACTTTGAGAATAATCCACACAGAATTAAGCGGAAAATTATGATATGATCGGATTTGTTTTACTTCACAACTCGACTATCCATACTTTTATAACAGACAGTAGACACTGAAGATGTCTATATCTTCATTTAGGTATCTAATGATGTGAACGCAGCTTAGCGGGCAGTCAATCTTCTAATGAAAAATAAAAAAGTTTTTTTTTTTTTTTTAATTTCTTGCAGGAAGTTTTTACGTGACCGAAACCTAAACAGTTACATACTGAAAGAAGTTGCTGGGTCCATCATGGTACTTTCCCAACCCATCATTCAATCTAATACAAGCAGATCCTCTTATCCAATACCCAAGAGTAGTTGGATTCTTGGGCCTAAGTTAAATTGATATTGGTAAATCAAAAGATTTCATCTAGTAAGTTAACATTGATTTATTTATTTATTCATCTAGTTTATTTCTTTCTGTAACTGAAAATTAGAAGTAGAAAATACAAAATCACGATTTTCTCAGAATAGCTTTAATAAAATTTGGTATGAGGATATACATCTCATAACTCTTTTTTAAATATTTTTTTCCATAACTCAGAATTTAAATTGAAAATACAAAATTAACGATTTTTTCAAAATCGGCTTTTGATAAAATTTGGTAGTATCATATATTTTGACCATATCTCAAGACTTTTCTTAATTTTTTTTGTAGCTCAAAATTAAAAAGAAAAATACAAAATAACTATTATCTCAAAATCGGCTTTGGTGTGAGTGTATATATCTCAAGACCTTTTTTAAGTTCTTTTCTGTAACTTATAATTTTGAAGAAAAATTAAAATTTTCTCAAATCGACTTCAAGTATTTCGGTCAAATTTTCCACAAAAAAAATGTTGCCTCTCACAACACAGATTTTACCTAAATTAAAATTAATCATCTTTATAGAAGTTTAACATGAGCAGAGAGTCCACCACATTAGAACAAGAGTAGTGGAGGTGGACATGTGACTTTGTCAACACCCGCAACCTAATCTTACACCACCCCACCCCTACTCCAATCCACCCTTATCCACCCCGTGGTCACTTGCCTTAGGCCACGCCCTCATGACGTATTATGTAACCTAACCCTCACCCGATCCGTCCTGCAACGCCCCTTTAATTTAATGTGTAACATAACCTAACACATACCATAACCTAACCCGAACCCTAACCTAACCTGAATTTTGTGACAGTAACATAACCCATTACCAAAATTGTGACCTAAGATGGACCATAACCTAACCTAACCAGAAATTAGTGACTGAAACCGAACCCATGACAAAGATGTGTCACAAACCTAAACTTCGTAAACCAAAACTTAACAAAGATGTGGCGTGTGAAGTTAGTGTGGAAGGTAATCAAACCTAACCTCATGTCTTGATTTAAGATATGGATTTTCTATATAACAAAAACCAACCAAAGGGGTAACTTCAGTTGATATATTGTATCTGAATGTGTAATGTAACTCGCACACTTCACATCTTTCACGTGACACTCGGACCATACCCCTAAGTTAACAGTACCGACTTGCGACTCAGCCGCCCCCCCTCCCGTGACCTGTGAATTTAGTCTGTAACCTAAGCATACAGTAACCTAACCTAAGCCAAACTGTGACCTAAGACGTAGATTTTGTATCTAACCAAAGCTAACCAAACGTAACCTCAGATATTTTTATCCTAACCTTAGCTAACATGTGACTTGACGTAGATTTTCTATGTAACCTAACATAACCTCAAATATCGATATTTTATTTGAATATTTAATTCAGATAATTTAACATTTATTGTTGTATTATATTGTAATAAATTATCATATAATCCAACCCAATTATATAGTGTATAGAAGGTCCCAATATCTGTTTGTACATTCTTTTTGAAGAGATTGTTCCAAAGTTATTAAATAAACTATGAATTAATCAACTTATCTTTTTATATCCTTCGTCAAAAGTAGTTCTATTGAGTAACTGCTACAGCTGTTTCACCTCAACATGAGGCATCATCAGGCTTAGTACTGGTGAGGTGAAACAGCTGTAGCAATTACCCAATAGAACTACTTTGACGAAAGATATGAAAAGGTAAGTTGATTAATTAATTCACAGTAGATCAAAAAGGTTAAAAATGGAACCAAAATATTAATAGTGGAGCGCCATGTTTGTCGATTGAGAATATAAACATTCTTTCTCTGTTCTCTGAGGTGACAGTATAAAAAAGTCTGAATTCATTTTTTATGACATTCATGGATTTAAAGAATTCCATGGAGGAGTGGCCTACGTCACGTGACCCCCCCCCCACCACTCTTGTTCTAAAGTCCTGTACTCTCTAACATGTTCAATTTAACAAATACCCAATTTTCATACTGTGGGGGATTTAAATAATTTTAAATTAAACCATTTTATTTTTTTGCATTTGCAATATTTAATTTAATAGTGAGATCATGTTAAACTTCACCGCAAATAAGGAGTTGCCTCTTTAAATGTCTCAAAATTAGATTGTAATGAGACTTTACCGGGGGATTGCAATTAATTATGAAATTAAATTTTTTGCGAAATCAAATCCAACTTTATGGGAAAAACAACTTTACAAATCAGAATGTTTCTAAACAGTAGGTAAAACTCATTAAATTCACATTCACGTGTAAACTGATATATTCTCCCTACGCCTACATTCTAACATGCTTATTTTAATGTTTCAAGTAAAAAAAAAAAAACTTCTTTCGGTTTCATGAATTTAGTGTGGAGCGTCTTGGCGTTTGAATTGCTTTGCTTACAACAAACAGTGAAAGTATTGGAGATGGGCTTTGATGGACAAGAGGGAGAACGGACTTAAAGTGGTCTGGGAGAAAACATGTATTTTATTACATCTCAACCATCCGGGTTTTTGAGGTAAGAATATTGAATAGTATATTTAGTGGTGACCTGTGTAGAAAGATATTTTCTATATATCAGCTAATTTGAGACGAATCCATGTAAACGTGTCGCATTATAATGCACAAAAAGTTTTATCTTTCTCACGCATAAACCATAGATCCTAGTCTTATACAGAGTGGCTCGAAATTCTGCAGGAACTGATTCTAGGGGCAAAAATAAGGGGAAAACTTGCATATAATAGTATCTCAGAAAATACTTTGTTTTCAAGTTAAGGAAGAGTGAAATGAAATCATAGGCCTACCGTAAGTCTTGGGACGCAATTAAGAAACAAATTTGGTAGTTCTGTATATTTTTTATCTGAAAAATAAAATAAAATATATCATATCAAAATTTATAAAAAGTATATATTTTATAATTCGGTTCTAGAATATCAGATAAATTATGTATAATACATTTTACTATCGTTGCAATTCTTTTTTATTTACACTACAGCGCTGTTTCGCTGGTCACTGTCGGCTTTTACACAACTGAATTATATACGAAACACAATACAAGACATAAAATAGATCTCAGAACTGTGTCTCTAGTATTTTCAAGAAAACTGTAAAATTCAACAAATTTGAATTATTATTTTTTTTTTTTTTAGGTTAGGTGTAAAATAGTTTTGTTAAACGGCTAATAGCACAAAACCTTTGAACAAAACTTAAATCTGAGAAAATTCATGTAAATAAAGTCAATAGAAAATAAATAAAAGTTAGAGAAATTTTGTTGTTTCTGAAGAGAAGTTTAGCAGTGTGAGGGAGATTTTGTTTGGTTTTGTTTTTAATAAAAGTCGAATTTCTATCACTTCCGAATTATTGTAGACTTTATTCTTTATACCTTCGTCATGACCGAGATATTCTTGATTCTAATTGTGTACAGAAAATAGTGACTGTTTAGTTTTGATTTCAACCTCTGCCAAAGGACGCCTCTCACAAAATATCCTTCGTCGTCACCTTATAACGTATTCGCTCGTTCCTTTTTAAAACTGACGGCGGTCAAAATTCATTTTTGTTCCATAATTAATTATTCCTTAACGGTGATAATATCTTTCCTTGGAATTGTGTTTTCTTCACATTTCAATAAAATTTTAACGAGATCTATAGAGCTGATTTTGAGAAATTACGTCTTTTGTCAGTTCCCCTAACCGATATTTTTGCTTTATTACGGATACCACATGAACTGGCATTATTGAAGAATTAGTGACTAGTAAGTTTTGTTAGGGTATTTACACTCGAACAAAATTGATCAAAATCATTGGAGCCAATTTCGAGAAAATAAGGTTCTATTGGTTTTGATCGATTATTCTTCAACCATAATTTAGTTTTCACTTACATTTTTCCAAGCCGGTCGGGACATTAGTTTCCCAATTTCCACCATAATTAGTGTAAAATTGGTATAACAGATTTTGATTGACAGTTTTCTGGATATAAATAAATATTGAGCTTGACTTGTGAGAATATTAAATAATAAAAAACTTGAACACAAGATCTAACAACTTTTATTTTAATCAAACGCGTTTCAACGACAAAATCGCCATCCTCAGTGATAAATGAGCTACAATAACTAAACTATAACTCCATATCCCTAAATATAACGTTATAGTTCAGAGTTATGTATCATTGAGGATGGCGACTTTATCGTTGAAACGCGTTTGATTAAGTAAACGTAATTTTTATGAGATCTTGTGTTCGAATTTTTTTTTATATACAGTATCTAGTTTTCTGGATGATTTTTGAATAAATTACAAAAATCTCTGAACCGGTATTTTTTAGTGAGAAAGTAACACTAATTTTCGTATTTGTTCTACTTTTATTTTCTAGTTAAATTTGATAATCGTTAGATTTACTTTCGAGAATGGTATTATGTCTGTTATCCCAAAACATTGAGTTTTAAAAAAATATGGAGAGGAAAAAAAACTAATCGAGATACGGTCAAAATATTATAAAATTTGATCAAAATCATTCCTTTGATCTGTAGAGCGCTGACGATAGAATGACAGAAAAATCATTAAAAAAAAACATTTTTCCCAAGCACAAAACTGGAAATCCATAGAAACTGAGATCCGGTAAAAATTCCGATAAACGTAGGTGGGGATTTATGACTCCCCCTGTATGAATAGTCAACATTCTTGAAATATGATCTTTACATTTCATTATCTCAAAATTTAAAATAAAGTTGCACTAATAAGATAAATTGAGACCACTTGTAAATAACAGATTACTGATAGTATTGTCTTCTAATTTTAAATGGAAACTAACCTCACTAGCATAAAATACACGGCAAATAAAGCCTCGTCCACACCGGCACATTTGTTTGCATACTGTGAAGACTGTATGTATACTACTTATGGAGTCTGGAAACAGTCTGCAAACAGTCTCCATACAAGTCTGCAGACTGTTTAGAAACATTGTATCCGATACAAGTATGTTACTTGTTCTGCGTCCACACCAGAATTAGACCTCTAGTCCACAGTCCACACAGTCAGTGCTTCTAGCGATGCCGAGTGAAGAAGACGTACTTTTGGCTTGTGCGTGTTTTGTATTGCTTAATTATATGTCTATTCTACCAAGGAAGAGGAGGTGGTGGACACGAAGAGTATTTGAGGAAGGTACTACGGGCGGAACCTACTTTCAAACCTCAGATTTGAAGACGGGGCAGGTTTTCGGAACTTCACTCAAATAACCCCTACAGATTTTGTGCTCACGCCGAAATTGAACCTTCAAGTTCCTTGGTTAATTGTCTGTTTCCTCGACAATACTTGTTTCAAAAGCGTTTGCAGCTTCTTGCAAAGCATCTAGCTTTTTATTGCGATTTTTGTACTCTGAACACGTCACGTCCCATAAAGAAAGCAGGACGGGCGTGAAACTCTTCAATTAATTTGATTGTCTGTTCCTGATTCCAAGAAGTCATTTTGGAACTATCACCAGGAGCACAGTTTTCCTATCAAATTTTAAAACTAAAAACCAAATATCTACTTTTGCCACACACAATTAACTCAGCTGTATGACTTCATCCGCATTGTGATCCGCTCGAGAGGCAACTGGCAACTGGCTACAGGATGCATCTGTGGTTTGTATACGGTCTCCAGTCTCAAAACACGTCCACACAGGAAGACTTGAGACAAAATACTTGTTTCTTGTATGCGTGTTTTCCATTTCGTTGGAAAACAGAAAACATTGTATCTTGTCTCTACAAACACGAGATTTGTTTGTCATTTGTATGTCAATTGTATGCAGACTGTTTCCAACACATCATACTCGAGTATGAAATGTGTCTCCCGATTGTATGTAGATTGTTTTCAAAAAGTCTGCAAACATCCCGGGCATACAAATGAGAAACAGTCTACATACAATGTTTCTGGAAACAAATCTGCCGGTGTGTACGAGGCTTAAACAATTGCAAACAAATACAATAGATTCGATTATCGACTTCCTGAAATCCTGTTGCGACACGAATTGTAGTTACAATGATAGCGTAGAGTAGGAATGTCTTTGACGTTGAACATATTTGCTCTGCCAAGGTCAGTCTGATAACCGGATTACTTCGTCGCTGCACTCCCATTTCATGTTCAGTTAGTCAGGTGAAGAACACAAGACGAACAGTAACAATGCCGAACTGCCCTAAGTGTGCTAAACCTGTTTACTTTGGTGAGCTTTTTTTTATTGATTATTTATAACGTTATTTTTTGTTGTATGTAGGCCTAAGCTACGTTTTGTATTATAAATCAATAATTCGTAGTGTTTGTATACGCTTTTATTTTTGTAACAAATTATTAATATTACAATGTAGATATTGTATTCCGCCTCCTACTGTAGGCTCGATCCTGCTCAGTAGTTTAGTCATAATTGATATACCTATAAGTTCTTTTTACAAACATTTTGACAATTTATGTTAAAATATATAACACAATATTCCTAAATAATAATAACGGTTATTTTATAATAAGATTAATAAGTAGAGTTAAGAGTTATATTCAACAAAAGTGTCATTTTTAATGAAATTTGTTTTGTGGGTAAACTTATTTAATTTGCCTATAATTAATTTGTGTACAATCTTATGTCAATCCTAGCATTTTGTTATTATTTATGCTAGGATTGGCAGATGATTGTACTCAAATTTATTATAAGCTAAATGTCTATGTTTACAATGTGTATGTTTGTGAAAGTGTGAACAAATGTTTCATGAAAAGTTCGTCCCGAAGTCCTTTGCTGGGACCTTTTTTCATTTAGTCTTGGGTTAGATCCCTCTATTTTCATCTTTCCTTTCGGGTCTCTGTTGACCATCTTTTGTTTTTCTGACCCTAACACTTGGTATTCTAGGGTATGGTTATGAGTTTTTATTTTATTTCCTTTTCTTCATATGTCGATGCCGATAGAGAAATGTTTTGCCTATAAACAAACAAATGAAAATGTCTTTTAAATTAATTTTGTAAATTTTAATATTTATTATATTTTGTTTGTTGGAAGGCATGCAATATAGTTTCAGATATATGTTAGGTGTAATTTAATTAGATGGTAACCCAAATCTGGCATTGCCATAAGGTTACTCTTAATTTTGTAAGAAAGTTGTTAATCTAGTTTTATAACTATGCAAAAATTGGGAAAAGGACAAATGTACTAAAAAAATATAATAATTTAGTTCGTAAACCAAAAAATCTGATGTCCAAAGATGTATGTTTATATAAAGTAAGGAAATTTTGACTAAAAACCCTAATTTTTAAAACCGTAGCTTCTTAATTATCAGCACTAATTGATCTAGTAACAAACAGTTGGAAGTGTTTGTCAACCAGGAAATTCGGATGATAAATTATAGGTCAATTATTATGCATTGTACCATACGTGTTGAATATTTGATGTTATTTTGTAAAATCAATAAATACGTATCTTATTATGTTACAATTCACATCTTAGTGATTATGGCATTTGTGTCAACACCATTTTCAATGCATCAAATACATTATTTATGTAAGAAAATAACAGATATGCAAGTATCGATTGTATTTTGCTGTTGTTAATGTAGGCCTGCGTCTGTATTTACATTGCCCAATACATCGAGAATGAAGTTTCCAGTAACACGCACTCTAGATTTTACATTTTTTACGAATATTCAATAACATTCAGTAGATTTGGTTAGGTTAGGTTATGTTAGGTTACGTTAGGGTTAGGGAATTTGTAGGCGTAGGTACAAGTTATTTACATGATGGTCACCTTAGGTAAGCTATATTATATACATTACCTTACCTGACCTAATAAAACAAAATATATATATTTAGGGATATGATTACAACATCAAGATGAAGGGCTCACAGATTCAAGAGGTCATGCTGAGGTAATATTTTATTGACGTCATCGTTTGTACTAACAACCAAAGCACAATTCCCTTGTTTTAAATTGTTATTTTATTACATAAATAATGTATTTGGTGCATTGAAATTAGTGTTGACACAAATGCCATAATCAGAAGAATGTAAATTGTACATGATAAGGTACATATTTATCAATTTCACAAAATAGAAGCAAATATTCAACATGTATGGTACAATGGATATATACCAATTATTTAAACCGAAAGTTGTACAAACTACTTGTACATTTTATGAATAGATCCATATTGGCACGTCAAAATCCATATACACAATTAGGGTCTGTTCAAGAGGTAGACCAGACGGTGTCAAACAGATTTTCATTTCAAATGTTTCAGTTGTTCTGTCAGATCAGGTTCTACCAATAAAAAATTGTTGACAATTGGCAGTCCTGTTCTTGAACACTCGTAATGTCACTTCAGTAGTTCTAAAAAGTGAAATGAACCATGGATGCTGGTATATATAGACTATTTTAATAAGGCCCTAAATTTGCTACCCTTGTAAAACACGGTTTCAGCCTAAATTGAGCTTTCAATGAGGACAGTTAAAGGGTATTTCTGTTTTTGCCAATTATTCCTAAAGCATAACTTTTTTTTTTAATTGCGATTACGCACTCGGGTTAGGTTCATTAATCTTCACATTTCACTAATATTTTAAAGAAAACAGTACAGCCGATTTTGTGAAACCCTAGAACACTACTCATTTGTAAAAATTACGACCCGCCCTTTGTAAAATTCGGAGAACTCGTAGACAAAAGACGGGCACGCTCTGTCTTTTTGTTTACCTTCCTGCCATTGTGAATAGAGGCCACTGTCTCTTCGGCTAAGCTCAAGATTGAACCGTTATTACAGCTCGCGTCGTATATTTTACGAAAGAATAGTGTTTACGAAAGTTTTAACTATTGAATATTTTTTGTAAATTATTGTTTTTATATTGTTAGTTTTTAGTATTGTAAACAGTTTATTGTGTAAATAGTGATTTTAGAGTTCAAAGTGTTTGATTTAGCTACTAAGTGTATATTAATCACTGCAAAGAATGTGATTCTCAGTGAAGACAGGACTCTAATTTTGGTATTTTTGACATTCTACCTAATGAACTTATTGCAAATCATTTTTCTCTTTTTATATAAATTAAACACTTATAAATGATGTATTTTATGAATATCCGATTAATTTTTCCGATAAAATAATATTTATATTTTTTTCAATTTTTTTTCCAGATTAATTTTTTTTTAAACGTACTTGTAGTGGGAGTAAAAGAAATTTTTTTACAGTTAAAATATGTAGGAATTTCATTGTCAAATAAACACTTAAAAACAATAAAGGATTTAATATAAAAAATAGTCAACCCTAAAGTAAAGTTTAAAAAATAATAATAAAAATAAAAACAGAATGTAATAAAATTTACGAATGAAAAATGATCACGTTGTGACACTGATGAACTAAGAAAAGTAATCTAGGGTTAAGTATTTAATAACAACCCGTGTAACTGACACTTTTTGCTAGGGTACGTTATCTTACGAGCCACACTTGAGTAAAACTTGATCAAAATCGTTGCATCTGATTTTGAAAAAAATCATAATTGTAATTTTTTTTTTTTGGCGGCTTCTATTTACTTTGAATTATCAAAAAATGTTGAAAGAATTTTCATAACTTAACTTTCACTTTTAAGTTGTCAACTTATCAGTCAATATACTTAATAAGGCCTACAACCTTGAATAAGACTAATAACCATGAAGGTGTTGTTTTAATCTATAGTAATTGTTTAAAACATTTATACTGTTTTATTATCTACTTAGTCACGCTTATATTTATAGACCTACATAATAATTTATTTTACTTAATCATATACACCTCTGGTGCTCACCTTTAGTGAGTACGGCCTTGCCAATTCCGAGGGACCTCAACTGAATTTCTACCTTTTTTTGTGTAATCTTGGGTTAGAGTAGTCTCTATCATCTTTCCTACCGACTTTTATTCTTCTCCAACCCTGGCGCTATTAAAATTTTTTCCTAATTTTTTACTTGTTAAAGTTCAAAAACCTCTCTGGCATCATTGCAATCTTTAAAAAAAAAAAGAATAAAATGAAGATCCCTAACCCTCGAATACCCTAATAGTATCAGGGTCTGAAAAGACCAAGAGTTGGTCAAGAAAGACCTGATAGTAAAGATGTAACCCAAGACTGCTTGCCAACCCCGTACTAACTAAAGTGAGCCTCTAAGAGTAAGATTCTTCTTTAGTACATCCCAATGACACCAACTGTAGTTTCACGTCTCCACATGTAGGGATTGGTAAAAAAAAAAAAAAAAAAAAAAACAACGATATCCTGTTTTTTGCAGATATGTCAGTTTTGAGTCCTAAAATGTAGTTTTTAAAATGTCTGTCAGTCAGGTTTGTACAGTACTGACAATCGACCCAAATGCGTTTGACCGATTGTAATCAAATTTAGTAAGTGGACGAATTTTACCCTTATTTCAAGACGGAAATGCTTTTTTCGATAACTAAAAATTTGATATTAGCTGCCATTAATTATTAGACAAAAATACAAAATTACGATTGTCTCAAATAGGCTGTATCCTAACGATTTTGATCAAATTTTGCTCAAGCGTCGCATCTAAGGATCCGACAAAATATGTAAGTCGCCATCTCTACGGTATATCGGTTCGAGACTTATTGAACGAAATCGGTAGAGTCGTTTTTGAGATATTAGTTATCCTGTAACATCCCCATTGCGGATATTTTGTTTTTCTCACCATTAACTCACGAACCGGGATATTTGGAGAGAGACGATCAATACTTTTTTAGGTGCCTTGAGAAAAATATGAGGAAAATCGATGTATCCAATTTTAGGGAAAATTCAATTTGAGTACTTCTCTTATTACCTTCAAATTTTGAGTTAGAAAAAAAGATCAAAAAAATGATATGGCCAAAATACCGGGTGTTTCAGACCGCATGGACACTATCTGTAGCGCCTAAACGAAACCAGATAAAAATTTCCTTCCAATTAGAACCCCCCTTTTTCGACCCTAAAGAATTCAGGAAAATTATTTTCGACGCTCAATGACCCAAAAGGGCACTTTTGGGGGGCAGGGTGGTGTTTTTGGAAAATTTTCAAATAGAAACTTAGGTCGTGTGATACCTCATTTTAAAGGTGTCTCTTTTCTGAACATTTTGGAGCAAAAAAAATTATTTTTTTTATCTTCATTATTGTACAAAAACACTACCCTTCCCCCCCCCCAAGTGCCCTTTTGGGTCATTGAGGAGCGTCGAAAATAATTTTCCTGAATTCTTTGGGGTCGAAAAGGGGGGTTCTAATTGGAAGGAACTTTTTATCTGGTTTCGTTTAAGCGCTACAGATTTTGTCCATGTGGTCTGAAACACCCGGTATATACCCACAAGGCCGTAGACTGAACCATAAGCTTTTATTATTTCTCAATGGAACACAACTTCAAACTATTATAACTGCCAAATTGTAAGCTTATTACTTCACGATGGAATAAAACTTGAACACAAGATCTCACAAAAATTACGTTACTTAATCCAACGCGTTTCAATGACAAAGTCGCCATCCTTAGTGACACATGATACAATATTCTGAACTAATCTTATATCTAACAATTCATTTTATATTTTACGTTGAAACAGAACTTTGTATCATTGAGGATGGTGATTTTGTCGGTGAAACGTGTTTGATTAGGTAAACGTAATCTTTCTGAGATCTTGTGTTCAAGTTTTATTCCATTTAATATCTCGCAAGTCAAGCTCAATAATCTATTACTTGACCATAAATTTTTTTGATCACACATTTATCTAATCTGAAAACACTCTGTAATAAAACACTGGTCATTTACGTGTTCTCGGTGGTTCTCATTGGCGTGAAATGGATACTCGCATTACTCGGTTTCAAATGATTTCAATACTCGTATTATTATTTCGAAATCGAGTATCTGTGCAGAATGATTTTGCGCATCGGATTCGAACTCAGCTTTACCAATCATATCGTTTTACATAAACCTACACTTTTGCGTTCTATCTGTTAGACTGATCCACCAAGTATTTTTTTTTTTAAACAATATGTGATTGACACTTCTAATACGTAATTAAATGTTATCCTGCCTCGACACAAATTCAGTAATTTAACGTTAGTACAATTATTACCAACATTAATAGTTTAGTTGTTATTTAAAATAAGTTAATTTACTATATTTTTATAAAGATGGTAAACCTATTAATATTTATTTAAATATAAATAATAACAATTAAATAATAACTTAATTTACTTTTTTTAACGTGGAAATAAATGAATATTATTATTTTAAATTGAACTTGTTACCCAATCTAAATCGTTTTAACTCAAAATCGTAATATTTAATTAATTTGTAGTGAAAATCAGCTTAGAAACTAATATAACCCAAGTAGAAACACCGAGTATTTTATTTGGAATTGACACAACACTAACAAATATCGTTGTCCGAGGATTTTATTTCGAATTCATACTCGCACATTACCTCCTCCTTGTTCCTAGTTACGAGGATTTCGTCCGAATATTATAATACGAAACCGAGGATTTTAATACTCTGAATGCTCCGAGGATTTTGATACTCGGATTCACCGAGTATTTTAATTCGAACTCACACATCACTAGTTCACGCTGGGGAGCTGATATTTTACGATTTTACCGTGCCCTTGTTCGATCGCGAATTCATTATACTTCCATAGTCTCCTCATCCGCAAGACCATCAGCCATTAAGATTAAGAAGCTTGATTATGTACGTAACTGTGCACTTTCTATTCCTTCTGAAGCATTACTTTCCAGTCCAGTGTTTAGTTTACTTGCCGAGACTGGTGAAATATTTCTCGATTAACACGGCAACTACAAATATCAAATATGAATACTGTGATCTGCGCTTCAAACTGTATCACGTGAAGTTTTTAATAAACCTATGTCAGATTTGACTGTTGTCAGAATTGTACTGCCCCATTGGCATAGAACACTACGGATCCTCTACAATTTGAGAGTTGTACTTCTCTAATGTACGTGTAGACCTACTATCCATGTTTCATTACTCCATAGCTTATTAAAATGCAACAATTTAATTTTTAATTGTCCTGATACATTAAGAACAAACTCCTGATGTAATATATCGTTAGGAGTTCAATTAAATACATAACTAATGAATACCCATACAGTGTGATTATTTTCACTCATGGTTATAAACTGGACAATACAGTTGATTGTGGATATCACTCATCCAGACAGACCTGTATGTATGGATTACTCTCAGTTTCTGGTGTTTTTACTGCTGAACTCTGCTATTTTGAAAGCTCTTAATACAGTACAATTTAGTTTTCATCATTATCTTTTGTGTTCCGATTCCAAAAGTGCTTTACAGACTATCTAGGGTGTGTATTCTAAGATCCCCTTGGTTGAGGATATTCTGTGTTCCATACACAAACGGAGTATAATTTTGCTGGGTACCTGGACATTGCGGAATACATGGAAAACAAAAACAGATGAAACAGCAAAGGCAGATGCCAGTCACACCGTCCCAGTTCTATCGGTAATCCCATGATCATTCTTGGATTTCTGATAGAACACGGGATTCCGCCGCAATGCCAATTCTGTCAGAGTGTAAATAGTAAACGCATCTTTATTGATTGTGTTGTACTTATTTTGTACTACTGTACTTGTGTGTAGGACATTTGTCGTAGGCGATGTTGGCAGATAATACTGATCGAGTACTGTACTTTTTGGTTCGCCTGAAAATTGTTGATAAAATTACAAATTTTTCGATTCGACTATTTGCAGAACCCATATATCTCTGTAATATTATGTTGAGTTGTCTATTAAATTGTTTAAAACTTTATCCTTGTTAACTCGCTGCAGCACTAATATTTGTTTTTAATTGTTGTTATTTGTGTGTTTATCATAGTTAACTTGTTGCAGGGGCTCTTTACAGCCTTGTTACATGTTATGTTATTCGTTATTTACTATTGTTAACTAGTTTTAGTCTTGTTTAAAATGTACAATTTAATTTTTTTGAGATTTATTTGATATTTTTCAATGAGGAATATTTTTCAATATTCTTAATTTCGTGAAGGCGATGACGACCGCATTGGTTTTCCCCCTTAAAACCAACAAAAAAATTCTCTAAATTATATATTCAGGTAAATAGTGATGGTACGTTCCACAAGGTCCTAAGGGGTTACATTTGAGAAAAAATTTATCAAAACCGATTGAGCCGATCTAATTTTGTTTAATTTTCGCTAGAACTGATTTAAAAAAAATAGATCTTTTATAGCAAGTCAATTCCTCTTCCCATTTTTTACAGATAAGACCAAAATCCACATTTTTTGATAGATTGCGACCGATGTTATATTTTAGTCCTTAGGTACTATATTTTAATCAAAAATATTACAGCTGCTTTTTTAATGTATCGCTTTGGCTTTACACCTGGGTTTTAAATTATCGAAAAATTAACTAACGAAAATAACCCGAAATATGGTCAAAATAATCCAAATACCGATTTCTATCAGCTCGTTTGAGTTGTCGACATACACCAAACCCCCCCCCCCACATAACTTTCTTTATACTATTGTTATCTGAGAAAGTAAAAATGATGATTACATTGTTCTTTGTTTTAATTATTTACTTGTTATTTATTTTACGATTAGCTTATTTTTATTCACACAACATAAGAGCAACTTACAAACACAATGTATTTAATACAAGAGTAATTTATCGTTACACTATTATCTTTGCGCAAACATAAAAACAGCGCTTTGTTTGTGATGTTAAATGAATCCCAACAAACGTCATCCATTGCAACATATAATCCCTGATAAGAAGTTTAACAGCTTACATTACAATAGGTTTCAGTATAATTTGAATCACCTTAGTGGTTTGAACTGATACATTTTATAATTTGAGAACTATAAGGTTGATAGAACCTTCGATTGATAGAACGCAAAACGTTTTGTAAAGTTTTTGTGAATCCATCGTTTCTCGAGTTTAGTTATTCTTGCTTCATTAGTAACTACTGATAAACTTATATTTTGAAACTACTGTTAATATTGATTTTACTGAGTAGACTGCCCATCTCCATGGTATGGTTTAAAGCTCTAGTACTGTCATCTTGTGGGTTATTTTTGGTAACTTCAAGAACAGCATGCCGGTACTGAGTGCTCCGATTAGGGATGGGTAATGTCGTCGTTTTCCGACAACAGTGTTATAACGTATAACAGCTTAGCGATAACAGGTTGCGGTATCCTGTTATTTTAGTAACTGTTATCGTGACATAACAGTTATGTTAAATAACAACCCATCTCTAGCTCCGATTACCACACTATCGCATTCTGAATCTGAACCCACAAAATTTGAACTGTTCAACCCTCATTGATCAACATGTATAGCCTTTTTCTAGGATATAAATTCATTTGCCAAACCCATGATGGCAAATGTACGCAGAACACTTAATCATGAAGTATAAATTACTTGGAACAAAAGAGACTAGATTTGCGGCCTTCTCTTATTTTAGGAAATTCAAATGATCTAGGGAAACAAGTTCTATGCTTGAGAGCTAAGCTATCAAGGTTATAACATGGAAGTACAGTACTTTAAACGTATTTTAGGTTGAGGTGTTTGGTGGTAAAACACCGACAGTCCGACAGATGAAAATATCAGAAATGAATCTGTTCAAGGGATGCTCAGATTGGGAATGCATTTGTGCGCATGCGTGACAGACTGACATCGAATCAGAGCTCTCCATCTCCTCTCTTCGCTAACACTTCTTGTCTAATATTTCATGGTTTAGTATTTTAACCATCGGTTTTCTTATTTTAAGGTCGACGCATATATATAGTCCAGTATTGTCAGGCTGACCACGACTCTTGAAGAATTATACGGGTACCGCTTAGAAAAGAACCTTGCGCAGGTAGAACTATGTTGGGAGAGGGAGAGGGAGAGCCTGAGTTAGGCCAGACATACCCAGCCGCTTCTTCATTACGTAGGGCTTAATATTTTCTTTTCCAAACCTACTTCAGGGCTAAAAACTGTGAATGTGTATCGTCTATGTTCCTGACAATTACATTAGTAAATTTAAATATTTTACAAAGTAAAAGAAGTAAAAAGGGATAAATTATAGGTTTTAAATTCCACTGCTCCAAGCCCCTACATGCGTACGCAAGCCACTCTCGAGTTGACGGTTCTGCGCAGGTTTCTTTCTGTCTGGTAGGCCTATAAGAGATTCTTGCCACCCCAAGCGCCCTCACAGTCCTGCTGATCTGGGTGCTCCGAGTCACCTACTAGGCATACTACTGAACCAGTTTTTCTATTTCTTGTTTTAGTCAAATAATTTTATTACTCCATAAAATATAAAGAAAATGAGTCCAAAGACGATATAATTGTGACATGTTAACCCGGTTGGTTATAGTTTTTTTTTTTAAATCAAATATTTCTTTTTTGCCAACTGTATAATATTTTTAATGCTGTCGAAATATTTACCAAATCAAAAGAATCAGGGGTTACATAATAACCGAAATAAAAAGTGATTCGTAAATATGTTGAGAGAAATGTTAATGATATAAACTCCGAAACATTAAAATATACACACATAAATAAAATACAATATTAACTCGGACATAGTATACTAACTTTTTATATAATATCATCGTATAAAATAATTATTAGTCATTTTCTTTGAGCCAAATTTGAAACAAGAGTAAAATATATTTGGTAAAGTATCAAAAAATACTTATGTTGAACAGAACAGTTTGTTGAAATTTTGTAATCAATTTACGTTTTAAATATAAAGTTATAACACATTAAAAAATACAACAACGTTCGGAATTCAATTGTTTTAAAATCAGTTCCAACAAGTAAAGTGTTATGAAATGATTTGTTTATACTTGAAGCATATCCGCTTGGAATTGTGACATATGAGAGAGTTTATGCTAACATAATGATATTTCTGTTCACTCTTGGCGAACAATAAATACTGAAGAAGGTCATTCATTGGTTTAGTTGACCACCGGCAATCAAAATAGCCTCGTATTTCTTTAGAAAAAACTTTTGTTGAGTCAACCAAAGAATGTATACGTTGACCCAGTGTAAACAAAAACAATGATGTGAATATGGAAGTATTTATAATGATGACGTAGTCACAATGCTGATGTCACTGTTTATGTTTAGGCTATGATGAAAGTTTGTTTATTGCTAAGGGACCATGTGAAAGAGACTGGTGTAATGAATTGCCTAATTCTGTCTGTGGCCATTTTGTTTGTAGCTGGGCTACACGTTTATTTTGTCATTCTATATAACAAAGATTATGAAAGTAAAAATTTATTTTAAAATGTACTTGGATTTCAATTGGGTTAATCTGAGTCTAAATACACTGGCACTATCTTTTTCAATTCATAACTAAAACCAAATCAATCCTAACTGTCATAAGACATTACAAAAAGATTCAAAAATCGGCTGTAATGGTTGAGATAAAAATGTTCAAAAATATATGGTTTAAGAACTCAAACAAAACGAACCTTATAGTGATCGGGGGTCGTTTTGGTATTTTCCAAACAGGAACAGAAATTACTGTAGAGCTCTAAACGTACGATACATAATTCCGAAAACGTTTTTTACTGTAGATTTCTAAACGTTCGACACATAGTTCCCAAAACTTTTTGTACCGTACAGTTCTAAACGTACGACACATAATTCCGAAAACTTTTTGTACCGTAGAGTTCTAAACGTACGACACATAATTACGAAAACTTTTGTACTGTAAAGCTTTAAACTTACTATACATAATTCCGAAAACATTTTTTACTGTAGAGTTCTAAACGTACGACACATAATTCCGAAAACTTTTTGTACCGTAGAGTTCTAAACGTACGACACATAATTCCGAAAACTGTTTGTACTGTAGAGCTGTAAACTACCACACATAATTCCGAAAACTTTTATACCGTAGAGTTTTAAACGTACGACACATAATTCCGAAAATTTTTGTACCGTAGAGTTCTAACCGTACGACACATAATTCCGAAAACTTTTTGTACTGTAGAGCTGTAAACTACCACACATAATTCCGAAAACTTTTATACCGTAGAGTTTTAAACGTACGACACATAATTCCGAAAACTTTTATACCGTAGAGTTTTAAACGTACGACACATAATTCCGAAAACTTTTGTACCGTAGAGTTTTAAACGTACGACACATAATTCCGAAAACTTTTATACCGTAGAGTTTTAAACGTACGACACATAATTCCGAAAACCTTTTGTACCGTAAAGTTCTAAACGTACGACACATAATTCCGAAAACTTTTTGTACTGTAGAGCTGTAAACTACCACACATAATTCCGAAAACTTTTATACCATAGAGTTTTAAACGTACGACACATAATTCCGAAAACTTTTGTACCGTAGAGTTCTAAACGTACGACACATAATTCCGAAAACATTTTGTACTGTAGAGCTGTAAACTACCACACATAATTCCGAAAACTTTTATACCGTAGAGTTCTAAACGTACGATACATAATTCCGAAAACGTTTTTTACTGAAGATTTCTAAACGTACGACACATAATTCCGAAAACTTTTTGTGCCGTAGAGTTCTAAACGTACGACACATAATTCCGAAAACTGTTTGTACTGTAGAGCTGTAAACTACCACACATAATTCCGAAAACTTTTATACCGTAGAGTTTTAAACGTACGACACATAATTCCGAAAATTTTTGTACCGTAGAGTTCTAACCGTACGAGACAGAGTTCTAAACGTACGACACATAATTCCGAAAACTTTTTGTACCGTAGAGTTTTAATCGTACGACACATAATTCCGAAAACTTTTGTACCGTAGAGTTCAACGTACGATACATAATTCCGAAAACGTTTTGTGCTGTAGAGCTTTAAACGTACGATACATAATTCTGAAAACATTTTTTACTGTAGAGCTCTAAACTACCACACATAACTCCGAAAACTTTTTGTACCGTAGAGTTCTAAACGTAAGCTACATAATTCCGAGAACATTTTTTACTGTAGAGCTCTAAACGTACGATACATAATTCCGAAAACGATTTGTAGGCTATTTGGACATATATTTTTTTTTCACAAAAAACTGAATATTTATTTTTAATTATAATTGATCTTTGTCCATATTACATTTATGTCTCAATACGTTGTTTTTAACGCATAGTGTCTCAGCTTCACAGACTGCCAATTAAATTGGAAACGGAGTATAGAATTTTATTGCCAATATAGTAATTAGCAAATTTGATCTGCCTTAAATATTCCAAACAATACATACAGAGCTAGTAACATCTGTGCATACTTCAGTACAATAGATTATTATCAAAACAGTTGTGTATGTACGAGATAAACGAATTTATACATAATTTACAAAATGTTGCAAATCATTGATAAGAGGTTCGACTGTGCCTAAATTCCTTCTATTTAAGTTCCTTCTGAGCATAAGGTATAAGCCATTATAGTAAAAAAAAATTTTTTTTTTAATTATAGGCACGACTAAAATATATTAAATCAAAATAATTTAATTCCTTGCAATGTTTCACTAAAAACAGTACAAATAAAACATTTTGGAATTCATTGTAGCCTAATGGATTGTTATATTTATATATGAATGGTTATAAATACCTTGTTTGTCAAACAATCCTTATTTTTTTGTGCGACATGTTTCGCCGTTACACAGACGGCATTATCAAGCTACACTTTACAAACACAAGACACTAAATATAAACAACATGTATCAACACTAAAAAAGAAGTTATTCTTGTACATTTGTACACGTTATATGTCGCACAAAAAAATAAGGATTGTTTGACAAACAAAGTATTTATAACCATTCATATATAAAACATTCTGGAACTAGTCCCACAGGGCCACATGGTCTGTGTAAGGTAAAGAGTTCAAAATCAAATACAATGTAAATACAATTGGCCTTTTCGAAAACACAACAATATAATCTTTTTAGAATATTACCCTTACTCGGGGTGAATTAATTATGCAATAATGTGTAGTCTATAGGTCACTATTTATTCACCTAAAGTACCCTGTATATCTGTTTAATACAATTTGTGTATAGGTCACTATTTGTTAACCTAAAGTATCCTGTATATCTGTTTAATACAGAGTGTGTATAGGTCACTATTTATTAACCTAAAGTACCCTGTATATCTGTTTAATACAGAGTGTGTATAGGTCACTATTTGTTAACCTAAAGTACCCTGTATATCTGTTTAATACAGAGTGTGTATAGGTCACTATTTGTTAACCTAAAGTACCCTGTATATCTGTTTAATACAGAGTGTGTATAGGTCACTATTTGTTAACCTAAAGTACCCTGTATATCTGTTTAATACAGAGTGTGTATAGGTCACTATTTGTTAACCTAAAGTACCCTGTATATCTGTTTAATACAGAGTGTGTATAGGTCACTATTTGTTAACCTAAAGTACCCTGTATATCTGTAATACAGAGTGTGTATAGGTCACTATTTATTAACCTAAAGTACCCTGTATATCTGTTTAATACAGAGTGTGTATAGGTCACTATTTGTTAACCTAAAGTACCCTGTATATCTGTTTAATACAGAGTGTGTATAGGTCACTATTTGTTAACCTAAAGTACCCTGTATATCTGTTTAATACAGAGTGTGTATAGGTCACTATTTGTTAACCTAAAGTACCCTGTATATCTGTTTAATACAGAGTGTGTATAGGTCACTATTTGTTAACCTAAAGTACCCTGTATATCTGTTTAATACAGAGTGTGTATAGGTCACTATTTGTTAACCTAAAATACCCTGTATATCTGTTTAATACAGAGTGTGTATAGGTCACTATTTGTTAACCTAAAGTACCCTGTATATCTGTTTAATACAGAGTGTGTATAGGTCACTATTTGTTAACCTAAAGTACCCTGTATATCTGTTTAATACAGAGTGTGTATAGGTCACTATTTGTTAACCTAAAGTATCCTGTATATCTGTTTAATACAGAGTGTGTATAGGTCACTATTTATTAACCTAAAGTACCCTGTATATCTGTTTAATACAGAGTGTGTATAGGTCACTATTAATATTTGTTAACCTAAAGTACCCTGTATATCTGTTTAATACAGAGTGTGTATAGGTCACTATTTGTTAACCTAAAGTACCCTGTATATCTGTTTAATACAGAGTGTGTATAGGTCACTATTTGTTAACCTAAAGTACCCTGTATATCTGTTTAATACAGAGTGTGTATAGGTCACTATTTGTTAACCTAAAGTACCCTGTATATCTGTTTAATACAGAGTGTGTATAGGTCACTATTTGTTAACCTAAAGTATCCTGTATACAGTTTAATACAATTTGTGTATAGGTTACTATTTGTTAACCTAAAGTACCCTGTATATCTGTTTAATACAGAGTGTGTATAGGTCACTATTTGTTAACCTAAAGTACCCTGTATATCTGTTTAATACAGAGTGTGTATAGGTCACTATTTGTTAACCTAAAGTACCCTGTATATCTGTTTAATACAGAGTGTGTATAGGTCACTATTTGTTAACCTAAAGTATCCTGTATACAGTTTAATACAATTTGTGTATAGGTTACTATTTGTTAACCTAAAGTACCCTGTATATCTGTTTAATACAATTGTTTGTGTATAGGTCACTATTTATTAACCTAAAGTACCCTGTATATCTGTTTAATACAGAGTGTGTATAGGTCACTATTTGTTAACCTAAAGTATCCTGTATATCTGTTTAATACAGAGTGTGTATAGGTCACTATTTATTAACCTAAAGTACCCTGTATATCTGTTTAATACAGAGTGTGTATAGGTCACTATTTGTTAACCTAAAGTACCCTGTATATCTGTTTAATACAGAGTGTGTATAGGTCACTATTTGTTAACCTAAAGTACCCTGTATATCTGTTTAATACAGAGTGTGTATAGGTCACTATTTGTTAACCTAAAGTACCCTGTATATCTGTTTAATACAGAGTGTGTATAGGTCACTATTTGTTAACCTAAAGTATCCTGTATACAGTTTAATACAATTTGTGTATAGGTTACTATTTGTTAACCTAAAGTACCCTGTATATCTGTTTAATACAATTGTTTGTGTATAGGTCACTATTTATTAACCTAAAGTACCCTGTATATCTGTTTAATACAGAGTGTGTATAGGTCACTATTTGTTGACCTAAAGTATCCTGTATATCTGTTTAATACAGAGTGTGTATAGGTCACTATTTATTAACCTAAAGTACCCTGTATATCTGTTTAATACAGAGTGTGTATAGGTCACTATTTGTTAACCTAAAGTACCCTGTATATCTGTTTAATACAATTCGTGTATAGGTCACTATTTGTTAACCTAAAGTACCCTGTATATCTGTTTAATACAATTTGTGTATAGGTCACTATTTGTTAACCTAAAGTACCCTGTACCCTGTATATCTGTTTATTACAATTTGTGTATAGGTCACTATTTATTAACCTAAAGTACCCTGTATATCTGTTTAATACAGAGTGTGTATAGGTCACTATTTGTTAACCTAAAGTATCCTGTATATCTGTTTAATACAGAGTGTGTATAGGTCACTATTTATTAACCTAAAGTACCCTGTATATCTGTTTAATACAGAGTGTGTATAGGTCACTATTTGTTAACCTAAAGTACCCTGTATATCTGTTTAATACAATTCGTGTATAGGTCACTATTTGTTAACCTAAAGTACCCTGTATATCTGTTTAATACAATTTGTGTATAGGTCACTATTTGTTAACCTAAAGTACCCTGTACCCTGTATATCTGTTTATTACAATTTGTGTATAGGTTACTATTTGTTAACCTAAAGTACCCTGTACCCTTTATATCTGTTTAATACCATTTGTGTATAGGTCGCTATTTGTTAACCTAAAGTACGCTGTACCCTGTATATCTAATGGTACAGGTAAATTGTATTGTTTAATACAATTTTGTGTATAGGTCACTATTTATTATCCAAATATACCCTGTATATCTGTTCAATACAATTTGTGTATAGATCACTATTTATTATCCAAATATACCCTGTATATCTGTTTAATAAAATTTGTGTATAGGTCACTATTTATTTACCTAAAGTACCCTGTATATCTATTCAATACAATTTGTGTATAAGTCACTAGTTATTTGCCTAAAATACCCTGTATATCTTTTTAATAAAATTTGTGTATCTGTATGTGTATCTAATGCGACCTGTATATAGATCACTATTTATTGACTATTTAATACGGACAATTGTTGTAGCATTGTAAAATTTTAATTTTTAAAACGCGTTGAAGATTATATGCAGTTTCGAGGTGCGAGAAAGCGATGTAACTAAGTCTTGGTTTTTGGAAAACCTATTTACGTTATTATTTAAATAATCTGATATTAAAAGTTTAATTTTTAAAATTTTAATTTATTCGTAGTTTCTGAGGTCAAGTAAACCATAGACAGTCAACCACCAAGTTATTTTCCCAATCACTTTTCTTTTTTCTTTTTTTTCTTTTTTTTTTTACATAAATGGAGAGTTGTCGATTTTTATTTTAAATATCTCAAAATGAAGTAGTCGAAACTAAAAAATGTTATTTTGTAAGTTTAATAATAGGATAAGTATCAAATAGCCTATTGAAAGGAAAGGCCAATCGGAGTTCAGCTTTAATCGTAACCATGAGAACAGCGGTCCGTTTCCATAGCAACTGCTTACAATAGTCCAATGTTAGTAATAGGATTGAATTTATATCTAATTTAGTATATTTTAAAAAACACTGGTAATAGTGATGTTACAATCGGTGATTCACTAATCATAACAGCGATTATAAAATCACTATTATTGGTGTTTGGCTGGACTAAATAATGATAAATTATGTTCAATAATTTCATCACTGCGCTTGAGTTTGAGGTTCTGATTCACACATTTTCGCTATTGAGGCGTTTCCTATACGATACCTAACACTTCTTTAACAGTGAATTTTGTTATCTAGTCAGTGTTTATATGGTTGTAATTATGACACCGTGAATTTAATATTCCGATTTGCTACGAGATTTCTGTTTTAATTCCGGCATGTTTATAGTTCTAGCTCCCATATATTGTATTTTCATACGAGTATACCAATATTATTACATTTGAAGAACTTAGTCACGTTTTGAGAAACTATTGGATATATGTACGTTCAATTCATTCATGGAAGTTTTGTAGGAAAACTTTTCAAATTTTAAATTGCAATATGAGTTGTATCTGGAGTAACAATTTTCACATAGAGTTCTTATTGGTACGTGGTGACATTATATTTTTGTACAATTACCTAATATATATTAACTTGTGTCACAAAAGTCTCCCCCTCCCCCCCCCCCTATTGATTTTTGAACGGGTGCACATAACAAGATTTACTTTAGGGAATATTTAAATGACCAAAGGAAGAATCTTTTGTATTTTAAAAAATTCAACCCCTCCCCCAAAAATAGGGCTTTGGGAGGTAAGTCAAAAATTTGACAAGTGGTACCCCCACTGAGTGATACCTCATTTTAAAAGTCTTAATAAAAGAAGAAGAATGGTGCAAACTAGAATTCTCTAAGTTCATTCTATCCAACATAGCGACCAATCGAATTTTGTAATGTCCAAATCGAATTTTGTAGCGACCAATCGAAGAAACAGTCATTTTGTAATGTTCAGTAAGTTTGTCAAATGGTTTGTGTATTCACTTTTAAAACATCATAAAAAATATTAAACTTAAGATTAAAAGGGCTAAACAACAATGAGGCTGGTAAACTACCTTATCTTTGGTGAAAGTCCAGTGTTTAGGCCTTAATCGACTATTGTGTGGTTGTTAGTCTGTGGTGGAGCATTTAAACAAGTTATTTTGCAAGTGATAAAAGTTATTTATTTTGTGATTAATAAAAATAGTACGGTCAAATAAGGATAAAGTGGAGATGATTATGCTTTAAGGTTAAGCACGAGAGTGTACGTTTATCTTTTGATCACATCACCACTTGATTTTTTTTTGGGGGGGGGAGTTTTTCAAAAATATAATTATTGAGACGAAATCACAAAATCTCGAGGTTTCACAATAAAAATTACAGATTTCAAATCGGCATTTGGTACATCTATATGATAATGGTTTGAATATACCCCCTAACCGCAATCACTAGGAACAACAAATAAAACAGAATTATTGTTCTTTATTCCTCTAAATGCCCTAATGTACATTTCGATAACATGGTTATCATCATCAGAGGGTCTTGATTCTAAACTATACTACATATAAACTTACATTTCTACTTGTGAAATAAAACTAAACCTAAAATTACAATATTACAAAACCTAAAATCCCCCCCCACTCCCCAGATCAGTTAACCAGTAAGATGGAGGCTTTGGCCTGTCCCTTTGTATTTGTAAAAATATAATTTCTAAACTTGACCACCCAAAAAAATTTATATTCTTAAAGTTACGAATATAGCAGGGCCGAGTCACCGATACGAGCGTAGCGAGTGAAGACTCCTTCACAAATATATTGAAGGGAAATCTAGAATGGGAATGCATTAGGCACCATCACGATAATAGCTCGCGGTGTGTGGTTAGGTTAGGTTGGGTTAGGTAAGGTTGGGTTAGGTTAGGTTGGATTAGGTTAGGTTAGGTTTATAAGGTAATAGCTCGCGGTGTGTGGGACTCCCGGTTCATCCAGTTTACCCACTATACCTTAACCTCTTTCAAGATCCTGGTCGGGAACTACTTTCGCATTGCTTCAGCCCAGGATCAAGTTTAGACATTACGTTTAGAGTATCTGGTTGTATAAAATTGTATGTTGGGGTGAGTAAGTACCATGATGGCGCCCATCAACTTCTTTCAAAGAATTAGTAAAATGTTTCCTTTAATTCGACTAAACTAAAATTCTGAACGCTATTATTGCAGATTAGTTTCTAATTGTATATAGTTAAGTTTTTTTTCCAATAATAAGTCTGATACTTTCATACTTCATATTATTGGATGTAGAAATGATCTAATGTAAAATGTAATGTTGGACGTTAGGGACATCAATTGTACTTATTTATTTAGTAATTTTCCTTAATTCATAATTAAAATGTGACCTCTAAAGCGTTTACTATCATATATATGATACATCTATAGTGAATCAAAAATGGTGTTAAATTACACCAAAATGTAGGATCTGTGGAATGCATAGACGATACCATGAAACAGACCGTAAAGCTAGAGCTTATAGATTAGATAAATTGTCTAAGTCTACAAAATACTGAGTTCTTAACTGATTTGGTGTTATAATCCATCTACTGGAATTGTTGGGAGTGGTTAAACTGTCTATGGGATGAGTGTAATAATTAGTGACATCATCGCTATTTCCTCGACTATGTGTAGACGTTATGCACGTTTTATTACAAAACAGGTTTCTTGAACGCGGTGCTTCCGTCTGTCGATACTTGTTGGGCTTGTAACGAGCGAGAACTTATTTTTTATTCAAATGGCACTACGGCCCAAATCGAGCGATGACCTCCTTCGTTTTATTGCTCCAAACATCCCTATTTTCGTCTGCTTCTGCGCTAAAATTCTTCTCCTCCGTTTAACAATATAAACATCTCCTCGTATCTAACCCTATTGAAATTCATAATCTGTCAAATTGCTGTCATTTTAACTTATATTTTGTTCACAATTTGTAGATTATTCAACTTACAACATACAAAATTAGATACAAATTGGCTAATTTCAATTCTCCGTGTAAATGGTACAAAGTCCATTTCTCTACTATGACAAATAGTCAATTTAGTGTCAAACAATGTAATTTAGAATCCTAACATCCCAAGGAAATACGATGTTGGAGCGTAACGAGTGGAAGCTCCTTCCATATGTACAACTTCGAGGCTCGAAAGGTGCCGATATAAAAAAAAGAGCGAAACGTGTGGCGACTTATTATAATATTTACATTTATACAACGTCGAATGTACGTAGTGATGTACATATTACGATACTCAGGAAACCTAAGTAAACAACCTTATTCTGCTAGATAAAGTCCCTATAATACAAAACAACAATTAAACAATACCAAAACAATTAAACATTTCCTACAAAACACAAAAACCAATTTTTAGGAATTGCATTTAAAGGACTGCTTGTATTAGATTGTTTGACGGCGCATATCACCTTGGTTTATTATTCACTGCTTATTAGTGAAGAAGTAAAATTAGAATATGTTTTTTACCTACACGTTCGGTTATTTGCACTACTCATTATCTCTTGCAACTAACGAACCCATTAACATAATTACAACGAGTGATTTCAGTCCCGCGCAAAACCGTTAAAACTATTTCCCAAAAGAGACTATTCAAAGTAGTTTTACGAAGACACCAAAACATTCAACATCTCCATTAGCTAATCGTAACTGTGGGGGTGCCACCCCTTCACTCTACGAGGCTCCATAATCCTTTTCACTCCCTTTAAATTTTTCCAACAAACAATTCCCTTAGGTTATTCCTACTTTCGTTAGAACGGTGTTATAAAATATCGAGGGACGCGTGCAGTGAACCTTTTTTTTATTTGCGATATTCATTGAAAGCGAAATGGAATTGAAGAGAATTATTGTTAAATTGGAGTTAATTTTAATTAACTGCCGTTAGCAGTTTATTGAACTAATTTGTTTAATTATATTTCTATGTGTTACGTTTTACATTACTTTGTATTAATAGATGTTCAATGAGCACTGTGGTGAATGTAAACAATTTAAAACGCTGAAACCCCTTCCACAATTTTGGTACAATAAAACACACACACACACACACAAACACACACACACACACACACACACACAAATAAACTAAAATAAAATATTTATTTGGTCTATGTTATAGTTTCCTGATGTGCATTTTAGCAATGTACCTAATCCAAACATCGAAACTATGAAATGTCCATCGTGATTTCTACCTATAGCAATGTCCCTAAAAATAACACCGAAACAATGAAATGTCCATCGTGAATTTATAGCAATGTCCCTAAAAATAACACCGAAACAACGAAATGTCCATCGTGATTTTATAGCAATCTCCCTAAATATAACACCGAAACAATGAAATGTCCATCGTGATTTTATAGCAATGTCCCTTAAAAAAACACCGAAACAATGAAATGTCCATCGTGATTTTATAGCAATCTCCCTAAAAATAACACCGAAACAACGAAATGTCCATCGTGATTTTATAGCAATGTCCCTAAAAAAACACCGAAACAACGAAATGTCCATCGTGATTTTATAGCAATGTCCCTAAAAATAACACCGAAACAATGAAATGTCCATCGTGATTTTATAGCAATGTCCCTAAAAAAACAACGAAATGTCCATCGTGATTTTATAGCAATCTCCCTAAATATAACACCGAAACAATGAAATGTCCATCGTGATTTTACAGCAATGTCCCTAAAATTAACACCGAAACAATGAAATGTCTATAGTGATTTTATAGGTATCTCCCTAAAAATAACTCCGAAACAATGAAATGTCCATCGTGATTTTATGTCAATCTCCCTAAAAATAACACCGAAACAATGAAATGTCTATCGTGATTTTATACCAATCTCCTTAAAAATAACACCGAAACAATGAAATGTCTATCGTGATTTTATAGCAATCTCCCTTTAAAAAAACACCGAAACAATGTAATGTCCATCGTGATTTTATAGCAATCTCCTTAAAAATAACACCGAAACAACGAAATGTCAATCGTGATTTTATAGCAATGCCTCTAAAAATAACACCGAAACAATGAAATGTCCACGTGATTTTATAGCAATGCCTTTAAAAACAACACCGAAACAATGAAATGTACATCGTGCTTTTATAGCAATGTCCCTAAAAATAACACCGAAACAACGAAATGTCAATCGTGATTTTATAGCAATGTCCCTAAACATAACACCGAAACAATGAAATGTCCACGTGATTTTATAGCAATGCCTTTAAAAACAACACCGAAACAATGAAATGTACATCGTGCTTTTATAGCAATGTCCCTAAAAATAACACCGAAACAACGAAATGTCAATCGTGATTTTATAGCAATGTCCCTAAAAATAACACCGGAACAATGATATGTCCATCGTGATTTCTACTTATAATAATCTCCTTCAAGAAAAAACTGGGAACATGAAATGACCACTGACCCTATACATTGGAGTTATTTAACACCAATTTCTTTTTGCTGTATATTACATAACCAGTATACGAAATATGGGGTTAGTTTGTTAATTGCAACTATTTCGACTTATATTTTTGACAGAATGATGTATTAAGTTTCATTGCCTTGCGGAAATAAATAAATCAAATTTAAAAAAAAATTAACATACTACGTTTTTAAAACGGACTAAAAAGTATAAAATAATTTTTCATGACCCTTCTACAATTTTGAGGGAGGATTGTTAATGGCTATGGATATATTAGGAATACTTAGAGAGAGAAAGGTGGGGCCCAGAAAATCTATGACAGTTAAGGAGGATTAAATAAATTAAAAAACAGTGAATCTCATTTCCGATTCACTGATATAAGCTGCAAAATTCATCCGGATTGTCTACTTGTATTATTTACTGGCTGCTCCCCACGTTTTTCTCTCCAAGTATCCCAAATATATCCATAACCACTAACAATCCTCCCTCAAAGTTGTAGAAGGGTCATGAAAAATTATTTTATACTTTTTAGTCCGTTTTAAAAACATGGTAAGTTAAAAAAATATATATATATATTTGATTTATTATTTTCTGTTTTTTAGTCTTATGTCCGGGTGAAAGATTTCAATTGGTTTTGTATATATTGATGAGACTCTGACAGGGACATATATAGGAAATTCCCAATACATTTCACATCCTGTTTAGCTACAAATGTCTGAAATTCAAAATATTACCTCTTGTTTAAACAAATGTAAAGACAAGAAACCAACTGAATATTGTATTGTCATCCAATTCTGACCCATGTTCAAAATTTCAGGCCTCTAGCTTATCGGGAAGTTAGTTTAAACTCGATTGCAAAATTCCACCCGGACAGACAAATATGACGGAAACCGAACTAATAAAAAACGTGGTAAAAAGTGTTTACCGACATGCCGTCCAGTTCGTCGCCCTTGTAGTCTGTAGGAAAGGTAGACAGCGATCATAAAAATTATCTAAGATAGGAATATGAAATTTGGTATATAGAATTATATTGTATTCATCTAGAACCCTATTGAAAATGTCAAAATGGCAGCCATTTTAAACAGTTTTTTTTTTTTGCTTATGTATTTTGATATCCAACTTGTACAATTTTAAATTAGATGAAATTTTGCATATTTCAATTCGGCATTTAATGGTACTAACCCCACACCCCTACGATGATAAATAACCAAAGTTATTGTCATAAAATTCAATTTCGAACCATGAACTTCAATGAAAATGAATTCATATATGTAGTTAGGAAAACCGCGGCTCCTACAAGACCGTAGAGTTTGGGGGCTTATTCACATATGTTTAGGTTAAAGGTCAGTCATGATCGATTCATTGACATGAGCAAAGCGAGTGGAGACATTTTTAATATATATATATATATATATATATATACACTACTACGAGGCCCGTTGGGGCCTAACCGACTTCAAGAAAGTAGGGTAGTGATATACACAATTAAGAAAACAACTGTCTTAAACAAACACCTTACTAAGACTTCTTGATCTACAGTTTAACATATTCTACAAAGCCCATGAAACCAACTTATTGGCAGTACAATAATTAGAAGACCTGTTGTAGAACATTGTATATTGTAGCTGGGTATGTACCATGATATCGTGTTTTTATGTGTGTTATTTCTGTTCGTGTTTATAGATCAGTTTTAAAGCAATACATTTTTTAAAATCAACAAACATAAATCCATACAAAATGTTATTTATTGACGAAATCCATAAAGAAACGAATTTAAGTAAAATGATGTCCCTGACCTGATGACGACGGTATATTGTCGAAACCGATAGTCCATTAGGATATACAACGATTGTAAAATTTAAAGCAATTACCCTAAATTAGTTAATTAAATTCACTATACTAGAGGCTAACAACGCCAATATAAATCGAATAAATGTCTATTAAAATTAGTTTATAGGTAACGAACAAAAAATATAAAGATAAATATTTTAAACAAATTTAAAATGTAAAAGTTCTTTTTTTAGTTACAATCTATGAACTTATTGCACAAATATACAGATTGTACTACATTTCCATAGCAACTAACAGTCAAGAGAGATTTCGTTATGACATCATCTGTCAATCAGCCAAAGTCATGGTTTAAATATTTGACATATGTCAATCTTTCAAGATGAAGTCAAGTCTATATAGTGCAAAGGACGCGTCAGTCGTAATTCTTCTTTACAGTATGTAAGGATCATCCTCTATTGCACTAACTTTCTCACACATCCATCTAGAAAACAAACAACTTGAAGGGGTATCATTATAACATCCAGCCTCATATAAAAGCAAGTCGTTTTGTTAGTGTTTTGGGACTTTGAAGAAATGTTAAATTGTTTTGGTAGATGAAAGGGTATTATCCAGTAGGTTATGTTTGTTTAAAACAAACTGAACCCCGTAATGTGTATACCTCCAAATTCTTAACGTCGGCTAGACCCCAACGAGTCTTGTGATGTGACTATACTCACTCCATTTGCTGCATTCGTGTCTGTCTCGGTTCTGCCAGATCTTCTAATTATGGAATCTCACATTTTCTTAGAAATTCTGAGTTCAAAATTACGTTTTTGACAATAAATTGGCTATTTGTTATCGCAGAAAGTTTCGTTTGATATAACAACATAATGCAGAATTGAAATTTGCCTCTAATTTAGTGTTTAGTTGAATAACACAAGAGATATGAACAAAAAATTGTTTATAATTGTCGCCATTTTGAAATTTTCAATTTGATTTTTCTAAATTTTAAAAGGTTTCTATACAAAAAAATTTAAATCAAACATATCCCCCTTTCCAAGGTTCTTTAATCTCACTTATGTTGACGCGTTTCGGATTTACTCCATTCTCAAAACACCTAATAACAGTACTCTTAAGTCTTTTGAGAATGGAGTATATCCGAAACGCGTTAACAAAAGTGACATCAACGAAGCTGGGAAAGGCGAGCTCTCTATAACAAATGCCATGTTTCTATCTTTTTCTTTCTTAAGTACAGACGACAACGAACGGACAGTTTAAAATTTTTTTTTCTGTTTCCTGATCATTAAACGTGAAGATTAGTCAAAAAACAATGGTCAAACTTTTCGACACTTACCATACATCGTAAATAAAATACGTTGCTTCTCCTCATAAATGTCTCTTGAATATTAGTTTGATCCGTTAGAAGAAAATCAGTAGAGCTGATTATGAAAAATCTAGTCTATTTAAAAGTTCCATGGACGATATTTTGGAGGAAATAGGGTCCAGTACATTGTTTTGATGTTTATTCGGAAGACTGCATTAGGAACCGGCATTTCGACACACTCTGTGTTAAAGAAGTTTACAATACGTCATGTAGAAACCAAAATATTAATACATGTGTTATACTTTGTCCAACACTATCAACACCCATTGTATTAGAGACATTGTTACGAGGCAGCCAGTTAACAAAACGCCTGCCTACTGAGTGCTAGCTAGTCCATTCAAAACGCGGGGTGACATTGTTCAATTCATGCCACGAATAAAGACTACTTTCATTGTACTTTTTTAGGGTCGCTGATTACGAAAATCGAGTTGTGGTGTCACCCCTTAAAATGAAAATACACCCCTTTAATGGTTTTTTTGCAATAATCTAATTAAAAAATCTTAATTTACTTTATGAAATGACCTTATTTAAATATTAATATGTATTTTTAGTAAGGTAATGTTAAATTGAGCCAAAATTTATTCTTAGGGTAAATCATAAGGGTTGAAAACCACACCTTTAGGAGATAAAAGGGAAATGCATGATTCAAATTTTTTGTTACTTTTGCAGTTAGTGTGATAATTTAAAGTAACAATCAGTCATTTTACAACTAAAAATAATATTTTCGTCCCTTAAGAAGTATAAACTACATCTACCCTTCAGGGATTAAAACATATCTAAATTTAACTACACATGAAAAAACGTGTTTCGATATATATTTTTGCCTGTTTTTTTTATTTACAATTAGTGTTAAAAAAATATCGCAAATTATTTTCACTCTTTTGAGAGGTTTGATTTTCACTCTATTCCTAAAACATCATAATATAAAACGTTCGTAAACAAAAAATAGTTTTTTTTTACATTTTGAATATATAGATATTTTAGGACTAAACAAATATTTTTCATCCCTTTATGTATTAAAAATAACCCTAAATCTCGTTTGGGGATTAAAAATATATAATTTAAAGTACATTTTAAAGATAAGTTGAGACAAATTTATTTTTGTATTTATTTTATTGAGACAAATAATTGCAATTAAATAGTGTTTAAAAAATTTATTGCAAATTATTTTCACCTTTTTGAGGGATAAAACTACTACTAAAAAAAAAGTACGAAAAAAATTAGTTTTTTTTTTTCCATTAAGCTTTATATTTTGAATACATCGATATTTTAATAAATTGGCGCAAACACAAATATAAATTTTCACGCTGTATATTTTTGAAATTACTTTATTGTAAATATTAAAAAATTTTATAATAAATATTATCTAATACATTAAAGTGTAAAATAATAAAAATTTATTTTATACCCTTTAAATGAAGAAAAAATAATTTGCCACACTATGTTTCCGGAATATGTAATCAAACTGTAAAATGCATATTTTTTAAATTACTTTTTACGATGTTTTAGGGGTAGTTTTTTTAATTATCATGCATTATTCCTTTTTTATACTAAGGGTATGGTTTTCAACCTCTATGGTTTATCTTAAGAATAAATTTTGGCTCAATTTAACATTATCTCTGTAAAAATACAAATTATTGTTAAAATGAGTTATTTAAGATTTTTAATTAGACTATTCCAACAATAAAAAACCCCTTTAAAGGTGAGTTTTTTGCACTTTTAGGGGTGACGCCAGTACTTGGGGGTTTCGCGACCTCAATTTTCGGAAGCGACCCAATAAAGTTTAAATAAAAGTAGTTTATGAAATGAATTGAACAATGTCACCCGCGTTTTCAATGGACATTCTGCGTAAAGACATTATTGCTTCACAATCACTGTCTCTGTCTGTACTCTCAAAACTGTCTGAGAATGAGGGTATGAGGATCTAAGATTTATATTTATTAATTAATACTATTTTCTACAACAATCATGTTTATATCAACAACCAAATCAAGTGTACATTTGAATATTAATATTGTGTTTAGTTTCATATTAAAGTAAGTTATTATTAGACCTAACTATCTTTAACAATAATCCAAATAATTACTTTAAATATAAGTACAGTATCAATATAATATATTATTAATTATTGTGTAAACTGTATTAATTAAATATTGAATAATATTTTATTACTTATGTTTATGAAAATAACTGCAGTATTTATTACTGTTATTCGTGCATTTGTATTGAATTAAATGCATTTTTTATGAACATTGTTGTTACACATGCATACCTGTTAAATAATAGGCAAAGTGACTCAACTGTTAAAATAACAAGCTTGCCAACACTAATTTTCAAGAATTTATTTGGTCCAACCAGCTACCTTAAAGTTTTCAGAAAATTCGGTTATACACACCGACTTTAACATTTATTATGTAATATGCTGATGTTGGGGTACAAGGTATAACGTAGTCACAGTTAAATTATGTCACTCCATTATTACAATATTGGAGATGGAAATATCGAATTTCTTGATTAGAGAGCTCGTTGCTGGATAGAAGAAATTTTTTTAATGAATTCAAAAATCCAACATAAAGAATTAATGTAATTTCAGTATTATCTTTAGAAATTATTTTAGTAATGCCGAATTGTGAAGTAATGTCCACAGAACTAGGCGGCCTCACTATTTGGTCAATTACAAGGTGTTTAGAGTTTAGACTTTAGACCAAAGCTATACTGAAGGTGTATCAATATTGCATAAGCTGCGCCCGGTTACCCAAAACATGTTATTAACAGTTCCAAGCTTTGTCTGGATAATTGAGTCATCTATCGTTTTTATTCACAAATAATGGGAAGCTGTGAATAAAAAATGCGAACAGTTACTGTGCATTGGGTTTGAGCAATGATGTGAACATAACCTCAAATAAATTTCTGAAAAATTATTGCACTAACTTTCTCACGCACCCATTAGTCAAGTATAAAAGGGCTTAAAATGTTTAATAATATAAACTACAAAAATGTATGTAAATTTATTAATTTTTCTAAATACCTTCAGCGTAGTGAAAATTGTCTAGATTTGGAGTCGGCTTAAATTTTTCATTCAAGATATATTATAAAATTATCTTTTTTCTTTAATTAGTTTTCGCTCGTAAATGTACGGGGGAAAAAATCGTGTGTTTTTAAATAACAAATTTGTGTTTATAATTTATATAAATGACATCATTTATAATTTAAATGGCGTAAAATTGGTACTTTTTGCTGATGATACCAGTATAGTTATCAGGCATAAATCAATTAGAGTGACTGATGAATTGACAGGGGATTCAATTTTAAGCTTCCAATCATGTTTTTTAGAAATAAACTTTAATTAAATGTTGAAAAATTTATAAGAGGTAAACCTCTTGAGAATAATCCTACCATTGACGTTATGAGCAAAACTTTGAATCCCATTGTCAGTGCTTCTTTTCTTGGACTCCAAATTGATGAACATTTGAATTGGAAGCAGCGCGTGAGTTCTTTGCCGATAAAATTGTATTCAATTAGTTAAACTATAAAAACACTGACAGGATGTGGTTCGGTACAGTAGCCTATATTTTGCTTACTTCCAGTCTCAAAATATGACATCATTTTTGGAGAAAATCTGCTTTTATTGATATAATATTTTTGAATCAAAAAAGAGTTGCAAGAGTCATGTGTGGCAGAAGTCTTTCATACTCTCATAAGGGTTTATTTAAGGAATTGAATATATAGCCATTTCCATGGATTTGTATTTATGAGTGCATTATGTTTGTTAAGAGAAAAGAAGACAAATTCCCTAGAGTCGTCAGTTTTGTTTTCATTCACACAATGTTCGCAGTAGGGAGAATTTTAGACCTGAAAAGTGAACTCAGGAGGTCTCAATTTTACTGGGGTTAAGTTCCACGACAGACGTCCTGTGGATATTATCTTGCACAATCAAATTTAAAAGGGCCTTCAACTGTATATAATGAATAATTGTTTTTATTTCTTGCCTGAATTTATGGGCGTCTGAAATTGTTAATTTATTATGAATATATAATAATATATATTTATACCTATTTTAATATCTGGATGTTTTGTGTTGGCGTGTTGTTATAATTGATTTATTGTTTCGTTTACTTATATAATTAGCCTGTTTGTAATATAAACAGTTTAATTATGTTTCCATGGTATATTTTGTGGCAGTCTGGGGGTTTTAATGTTTTATAATAGTCGACTTATTGTAAAAATGGTTTTGTTTCAAACTATCTTTGTATAAAAAGTCAGTTGAATGGTTGATTTTGTATATGATTGTGTTGATTGAATTTAGTTAACTTTTTTGATGTGACCTTTGCTTACGAATGATGGTGTTTGTCAATGGTAGGGAGGGTGAATGAAATGAAAAATTAAATTACTATCTCCGTAACTTAATTTATCTACAACAAATAAAATGTTTTGATTTCTGTTGCTAATATATTGCAAAAACAACAATTTTTTTAAATTTCTTGTTTCGCATTTTCAGATTGTTGCTTTTGCTATGTAGTACTAACAGTAATATGAATATATAAGCCCGATTGATGCTTAACAAAAACAGCTAAATTGTATTGTAAACTAATTATTAATATTTGTATTTTAACCTATATGCCTTCCTGAAAACATACACAAGACCTTTTATTTGCAATGAATAAATATATAACTTTTTGCGATTTTCAGACTTCTTTTATTAAGCAAAAAACTATTTTCCAACATAAATAAATCGAAATTCGTCAGTTGATTGCAACATATGTTGGCACTCGAATGAACTTTAGCATGATTTGCGTACTTAAAAACTACATCTAAAATATCACCGAAAATGTCTCTATTTTATAAAATATTCTTTAATACAGTATTTAAATTTATAGACAGAGTAATTTAAAGTTGCACGGCAATATTTCTAAAACTGATGCTAATTCTAGAGCTAAAAATAAGAAAATGTTTTATAACATACTTTTATAAACGTTTTCTTTTCCATCTGTCGGTCATTACAAAAATAAATAAATAAACATATCTTTGGGCATAAAAAAAACCCCATAAACTTTACAATATTTTAATACCGAACAAAATATTTCCTCTTTTTTTTAAATCTTTTAATAAAAGAATATCCAAGTTTACGACAAAAAACAATATTTTCGTAATTATCTCAACGCCCAAAATTAGCCTAAACCAAAATACTATTGAATTACGATAATTGTTAATAATATTAATCTATTGTCCAGACATATACCAAAAATTAAAATGGTCTCCATAACAGTTCAAAATGGCAATCAGTTTTTTAATACTAATCTAAATATTTGTTTGTTTGTTACCTACAGAAAATATAAAAGAAGGTATTTTGTTTTTTGTTAAAATTGTAAATTCTTTTATTTTTTGCATATTTTTTAATGTTTTTCAAGATATTGAAAATTAAAATTATTAAACGCCATTTTGTAAATATACAAATTAAGTCTTGTTTTCCAGTATACTAATAAAAGGTTACATAAATAATGCGTATACCAAATCTTCACTCAATATCTTATCTACGAACACAGATATTTTTTTACAGAAAGTACAGACGGAAACCGGAGTGTTTCTGGACTCCTGTTTATATAAAACTTTTTTTTCTTATTTTTAGCTCCTGATATAATGCCGTGAAATTTTGAATCACTCTGTATATATCTATATACTGTACCTGATCTCGTATATATAGAAAGTTGTTAAGACGTTATCAAAAAGTTGATAAGACTTTATCTTAATCAACGTATCTCCTAGAGAAATACTGCGGAATATCTTACACTTTACATTTACGGAAAGTTTACACCATCCAAAATTGTACAAAAATTAATATTTTAAATTTAATATAGGTAGGCTATACTAATATAGTAACTTAATAATTTACATGATTTAATTTAATAAATGCAATACAATTTAATTTTTTATATATATATTAAATTTGAATATATATTTTAATTACAATTCTACAGAGATCAATGTAATGGATACACAAGTCCCTAAGTAAACTTTGACAGATTTTATCTAATACTGTACCATTTGTAAATTCCTTCTCTTTAACAATTTTTTCATCCCATAAATAAAGTAATAATTTTGTATTCTACTCATGTTTAAATCTTCATGACTTTTATAATCCGGCCTGTAGACGACTTTCCCATTCCAATGAGTCATGGTTATACCTTGAAAACCAATTAGGTCATTGTAATTTATCTGACTACAATAAATAGCGAAGTCATTCCGGCTTGTAACATTTAGCTGTTATCTTGCAAATAACAATATGGTTTCTTTAGAACACTCTTCATTAATTGTGAAACACAAACACGTTGAAATAATATTATCAATTATAAACTCTAACCGAATTAAATTGTCTCATCCATTTAAATCATAATATCCACTTAAGAAACTGCAGCAACTAGCAAGAACTCTTTAAGATTAATACTCCTATCTTATTAAGTGACTTATTTTATTTAATAACTTTTACTTGTGAATTTATTTTTTAACAGCGTTACATATATGTACAACAAGTCTAAAAGAATATGTGTAGCCAACTACTACAAAATAAAATATAATATTATAAACTATTCGTTATTTAACTATTAAAACCAACAATCCAAACTTTAATATTACAATTATACGTTTAAATAACTCTAGGACAAAGTGAGAAATCAACAATAGAATCATGAATATTACAATTATAACCTCGAAACGCATACATATCATTTGGACAAGTGAGTGAAAAAAATATATTACAGCGATTATGAACAAAATTCGTCCATAGAATACACACTATTTGGCAACAAAAATGTTTTACTTTTAATTTGTTTTAATTGTCTAGGAACTCTGAAAGTCTAAATCAATAAATTGAGGCTTGAATAGTAAGTCTTTTGTTCAGGTTCATTCAATGCTGATCTCATCTAAACTCCCCTTTTTTCTTGTCCTGTGAGAATAAAAGTAATCTCAGAGCGTCACTGTATAGAGTACGGGTTTAACAATCCCGCGATACCTAGCTCGATCTACACCTTATTTCATGGAATCACCTCTCTTCATCTTTCCTATTAAGTTCCTTGACCAACTCTTATTCTCTTCCGACCCTGACACTATTAGAGTATTAGAAAGCTAAAGATCATTATTTCATATTCTCTACTTCCTTTTTTTATAAGGCAATGATTACCTGGAGGTTTTTAGGATGACAACGATATGAAATCAAAACATTTCCTTGGTTATCCAGCACTCGGCAGTCCGTTTAATAACCATTTAAAAAATGGATGGTCTAGTGTTCGATTACTCTTCAAAAAGGTAGTGTTCTAAACTTTCCAATTTTTTACCGATATCTTGACTTATAAGAACCCAATTAATCATCTCATTCAAAAAATTGGCTTGTAAATTTGTTACGGAAATATTTATTATAAAGTTCATTATCGTTTTAAATCGATTAATTAAACAAAATATAAGGTTGTGTTAAACGTGCAAACTATTTAATAGTTTACAAAAATTGTAAACGTTCTGCAAAAATTTATACCGAAATTGAATACATTTTGCAAAAATTGATACCGAAATTGAATACGTTCTGCAAAAATTGATACCGAAATTGAATACGTTCTGCAAAAATTGATACCGAAATTAAATACTTTCTGCAAAAATTGATACCGAAATTGTAAACGTTCTACAAAAATTGATATCGAAATTGAATACGTTCTGCAAAAATTGATACCGAAATTGAATACGTTCTGCAAAAATTGATACCGAAATTGAATACGTTCTACAAAAATTGATATCGAAATTGAATACGTTCTGCAAAAATTGATACCGAAATTGAATACGTTCTCATCATCAGGGGCTCTGGAGGGTAGGCCCTACTTGGATCTACCTTGCTTCATGCTGTCTTAGGTTAGAACCTTCACTTTTATCTTTCCTATCAGAACTCTCTTGACAAACTCTTGTCAACCCCGATGCTATTAGAGTATTCGAGGACTAATGGTGTTCATTTTATACTCTTTCTTCTTTTTTTTTTTATAAGGTAAAGATAACCGAGAAGTTTACATTTAAACAACAAGAAAAAAAAAAGTGAAGTTTTATATTATTTTTGAACACAGACAGATAGACGGACCAAGAACAAATGTTGGCACAGCACTTTTAGAACACTGTAATATTGAGTTCAATAGAACATTGCTTATAATATAACCTTATCTTGACCAGAATTCCTCGCTGGCAATATTATCTTTCTTATCTAAGCAAACATTCGCCACGCCGCTGCTGTAGATCTATCTTAGAAATCCTTGACTTCCGTTTCCTGTCTTACGCTTCCTCTACATTCTATAAAGGATCAGAATGTTAGCGAGAGATTGTAATTCCAATGAAGTTCTTATGGAGAACGTGAAATGTTTAATAAATACGACATTAATATTCTATGCCATTGATGGAGTTCGAAATAGTACGCATGGTTCAACTTTTACTTTTGTTGTTGCTAGTTTCACTAAGTGACTGTAGTATTTATAAAAATAAGGTTTTAATTTGAAAATTAATAATTTTACACATTCAGAAAGTCAATAGTCATGGAAACAATCGAATTTCAATAAACAAAAATATGTCATTTTCTTTTCTTTCGTGTATTTCTTGTGGGATAATAGCAAGTATAATAAACGGCGTAGAAACATTTTACAAACTTTATTACTCACCCGTCCCCAAAACCTATTAAAATTATCCATCAGTAAAACTGTCAAAAGTTGAACACTCTAAAGTTGAAAGTGAGCCATGGATATATTTAAATCAACTCAAAACTTACTTCGCTTGTACAATTTATAAGTGTAGTGTAAATAATATTTGATTTTAAAATTATGGTTTTTGGGGGTTTCTTTTTTTTGCTAGTTATTCCAGAACCTCGCTACTATTTTCACTTGTAATTTTACACAGTGTTATGAGTCGTTAATCTCTACCCTTCGGTGCCATTTGAACGAAATCGGTGAAGCCGATTTTGAGAAATTGTGTATTTTATAACAACTCCATAGGCGATTGTTGTTTTTCGCTGCTAATTCACCTACCAGAATTTTTGGAAAGATGGTGATGTTTTGTTTGGATCCATAGAGTTAAAATTTGATAAAAATCGTTACAGAAGATTTTTAGAAAAAAAGTAATGTAAACAGTCCAAGGCAACACATTATACTTTATAACAGTACCATACCTGCAACTGGACAAGACCTTATAATATGGCCACAAACAATTTTATTATTTGTGTACGATGAGTCATACTCTGATTTTATATTTGTTAGTGTTGTGTTGTATTACATGTTTATGTGTTAGTGCGGGCCTGATGAAGCCGACAGTATTCGGCGAAACAGCGCTGTAGCCATAACTATAATACGGACTGAGGACAACCTCTAAGGTAATTAACTATATTAACAAAAAGTTAATAAAAGACATAAAAAATTTCTGGAGATATGCTCAGTCTGCTTCTAGCTTTTGAATCGCTTGGAGCTTATCAGTGGAACTAACGTTACCTTATATTCGCGTCTCGGCTAGCTAAAACCGTTGAATTTGGATTGATTTCAAATATTTATAACATTATGTTGGCGAGTTGTGGCGCTTGTGGTGAGTTTGTAACTGACACCAAAGAGATTTGAAACGTACTCATTGTGATATATATATATTTCACGTTAAATGCACTAAACTGAAAATTGTTCGTAATCTAGTTGCAAAAAAGGAAAACTTAGTCTACGAGAGTCGGGGATAGCTTCGGCTGATGCAGCAGCTCAGATTAACGGTGATGCGAACTTATCTTACAGACATTCTTCGTATTTTTAAACATGACGTGATTGTTACAAGTGAAATATCTCTTTGAACTTCCTGTCTGATCCCGTTGATAAAGGAAATAAAATAATGGCAGATATGAAAACGGAGGTTAAAAATATGAGGAAGGAAATTTAGTAATTACTTGGTTCAAACAAAACGCCGAATAAAGTGAAGCTACTGAAATTTAAACTTCGTAACAAGAGAATAAGGAAATCCGTGGAATTCTTGTAATGGACAATGAACGGATCCTGGCCATTGTGGGATGAAATGTTAGCAGCCCATCGTAAAACAAACCGAGAACTCCTGCTGTTTTCGGGAACATCGAGTGCCCGTCTCTTGGCTCTTTTGCTTTTGGTAAAGTTAAAACACTCCACACTGACTAGGTAAACTCTGCTTTTCCACCTAATAGGAGAGTATACGTGAATGAACACCTGTCATCTGACAATAAGGTATTTCTAACCAAACAGTATAACAAACACACAGAACACAATTCTCATAAAAAATACGCCTAAATATCAGACGCGTTTCAACGACAAGGTCGTCCTCTTCAGTGATACACCAGCTACACCAACCAAACCACAACTGAATCCAACGTTTCATCGAACCCATATATATAATATACAAACTGAAGGGGGCGTGGCTTATCATTTTACACTGCCAAAGCGATAGTACGCGCCACGTGTCAATTTAACTATTTAAGATTTAACATATAGCTGATATAAAATAATCGAACTAACCCTACATTTAACATTATACATTACATTTTACATTAATATAGAAATTTGCATAAGTCCTAGTTCATTATTTACAATTAAGTCCTGTTACTTATTAATATAAAAAGTCTATATATTTATACAAAATCAAGGGGGCCGTGGCTTATTATTTTACACTGCCAAGGCAATAGTACGCGTCTCGTGTCAGTTTAGCTACCTAAGATTTAACATACAGCCAAATCAAGACAATCGAACCAACCCAACATTTAACATTATATATTATATTTTACGTTAATATAGAATTTTGTATAGGTCCTGGTTCATTATTTACAATTACGTTTTGGTGCCTATTAATGTAAAAAGTTTCCCAAGCATCCATGGATTGTTTGCTTAATCAATGATTGTTGGCACTAACTATGTTATAAACATGACAAAATGCCAAATAATCAAATTAAAACAACACCTTGTTTCGCTCGTAAAAAGAGAAAAGATAAAAAACCTTGTACATGTAACGTTCCGCCTAGTTGCATAGAATCAAATTCTTAAATTGAATAATGATTGTTGTAACTATGTAATAAACATGACAAATGCCAAATAATCAAATTAAAACACGACCTTGCTTCACTCGTCAAAACTTAAAAGATAATGAACAGAAATTAAAAATTAAATGAATCGGTTCCCCAATTTATTTATTTTAAAGCATAATTGCTCATTACATCTAACAATGTTTGAGAACGATAATCTCAACCCATGCTGTTATCAATATTAACACGTTCTTAATTAGAAGTGTTCTGCTAACCACAGTTAACCGAAAGCATTCCACGTTAAAGACCAACTCTTTCAAAACAACAATAGAAAGAAGGGAGAGACGTGCCTGTTTCCAATTCGTAGCACAAATTAAAAAAATGAAACGGAGCGCAACACTGTAACGCAAAAGAAACGGGATTGGATGCTAATTAGAAACAAACATATATGTCTACTTCGTCTATTCATTATGCCTAGCTGTTGTCTATGCACACGCTTGAAGAAATACTGAGGAGAAGGAAGAAAGAATAGCTTACTTAGCATGATTCCAATTTTAAAAAGAAATGTACGCAAAGCTGGAGGAATGGGGGTAAAAAAAATGTTTTGTATTCGAGATCTATTGAAAACGTCTTTGGTATTATTTTTTAACATGCTTTTTTCCCGTTTGTTTTTCAACTATCTCCTAGAATTCTTTTCATTTCACCCTCTGTCGCCCTACGCACTATTTTATCCTATTTGAAAGGTAGATTTTCTTTAGATGTAAAAGAGGGTAATTTTACTGTTTATGTGCTCAACTTGTGTGTGAGAAACTAATTTGTATTAGTCAAGAGGTTTTAAAGGTGTTTGAGAGGTCAATGAACTCTGGTTGAGGGTTCACATATTAGCTATTGTCCACACCCTCATCATGGAAACGTTGACACTGAGACTATGATGCTCAAGATTCAAACAGTTGATTCATGAAAATCACAAATTTAACACATGTTCAGGAATAATAACTGTTATTAAAACTTTGATATTAATCAAATACAATTTACGCCAAGAACGTTTACAACAGTAGAGAAAAAAAATGTATGCTCTAATTAAATAATGTGATCTTTAGTTCATTTTCTCTATTTGATTGACGATTATCGAATTGATTTTTTTGCGGAGAATAGTTTAGATTGAATGAGTGTGCGAGACAGTTTGTCCATTGTTTGTGCTTAATGTATTTTAAGCTTTTGAATGATATTTACATTTGTTTAAATCTACGTATAGAAAAATGTATATTTTCCCCACCACCATGGTGTAGAAATGTTTAAAATGAGTGTATAACAACTTGTACGTTCAAAAATTGTATCACAATTTTGAAACAAAATCAGGTTATTGTGTGGCATCATGGTATATACCCAGCCCCATCATACAGTGTAATACAATGATATGCCTAAAAGTTGGTCTCTTGGGTATTGTAGGAAATATTAAATTGTATTGTTAGAACAAGTGGTCTTATCTAGTAGGGTGAGTTTGTTTAAAACCAATGTTATACAGGTTTTCTGAACTTCCTAATTGTGTATATCAGTTCCTTCTTGACGTCGGCTAGGCCCTAAAAAGACATTTATATACTCGTATATTAAAATGTCTCCACTAGTGTAAGTGTCTCGGCCCTTCATCTTGTAACTTTATGAATATCATACTTTCTGGAAAGGTCAGGTGTTAAATAACATAAGAAATATAAATAAAACTGTTTTAAATGGGCGCCATTTTGACATGATAATTCAATTTTCTTGAATTTCAATAGGGTTCCTTCTATATAATCACACTATAGTTCCCTATATGATATTTCATGTTCCCTTATTAATTTTTGTATTTGCAAACATGCTTATGAACAGACTACAACGACGATGGACTGCATGTCGAAAATCATTTTTTACAATTATTACCAAACCTACCCTATTGATCTATATCCATCTGGGGATGTTACCTTCCTTAGGATGTTATCCTTCTGAAGATAGCTATGTTACCAAAATTTACATAAAGGTTTAAACTTTCAAACTTTAATTGTGTTAGGGTTTGTGGTTTGGGGTTACTTCTTTTACTTGTTATTAACCACAAGGCTCAATAGATGTTATATCTATCCTATACTTTATGAAGTATAGGCCTACTGGGTGATGTGTATGGCTATCTAATGAGTGTGAAAGCATTAGTCGTGATTGCCATGACAGGGGAAACACTGAAATAGCTGTTCAGTTGTTATAGATTGTCCCAAGGGTAACACATGCAGGAGCTCCTCCCTGAGGCTGGTCTTGTACATACATTCTATTTCACAACTTTACAAATGGTTCACTTTAATTTTTGAGAGACTAATTAAAAAGTCGAAATAAGTGGATATGGTTAATGTAGACATCCTAGACCCCTAAAACTTTACGATTACTTACGTAATAAGATAGCAGTGTAGGATGTGCTATGCCAACTTCTAATAATAATAAGAGAACATATGCATGCTCACAGCAAGGGGGGGGGGAGGCTGTAGTCACTAAAGTGGGTATGGTTAATGTAGACATGTAGACACCCTAAAACTTTACAATCATTTATGTAATAAGAGATCAGTGTAGATGTCTCATGCCAAGAGCATGTGCATGGTCACAGAAGGGGAGGGGAGCTCATAATCATAGAAGTGAATATGGTTAATGTAAACGCGCTAAAACTTTACAATCATTTATTTAATAAGAGAGAAACCTAGACATGCCATGACAACTTTTAATAATAATAAGAGAACATCTGCATGCTAACATGGGGGGAGGGGGTCGTTGTATAAAGTTATGTGATGGGTCAAATAATCGACATTGAGTTTTTTTATGTATATATTCATTTTGTTACGGCCCCTATGTTAAAAAAAATGGTTTTTGGAATGATATTTATTGTATGTACTCTAACGATAATTATTTTATTATAATTTCAGAAATATTATATAAATCAAAATTATGAATTAATTAGTCATACCTTGGATTGTCAACACATAAGGAAAGTTATCAATGATGAAGTCCAAATATACTCTTTAACATTAGCTTTGAAATATCTAATTTTATTTGGATTTATTTTCCAATTACTTTTGTTTTTTAATTTAGACTATTTGCTCAGGGGGAGCTCTTTAATGAACAATTAATACAGTGAGTGAAATTTTAACAATTTAGTTTCCAATTAAAGTCTATAATTAGTACAATACCAAATCCACTTTTGTTGTATTCCTATGTAAGTAATCCAGTGCTGATAGTTGAGTGAAGAACTTTCACTTTATTACTTGTTAATGATGTTCACCAAACACTACACTGTACTATGTGATTTATCAATAAAATGATTCACTTCAAATTACCATGAAGATGCACTCAACAATTTTTAACAAACACGGTTAAAACATACGTGTTAAAAAACAATTGAAGGGCCCAGGGGAAAAACGGGTTAAGTCAGTAATACCAAATTTTTCAGGAGACCATATTTAAGATTTAGGCAATTATTAACTTAAAATTATATTTTGCATAATTATCAAAATACCTTGTGGGTATAGCCTACACTAATAAAAACATATTCCAGTGGCCAAAAACTTTGTTTTTTAATAATTTTATTGTCCTTAAAAATCAAAATGAGTTGTATAATTCATGCGTCAGTTGTTGACTTGACTCATTATTCCCCAGTACGCGCCTGACTTGGCCCGTTCTTCCCCAGGTGACCAATTATTAAAGTTTTTATTTAAAAGTGACCTAGCCCGTTATTCCCCACTTTGAGCACATCGTCATGTAGATCTTGAGCCTTCCTTTCGAATGACGTCAAAAACCAAAAATGTCAAAAACATTGACTTAACCCGTTTTTCCCCTGGACCCTTCAATTATTACTTTACTATTACTAAAACTGGAATTATAACTTATAGGAAATACTAATTTCTACATTAGGAATACTTTTGGCGTTACTTCGCCGACCCCTATGGTGTGAGTTCTTCTCCAAGACTCTCTATATAATTTTTACTTTGTCGATGCTAAAAAATACTTATTCCCTCTCTCTTAATTTACTTTAACCAATGAACGTAAGCAGCTACTTTTTATCAGCCAATCAAATTTTAATGTTTCAAAATTGTGACCGTTTAGAAAACTGTTGTCCCGTTACATTTTATGAGTTTTGTGTGTGATTGTCCTTAAGTTTCTAATATTATAGTTATTTATGACTTAATTGCCTACAATGATTCTGGGTCTAATTTAAGTGTTTTTCTCTTCTTTTTTTTCTTTAAAGTTGTGAATGGTGTTCTGACTGATTTATAACATATCCCCCTAACGCTTCACCTTTGTCAGCGATCACAAAACGTTTAACATGTGTCCAACAAATGTATCTATTTCTATATTCTTTTTAAAATATTAGACCATTACTGGAAAGCTTATTGATTTCGTTATAGTACAGCCTAGACGCGTGAGCCGACTTTAATGACATTTTGTAAGTTTACATATTTTGGCCTATCTCAAGATTTTCTTTCATTTTTTCTATAACTCAAAATTTGAGGGTAGTTACAAAAAAAGGAAAACACAAAATTACTATTTTCTCAAAATCGGCTCTATTTTTGGCCTTGAAGGACCAAAACACAATCAATGTATTGGTTGTCATCTCTCCAAAAAATGCTGGTTCATGAGTAATCAGTAATTTTTTTTTTAAACAGCCTAGCCATGGAGTATTATAAAAGACGTAATTTTGAAAAGTCAGTAACACCGTAAATTTTAATCAACTGACTCAAACCTTTGTCCAACATCATAGTAAACAATTATTACAGGTCAGGAATGACGGAATGAACCTTGACTAAAAGCACGTTTAGACAGTATTGTTTTTCCCGACAACATGATTCTATTCACTTTTTTCTTAACAACTACCAAAATAATATTTTTGTGAGAAATAGTTTTGGATGGTTTTTATGTAGTTTTGGGGATGGGCGAGTGGGAAATATCTGTAATGTTTTTGCTCCATTTATTTAATTAAATGGAGTACAAAAGAGAGAAGGAACCATATTAGTCATACGACATGCTTAATATAATCTAATTCTTTCTCAGAATACCCAACAGTTGTCCAATTTTTGCCATCTTCACAACTGATTCTTCTTTCCTACATTTCTTCTGTATCTTTGTGCTTCATTCTCTTAATTTACCAGAACTTCAGTTTAATCACAGTCGATGATATTAATTGTAGCATTTTGTTTTGTTTTAGCCGAGAGAAAGACATCATTAGGTAAAGACTGGCATGGAGCTTGTTTACGATGTGAGAAGTGTAATAAGACATTGACACCAGGCAATCATGCTGAGCATGAAGGCAAACCTTACTGCAACCAACCTTGTTATGGTGCTCTGTTTGGACCTGGAGGTAGGGTATTTTACATAATACATAATTTCTATTAGGTACTTATCATGTTTGTTTTTGTCAAGTATGTTTTCTGTTATTTAACTTTTAAAATAAAACTTGAATAAAATTTCTCACAAATATATTTATTAAATCAAACACATTTCAACGTAACTTTCATCATCCTCAGTAGCATAATTTTTAAAACAATTTACAGGTTAAGCTCAATATTTGTTTATTTATTATTATTTCTGATTGATTTTATGAAATGTTTGATCATTTAGATTCATTTCCATTAATTCCATCTATTTTTTTTTTAATGGATGTATGAAAAATATGTAAACATTTGAAAGGAGAATATCTTCTTTTGATAATTCATGAATGATAATTATTCACATACTAAACAGAGAGCTTAAATTCTATAGGTGTTTTCAAATATCTTTAAGTAGCGGTACTAAAAAGGTAGAACTAATTTTTAATTTGGTTTTGGGGATGAGTGAATAGAAAAGTTTGTTCAGTGTGTTTACACCATTTATTTATAATATGTTCTGGAATAACATCCATGCATTGCTAGTGTTGTTTATGGATCATAAACTTGGTTATAAAACCAATTTATGGTGCTATTTGTTTTATCTCATACTGTACACTTGATTATTTTATAGTTACTACATTGACCGATTTATCTAATTGTTTAAATGTTATTTTGTCATGGAAGTTTTTCTTTTGGTCTTTAAAAGTTTTCATTGTTATGTATTAAAACGGCATGGTACTGTTTCTCATTTAACATTTATTTGTTTATAGGTTTTGGGCGAGGAGGTGCAGAAAGCTATGTTTACAACAAGTAGAATGGCCACTCCATTTCATTTTCATTCCTCATTAATTTAAATACTTTTTATGACACAAAAAATATATATATTTATATAAAATACAAATCATTCTATATTATTAATAAGATTTAATTTAATTAATCCTTTTATAAAGGTATCCTATGTTATAACTCAGTCCAATCAAAACTTTTATCACCCTGCTTTTCCATCCTGTGTTTACAATTTTCAGTTTGTATCTCATCTCCCATTTCCATCTGTACCTAAACCACCTTGACAAATTTTATCTCTTAAGGCCAAGTTATATTTGTGGGAAAACCAACAACTGATAAATAGATTTGATTTAAAAAAATTTTTTTTTTAATAAAACGTAAAATAAGTTTTAATTGACATATATATAAAACCAAAGGCTATAAATTTATGAGCGGTAATTAATAACATAGGTACCTAGTAATGACACTATCTGCTGTGGCAAGTGGGATGAAATGGAGAGGGGGCTGACTGAGACCTAGCTGTTCCCCCTCCAATTATTCATGCCTCTATCCCATTATTCAAAATGACCCATTTCGCTGCCTTACCTGTAAAACCAAAAAAACAACTGAAGAAGATGAGACACTATCTGCTGTGGCAAGTGGGATGAAATGGAGAGGGGGCTGACTGAGACCTAGCTGTTCCCCCTCCAATTATTCATGCCTCTATCCCATTATTCAAAATGACCCATTTCGCTGCCTTACCTGTAAAACCAAAAAAACAACTGAAGAAGATGACTTGGTCAATGAAACATTAGACTACTTTTGTTTGTTTACTTGTGAAAATTTGAGTGTTTCATAAAGACTATACTCATTACATACCTATGTAAATACAATTTTTTATTATTATTGAACTATTTTATGTAGCAATATACTTTTACAATTCTTATTGTACATACTACTCTTGCCCCAAACAATAATGCTATACTGCTGAAGTGATTTCCAGTATCAATTTGTTTGGATGTATTAAACACAGTTGTATGGTTTGTTGAAATATTCAACTATAATTTGCTTGGCCAAAGGTTGGAAACAACCTCTACTAATCCAATAGACTCAGAATCTCTTGGCATATCTAGAGGTCACAGCTTAGACTACATACATCTCAAATAGTGTATTCTCATAAATTATTTCCCAAGGCAAAGTTCAAACCAAAATCAGTATATCTTTGAATGCATCTATGAATTGTAAATAAATTTGTATGTTGCCGCTGAAATATACTGTGGAATAATGATTTCCTGCTAATCACTCCTCACAAATGTTCACTTTCAATTGACTTATATACCAACATATGTTGTCATTTAAAATTATATGAAAATACACGAAATGTATTGATAAATCTGGATTTCTTATTTTCCAGAATCAAAAATAGTTATAAATGAGTAACTATTTTGAAAATTATAAGCAAATATTGAGGCCTATATCACTGACAAAATATTTATTGTTGAATATCTTTATGAAAGCATGGTTTTCGAATTGGCATACAAATATTGATACTTGGAACTACTGAATCAATTTAAATCAAACAAAGACTGAAACCAGATAAGGTATCTAGGCGAAAGAAATTCTGATCTGTGATTCTCGAATTATTAGCTTACAAACAGATAGGGGAGATATTATGTTTTAAATAAGTAACTTTAGTAATTTAATGAAATATTATATTATTAATCTACCAAGTAAAGAATAATGTTTGGTACAACAAAAGTTAAATAAATTTTCATGACTATTGGAAAAATAACAGAAAACTTCCTGATATTTGTCACTAGAAAACTTGCACTAGATGGCCTGTCTTAAAAGAGTTATATTCCTTTCTTTACTCTTCTTTTTAGCTCTTCTGCCAATATAAAAGAACTACATAACTGGACAAAAAGACATTCACAAAGACACCAAATAGGATGTCCATTACAAGCAGCTTGCAAGAGGTCTCTATATCCTGCCCCAAATAACTAACTAATTCTATTTTAGTAATGTCAGTTTCCTCCTTTCCTGACCCCTTATCCTTATTCCTGGAACTCTTAGAAATTTAAAACTAATGTTTTGAATAGTAGTTATTAAGTTCTCAAAATATTAAATCCCTACCATTTTCAAACTTATACTGTGTGTATATTAGCTAATTTTTGTAGTGGAAAGTAAGATTTTATGATCTCCCTTATGACAGGAAATACGGCAACCATTTTATAAATATTTAATCTTCATAACCTCAGAATCTTAAAAATAATATTTGTTAAAACTGTGTGTGCATGCACATGTTTGCATATCTAAGAACTTTCATATTACCAATGACTACATAAATACTATAAGACACGACATAGGATAGGGAAATAGTCTACGCTTTACGGGTGCTGTTCGTCACAAGTTTGACACACAGCTATCAGAAAGCGCTAGCAGCAGGTGCTTGACTGTACGCATCCCACTTGGTTGAGACTGTACAACTGTTGACACAGCATAGTCAGTGTTGTCAGTTCGTGCGCTGAGATAAGCGATTCTCGACCTTCCCTCGCATCTCTGGTCCCATATGTGGCATCAGTGCGTTTTCTCTTACCCGTCTGAAACATTGTTTGACCGTAGAGCCACCTAGCGCCAGTCACATCAACTTCAGATTGGTCACATCAACGCCACCTAGCGGGTATTGGTCAACTCAAGAATAAGCGTAGAATATTTAACATGGCCATGTCGTGTCTTATAGTATTTATGTAGTCATTGATATTACCTTCATATATCAACAACTCTGGAAAGAAGTCACATCCAATCTGGAAGAAAATTCACTTAAGTGATATACTGATGGATCTAGATTGAATATATAGAGAAAAGAAAGTTAATCAAAGGATCTAATTTCAGCCTTAGCAAATCTTTAGCTAAAACTCCATCTATCTTTCTATCATCCAAGCAGAGATACATCCAATGTAATTATGAATCGGAGAAAATCTTAACAAAGATGTAAAGATCTTCATTATATCATACACTCAAGGCTTTTGAATTCAAACCCTTTTGAGTTGAGACTAGTGTGTCAATTAAATAATAATAATAGTGTATAGCAAAAATCAAATTGATATAAGGTCATACAAAAATACCAGCAACCTTCAAAATACATAACCCATTGCATACAATTTTAATTAGCATTTCAAATTCATTATAATTATATAAATAAATATTACATAGACATTTTTGAATAGCAATCAAATAAAATTATTTACTTTAAGGGCAGTAATAATACCAAATAAACAAAAAAAAATAGTACAAAAGACTAGTTACAACAGTAAACAATTGAACAAAATAAATTGAATAAGAAAGAATCTTTTAATTAATAATATGCCTGATAAAATAAAATATCAACAGAATCTATATAAGATCCTATCTGTTCAACACTCCAGTGCAGCTCTCAACCTCACCTAATAGCATCAGACACACTCACAGAGTAATATGTGGCAGACCCAAAAATGTGTCTTTTTTAACAGGTTATCACTTATATGTTGCATATGATCAGGAAGTTGATTTAGAAGTCAAATGGCAGATTGAGTAGGCAATCTTTCAGTGGTATTTCTTCACCCTGAAGTCATTTTTATGACCGATGTTATACAAATAAATATCCCTATTTTAAAAGAATTTTCATTTTACTTTTCCAAAATAAATAGTCTCGGGTTTGAACGCACAACTTCCTGAAACCGTTTTTACAAGTTTCATTTCTTCTCAATCCACATATAGGCCTAATAGCTATTTTTTGTAGAGTAAAGAGTCTCCTAAAGTGGATAGTTGCACAGCCACCCCAAATAACCATAGGCTTAATGTAGGTAAATTCAGCCATAATATGCCATCTTCATTACATTAATTTAACACAAATTGGAAAGGTTATGCATAATGACCTTAACCACATGATGCTTCCAAGTTTAAGCCACTGTTTATGACTATGCCCAGAAACTCAATGGAATCCATAACCTTTGGTATCTCTTCTCCAAGGAATACAATTAGATTTATTTGTATTTATTATTATATTATTTCTTATAAATACTGTGCCTGTTCCTCTAAAACTGAGCTGGTGTCATCAGCATACTGAACAATGTGTCCAGGACTGACTGAAATAAACTAGAGGTCTCTGAAGGACCCCATATCTTAAAAGAAGTTTATTAGAAAGCTTGCCAGCAACTTTTACACTGAGACCTATCAGATAAAAATCACTGAATCCATCTGGAGGCATTCCATGAGTCCTATATCTCTAAAATCACAAAATACCAAGGCAAAAGCCTACTGACAAAATGTAAACAACAACAAAAACAAACTGTAAACACTGACAAAAACAAACCCTGATAAAATCTATCAGCTGTGGCACTGCTTCCATTATGGATCTACCTTCTCTAAAATGGAATTGGGGAAAAGTAAGTTATTAATTTTAAGGAATGATGTTATTCTCGGTAACTATTCATATATGAAAGAACAATTTTTTTAATAGGTATTACCTTGCCAATTTTTAGACATTCTGGAAACTCACCGTTTTCAAAAGAGTTATTAATGAGATTGTTAAAGGATTTGAAATTTATGTACTGGACTGTTTAATTAACTATACAGAAATTTTATTAATGACAGTAGATTTTGAATTTTTTACATTTCTTACGACTGTCTCTAGCTCTTGTTTAGTTATAGGAGTCAGAAATGTTAATTTTAATACATTGGTGATAGGCAGCGTAAGTATACATGTACGTTGTTCATGTACCACAACATTATTAAAAGCATTTGCAATTAAGGTTAGGTCAGTAATTCTTTCCCCCCTCCCCCAACATATCACAGAAACTCCTTTATTTGAATGCACTTATGTGCATTAATTCTTTTCCAAGCAGTCCTTGAAAATTTGTTAGATTTAGCAAACTTTTTTCCATTAATGTATGCTTTAGCCGCTACAATGACTTTTACAAAATTTCAGAATATTGTTTACAATAGTAAATATTTGTGTTCTTAATATATTTTTGAGTAAAATTTAAATTATATCTTGACACTAAATAATCCAATTATTCATGATTTTGAATTTTTCCCTTGTGTATCATCAGAATACAAGCAATATCCAATAGTAAGTTATTGTTCTCATAAATTCATAGAATCTGGCCTCTGTAGTACATTTAACTGGGAAATTACTCCAAGACTCATTAGAAATGAGTCCTGTAAGAAATGTAACATTGTCTGATGTAGTTAACCTTTTAAATGTAACATTATGAGGTTGATGCTCAGATAATAGGTAGGTCACCTGTATGAGCTAAGCTTGATGGTTGTCTATGACAGACTGAATAATTGATTTTTTTTTAAATTTGGGCAGAATGTCCAAAACTACATTATCAATTGTGACCGCAAAACCATTGAAGACCCTTGTGGGAGAATCCATCAGCCAGTCCAAACCATATGATTTTAAAAAAGTCTCTAACTCGTTTGCCCAAATTGGCAGTAATTATCTATGGCATTAATATTAAAGTCACCTAAATTTTGATTTGTAAACAAAATATTTAGCCGTCTATATCTTTAAGACAAATTTCTTATGGTCACCTTTTGGTGATCGGTAGTTTATTAGTACTAATCTATGTCCCTCATTGATTAATTTCAACCACAGATAAGTTACTTCAAAATCTTTTTCTATACGTTTTTTTCAAAATTTAATTTAGATGACTTCATACCATCTTTAATGAAAACAGCTACTCCACCAAGTTTTATTGATGATCTGCAAAATAAATATACTAAAATATAGTTGTTAATTTTGAAAAGATGAATATTATTCACCTGGAAGCCTTGTTCCATTATAACCAAACATCCGAATATAAACAATTCTATAATATCATGTTTGTGAATAGCCCATTGTGCAGAATACAAAATGTTTGTGCATGGTGAGACATACTAGCCCATTTAGGAATAAGGAAATCCAACATTCCACCCTGGGGCATCAGATAACCAGAGATCCCATGCAAACCTGTAGCTCTATTTACAACATTCGAATCATCAATACTTTCTAAAACATTAGTATTTATTATACATTTTTTTTTTTTTTTAATATTAGTTTTAGGTATATTTAGATTCTTAAAAAAATATTTAATTCATTACTAGGTTTACGTACCAGTCCGCATCCATTTTCCCAACATTGTCATATGTCTCACCCCCTCCAAGAGGATTTTGAACAACCATTACGATATTTTGGATTTGGTTACCAACCACAATTCTAAAAGAGTTGGTTTTCTGCCTATACTACTAGGTTCCCTACGAATTGTTTCGGAATTCAAGTTTAATTCCGCAATTCTATTGCTTTACCATTAAATTTTACAGCTTTTAGAAAAGTGATATAAAGACAGTTTTTCATTTAAATTACTTAAAGAAATGTTATAACACTTGTATTTATGTTAATTTGAGTTTGTATACACAAATTTGCATAGTACACAAGATGTTTTCTTAAGAGGGTGTTGTTTGACACAAAAATACTATTCGTTATTATATTTGTTCCATCTGATAATTTTGATATTTAAACCTAAGATTTGTTTTATTGTGTGGCAAAAATTCTTTCATATATAAACATCGTTTGCACCACCAAAAACAATGTATAATCTGCCTGTGTCAAGTTTGTGATGACTTGTTTAGCAGACTCTATTTTTACATTCAAAGGGGCTCCTGGGTATACAAAACCTGATATCTCAAAATCTACCCCTAACACTTCTGACAGAAATCTAAAAATATTTTCTTCTTTACATTTGTCATAAAATTATCAGCAAAATCATTATCTAATTTTATTGACGATTCTTATGATTATCTGCTATCAATTTACAAGATTTTTAAGATTTTTTATCGGACAGTTATTTTTTAAAATTTTTTGGATATCTGCATAACTTTTAGTAGTGGAGGATTTCCAATATTTAACAATGATACAAAATTATTTCTGATTTGGAGCCTGGAGGACCAAAACTGTTCATTATGTTTTAATTAGAATGCTCAAAACTATGCTCAGAGCTATTTTTAATCTCTCATTTAGGGCATTCATTTCTTCTTTCTTCTCTAGACTCTTAAGTTTTGTTTTTTTACTAAATTTAATTTAATATTAAGCATTTGCATTTCAGTTCATATTTTCCAGTTACTCCGCAACATTTAAAGTTGTTTAAACATATGCTTCACTAATTACATGATCTTCTAACCCTTCAAATGCTGAACAATTTAAAGTATAGTTCATAGCCATAGATATAGGGATGTGATTTTTCCAGGAACACAAATACAATTAATTCATTAAAATTTCATTTCTTTTAAAATGTTTTTAACAAAAGGTGATTAAAAGATATAACTAATGTTTTTATGGTCAAACCAAATCAAATACCAAGTCAACCAGTATAGGTAAAATATGCTTGTTGAGCAAACATATGTCTCAACAATGTCCAAGCTTTAACTAAACAGATAATAAAAAGAAGCAAGTCACATAATTCTAAATCAACAACCTTACAACCTTGTTTGTGAGTAAGCTATCTGAGAGCCAGGCCTGATCTTTGTACATATCTACTTAAAATTCATTGATTTTATTATTAAAAATCAAAAAAACATGTATCACAACAAAAAATATATAATCTTCTTTACCTCTAAAAGAACTAGCTTGTCAACAACTTTCAGGAAAAAACACGAAGTTGTTTATCCACATTAAAACCATGAAAAACTGGGAGCAGCACAATTCAGTAATGTAATACCTTTACCTTCTGGCAAAAACGACAAGGTTACCTTGCTTTCAGTGTCAGGACATGAGAGAATCCTGGGGACTGGAGAAACATATCTCTTTGCTATAAAAGTAGAGAGTGATTTTGTAAAGCCTGAACCATTCTTAGGAGTACCCACAGTACCTTTTATACGAATATTTTTAAGAGCTTGAGAAGAGGACCAAAATCCATTTATTAGAGACAACATCTTATATGCAGCCAATCATTGGACCCCTTAGTTTGAAGGACGCAGGCTTTATTGAAGTTCCTTGGAGTTGTTGTTCGTTGCCTTTATCTCCATTCTGGTCCATACTGATGCTGCGGTTACCTATTACTCTCCTCTATGCGCTCAAATGTTATTACAAACCCTATTGCCTTCCAATAGCTTTCACTTGGTATACCCATTCTTGGTATGTTAACCCTTTTGTTAAAATGATGCATTATTTTAAAAATTAAAAACTTTTCTGGAATCGCAGGATTTAAATTTGCATCTTTATTTATTATCCTACAAAAACACTCTGCTTTGGTTCATTTTCCTCCTACAACGTATCTTTAGTTTTCTAATTTACCGTATCACTAAGTTTTTGTTATACAGGGTGACACACGGGAGATGGACGGGTTTTAATGAAATAATACCAAATTTTAAAATTAATGCATGTTTATTTACACAAAATCAAAGCTCATTATTTACCATTTTAGTTAACAAAGCTCATTACCTGCCATTTCAGTTATTTGTGAAAAATAATATCGTCAAGGTGATGTCCATCATTTCGAATGCAGGACTAAGTCTCTTCTCAAAATCCTCCATCACACAGACTGATATTTCTGCAGGGATGGCAGCAATTTCTTGAATGATTGCATTTTTCAACTCATCCAAATTTCGTGGTTTGTGGTTATAGACACAGCTCTTAAGGTACCCCCACAGAAAAAAGTCACACTGATAAGTCGGAAGACCTGGGAGGCCAATGAACATTGCCAAAACGTGAGATAATCTGTCCAGAAAACATGCGTCTAAGAACTGTCATTGAAGTGTTCCCGGTGTGTTGTGTTGCCTCTTCCTGCTGGAACCAAACATCTTTAACTGGATTCGTCGTCTTCTTAGTTCTGGTTTCAAAAATGTTTCAAGCATACAAATGTATCGAGGGGAATTAACAGTAACTGTGGCCCCGTTCTCTTTGAAAAAATAAGGTCCAATAATGCCAACAGAGCCAAGAGAACACCAGACTGTTACCTTTTCTGAGTGTATAGAGGGCACTGGTGGATAAGGCGTGGATGCTCTGGAGCCCAGTAACGTAGGTTTTGCTTATTCACGGTCCCGTTTAAATGGAAATGAGCTTCATCGCTCATCAATAAAATTGCATTTTCATCCGATCCCAAAATCACTTGCAATCTGTAAGCAAAGTCTTCTTATTTTATTTTATGATTTTACAATTATTTTTTCCATAATTGTATCTTATATTTCTCTTCCTTATTGTGTGTCACCTTTTTATTTTATCAATTTATACTATATTCTTTATTTTCTAATACATTTATTTCCTACTACATACAAGGTAAATTCCTGTTCATACTAAGCCAAATATCAGTCATTTTTTTTTTTTTTTAATTAGGTTGTATCGCCCCACGTTGGCTGCCATTTGTGATGACCAATTGTGAGGAATATATCTTTGTAATGGCTCTGCTTAATAAACATTTTATTTTTCAAGAATTTTATTGAATTTTATTATTTAATATTTCCAAAATCTATCAAAACTACTTTAAGTTATTGGTTTTTCAGTACCTTATGTTTAATGAACTCGGTCCCTAAGATTAAGGTCCTGAAGTTCTAAAACTTTCTTGTTTTTATTTTGAATTAATTTATTAAATTTTAAAAATTTCTGCTTCGTTTAAATACTAGGTTAATCTTACTTATTACTTTATCTTAATTCTAATTTTATTATTATTAATTTTGAAGTTAATGATTTTATTTTTATTTTGCATATTATAACTTTCACTTTAAACAAACTTTTCTTCCTTTCAAAACTTTCCAAGTACCAATTTAAATATTTTATTTTTTTAATAGTCCACAAGTGAAACATGTTTTCAAGCTCCTTCGATTTTTGAGGGGAAAGGAGTAACAACTTGACTGTTTTACCCAATTGTTCTCGTAGTTTTTATAAGTTTTTGAGGTTTATTTTGCTAATTTAACTTTTTAATTTTAATTTTTTTTTACTGATTGGTCAATTTTCTATTAATTTTTACTTTTATAATTATTAATTAGAACATTTTTGTATAATACTGTATGTTAGTTTTCACATTATTATTTCAACATCTGTACATTTCCCCTCCCTTGTACATGTGAACTTGAATCTAGGTAGTTTTGTACAGTCCTGTTAGTTTGAATTTATGAATATATTATAATTCCTTCTTTTTACTGATTTTCCATAAATTCAGTTTCCCTGGATGGTTTTTCATTGGATTCTGAGTCTTCTTCTGAGTACTATCAAATCTGAACGATACTTGTACGTTAAAAACCTTTATGCTTATTTGAAGAATCCCATTGTTTTTCTATCTTAAATATTTTTTATGATAGTTAATTCAAACTTTCGTCACTGTTTTTTTTTCTTTTAAAATGTTTTATCCAAATCGGTTAATACCTTTTATGATACTAAATTAGAATTTTATCTACTTCTCCATTCCCTTACATTATCATTATGCCTCTATTTTTATAATGAGTCGTGTTTATTTTACTTAATTAACTATATTCTATAATTAATTCTCAATATTAGACAACTTTCCTTCATATTAAAATATTTCATATACATTTCAAAATTGTATAGCCTAATACTTTATTATTTTGTAGACTTTATGACCTTTACTAATTACATTATTAAAATTTTGAATATATTTTTCTAGGACTATTTTGATTTTCATTGATATTTTAAATTTAAATATTTAACAATTTTTTTGTCATAATTCAGTCACACCTATTTATTATTATAAAATATTCTAAACAACTTTCAATTAAAATTTAAATTTCCATTGTTTCATGGCTTGCAAGTCTGATCAGCTATTTTAAACTAGGTTATCTGTTTGAACCCTGTCCTGCCTCCTGGATCAATTCAATATATTAAATTACTTATACTTTTTACAGAATCTTTGAATTTCTTTGACTTGTGATTTTAACAAAATTTATCTAATTTGTTGGTAATTTATTACATTGCATGGCTCGTAGGCAATCTTACATGGTGGCGTATTCACCAAAGCTACAGAGGTTCCAGGAAACAGTTGAACACTGACTATGTGACTGTGAATCTCTAGCTTACAAGAAACTGTTATACTTTGTGGACCCATTTACCAAACCCACAGCATCAGAAAAAAATGAAGTGAAAAGATGCCGATATTCCTCAGATGCCAGTATAACATAGATATTTCAATTTTTTTTATCCATTTTCATTAGATTTTTCATAATTAAGATTTAATTGAAGTTGTTCAATTTAAAAGGAAGAACTATAACTGAGTGCTTTAAATCTACTCTACATTTAGCATGATTATTATTTCTACTATCTTTACTTATGCCCATTGGACTAACGAAGATGTGTTGTAGCTTTGCCTGCAACCAGGCTGTATTTTGACAGTCCCAAGACTAAGCTACACAAATGTATGTCAATGTCAATTATGCCACAGAGCTCCATCATTATAATAAATTATATTTTATTCCATTTTAGCAACAACAAATAGTTTGGCTTATTTTCCTTTTTTATTAATTGTTCAACTAATTTATTTATTTATTTATTAAATTTTATTGGTTTAGAAAGCAGGCTCAGATTTTTATAAATAAAATTCATTTCCCTGTTCAATGAAATCTTGAGATAGAAGAACCAATCCTACTGAATAAATGACAAATAAATCCTCAGATGTTTATTTAAAGATATTTTTAAGGATAATTGTGTAACTTTACTCAAGTGCTATCGATGAAATGTAGGTGGTTTCTTTGGAGGGACAGGATCCATCAATGATACCTGAAAAGCAATTTATTGAACCAAAGTTGTTTTAATTTTGCATCCATATTAACTAATTACATTTGCTTTAAAATATTGTTTTAAATATATTTTATACCTAATTTTATTGTTCTAAAACATGAAAAAACTCTATTCCAATCACATATATTCCAATCCAGATGAGTTGTAAGGTTGGATGAGATCAATTTATGACTCGATATTCTAAAGGATAGATGTTTGATTTAAGTAGGTTTCTAGAAATGAAGAGGAAGATAAGATTGCCATAACATTTGTCAATCTGAATCTGATTCCATATAAAAGTCTGACTCTGAAGGGACTGCTTGACTTTGTGTAATGAAATTTTGAAGAGGAGATGGATTAATAATATGATGATTTAAGTATTTACAAAAATATATCTCACTTCATTGTACTTTTACATCACAAGGAAAAATTGGACTTTAGTCACCCAATCAATACCCCTTTTGGCCTTGCTGAGTCTTCTATTCTAAATGTACAAGTAAACTTTGGGAAATAATTCTGGACAACTAAAAAAAGAATAAAGTCCCTATAAACATATCTCCACCATCTGTCATTTAAACAAGATATAACTCAAAAATAGATTGATATATTGATAACCAATTTTGCAAATTATTTTTACTATTAGTTTCCAATTAAACATAATTATAATCTTGTCATTTTTCATTAAACCGTTTCAAAAGGGTATTTACTTAAATTATTTAATCCCGAAGAACAAGATCATAATGAAATTTGAGAACTGTTTGTTGTATGTATAAGAGATAATATTTTTTGCTTCTTAATGGTTAATGTAATGGGAAGACCAGGGTCCAATTGGACAAATCATTTCAAAGCATGAAGGAATTTTTTTCCTCAAATTACCTTACCCTAGCATACATGTCACATGTTACTAAGAAAAGTTTGATTATTGTAGTGTAGTTTGTTAAAAATACAGAAAACATTTTATTTTATTATTTTTTTTTTTTTATCAAAAACTATGTCAAATTCGGTTTATGTGTATTAGCTTTTTGACTGTAAGTACTAGTCTAAAACATTTTGCTAGATTATTTAAATCTTAATCTCATCTAGTTATGCAATAAATTTTAGATTATGTCTCATCTCAACTTCCAGTCTAAATATTTATATCTGAACATACAGCGATCAGTTATTGACACAATTTCGGGGTGCAATTGGACACAATCTTATTTACGTTCTCATCCCTAACTTTGTGTTACAGGCTAAAAATGGTCAGAAAATGTACAAAAAGACAGGTGGAACTGAGATATTTGAGGAAACAACATCCTTCGTATTAAATGATTACAGAAATGGTAATTATATGTCCCCAAGGGATGCTGTGATATCCTATAGCTTTAAAATATCCACTCTGCCCTCCATATTTAATAAAATTGAAAATAAGGAAGAGATAGTATGAATGAAGGACGTATGGAACAACGTCAAGATGTTAATGATAATAATTCTGACAAAAAAAGACATCTCACGAGTTAATTACTTCCGAAGATTTGGCCTCTATTTACTGTACAAAATACTCTCAAAGACAAGTCTTTACTGGTGATCAGGAAAATATGATAGCAGAATATTATATTGAATTATGGGTTAACCTATGCCTATACAAATATGCTGTTGTCTTGAATCTCAATGACTATAATATACCAGAAAAGTGGCGAATTAATAGTTCGGTTGGAGAAGAATGGCTTTTCCATTTCATAAAAAGACAATTGAAGATATCCTTTTAACAAGCTGAAAATACAAATTTCTCTAAAACACTAGTTACTTTAGTTACTTAATGTAGGTACACAAGTAACCAATTTTTATAACAATTTAGAAACATTGTTTGAGAATGTAAACATCCCATCTTCTTGAATTTTGAATCCAGAAGAGTGTGCTAATAAGTACAGTTTTAGTGGCACTAAAAGTTATTGCAGCCAAAGGTAATAAATAAGTTGAGCAAATGGTTTTGGCTCCAAATGGGAAACTAGTAACATTCTGTGCTATCATAGTATGTGGTGATGAAAGGTTACATGCCACCTATATTTATTTTCCTAACAAAATATCCAAATATTGCATACTTGATCAGTACAGCTAATAGAAGTAAAAATATTTACTCAAGCTCTGGCTGGATGACGTAGGACCTATTAATAGAAATATTGGCACATATTTAGACCAAAATGAACAGCACTAAATCTAATCCTGTAATATTGATTCTTGACAATCATGAATCCCATGTTGGTCTAGATGTTGTTATGTATTGCAGGAACAATGGGATTCACTTGCTCACTTTCCACTCACATACCACACACCGGATTCAGCCATCAGCCACTGGATATCTCCATTTATGGACCTAAGAAGCATCATTGCTCAGAATTCAATGAGTGATTTACACAGCATCCTGGTCATACTATCATGATCAGAGGAAATTTCTATACTTACTGTGAAGCCACTTATCAAGTCTTTTACTGAAACAAACATTAAAAGTTGTTTTTGTAAAGCAGGAATCTAACCTCTTGATCAAAGTGTATTTAAAGCTGAAGAACTTAAAGGTGCAACTGTAATTGATCGACCAGTTCAACTATCAGTTAAAGTAGCTAATCCTGATGTTTTACCTACACCATCTTGCTTTGGCGCATCATTAGTTCCAACAACTTCAAAAAATATTTGACTACACCAACATGAATATAAAGTTCATCCTCTGCTGGAACTGTTTCCAAATCACCACAATGAATTTGAATAGAAAAAGATATTTCTTCCAATGATAATTTGGTAGTCCCTTCAACTTCTCACCAAGATAAGGTTATAAATTTTAAAGACTCTTAACTTCTAACACCTTCAAGTACCGTACGCCAATTGAGAAAACTGGATCCAAACAGAAAAATATAGCAGTTTCTTTGAGAGATGTCTTGCCATATCATAAGTATGAATGACAAAAGTATGAATAATAAATCAAAAGATAAGAGGTAGATGGAAGAAAGGCTGCTCTCATATTTTAATATGAGACTCTCCTGAGAAAAATGCAATAGAAGAAGAACTGAGAGCAAAGCAACTCAAATGCTTGTCAACATTAGAACAAATATTGCAAAAGCGACAAAACAAATTACTAAAATAAAAATTGTGAAAGTTATAAAAGAAAGATTATTTATTAAAATGAAGAATTATAAAACAGTAGGGAAGATGAGAGTTAGGCATAATATACAGACTCAGGTGACAGTTGAGAGGAATTTTCTGAAGCTGCTCGCAGTTTTTACAGAATGTCCATCCAAAAAAGTGTTTACCACTTCATTGCCCAAAGAGAAGAATCTTATTTCAATGATTTCAACATAAAGTACTTTTAAAAAAAAAAAGAAACATTGTTTACCAATTTTACTTCACTGACAATGTAGAATCAACAGACATCATCTTCAAGCTACTCAACCTAACATCATTGGAGGAACAACTCATGCAACAAACTGTTTTATTTTTAAAGAAAATTTATCTCAATTCATGTTTGTCTGTTTTAAATATATGACTTTAAATTTACCTTTGATTTGGAGTATTACTGTTTGTTTATCCCACCTTTTAGCTTTGTCCAAAAGTGCCCCAGACTCAAGATAGAATTTGTCCAAATCTGCTCCTCCAGGGTAAAATTGGGAAAATGTAAACCTTTTTTGAAAAATAAAAAGTAACACTTAAGTAGGTCAGAATTTAGTTTTTGTTTTTAACGTATTAACTGTGAAGAACTAGCAATAATAAAATATTAATGTAATGATAATTTTGGTATTATAGTGGAACCTTTGTAAAGAGGGCGTATGTAATTTTGAATTATCAAAATTTCGTATAAAAATTTTAATTTAATTTCAATCAAATTTATTCATAAATTAATTCCTTGTTATAAATGATAGTGCAGTACACATTTCATGTGAATGTTTCACACAGCCATACTAAGTATATTCTAGCACAATGTATAGAAAAAGTTCGAACTTAATAATGCAGACCTAACAATAGCACATGGAACAGTTTCATAAGTAAGAATTAAATTTTGTATGCGTTAAACGGAATTTAATCTTTCACATTTCAATGAAATGCTTCCACAAATCGGAATGCAATCCTTCATATGCCGAATTCAACAGTTCTGTAAGTTGGTGCCAATGGGTTAAACTGTAATTAAAATATGGATAACAGAGATCTAGATTCATATTTGGTAAATAAATTATTCTCAACCCATATTTTCTACTTAGAGTTTGACACATTAATACTCAAATCACCATTATATGTTATTACTTATAAGGTAATGAAAAACCCATTCTAAATCATAATTATACCTCACACAATCATTTAGTTTTTTAAGTGGTTGTTAGAAAGAAAACAAAGCAAGTTAAAATAAGTAGACTAGGTTATAGTCAAATTGTTTTTTTGTGTAATTAGTGGTAATTGGCCAACCTTAGTTGTAAGGTTATTTATTATAGATAGGTAATCGGTATTAATAAGATAAACCTATAAATAGCAAGATAATAAAAAAATCTAGTCCATGTAATTTAAAATTTGTTAAAAAAAAGGAAAAAAACCAATATAACTAAATCCCTAAGTAAGTCATATTATTTTTGATTGCAAATCGTCATTTAAAATGTTAATTTTTGTTTAATATTTATTAAATTGAGTTGTACGCCATCAAAAACCTATGTTCATAGTTTATTTTATTTTTCTGTTTCCATTCCTAGAAGGTCTTGAGGGAAGAGGGAAAATATGCACAGCTACATGTTAACAAGAACTGGATATTCTTTGATCCAAAAGGAAGCCCTAAAGTATATAATGTGGTATTGGACCACTCAAATTTACACCAATATAAGATTGGTAAGCTTTTGTTAAATGACTTAATTATTGTTTTATTTTTCAACAATATTACATTAAAACATATAGTATCTTCCATACAAATGTCTATAAAGATGGCATTCACTTAACCTGTTAAAGAGTGTAAAGGAGTACAATAAAATACCCCTGAGGGAATCCAAAGGAGTAAGAAAACAAAATTCTTAAAATCATTCAATGATATATTATTAGATCATTAAATGGTAAAAAACATGTTTAAATAAAATGTTTTCCCTAAATGTATCACAAAAATTATGATATGAAGAAAATTATTAATTACAATTTTTTTTATATATATTTGTGTAAACTGTAATCATGCTAATGTACTATTATTTTAAAATTATGCCAAGTTAAAACAAAAATACTTTTATATTCATACAATGATTTAACTATTGCAAATTAACCTTGTTTTCTGTTCTTCAACATTAGAGTTTCTCAATCTTGTGTGCTACTCAAAGCTGAGATATATAAAAAGCACCACTTTACCATCATTGTCTTATACAAATTCTTTTTCATCATTGTTTTCACCAACTAGTCCATTACTCATTTCTTCACAAAATACTCATGATTCTCATTCATTAAAAAGAAGTAGTTTACTAACTCAAAATAGAATAAGATATTTGTGTGGTGTGGTGTGGTGTGGTGTGGTGTGGTGTGGTGTGTGTGTGTGTGTGTGTGTGTGTGTGTGTGTGTGTGTGTGTGTGTGTGTGTCTGTCTGTCTGTCTGTCTGTCTGTCTGTCTGTCTGTCTGTCTGTCTGTCTGTCTGTCTGTCTGTCTGTCTGTCTGTCTGTCTGTCTGTCTGTCTGTGTTTTCTGTACCACTCTTCCAAAATTTATTTATAATATTTTTAAGTTAGTCAAACTATTAATATTTCGACAGTTAAGTTGTTTTTTTATTTGAGTTCTAATTAAGTTTTAGTATATATTTTTTCTTTATTTTTTTTTCTTTCATTTTTAGTATAATAACAGTTTGTTTTATTATTACTCTTTTTATACAGTTAAGTTGACTTTAGAAAGCAGTAAGGGAAGTGATAATTAAGATTGAAAAATATGTCACTGTACGAACTTCAGAAACAATAGAACCACTGGCAGACCAGCAATAGAGTCTTGTTTTGTAAATACATATCTTGTTAATTGATATGTAAATATCAATCCAAGTAGAAATCCAAATAAAATTGTTGACTTATTATTTGTATTACATTGTATGTAGAAGAAAAATTATTTTTGTGGGAATTCATTTTGATTCAAGGAAGAAGAACTTTGTGTAATATTTGGTTCAAAAATCCTTTATTCTCTGACTTCAGGCTTTTCCACCTTCAACAGAATCCCTCAGGGGGTATGAACACACTTATGTTGATTACTTCCAATTGTACAATACTTGAGTATGAGACAACAAGGGATATATTTTCCGTTGATTTTGATTTGTTCGAAACGTTTTTATTATTGGTTAGTGTCTTGTTTTTAACCAATCTGTTGATGTTTTAAAATAGTTTGTTATGGTTTCTAGATATTTTACCAAGTCTTTTATCTCTATAAAGAATAGTTGCTAATCAAATAAATCAAAATATTTCCTTATTTTCATTAAGCTTCAAACAGTTAACAACTATTAAATTTCAAATATTATTCTTATCACTTAACTTTTAGTCCCAGCGTCCGATTATGTAATACCTAATGAACCAATGTACCAAGTTTTGTTACATTGTAAGGTTGTGTTCAGTCTACTAGTTGTGTTTTGTATTTTGTAATCATGTGTTAATGATCATTTGTGAATGTTATGATGGCTGATAAATTCGAGCAATGACCTTGCATACATTTTTGTTTTAAATTTGATAAATCGTTTAATAAAACTTTTCTAATGCATCAAGAATGTTTTGAAGAACATTTCCTAAATAGAACACTGGTTTTTAAGTGGTACGCTTGTTTCAGGGGTGGTAGATTTTCTCTTGAAGATGATCATCGATCAGGACTATTTTCCACGAACAAAACAGATGAAAATGTTGAAACAATTTGACAACTCATTCACGAAGACTGTTGTCTAACAATCCATTCGACTTTCTTGTATGATGGAATTGGGTAAGTTTAATGATGGTACACATCATGCAATTAAACTTGAAATGTTCTTCGTGCCACTTAACTCTAAAACAAAACTGATAAAAATGCAATACTTTGAAATATGGAGCAAAACTGAGTTACATTAAAACAATTGAAATAGCATTTTTGATCACTATTTTTATTTTAGAACAAAAGTAATAATATCCAATTTATATGTTTTTTTCTATTGTACAGTATTATACGAGTAGTATTTATCATCATAAGATTATTTTCAAAGAACTCTACAATGTTTTCCGACACCCAATCTCAAGCTTTATTGGTACTCTATCATCCATTGGTCAAAGATCCTCTCTCTTTGGCTCTTTGTTAAAACTTACTAGCTTATCTTTACTAATCACCCTTGGTTTGTTTAGGCCAAGATAGTATGCCACACTGACATTGAAGTTACACTAAAATATTCTCATCTATTCAAAACAAGATGAATTGTTTGTTTCAAATTAACTAATTCATTAATTTGCAAAAATTGAAAAATGGGCAGTATTCATAAATAAACCCTATTTTTTGTGCAAGTATCAATTCATATAAATGCCAAATTACACAATAAATGGTCAAAAATATTGCACAAATTATTCCACTCACCTATCCCAAAGTCAATTAAAAATGAACCAAAACCAATCTTCACCAAAAATGTCATTTCAATAGTTGTCAATTAGTTGTCTTTGAACAAATATTAATACATATAATAAATAAGAGTCTACACTTGCTTCGCTTAGTAGCGATAAAAATAATATTCCGTAAAAATAAGGAAGAATAAACAATAAAAAAGTTTCAGTCTATCTTGAGGTAGAAAGAACTTAATTAACAGAAAGAATCACAAAACCACACTACACAGAGTCAGAAGGAAATGAAGCTACACCAGGTTGCTAGTCAGAGTGTTTTGGCATTTGACATTTTATATGCAGAAGCTCATTACCAGTGAGAGAGATAAAAGTTAACTGTAGCAGCCATTAAACTGGGGGAAGTAAAAGATACTCTCTTTCTATAGAGTAGGCCTACATCAATTCCTGCCAGGTGGTGATTGCTCATCTTGCATTGATCATTCCATCCTACTTTCAGGCATTTTAGAAAAGTAGAATTTTTTTACTGTATTAAATAAAAAACAAAAATATATGTAATGTGTTCATTAAGAATAATAACTTGATAATGATCTTGTAAAATCAAAACTGATATTGTTAAAAGAAAAAAGAGGGAAAGGAATAAAGAGAACATATTTTACATTTAGTAAATTAAAATTCGTGATAATAAAAATTGGTCAGACACTGAATTATACAAATTTCCTTTTATATTTAGAAATAAAAAAAACACAGCTGTGTTGCAACAATACAAATCATAAGCATGAAATAAATACTAAGTACATATTTTTTGAAACAAAGTCCATCCTTTGATCTATTTTAAGTAACACATAATATTTTACTAATGACAGCCAGTACACACATTCTGGATGCTCCATGGTAACAGATACTACAACACTAAAAAATAGGTTCCATCTTTCCCTTTCCCATACCTGTTTTTTTGCTTCCCATATCTTTAGTCAGTATTTCAGGAAATATAAAATTAAATACCTAGTCCTGCGATATATGATCATGCTTTAAGTATTACTACAAATTAAACATTTCAAATCGACTTTAGAATAACATTTTCCATGAGTTATTTTCTTGTTATTATCATTTTTTCATTAGGGTTCCAAGTTAAATATACACATTCTCGTGCTCATGTGCTCCAATAGAGCAATGTCCAATAAGTATATAAAAATAGTGTTACTTGATTTTAGTTGACTTACTGATTGTAATGTTGCATATAAAGATCCTACAGTTTATTCCATTTCTGATCACTAGTAACTGGAATTGGTTAGAGAAGAAAAGGTGAGCATGTGATATGACCACTAGGAAGAAGATGTCAGAATGTAAATTTTGCCTTCATAGAAGTGGTATTAAGGTGGATATTTTTGTTTGTTAAGATGAGGATTTAAAAATCCAGTTCCCCAGTTGTATCTCAGCCACACTGGGCTTTTTTGTACCAGGATTAATAAAAAGAAAGAATAAGAAGGCAGGATGAGAAAAGTGTGATCCAAGTTAGCAAAACAAAAGTAGAGAGCTTCAATTTTTTCCTGTTCAGTTACATAACCCATCTTTGGAAGTTTGGTATGATTCTTGCCCCTACCACTTGACATGACTTCCACAAAAGTCTTGCTACTTGGTCCAACAATAATTAGACTGTTCAATTTATTATACACTATAAGAATTGTTTACTTTCATTATCTTTAAAATGTGGAATAATTGTTACTGATCAGCACCTTGTTGTGGATATTAGGTAGAAAAAATGCTGTTGAAATTGACAATCGGTAAGCTTGAAAGTTATTGGACTTGCGAGTGTAATGTTGTTCGAGTTGAAAAAACTGATACAGTGAAGTATAGGCTTTGATGCAAGTTTCTTTTCAGTAGGTTTTCTATCTCAACTTACTTTTATCATCCACCCTAAATACATTCACATTGGAATAGGCTCTGATGTGTTGTGCATTCACATTGGGGCATTGTGGAAAAGTGTTACTTCAATAGTAATTTACAATATTTAATCAGCAGGTAGAGAATTGGAATTCGACAATAAATTCCGGTTACATATTTTCTTCTCTCCATTTTACTAACTATGTGTACGTCTTTTACCTCCACCACCACTTTTAATGTAATAATTCTAAATGTTGTATGAACTCCAATAATTGGTTTATTCATTGAGCATGAACTGTGTGTTGGCCTAGCCTATTTATTATATGAAAGAAGGCCATCAAGCTGCAGCTGGAACATGAGGGGCCACTCTCTATCTCTGTTAATACAAGAGAACTATTTAAACAATTTTAAATGAATTAGAATAATTATTAGTAATACTGTGGCCCTTATCTTGTTTTGCATGATGCAATACTGTTAGCTTAAAGACAATAGTGATATTTTTAACACATTTCTCAGACCTCCAAAATTCTTTTTAATATTATATAACTTGAGTATTTTATATATATTATATATTTTCTTCTGAAAATTGCCCTTCCATCACATTTCATTTACCTGACAATACCCTTTCTAAAAACATAAGACCCCCTACATTTACATTGCTGTTAAGCAGAGATTTGTTTCATGTATAAAAGCCTTTAATTTTATTCCTTGTGATATTTTGTTTGTGTTGTATATTTCGAATTGAATTCAAGAAGGACAAAATTAACAATGTTTCCAGTAATATTTCCATATAACACAGATGATGTTTTGACCCCTCGGCACACTCCAAGCCTGGAGTGGTGGGTTTGTTCTCAGTGGTGTTTCCCACTTGCATGGCTAAATTGACTGTACTACAAGTACCAAGGTTTGGTAAAAGGATATTGAGATATTTCATCTTTCACTATTGCACCCATATTATTTTATTTCACATTTTTACCTGATGACTCCCTGAATGGAATTTATGGGGAGATGAATACCAATACATTTTTTATTTTTGAAAACTTAGATCATAATTGTTTAAGCTGATTTTTGAGGACATTTTGCTAATCTGGGGTTTTTTGGTGTTATGGTAACATCTATCTTTGAGCTTGATTAATATCTGGATATGAATGAGTGTTTGAGAAAGCTTGTGCATTGTTAATCATTTAAAGTGTTATGTCATTTTTTAATTGAGAGTTCATGAGCTCCAACGGAGTTACTACCACCGTTATTATTATTGTTACTCTACTAAATGGTTGAGAATACAAATCACCTTTGTAAAACTCCACGGCCTTTCAGTATTGCGCAAAAATAGTTTAAACTTTGTTTCTCATGAGCTTATGTTGTTGTTGATAATTGTTTAGCTGTGTGATTTCTTAATGAAAAAAGTTCAAAGTCCAAGGATAACTGGTAGTATTATGTTACACACCAGAAAATTAAACTCTATATAAGGAATAAGACTTTGATTTGTAGGTTTGCGTAAAGAAGTTGCTGTTGGATTCTTTTATATAAATCAATAAAAACTGTACGATTTTAGCCTGATTACAGTTGTTTGTATAGTATGTTCTCCTATGTATGAAAACATAATTTTTCTTCATCTATGAAAAGAGACATGTTCTATACTAAATAACTGAATTCTTCAGCTATCTTTTAATTATTGAGTACCATCAGGTTTTTAGATTGAATTTTAGGACAAAACTAAACACTCGCATGGACAGTTACATGAGGTTTTTATAATCCAATTTTTAATATATCTTCGACAGAACATGATATGAAACAAAATTTACTTAAATGCTCACCAAAACTACATATTATATATAACAAAAAGGGTAAGCATAAAGTTTAGATGACTAGTTAAATATGTTTTTATTATTGCTTAATACAATGATATTAAACATCCAAAATCAAATCTTGAGTATGAAATATCATGAACTGTTTAGGTAAAATACTTAAATTTACTTTTATTTATTCTTATTCCATTTTCATTACTAATCTTATTTAATCATAAACTCCAATTTGGAATGTAACAACACTAACAATAGAAAGATTCGATTTTATTACAAAAAACAAATTAACTCATTTCAAAGAGTCACCTCAGTTTGAACTTCTTTTCTCTATCTCAAGATTATATAAGTGGCACTTTGGCCTAATTAATAGAAACTTTGGCATCATCACATTGTGCTTGGTTAAAACTAAAGCCTACTGATGACAAGATTTGTGGTTTATGGCTGTTGGCTGATAAAAGGTTTTATAGCACCTCTAGGTAATTGACAGAAGAAGGGTCTCATGGTACTATTCTGGTTAAGGGGGTTAGATTTTAGCAAACATTATCAAAATCGTTTGAGTCGATTTTGAGATAATTTAAATTTTGTTAGTCTTTTTAACCCTAAATTAAAAAATGTTCCAAATAAATATGTCCATATATAAATAAATATTGAACTTGGCTTGTGAGATGGTAAACCTGATAGAATAATCTCAAACACAAATAGCTCTGGTTATTTCAATGACAAAGCTTTATTGTAACTCTTCCATCACTAAAGATGGTAACTGTCATTGAAAAGCATTTGATTAAATAAATGAGAATTTGTGTTCAAGTTTTATTCTAACAAGTATTTTCACATACCTAACAAATTTGGTCAAAATTAGTGCACAGTTTTGTTCTGCACACAGACTATATAGACAAGAATATTCCAAAAAAATTTTTTTAGGCCAAGATTCCCCTAAAATTAAAAATATCCATGAAAAACTAAACATCTATTTTTTCCAATCACCAAAGTTTATACTATGTACATAAAACTAGACAAAAACTAAGTAAATTGTACCATTCTGTGCTGCACTCTAGTAGTGTTTAAATGAACCTTGACACTAATGCATCTTGAGTAAACTGAGTGAAAGTAGGTACTGTAGAATACAAATTGCTCATTGCTGTCATTTACCAATCTGTCTATATACACTGACATTCAATGACAGTCGGCAGCAGAAAGAATTTTATTTCATTCAATATATTATTTATTTATTATATTACATAAATATACATTTTTATATTATAAGTTTCCATACAACTGTCTGTAGCTGTAGTCTACTTTGATAATTCCTCTGTATGAAGTTTATTTTAAATTTAAAATGTGTTTTGTTAATCGGTTTTATGATTAAAAATAACCTCACATATTTATATAAAAAAACTAATTTATTCATTTCATCAATGAAGTTTTTTTTTTTCCTTACAAAGTTATTTTTTATTTATATTTAACTCTAACTGTAATAATATTGACATGAATAGAAACCTTTATAGAATATATTATATACCTTAATTTTTCCTGTTTAAAAAAAAAACTATGTTTAAGAAACTTTTATGTTTACCAGTTATTGCTGAAAAATAAAATGAATTTAAATTGCAAAGTACTATAATCATATAATTTTTGAATTATATTATTATCTACAAATTCTCAAAAAAATATAGGATGAGAGAGAGAGAGAGAGAGAGAGAGAGAGAGAGAGAGAGAGAGAGAGAGAGAGAGAGAGAGAGAGAGAGAGAGAGAGAGAGAGAGAGAGAGAGAGAGAGAGAGAGAGAGTTTAAACATAAATATTTATCAGTATGTTAAAAATAGCATGAACATGAAAGTCGTCCCTGATAGTAAACTGATAGACTATGATTCAGAAAAGTATTCCATGTGCTAAATTAAGAAGAAAAGTGCTGAACATTTTGTGTCTCTGTGAAGGGCCAGACTCTGGTCAGAAATGACCTTGTGACAGAACATGTTTGGACTCATGTTGAGGTGTTGACATACAAGGTGAAGGATGGGAGTTATAAATACCTTATAAATACATTGTTAGTGAGTTTACCGCTACATACTCAAAACATACATAGTCTTCTTCTGCTGCCTACTCAAAACTGAAATAGGCATGCAAAAGTGGCATGTTCCATGCAACTTCATTCAATTTACATTTGTTACCAACTTTGTATAAAATGTATGATACTATTAGTGAAATCATTAAAATATCTTATGAAAATAACCTGATGGCTATCTTACCTCTCCCCTCCTGCCCTGCATTGTTACCACATTGTCACTGGTAGTGTAGGTTAGGTCTATTTCTAAAATATACTTGATATTTACTATTTATTCAAAACATCTGATTTTGTTTTCTGTAATGTTTTCTTATAAATACGTTATTATTAACATTATTATTAGTAATTAGGTTATTAACACTAATTTTTTTCATTTGTATTTGATTATAAGCAATTATATTTCAATCATTTCTTCATATAAAAGTAATTTTAATGTTATATATAATTATGACAAGTCCTAGCTGCTCTAGTGGTTACCACTCTGTCTTCATCAATTCGAGTGTCTGGATTCAATCCACAGTGGGGGATCAAAGTTTACATAGTTAACCCAACTTTGTGAGGAAGATTTGGAAGCTACAATTAGTAGGGAATCTGGTTGAGAAGGCTAGAACAATGTTAACGAGAATTCTGACGTGCTAACCACACATTACCTGACTAAAAAGCCATCTAGCAGGCCTAGGCTCTTCACTGGTTGTTGCACCATGAAGTTTAATTAATATAATTATGACAACATTAAATAATTGATTTCATTAGGATGCATTTAATAAACATATGAGATTAACACATAGTAGGGTAAAGTTATTGTAACTGGGGAGCCTTTATGCAGGAACTGTGGTTTCCAAGAGGGAACTGCTGAGCACCTGATCTTTAAATGTGAATTTCTAGATCAGGAAAGGACTAAGGGGTGACTAGGGACATTAAACTATTTCTATTTGGGTCTGCAATAAGCCATTGTGGCTGACATGAAAAAGGAATAGACTACCCAATTGAAGAAAAGGAAGCATATAATAATGTTGGCAATGCTTGGGAATCAATCTGAGACAATTTTCATGAATTAAGTTAAAACAGTTATAAAATAATATTTCTTTTCTCAATGGACATGGTAAAGTTTTCCTTGTATGTTATTTGTGTGTTTAAAGTGAATCGTCAGTGACTCTGTTTTTAACATATTCATGTGTATTGTTTATTTTTAAATAGTAATATCATTGTCCCATTGAAACTGATAAACCAAATAAGTGTTTTGTTTTATGTTAGTTTATAAAATGATGTACCAAAATGCAATTACAATTCACAAATTACTTTGGGAAAAGTGGAAAATGAACTAATAACACTATTGTTTTGGGTTTTTCCCATCTTATGGGTAACAGTAACTTATGTGAGATATTTATTTGGAACTTAAACCTTTGCATTTCACTAAAATTTCATTGTATTTATTCCCTTGACCCAATGTTGAGATAACCTTCTAACACTTCATAGTTTTTTAAATTTTTTTACCAAAAAAATTCTGAACTGTCATTTATAGAAAGATGGAGACCAATATGTTTTGTTAACATTCTTAAAGACTGTATTTTATCAATTATTTAAGAGTATTAAAATCGACCCTTTTATTTTATTGGAGATACTCTCAAATATTAACAAACAAACAAATTGAGAAGATATGGCTAAAATATATCTACATAGTAAATTTAATCGAAATTGATTTTACTATTTGTGTTGTAGATTGTAGAACAATGCACAAATCGTCAACAAAGAGACATTATTTTGAAAACCATATTATTTTAGATTCATTTTGTTCTATTTTTCCATCACAAAACTTTGCCTATACTAATTAAATAATATCAGTTAAATTTAAAGAAAATAGAAACCATTTGTTCTCAATGGAAGAAATTAAATTCTACATTTTATGAATAAACAAACCAAAGAATTGGCAAAGAAAAGAAAAAATAAAGAGTTCCTTTAATCTTTAACTAAAATGCAAGCTATTGGAATAAACATGATAGCTGAAGTAAATAAGTATTTAAATGTTAATTATTTTTTAAAAGCTTTTGTCCGTGCTCAAGTTCGAGCCCAATTATAACCTACTCGTGGGTGAGTAAGGGGTGGAGTTGTGGAACTTAACTAGCTCAAAATACTTCTTTTGTCTTTCTTTCTCCTGTGATTAGCAATTCCATTTTCAGTACTTGAATATTAATTACATTAAAAAAAATAAAATCTCCCTTTGATGAATTCTTTGAAGAAATCTTCTCTTGAATTGAAATATCTTCGACATGTTAAACAATTTGTGAGACTTGTATTTTATCAAAATTTAAATATTTACTTATCAACACAGTATTATTTTGTTCTTATTGTACAATTTTTGATATAATGTGTAGTAATATTTTTAATTATAAATTTTATATTGTACATGTTAAGCATTTTCTAATATAGAAATTCCAGCTGTTCCCTCATGGAAACTTTGCCATTGGAGTCCATGAAATGTTCACCGATCCTCCTCATTTAGATTTAATTTTAGCTAAACTGTAAGACTGTGTATGTAATATATGGATTTATGTTAATAAATGCTGTACAGTCGATTTTACTCGGATTTGGTATGTAGGCTGAATTTTACCAACCATTAGACAGTATCATTACCAGAATAATCATTCAGTAAATTTAGAAATAGTGTTTTCAAAGTTAAAAAAAAAAAACAACAGTTTTTGAGGATAATACCTGTATGTTGCACTACGGCCCAAAATAGTTCATCTTTAAAATCTACACCCAATGATCCCTAAAAATGTTTTCTATTATATAGAAAATAAAAGGGTAATATCAAATTTGTTAAAAACATAACATCAAAATTAGAGAAAATTGCCAATAATAGCTACAATAGTGAAAATTTTAGATATATTTTTAGTCAAATTTCTCAAATAAGCTATGGCTATTAGTTAATCTATTTGCTACTAAAAGCAAATGGTTGTACAGTTTCATAATGGTGATTGGTTTGATAAGCTAATGTAAACTGAATATTAATGGTAAGAACATTGGTGTGCCTAAAAGATAAGGAATGGAGGATACGATATAACAATGAGATACTTCGAATAATTCACATTTGAAGTGCATATGAAACTAAAGGATTGCAATGGGCGGGTCATCTTGTGATAATGAACAACAGAAGAACATCAAGAAGAGTCCATATGAAAGGTAAAAGGCTAAAATGGTCATTCAAGGAAAATATTGAAAGATGCAAAGTAGATGCTGGGCGTACAAGGATGGAAGTCTTTTACTATAGAATTGGAGAGGCCGTATAAGGGAGGAGGGCAGGACCCTACAGTAGTTGCTTTGGGAGTGTGACGATGGTAGTCCTGTGCAGTAAATAGAGAGAGAGTTGAGGAGGCAGGATATAAGAGGTCAGGACTTGACTGTAGTTGCTTTGGAAGTGTGAGAATCAAAGTAATTTGCAATAGAGAGAGAGAGAGAGAGAGAATAAGACAGAGGATAGAAGATGTCTGGACACAACTGTAATTGTTTTGTGAGTACGAGGATGGAAGTCTGTTGCTGCAAATGGAGAGAGTTGAAGGTAGGGTAGTGGTGGGTCAGGATTCAACTGTAGCTGGTTTAGGAGTGGAAGGATGGAAGTACTTTGCTGCAAATAAAGAAGGTTTGATATAGGATAGAAGAGGTAAAACCTTGAATAGTTACTTTGGGAGAGTGAGGATGGATTCTTTGCTGTAAATAGAGAGAGTCAGAGGCAGATTAGATTGGGTAAGGACCCAACTGTAGATACTTTGGGAGTGCTGGGATATAAATAGAGAGAGAGTTGGTGATTCACTATAGTCAGGACCTGGCTTCATTTACGAGAGTGTGAGATTGTAATACCTTTTTTGTAAATAGAGAGAGTTGGGGATGCAGGATAAAAGAGGTCAGATCCTGACGGTACTTGTTTTTGCAATTTATAATTATGAAGTTTGAAAAAATATAGAGTCATATATGTTAATAATTCAGAAATAAACCTAAATAATTTTAGTTACTATACACCATTATCTAATTAAAACAATAGTAAAAGAATTAAATCAATATCTTGACGATATCAATTTTGACAAGTTTCTAAACTATAACTTTGCTTTATTGCAATTTTTCACTTCACACTGAACAACTAGTTACATGGTCTGACTTACATGTTAAGTCGATGTGTTGGATTTTTTCCACTTGTTGTGTAAAGGTGAAAGCCTTTCCAACGTTATCACCTTATTGAAAAAGAAGATAAAATAAAGACCTCTAGTAATCGAATACTCTAACAGTTCAATAATGTCAGCATTGGAAGAGAACAAAATTCAGTCAATAAGGAAACTTAAAGAGAGGAATCTAACCCAAGAATAAATGAAAAAAGTTATAGTTCCAGCTAGAGTCTCTCTTGATTTTCAATCCCATACTCACATAGCGAGCCTCTGTGGAACCAACAGGTTAGAAATTAACTCAATTGATTTACTACCCATATTAACTGTAGATATATTTAAATAATGTACTAATGTTTTGAACATTAACTTCACTTGGTAATCTATGAACTGATTTATTTAACCAATTGTTGTTAAATTCTAACTTAATTGTTTTGTCAAGTTAATCAAGATCTATAGGAGGTCTCAGCTGTTGACTATTTTAAAACAGTGCTTCTCCTGACAGAAAGAGATCTAAATTCTAGAGACATGGCCTAATTTTTAATTAATGGTTTCTTGCAATATTAAACTACAATTATTCTTCACTTCTAAGCTAGTACTATATTAATGTCGAAATGTTTGTAACTTTAGAACTTTTGATTAAATTTTTTATTTATTTATTTTGTTTTGTTAAAAACAATTAATCTTTGTTTTATAATGGAATAAGATATTATTTAGTATAGTTTCTGCACATTTAGTTTTTAATTTCTTTCTCAGATAGCCCAATACGTTTTTTTACAACCAACATGACAACAAATTGTATTTTTGTTTTACCGATGAGTATGTGAGAAAGTAAGTGTATTGTTTTTAAACCCGTTACTTTTATTGTTGTTGATTAACTTTATATCTGTAAGACTAATTAGAATGAGAAACCATCTTAACCAAGTAAAAAATATGGAATTAACGGAAGCTTGAACCCTTGGTAATGAGAGTGTTCTGATTATTTGTAGTTTAAACATATAATATATTTAGGATGATATTTAGGATAACATTAGTTTATTATTGTGGTAGCCAAATCAAACATATTGCTTCATTTAACAATTTACTTGGTTTTAATAGTAATAATGGTTTACAGCTTGGGATTTACTAAAATACAAGTAATGGGAAAGTTATCTATAAATCTTGTTGGTAATTATTATTATATGACTAGTAAATATTCTCCACTGTGTATTTGGGTGTATTATTATATACTATTAATTATTAACACTAGAACCAGCAGCCGTTTTTCTCTGTGATTATTTCAAAAATTCATAAAAAATGTAAGTTTAGCACAACTGTAACTTTTATATATAATTTTTTTGTAAATTTATGTAACAAATTACCCGTAAAACTAGAAAAATATTTTTTTTAATTGTCAAATTGTTGTTAAACAAAATCTTCAAGTTTTCACAATTATAGCTCAGAGTAGTAATTATAACATCAAAAATCTAAAAATTACAGAAGAAGCAGACAAATAGTTACACAAGAAATAAAAATGACGTTACTACGATGAAAAAATCCTTATTTTAGTATAGTAATAAAAATTAAAAAATTTGATATAAATTAAGATCTCACAAAAAATATTAATCAGTATTTATTTCAAAATACAAAAAACTACTTTAAAAATACTACAGAAATATTTATATACAAATCGTACTATAACAAAAATTGTGACCTATTTCTTTCTTATTACATCATTGAACAATTATGTCAATTTAAATTCGTTTACATGTAAAGTCCAGTTCAGCTTCTAAATAATACTAATAAAAGTGTGGCCTATTTATTTGAAAAATCATCTGGTTAATTTCAGCTTATAAGATTTGTGAAGTCAAACATGTTTTTACCTTTCTACTCGAAAAAATCAAACGAGAAATAGTGGTTGAAAAATAAATTTTATTCTTGATTCCCTAACTGTCATTTTTCCAACACCGCTACTTACGAAACAAAACTGTCAGGAAACCGACAGTTACAACTTCTAGGGTTAATGTATTTTAGTCATGCCTAAAATATTTTTTCAAGAATAGCCTATATCCCACACATTTTAAAATCCACGAATTGCCATTACTTTATATTATTGTAAATATTTGTGGTATCGATCTGTTGTTCGAACTAAACAAATTATAAAGCATGACAATCCTTTTCATTAGAGCCTGCTATAATTATAGTCATCATCTATAAGAAAATTGTATTCTTAATTTGGAAAGCAGATCTTGGTTTTCTGAATGAGATCTTGTCCTGTGTTTCGTTAATGAGACTAATAATATAAAGACTAGATAATTGGTAGCTCCTACAAAAGGTCACCTCTAATCGAATGGATATTCCTCTGGAGTTTTCTGTGAACCTGAAGGGCATGTTCAAGGCTAGTAAGTGGTTGGGGAGACAATATACTGGATTTTCTAAGGGAAGTTAAGCAGAGTATACTGAAGGAACAATAGTTTGAGTTAGTGATAGTTTATTCAATCATTTTCCATCATTTGTGTGAATGTAAAAACATTTGAAGAGTTTGATTCAACCCTCAATATGAAGCGATAAACCTAGAATATGAGAAATAAGAAAGAGCTGACATACCATAGTAGCCTTGTGAAAACTATATCTAAGAAAGCTATACCTGAGCTGTCAAAATAATTTAACAGAAATGATCTGAGCTTACTCAGGTTCTGTGTTGCTCTAGGATAAAACCACCTTTCTTCCTTTTTGTCCTTTAAGTTTTATTAAAAATAAAAGAGACAAAATCTTCATTCCTTTTATCTGTAGTAAAAATATAGTTGTTTCTAACTGTAGGTTAGAAGCAGTATGGGTGTAGTAAAAGGGTACAATAAAATCAGAATGATGATGTACTTGTATTAAATATTGAACTTGCAACTGATTTAGGAGAACTGTAAATAATTATGTTTTGGAAAAAAAAATGAAAAAAGAAGTTAATTAAAAACATTTATGTATTTTAATTTTGCTATTTAGTTAACATGCAATTTAAGAATACACAGTAAATTTATTTTTGATAATGCCATCTTGGAGTTAGTCTCTGTTTCTGCGTAAACATTCCTACAGGCTCTTAGTGAAATTGTGCATGGTTCTAAATAACATTTCTACAGGATATATTCTTCTCTTCTAGCAGGTAGACTGTGATACAGTTTGCTTTTAAGGTGGTGACACAAGAAGAAATCTCACACTTTCAGATCAGGGGTTCTGGGAGATTATGGAATGTCACTGTTTCTTGAAATTATATAGTTGCAAAACAATATACCAGCTGTGAGTGATGTTAATCTGTCTTGTTGAAAACAGGCTTTGTTAATAATTTGTGTAAATGTCTGTATTTTTTGCGCAACAATAATTTCTAGCCTTGTGATATACCGATCCAATATAACTGTAGTTGCCAAACTATCTGTGTCTTCAAAAATGTTAAAGCCTATTACACCATATACAACACACTACACAGTAACATAGAAGCTGTGCAACAAACTCTAGTGTAACTGAGTAGAATTTTTGTTATTTTCAAATTCACAAGGGGAAATGGGCTTCTTCCAACACACATGGGTCCTTAACCAACTCATTGTCATCATTTATCTTTTCAAGTATTCATTTATATAATTGTCGTCGCTTTAGGTGATTGTTGGGTTGCTATTTTCTGGATGATCTGTAATACGCATTGTAATGTATTATACTGTACGAAAGGTGGTGAAACTGGTCTGACCAATTTGGAGGAAGGGGAGGCTGATATGCTTGACCTCTCACTGTTACACATAGTTTAGTACTGGTTTATATCCCTCTGAGAATAGTAGCTATGCTACCAAAATATACATAAGGGTTTATTAAACTTTCTAACATTAGTGTTGGTGTTTTATTTGTGGTTTGGGGATTACTTCTTTCATATTGTTATTAACCACACGGCTCATTGGATGTTGTAAATACTGAACCTTTGAACACTTGAACTAAGGAATTGCACGATGACAGATGAACAATAATGGGCTTAAAATGACAGCCGCACAAGCAGTTTCGATATTGTCTATTGTACGAACAGTTTACACAGCGCCTGGAGGTTTAGTTTCATTGTTGAAGGTCCTTCCACAAAATTATATATCCATATGCCAATTCCAAGTGTTGATGGAACAATCATCATCATGTCCTAAATTAAAATGATGTTGAAATTCTGTACATGCAGCCTCTACACTGTTAATATTTTTGTAAATCTGTAACTAAATGGTAAAATGGCATGAGCTGGTTTCTATATGTAAATCTTCACTAATAATTTCCCAAGGCTACCAATACACATTTCCTGTTTCCTTGAATCAACCTGTATTTCTAAAATCTTGGACAAATAATATTTGTTTTTGATCATATAAGTACTGTATTTAATTTTGAAATACTTAAATTATTATAACAGTCCATTTAAATATCTAAACAAATAGCTTAATAAATATTTACAGAGTAACACATTCAAATGAAATAAATTCCATCAAGTATTCTCATAAAATAAAATTCAACAAACAGTAACAGTTTTTTTCCCTAAATGTTAATTAAGTGAAATAATGTGCATTCTTTTGAAACACAGGAAAACCAGCCCTCATCCCAGGTCAGACTGTATTTACATTGAATGTCAGTGAAGGAACAAAATGTACTCACTTCAAAAAGAAACCTCTTTACTCCCCCATGCATACCCTAATTAATACTGAATAACTTAAGAGTTTGCATTCCAGATGGGGAATTCTACACAAGGTAAGAGAATATCAACAGTTTAAATATTAATGTTTTTTGTTTAAGTTCTCCATTTTCTTTTTAACTGTTTAGTATTCAAACCTAATATCAGGTTTTTGTATATAACTGTTCTTACCAATTACCTTATTTTAGGATGATTCTAATTAATAAATAAGAAATTATAAATGGTGCAAAAATATTGCACAAACTTTCTCACAAACCCATTCAGTCAAAATACTAACCAAACAAAAAGAGAGAGAGAGAGAGAGAGAGAGAGAGAGAGAGAGAGAGAGAGAGAGAGAGAGAGAGAGAGAGAGAAGAGAGAGAGAGAGAGAGAGAGAGAGAGAGAGAGAGAGAGAGAGAGAGAGAGAGAGAGAGAGAGAGAGAGAGAGAGAGAGAGAGAGAGAGAGAGAGAGAGAGAGAGAGAGAGAGAGAGAGAGAGAGAGAGAGAGAGAGAGAGAGAGAGAGAGAGAGGGGGGGGGGGGGAGAGAGAGGGGAGAGAGGGGGAGAGAGGGGGGAGAGAGAGGGAGAGAGAGAGGGAGGGAGAGGGAGGGAGAGAGATGTTCATATTAAGTCTCCATTCTCCTCGTTCGTCTCAACCCTACCGTATCTCACTTACGCTCTTCTCGGTATATCGTAACCGGATATCTTCTTATTCTCTAACCAGATATCGTAAGTGTAGGAATATGACATTTTTTTGAGAGATCAGAATTTGAAATTACATTTTTAATAATAAATACGCTATCTGATATCGTAGAGAGATTGAGTTTTTACCATTACAATCAGACTTGAAATCGACAAATTTGTTTCTAATTTTATGTGTTACAAGTTAAATAACACGAGATATGAACAAAAAATTTGTTTAAATTGGCTACTGTTTTGACATTTTCAATTCAGTTTTTTATAAAATTTTAACAGGGTTCTATATACGCACACTAGAGTCTCACACTATAAGATGAACGGACGTCATATCAAAAGTCACTTTATCACTTTCCTGACGACATGGAAGTACACAATTTTTCGATTCCCAAAAACTTACTCTATTGGCTACTGTGTTAGTATAAAAGAAATAGGTAACTACTTTTTTTAAAATTAACCCAACCTTCAAATTACAGTGGAAACATATAACAAATACATAATTAATGTAATTTTATGTCTCTGTCAAGATTTAAAAATTACTTTCGTCGAAAAAATTTCTAGAGAGGGATCTAACTCAAGATTACCTACATGAAAAAAGGTGTAGAACCAGCAAGATTCCTTAGGGATTGCTAAACTCCCGTACTCTCTATAAGCGGCATGACCCTCTGAGGTTGTGTCAATTTAAAAGGTTCATACGTTATTTATTTTCAAAAATCGTAAAGCTACAACAGAAGTTTTTGGTAGGTTGTTAATTTAGTTCTCTGTGCTTGAAATCGCCGGCAGATCCAAGCTTGGGATGTATTGCACGGTCTAATTCGATAATTGATTGGTTGGACTTGAAGTTCGCGCTTGTCTGTATGTGTATTGTGCGAACACGCAGGGGCACTCTTATTCCAATAGAATTAAAGAAATAACATTAATATAAGGAATTGTTTTATTGTTTATTTTACAGGATGAACCAGAAGTTGTGCACCATAAGGATGTTAGAAATCAATAGAGAGATGTTAAAAAAAAATATATCCTATCAAGTTCATAGCTGTATTTTTTTATTATTTTTTAATTTATTTATTTTTTTTTTTTTATTATTATTATTATTTTTTTCATAAAAAGAATGTAAACTACTTTTGATACATTTTTTTAAATAATGGATAGAAAAAAAAACTCGAACACAAGATCCCACAAGAATTACGTTTACTTAACTAAACGCGTTTCAACGATAAAGTCGCCATCCTCAGTGATTTTGTATTACTGAGGATGGCGACTTTGTCGTTG